>CM046451.1:9228278-9583278 GCA_025506515.1 Flaveria trinervia
CTGAACAACTTCATGTGTCTGACTCAGTCGCACGACCGAACACTCAGTTGTGCGAATGGATCAACCGCATGGCTCAATCGCATGAATGAACCATGCCAATGGTTCAGTCGCCCGAATGAGCAACCCTAACCTATAAATACCACCTAATTCGTGGAAAAACGTAAGCATTGAATCCACTTCGACTCTAGACGTACCCTAGCCGTCCAGAAGCCTCTAAGTTCGTACTCCAAGTTCATAGAACGCTATAGATCGATTCTCAATCGATTCTTGACGTTAGATTCAATTTGTTATTGTGTCTACGTGCGTTCTCACTGATTGGATCGCCAATCAAATAGGATTCCGCACTATTTGGTTTGGTTTAACACGTTAATCAGTTGGTGTTTGGTCAAATACCAGATCCTAACAAGTGGTATCAGAGCTATAGGCTCTTGATTACGTGTTGATTCAATCGTTTTGATACAAAATTGTGTTTTTTCATCAAAAACGCAATCTTTTTGTGTCTAACGGAGTCTTGGACGTTTCCCGATCGAAAAGTGTAGTTTTTCCAGCATACGGCTATTAGGGTTTGATAATATTCCAGTTTTTACGGCCAAAACAAGTTTAACCTACGAATTATCAAACTTCAGCAGGTTCAGTCGCACGATTCGCTCAATCGCACGATTGAACTCATTCGTACCCTCATTCGTACGACTAAGATCTTCATTCGAACCGCTCAACTGCATTAGTTTATTCGGACGACTGACTCATCCGCATTTGCTGAGTCGCATGATTAACCCAATCGCATACCTTCATTCGCAACCATCAGCAGCTTGTTAAATAGTAAAGTGAAGTGTAATGGAGGATCAGTTTTCAGCATACACAGCAAGTAGAGATACACGTATTCAGAATCTACTGCTGTTGGAGAATGAAGTGGGGATTCACAATAAACCCCCAAAACTTATTACGTTAGACGACTACCCACAATGGAAGCAACGTTTCGAATCTACTTAAATGGAGTGGATACAAATTTGTGGGAGGCAATAGAGTCGGGGTACATCATGCCAGTTGGAGCTGACGGAGTAACACTTACTCTAAGTGGCATGTCGGATGCACAGAAGGTAAAACACAACGCTGAGAAGAAAGTCTACGCCTTGCTTACTCAGTCCATTCCGAAGGATATTTTCCATTAGTATTCGGAGTATACTCAAGCCAAGAAACTTTGGGATGCGTTGGAAAAGAGGTATGACGGAATGCTTCTCTGAAGGCTATCAAGGCCAAAGCCTTGAAGAAGGAGTTTGACAACTTCTCTTCTATGGGAAAAGAGGGCCTTGATGATGTGATCGATAGATTCTACCACTTGATGAGTGAGATGCACACTCATGGAGTGGTTACTTCGATGGAAGATAAGGTGTCCAACTTTGCTGATGGATTACCAGAAAAATGGGGTTCATTTGTTTCTAATCTCAGACAGAATGGTATGCTCTCGAAGTTAGATATAAATGACTTCATTCTGAAACTGAGAGAAGAGGAGTTGAGAATGAAGTATCGAGCCCAAAAGGCCAACTACGATCAGAATCCTACACTCTACAATGCTACTCTTTCAGTCAAGACATCTGGAGCACCACTGCAAACCGCCTTCATCTCAAGCGCAGGAGTTCCAGCACAACCCTCAACTTCAGGATCAGAAATGTCAGGGTCGTCTAGCACCCAATACATAATACCTGAAGCTAATGCAGCAAAGCTGAAAACCGACAACCTCTGGAATGTAACTGTAGAGGTGGCCAGAGAACATATGGACCTTTTAGCTGCGGTGGTTCAATCCTACGATGGATTAATTGCTGGAAAGATAGGTAACTGCCACCTGGCAGATGAAGATTATGAGCAGGTGGATGAAATGGAGTTGGAACGTATGGACATAATGTGGGCTCTGGCAAGTGCTGTCCGACGAGCTAAAAAGTTTGTCAAAAAGACCGGACAGAACCTAGTTGCAACAAAAGACACAACCTTTGGGTTTGATTAGTCAAAGGTTACATGTTTCAACTGCAGTGAGAAAGAACACTTCAAGAGAGAGTGTATAAAACCAAAGAAGACAGGTAATGGAAATCCCTTCTCGTCATTTAACCGTCAAGACAAGTCCACAGCTAGTAATGCTGACTCATCAAGTAAGGATCCAAAAGCCTTAACTGCTAACAAAGATGAAGGACAGGACTGGAGCTTTCGGTTCGTCTCACCAGGAGAGTCAAATATAGCTAGTGTGGAGGATATTGATGACGATTCTGCAAGTGAAGGAGATATAGCAGTAGAGCTCGCAATGTCAAATTCTGAAGATACTGCAAATGTGGTCAACTACCTGCCTGAAGAAGAAAAATCCACAAATGCATCATCATCTGAACCACTAGAACCAGAGACAACCGAGCCAGCACTCGTGGCTGATTCTTCTTCTACATCCCAGGTAAGTACTACTGACCAACTGTTTAATAATCATGCTTGCTTAGAATGTAATAAATTTAGAGAAGTTATAGATTCAAAAATTGCGAGGCTATTAGATCATAATGATAGCTTAGTGAAGGATCTGGAACTGTGCACAGAAGCAAATAGAATGTTGAAACAAAACGAGCACAGTTACAAGGAAAAGATAGACCTATTAAATAAACAGCTTAGGGAAACTGAGGTAGTTTCCTTTAACCAAGCAAATGACATGAGGTACTATCTGAACTCTCTTGAGGACACTAAGAAGCAAAAAAGCAGTTTTAGAAGTAGAAGTCAATTCATTAAAACAAAAACTGCATAGTTGGACAAGCTCATCACACATTGTCCAACACTTAGTAAGAGAGAGAAATAATGGGGAGGGACTAGGATACAAAGTGGTTCCACCACCACCTGAGACTTTGATGAACACCAAAAGTAAACCAATTATCAATAACCCCATCAAGGATCACGTGGTGTCTACTCCTCTTGTTAGCGATCCTCTGACCCTAAACAAAAGGAGGCCACTTCAAAGGCAATAGGAAAGATGCCTTGTGTTAACCTGGAAAAAGAATTCGAAAGGGTTAGTTTAAAGTCAAGGTCAAACAAAGTCAAACAAGAACCTAAAAAGACTATAAAATCTACTTAATCATGTGCATCATGTCACAGTCCAGGGAAACAAGAGATTAATGATGTAAACCAGGTAAAACAATTAATTTTGTAAAACCAACTCATACATCTAACAAAGTAGTGCCTCAGTCCAAACACACTAAGGTTGATCGTGTGACAAGTATATCTCCACCAAAACAAATAAACCGTAAAGTTAAAAGCAGGTCCTGCTATAATTGTGGAGAGTATGGTCACATAGTGTCTCACTGTTCTTATTACTAGACACCAAGGAAGAAAGTTCAACTTTCTACATCTACATCTAGATCTTTTAAGAGGAACTCAGTGACGCCTCCTAAAAGAGATTGTGAACCCAAAGTTCAATCCATCAGCTAGTCGTCTGTTTATCACAAACAGGCCTTACACAAATTTGGATTATGGAAAGAAAAAACCTCCTTAGTGCCTGAAAATAAGAACACACAGAATTCTGATCAATCCTTAACCTTAAAGGGTCAGTGGGTTGAGTTTGTGATATGTGATGCCTCAGGGAAACCCAAGCTGGTTAAGGCTTGGCTTCCTAACATGAACTAATGTTTTCATTGACTGTGCAGGGTGTTTGCTATAGTTCTGAGACTAACACGTGGATTGTTGATAACGGAGCATCCAGGTACATGACAGGGAACATAGCTCTCTTATCAAATGTCAGACAAATTAAAGGAGGGCATGTTTCATTTGCTGGAAACAAAGGCAGGTACATCACAGCCCAAGGAGAAGTGGGAAATGAGAAAGTTAAGTTTGATAAGGTAAAGTATGTCCAACAATTACAAAATAACTTACTTTCTGTTTCTCAAATCTATGATAAAGGATTCAAGGTAGTTTTTTACAACAAGAAGTGTTACATTCTAAAGAAGGACTACGTGATTCCGGAGGATCAGATCCTAATGTCAGCTTCTAGATATAATGATCTTTATGTTTTGGATCTCTCAAAGGCATCCACAACAGATAGTGAAGTCCAATGTTTCTTGTCCAAAACTACTAAGAAGGAATCCATCTCCTGGCATAGGAGAATGGAACACATAAATCTGAGGAAAATGAATCACTTGATCCAGAATGATCTTATGAGAGGAGTAAATGTCAAAAACTTCCAACTCCCGGATTTTTGTGTTATGTGCAAAAAGGGCAAACAGACGAAGAAATCTCATAAGGAAAAGAAAGTTCATTCTATAGAACTTCCACTTGAACTTCTTCACATGGATCTGTTTGGTCCAGTCAGTACAAGAAGCATCGCAGGCGCCTTGTATTGCTATGTAGTTACTGATGACTACTCAAGGTTCTCTTGGCTAATATTTCTGAAATCCAAATCAGATACATTTGAATCCTTCAAGGAATTGGTAACTATACTGGAATCCCGATACAAGCTGAAGGTAAGACAGGTGCGCTCAGACAACGGAACCGAGTTCAAGAATCAGAGGATGGAGGACTATTGCAAGGAAAAGGGAATTGTGCATCTATTTACCTCGGCTTATACCCCTCAGATGAACGGTGTTGCTGAACGGAAGAACCGCAGCTTGATAGAGACGGCACGGACAATGCTTGCAGACTCGAATTGCCTATACAATTTTGGAATGAAGCAGTGGCAAATGCATGTTATACTCTCAATCAAGTTCCGGTAGTAAAACGCCATGGAAAAACGTGCTACGAGTTATTACAGCGACGTAAACCTAACTTGGAATATCTTGAGCCGTTTGGCGCTCCATGCACCCTGCTGAAAAAGACTCAGGAGGGAAAATTCAGTGAGAAGGTTGATGAAGGGATCTTCTTAGGATACAGCATACCAAACAATAGAGTTTACAACAACTCAACGGGTCAAGTAGAGGTGTGATGTAATGTTGATATTCAGAGATATATCAGACCGCCTGCTGGAAAAAGGGCCTGCTTACTTCTTGGACTATGATGGATTCTTCAAGTCCTTTAACATATCTCTTTCTTCTTCAGAAGACGAGCTGGCAAACAAGATGATGTACGATGTCTTGAACACACCATCTCAAGATTCAACAAGTCATGATCCTACCAACTCAGGGGGAGCAGTTGATATGAGTGACTCCTCCTCTGATGAAGAAAATGAAGAAAATAATCAAATCAACCAGGATGTACAGGTTCTGACTACCACAAGTTCACAAGCATCGGCTAGTGATGCTTCTGCACTTTCTGAACCTCAGACTCCTATCGCCTCAGATCCAGAACCAAATGGTCATAATCTTGACTCTGAGGTGGTTGTTCCGACAACCTCTGGCTCACGTCTAAACGTCTATCATCCTTTGGATAATATTATAGGAGATGTGAGATCAGGAGTTCAGACTAGAAATCAGCTGTACTCCGCTGATTATGCCTCTGTGATGGAAAAATGATACCTTCATGATGGTGCATACCGTTGCTTTGTGTCTCAGTTTGAGCCAAAGTATGTTAGTAAGCACTAAATGATAAGGCTTGGGTTAGTGCCATTCAGGAAGAACTTCTTTAGTTTAAGAAGTTAGGTGTATGGACACTAGTTGATAGGCCTAAAGATGCTAAAGTCATTGGTACCAAATGGGTTTTGAAATGTAAGAAAGATGATCAGGGAGTGATCATCAGAAACAAGGCTTGGCTTGTTGTTCAGCGTTTTCGACAAGTTGAAGGTATCGACTACAATGAAGTATTTGCACAAGTGGCAAGGATGGAAGCCATCCGCATCTTCCTTGCCTATGCATCTTATATGAAAATCAAAGTTTATCAACTTGATGTGAAGAGTGCATTCCTTCATGGGGAAATCAGAGAAACAGTGTATGTCAGTCAACCCGAGGCATTTGAAGATCCATATCATCGGGATAGAGTCTACAAACTCGACAAGGCTCTATACGGGCTTCATCAAGCTCCAAGGGCTTGGTATGATAAACTCTTGACTCATCTTGTGAAATACGGATTTCGCAGGGGAGTCATTGACTGCACACTGTTTATCAAAGAAAAAGATGGAGACTTACTGCTAGTACAGATCTATGTAGATGACATAATCTTCGGTTCAAAGAACGAAGAATTATGCAAAGAATTCGAAGCAGTAATGAAGGCTGAGTTTGAGATGAGTGCCATGGGGGAGATGAAGTTCTTTCTCAGGTTACAAGTAGATCAGACACCAAATGGAATCTTCTTACATCAGACCAAGTATGTAGGAGATATTCTCAGTCGGTTTGACATGGAGAATGCTTCCATAGCTGGCACTCCACTGGCTACAAACCATGATGTAGCACCCGATGAGAACAGTGATCTGGTAGATGCCACTATGTACCGCGGGATGATTGGATCTCTCATGTATCTCACTGCCTCCAGACCAAATATCATGTATGTGATATGTTTATGCTCACGATATTAGGCAAAGCCTAAGGTGAATCATCTAATTGAGGTCAAAAGGATATTTCATTATCTGAAGGGCACACCCACACTTGGATTGTGGTACCCTCATGATGATGACTTTGAACTTACAGCGTATAGTGACTCGGATTACGGCGGCTGCAAGATGAACTACAAGTCTACATCAGTAGGGTGTCGGTACTTTGGGAGAAGATTGGTAACCTGGCAGTGTAAGAAGCAGACCTCGGTTGCCTTGTCAACCTGTGAAGCAGAATACGTTGCTGCTGCAAGCTTCTGTTCTCAAATCATATGGATTCAACAGCAAATGCGGGACTACGGTTTGCATTTCACTTCTACTCCTATATTTGTTGATAACTCTGCTGCGATTGCAGTCACTAAGAACCCGGTCCAACATCCTAAGACCAAACACATCGTAATCAAATATCACTTCATACATGACTGTTTTGAAAAGAACTTAATCGATGTGATAAAAATAAACATTGATTTTCAACGCGTTGACCTCTATACAAAGGCTTTTGATAAACCACGTTTTCTATATCTATTAGAGGTCAATGGTGTTAAAAAGAAAAGTGAGGTCATTCCTGAAGATGACCATGTATAGTCCGATGCGTCGCGTCTAGGGTCTTTTAAAATTTCTTAACTTATAGTGCTCTTTAAGTTGAATTTTCTTGTTTTGTTTAATGTTAGTTCGTTAATTACACTTAGTGTCGGTTCTTACTCATTAAAATCCTAAAACGCAAATCCTTAGAGGTTTTAGTATTTTAGGGGGAGAATAGGTATGAAAAGAAAAAAACGAGGGAAAAGAAGAAGCAAGCCGATAATAAATAAGATCGTACGTGTGATACCGATTTAATGTGTGGAATATGATAGTACATAGGTACAAACCATTTGGGACTTTAAAAATCAAAATTGAAAAAGATGCAGTTCAAGTATAAGTCTGAGTAGTCTGAGCAATATAAAAGGAAATATGATAGTTAAGCTAGCTACTTCTAAGGTAACACAAAGAAAGTAGACCTAGAGGTTGCTCGACCACAGCTGATATGTTGGTAGATTCAACATAATAGATGACTAGACCGGTTGGTGATCTCAAGATTAAACTAAAATGTTTGACAAGTTGTGGGAAATACCTTATCCCTGGTTAACACAATCAACAGGATTCCAATAAGGGGTGACGAGCAAAATAAACACCACAAAAGTGTGCGTAAGACCAAAGCATGAGCTAAAGCACATGAATGCTAAAAGAAGAAGAATTGCTCAAACAAGAAGATAGATTATGTGCCTCTCTGCTGTGCGGTGGCAGTGATCTGAGGATAAGCATAACCTATATATTCTAGAACTCATTGTTGTTTGCCGCCTCTCTGCTGTGCGATGGCACTAACCTGAGGATTGGCTTCTCTTTGAAAATTCTATGAATAGTCGCTTCTTGAACACTACCCTAAGACCGCTCAAAAATCTCCTGAGGAATGTTGGTTACCATATGAGTGTGGGATCCACAAATTCTTGTTGAAATAAACAAACCTTAAAACGATCACCAAACTGTGTTGAAAGTCTGTATATGGATTTAAGAGGACAAGTATACTGACAATCACTGTGGCTACAATTCTTGAAAGTTCAAATCAGTGTGGAGACCTAAGCGTACTAGTATGATTTCCTAAATTTGCTAAATGACTCCAGATGAAAAAAAAGGAAAGAGCATCAAAGTTGTTTTTTAATAACTTGTCCTGAATAATTTGAATATCCTGTATGATTCCAACTTGAATTGATCCATGTATGGTTTAAATGATTGTGGCTGCTCTCTCAGAATAATTATTCCTAGAACTACATCTTGGGAATTAACTCTCACAAAAACACAAAAACATGTCTTCATTTTTAAGTCTTCAGTATTATTTCTTTTATTTCTGTACAATTTTTTTCATATTCAGTATGTTAGTATCGGACTATGTCATGGAATTTGATAAGGGACCATATCATCTAAAAGGTCATGTCTAAGATGACCACAAGTGCTTTCAAACAACAATTGGGTCACATCTCAGGCGACAAATTGTTTAAAAGGATCACGAATGAGGTGATCAAAGGTTTTTTCAAGTTAAAATGATCATGTCTGAGATGATCAAGTGTTCATAATGTTAACTCAACAGTCTAAATGGGTCTAAAAGTCAAATGGTCATGAAGTTAGAAAACTTTAAAGAGTATGACCCATTCGCACGACTGGACCATGAGTATGGACCAATCAGGCGAATGGACCATACTCATGCATTAAGCAGCCGAACGGACATGAGTATGACCCATTCAACCGAATGGATTATCAGAATGTGCCATTCGTTCGATCGGGAGTGTGCGACTGAGTCAGTCGACCGACTGAGCCTCAGTCGGCCGACTGAAGGTGATCGACTGAGTCAATCGCCCGACTGAGCTTCATTCGCCCGAATGAACTGAGCGAATGAGTCCAGTCGGCCGATTGAATGCAGAGTCAATATATAAAGGACCATAGTCGATCGCATTCTTCTCACCACTCCCAATCGCCCTTAGATCGCACATCATACCGTTACACTGCCCAAATCTCTCTAGACTTCAATCAATCCTCCTTCTTGATATTCTGAAGTGCGTCTGCCTTCTTACAGGTAAAATGTAATGAAATCACACCGAAATCAGAAGAAATTAGTGCCCTAATTAGTGATTCGCGATTGAAACAAGAACAGACCACTCAATGGCTTAATAACCCACTGAAACCATGTAAAATATTAAAAACAAGGTTATTAGGTTATTAGTTAAGGGATTGCGAGTCTAACGAACCATTTCATAATGTTTAATTTCATGATCTTGTCAAGAATCTAACCTAAGTCAACCAAACAGTAAGTCATGCGACTGGTCAGATGGATGAACTCCAATCGCACGATTGAGCCGGTAGAATAGCTCAATCGGCTAAATTGGACATGCGAATGAGCTCAGTCGGCCGACTGAATCAATCGCAGGATCAGCCAACCGACTGAACTCAGTCGCATGATCATTCACCCGAATGAGTCCAGTCGCAGGATAGGATAACCGACTGAGCACAATCGCATGATTCATACGCATGAATTAATCATAATGAATTCAAACAATATACTTAGAACTGATTTGTGTTAAGTGAGTATCTAATGATTATGTGTCTTGTGTTTCAGATTGATGGTTGCTAGATGGTCAATCAACCCTAAGCACAACATATGTGCTCATCTAGATCATACTACTCGGAATAGCGCCGAGTTTACAAAGATCATCACATTTCTTAGGCGATCAAGGATCCACAAGGCCATCTCTACTCCTTGCACGCCCTACAGGTCTCTATACCAGGCAGATTGGGAGAGACCACTGGTGATCCTACTTATACTCCTGATATGCCAGGCCGTACTATAAGGGGAGCATCCACCTCGACTGGATCGAGGAGGAAGAGGATGGCTCAGCCCCATGGCTTGAAAAGAAAGAAACGCAGAATCACTTTTATCACCACCACAGCCACCACCACAGCTACCCCCACTCCACCTACCACCACTCCACCCACTCCACTTACCACCACTCCACCCACTCCACCTATCACCACTACCACCATTCCACCCACCACTACCACCAGTTCATACACCACTTCCACACCCACTCCACCAGATACACACATCCTATCCACCACCACTACAGCTCATTCACGACCATCCACATCAATACCAACCCCAATCTTCTCTACATCCACTACCACCACCACAGCCCATGGAGTTGGGACCTCCTCACAGGTCCCACCTGTTTTTGGATCCGCTTACCCATCTTTCGGGTTAGAGGAGCAGTTGGCTAACCTTAATAGGTTAGTGCTGAAGCTGCTGGCGACGGATGAACAGCGAGCCTCTCAGCTTAATCAGCTGATGGATCTTAATGTATCCCAAGCCCAAAGGATAGAGGCCCAGAGCTAAGAGATTACTGAGCTGAGAGAGATGCACACATCCTCAATACAGAGGATACAAGATTTGGAGGCCCAGAACAAGAAGCTTATGCTGAGACTGAAGGGATCTAAAGATGAGCCTCTAAAGATCCGAGAAGGAGTTGGAGATGATGGTGATGACGATGATAGTGATGATGATGAAGATGATGAATGTGATGATCAAGGGGATGACACTGATGTAGGTGATAAGGTTGATAATGATGATGATGATGACGAAGGAGATCCAGCTGCATCTACATCAGCTCAAGGTCAAGAGAGGCGCACAAAGAAAAATCAAGACCAAGGATCCCCATCGTCTTCTGCCGATCCTACTGACACACTAGCTATTCAAGACAAGAGTAATGCATAGTTGTTTATGTTATTGAAACTTTGTGTATTGGAATATTGTATCTAGTTAATGTAATTAATGTTTATGGTTATTATTAATGTTTACTGATCTGTTTGTTGACTAAATAATTGATGTGTTACATGTTTTAAATCAAGCAGATCCTAACTTTCAAGGAGATGAATATGATGTTGCTCCCCTCCAACAGATCAAGACTCAACTCACGATGATTCTTGATCTGTAGGGGATTGTCAGGAGATCAGTGAATTACACTCCTGAAGAAGGAGAAATAAATCATGATCTCACCGACGAGCAACTGGCTGAAATATTCCAACTCAATCCTGATGAAATTGTGAAGGATGCTCCAACTGTGCAAACAGAGAGTGACGATGAGCTTCAGGATGTTGATGAGATTGAGATAGAAGATGTCACGGCTCAACACTATCCTGAGTACACTGACAAGGAGGGAACTGCCATTCCCAATCTGGGAGACACTCTTATCAGTGACACTTTTGAGACTCTGGACAGGATGGAGAAAGAGTCAGAAAAGGATAAAGAGAAGGCCCAAGCCTTAGACGCTGAAGTCAAAATCAAAAACACTGAATGGGAAGCATGTTTTGAAGAAATCAAAGCCCAACGCAGTGCTACAACATCAGCTGTCTACACCAAACTGTATAAGGTCAAGAAACATCAAAAGGTGGTAGGCAGAATCATAGCGTGGGCATATTTTGCAGACCTTAACATTTACGCGGTTAAACGTGAGAAGAGAATAGAGTACTTTAGATTTCCACACGATCTGAAAACTCTTCCAGGTTTTGAGCTCAACCAGTTAGCAAAGTTAACTTGCTATATGCTAACCCTCGTAAGATGTCAGGCTGGTTTGAAGCTGCTCTAAAGATGGAGTACCATACCAGATGGGTCAACTTCAAACCTCAACTGTAACATCTCGTATTTTTCTTGTTAATTAAAAGTTAATCTTCGTTTATTCTTATAAGGGTCATTATTGACAATTATGGAACTCATGTGTTATTTATGATTATTTTTTTAGCATCACTAACTTTTAATTATGAAAGTTAAAAATAAAAATATCAAATAATATTAATCATGTTAAAATTAATAGTAGTAATCATAATACAAGTTATAATAATAATACTAATAACTATAATAATAATAATAATAATAACAATAATAATAGCCAAAGGTAATAAATTAGTTAAACTTTAAACCTAAATTAATTTCAGGGGGTATTTATGTAAATTATGAAAATTAAATTTTTAAAAGATTTTGACATAATATAACAAAACCTAAACCACGGGGGCCAAAGTGTAAAAATTAACCCAAACCCCACCCCGTATTTCCGGTCGCCGGCCGGCAAGCCCGGCGTGGCTCCGGCGAGCCCTAGAACACCAAAACCACTCGTTTTCGTAACCCAAAACTGATTCGAATCGTTTCGTATACGTGATTCGAAATTGAATGCATCCAATAGTTGAGGGTAAACATCGGTTACCACTTCATTCGAAGGTATAACCGAAGCACGTTGAGATCCATAACCGTTTGAGCATTAAACTCCAATCATAACCCAATTAACTAAACCTAATCGAACGTTTATCTAACTCTAATCGATTGCAATCATCAATTTCACTTGAAATAAACATAAACATCTCATTCGATTCTCTTTGTTTATCACGAACTGCAACATACTCGAACGCTATCTTGTGAACATCAAGATTTGAAATTGATAAAGGGCTTTGGATCTAGTTTGTCATACGAAGCTATACACAAGGTTAATTGAGTTATCATCAACGTTTACATCGATTTTGCATCTCCTTTGATCGCGACTTGCTCATCGTTGGGTCCACCTCCAATTCGAACCTATTCGGGTAAATTACATACATGTATATGCTCGATTAAGCATGGGGAACAAAAGCGCCATGATTACAGGCTCTTACACTAACGAATTCAGGTTCAATTTTAGGGATTGTGGAATTAGGGTTCATAAGGAATTGGGGTTCATAAGGAATTGGGGCTTTCTTTTCGTTTATGTTTTTAAACTTTCAGAACCAAGATATACCACGGCTGAAGCCTTAGTTCACTGGTTAAGACATTGCCTTGTTAAGCATGAGGTCCCGGGTTCGAACCCGGGCACCCTCATGTTTTATTTTTTAAAGGTTTTAGCATAATAAACTAATTCTAGAAAGTTTTAAAATGTATAAAAATTATTTTGATAAATTCCAAATATTTTCAAAAGCTTCCAAATATTTTCTATAATCTTTCTAAGTTTACATAAAAATATTTTATTTATAAAACGTTTTAGCAAAGCTTGTTTGAATAATTTTTTTATAAAATGGATTTTAATGATAATTAATAAATTATTGTTGGTCTAAAGGTTTCTTTTTACATAATATTGTTTATATTATGATTATTTCAAATAATTACTCAAATATTATATTTAAACTTTTGTAATTATCATAGACGATTCAATTTCACTTTCTCTATATTTAAACATATAAATAATATACTTTTGTATTTAAAGTATTTATAAAAATTTCCAAATACCCAAATTGAACTTTAGTCCTCGTTAATTCATTAAAACTTATTATTAAATTTAAATATTGTAATATATAATATATATATATATATATATATATTATATATATATATATTTAGGTGCCTTGTGACGTTTTATCTTGGAACGACGTTTACTATTCTTAAATAATCTTCATTATATACTTATTGCCATGTGAGTTTCCTTGCCCCTTTTTATATTTTTCACGCTATTTTAGGGTGAACGATGATACTTATACATAACACACTTGTAAACATTTAGACTTGTAAAGCACTTGCAATTCATCTTACATTTGTCATGGTTATTTGTGTGTTGTAAGTGTTTATATGAGATACATAGTTTGTTTACAATCATTAACTATTGCTAGCCTAGCGACGTCTTAGATCTCTGGGCCTAACAAGCCTATTTGGTGCTAAAGCCGAGGTATTGCCTAGCTCCTGATGACGTATGCTTGTTCATCATGGGAACCAAATACACTTAGCCAATCTTATGTACTTGTAATCAAGTCGAGGTTTGGTTGTAACAATATGTGTTCTATAACCTTACTAACTTATGACCTATGACATGAATTGCTACTTGTAATCTTATCATATTATGTATTAAACCTTGGAAACTCACCAACTATTTATAGTTGACCTTTTATTTTTATCATGTTTCAGGAAATTCCCAAGTTTAAAGTGGACTTTTGAAGCTTGCAATAAAACTAAGACTTGGACCTAGTTTAATAAATAAAATGTTATGTTTTGATTTATGTTTGCACTTATTTCACGTTTGAGACTTATGTTTGTATTTCCATTTGAAACTTAAAATTTTAATATTTACATTTAATTATAGCGTTATGTGGTTGTGAACAATCTTAACCCTCACATCTCGACGTTTCCGCCATCAAGGTTTGGGTGTGACATCAACAACCAACGAGGTCCATCAGAAGATCTGAAGTTGATGCCATAATTGGTAAACCTGGAGTAGTACTGAAGTGGAGTCCACCACGTACAATGTCTAAGATCCCACTACGTGAGATGCCACAGGACTTCACTCCATATTTCAAATGGTGGTACTATGATTGGAGAACGGGAGAGGCCGTAATAGTCTTGAACAGGAATGGCACAATGGAAACCATAAGGGTGTTTGACCTGATGTGGCTCACCAACTTGTCAGCACAAGATGTTTATACTTTATACAAGTGGCCACTGTTCTACGACCCACAGGATATTGTACAAGCTTTACAGTTCCAGAAAGTGATAAGACTCTGTTTTGCTTTTGAGATAAACACAGAAGTCACCAAATAAGCTAAGTACAAAAAGTTTGAGGAAGTCATGAAAGATGTTAGACAATAGATAGATCTAGGTCCAAGGGGGAGTTGGTTGACACATATATGTACTTAGATCTTGATCTGAATGTAATATGTCTTACACTCATGTAATTATTGGGTACTTAATAAAATACAACATGTTTGGTTGTGTTTATAATGTTTAATATTTCATTAATGAGTTGTTTAATGCATATTGACTTGATTATATAGGTTTGTGATTGTTGGAAGTGTTATGCATAATGTTATAATATTGAATACACTCAAACGTGGTGAAGTGAAGTTCTCATGCGTCCGACTGGACCATGCGCCCCAACAGTGGTCATGCGTCCGAATGGCCATGCGACTGAGTGTCCATGCGCCTAAATAGTCCATACGCCTGAACAACTTCATGCGTCTAACTCAGTCGCATGACTGAACACTCAGTTGTGCAAATGGATCAACCGCATGGCTCAATCGCACGAATGAACCATGCCAATGGTTCAGTCGCCCGAATGAGCAACCCTAACCTATAAATACCACCTAATTCGTGGAAAAACGTAAGCATTGAATCCACTTCGACTCCAGACGTACCCTAGCCATCCAGAAGCCTCTAAGTTCATACTCCAAGTTCATAGAACGCTGTAGATCGATTCTCAATCGATTCTTGACGTTAGATTCAATTCGTTATTGTGTCTACGTACGTTCTCACTGATTGGATCGCCAATCAAATAGGATTCCACACTATTTGGTTTGGTTTAACACGTTAATCAGTTGGTGTTTGCTCAAATACCAGATCCTAATATTTATTTTGTTATGATCATGTTATGGTCGGTTGAAGTAAGATTATATTCTGCTAGAATTGTAATAAGGCACTTATGTGCACTTTTAAAATCGTTAAAGCATGAAACGGGTTAGAACATTTTATGATGTCAATATATGGTATATTAGTCTTCATTTGAGTTATAAAAGTATTCTAAGACTTCGGCATAGCCATCACTTATGGAAATAATCTTGTGGAATAACCAAATGTGGCGGCATAGCCGTCCATATGCAAACGAGATTCTTTGTTTATGTTAGTGTTGTTAGCTTAATTTAGGAATGTTAGTGATTGTTATAAGGTTAGTGATTATTAAAATGTTAATGATCAAATGATAATGATTAAAATAAAAAGAGATTTGGTAGAAGAAAGAATAATAGTAAGAACATAAAATCATGAGAACAATTGGATGTTAGGATGATTGAAATGTATAATATAAAAGCAATAAAATATTACCTTAGTATTAAGAATTCTTGAAATTTTTTGTAAAATAAAATTCTTTAAATTGATCATAACCAATAGATGAAAGAAAGATATGAGAGTAAGATTTTTAAAGATAAGCAAATGAAAAGTGAGGCATAAGGCTTGCTTTTATAATTGAGGTTAGGAGTAGGTTATGAATGATGTTAATGGTAAGTTATAAGTCTTTTAAAAGGGGGTTATGATTTCGAAATAAATATAAGATTAAATAAAAATAGATAAAAGAATAATTACAACTTAAACTTTTAATTTATTAAAACCTTAATTTTAATTAATCAACTTATTTTCTTATAAAATCTTTATAACTTTTATAAGACTTGTAACTTTATAAGTTTATTAAAATTCATTTTATAACTTTATACGTTTTAATAAGTCTTTTCTATTTAGTTATTTATTGTAAAATGATAAATAAAGATTTATATTTTTATGAAAAATATTTATTTATAAAATAAATAAATTATTATTCTTTGATTAAATGATAAAATGAAGAAAACAATTTTCAATATTGCTTAAATTGCACATTTAACGCATTTGATTCAATAAAATAAATAATAAAAATTTTAAATATTAAAATTTCCATCGTATGAAAGTTTAAAGTGAGTTTGGTTTGGTTTCATAATTTTGAAATTCGACGGATATTACATACAAACCATCAAGTACATCAAGCTCCTAATGACATCTTCTTAGTAACTTCAACTTCTTCCAAGTCAGAACAAGACACCAACATGTCATCAACATACAGCAACAAATACACAAATTTGTTCTCATTGTATTCCTTAAACTAGACACAACTATCATAGCTGCTCCTGTTAAACCCATTCACCACCATATGCTCATCAAACCTTTTATACCACTGTCTAGGGGATTGTTTCAGCCCATACAAGGACTTCTTAAGGAGATATACCTTATCTTCCTACCCCTTAACCTCAAACCTCTCCAGCTGCTTCATATAGATAGTTTCATCTAGCTTCCCACGCAAAAATGTGTAAGGCCCCGTTCCCGGGACGCTTACAGCTGGTGGTTCATCGCACATAAAACGTTACAAAACATATATTAATTTTGCAGCGGAATTTAAAACTTTCATTTATAACTAAAACATGTCATTTACAACATTATTTTTCATCTCAAAATACATGACATGTCAAAATACGGATGTCAGCCTCAAAATGCTGCCAGTAGCTTATGCATCCATCCCTACAACTCCTCAGCATCAACATATACCTACCAACTATCATGCATACAAAAGTCAGCGACGCTGAGTAAGTTCTAGTTTTATAATAAAACATACTTTTCTGAGTTAAAAACCGTTCTTTACTTTATTTCAAAACATACTATACTTTACATCATTTGTGATCACGCATCATACGTACATACAGATAATATCATTATTATCCTCGTCATTATGTTCGTTAACCTTCGCTCATTCATTACATCTTGTGACATGTACAATACCCCAAACGTTATGCACGAAGCTGGTTACTGGGCCTGAGGTCTATCATAGACCCCGAACATTGTGCACGAAGCTGACTCCAGTACTTGAGGCAAGTACATTCACCGTTTATCTTTTTGTTTCATTCCGGATCCATGCCATATGCTATAACCCGAACATTGTGCACAAAGCTGGTTACTGGGCCCGAGGTCTATCATAGACCCCGAACATTATGCACGAAGCTGACTCCAGTACCTGGGGTAAGCGGCAAGGATCCCATACATGTGGTCAATCTCAAGGATTGGACCTCATCTGAGTCTGTTGCAACACCAAGTCGCTCACCTCGTTATATCGTCTCATGCAATATCCCCGACTCATGTCCCAAGACTGATACTATACCGGGGCCTGACAAACAAACCGTGACTCATGTCCGAAGACTGACACAGTACCGGGATACGTGAAACGGATCTCATCATCCATCACTTTCGTCATATGCAATACTCCCGACTCATTTCCGAAGACTGATACTGTGCCGGGGCCTACTCACAAACCCTCGACTCATGTCCGAAGACTGACACAGTATCGGAGTATGCAAATCTGTATCCTGTCTCATGCTATAACCCCGACTCATGTCCAAATACTGATATTGTGCCGCGGCCTGACAAACAAACCCCCGACTCATGTCCGAAGACTAACATAGTACTGGGATACGCGACAAGGACCTCTTTCGAGTCTGTTGCGACACAGAGTCGCTCACCTCATACATATGCTTGCAAGCCTTTCTATACTTCTCTCTTTTATTGATTTTATTCATGCATGCATTCATTCATTACGTTCCTCTTTTCATTATCTTCCACTTTACGTTACATAATACTTTCATTACATTCATTAACATTCAACGCGAAGCCAAGGGAGACATACATATAATAAGGAACATACATAAACATAAACGTACACCATCACCATAACAGGCACATCATACATACATAACACACATCAAGCATAAGCCATATCATCATAACCAGGCATATCTCCCCATAATACCCTTTAAAAACCACTTAGAAAACCTCAAGTCCAAAGTGGGAGCATGGGTCCTTCCAGGCGCATGAGCATAAAATTCTAAGTATAAAACAGTATGGGCACTGTTTGGGAGTTTCCGCCCTGTTCAGGCGCATCACCAACACTTGGTTGTTTCAAGCACTTGGGCGCATGGGCACTGCTTAGGCGCATGGCCAACACTTAGCCGTTTCAATCTCTGGGACACATGGGCACTATTTAGGCGTATGATCCACACTTAGCCTTTTCTTCACTTGGACGCATGGGCACTATTTAGGCGCATGGCCAACACTTGGACGCATGGCCAACACTTGGACGCATGGCTAATACTTAGACGCATGGGCCAACATGCTGGGCGCATGGGCCACTATTTAGGCGCATGACCCACCCTTGGGCGCATGGCCAACACTTAGGCGTCTGGCCACTCATGCTGGGCGCATGGACAACTGTTTGGGCGCATGAACCACTGTTCATGTTCATCAAACATTCTGAAATCTTTTCTATGCCACCAATTTCACCCGATTATCATTCTAAGTATACCCAAACACAGATCTAACATACTAAGGCCATCTAAGCATGCTAATCATCATCTCTAACCCATAAGCCAACTCTAAAACATACATACATACATACAACATTCAGACATAAAGCTGTAAATCCACGGTTTCTTTAAAAACGTTTACTTAGTATGCATAATAGCCCCAAATCAGTTGAAAATCCGTAAAAGAGGGGTTCTAGAAACTCACCTTGTGCAGCTTTTGAGAAGCACTCTTCCCGTTCAAGACCCATTTCGATTCAGCTCTTTGAATCCCGAAAGTAAACTCTAAACAACCAGAAATTCGGTCAAGAACTCAATACTCAACTGAAACCGAGCTCAAAGAAGAGAAGACTTACCTTTTTCAGCTTCTTCTTCCTCTTTCTCTCTCTAGAACCGAGCTCTCTCTCTCTCTCTTCTTCTTCTTCCGAGATCAAGCAGCTTTCTGCTTGATATGGGCGACCATGCCCTTAAATATCTTAAAATAATAATTTGTACTTTGTACACTTTATCCTCCTCCATTTGTGCACAATTTCCATTCTTTCTATTTACTTTTTTTTCCTTTCGTTTAAGTAGAAATTTCAGGGTGTTACAAAATGTAGTCTTCACATCTAACTGATGTAGCTCCATATCCATAGAAGCAGTCAATGACAGCATAACTCTGATGGATGAATGCTTCACACAGGCGAAAAAATCTCATTGTAATCCACCCCTGGCTTTTGAGTAAACCCTTTAGCTACTAATCTTGCCTTGTACTAGGAGGTTCACCTTCAGACATTCCATCTTTCAGTTTGAACAACCACTTACATGACACAGGCTTATGACCCTCAGGTTTATCAACCAGCTCTCATGTGCCATTCTTATATAGAGATTCCATCTCTTCCTCCATGGCCATACACCATTTTGAGCTTTCTTTCATAGAAATTGCCTCAGAGTATGATAATGGTTCATAGATGCTTTCTTCTTCGACAGCAACAAAGGCCAACGCAGACAAATCCATCCCCTCTCTATATCTAAGTGGAGGTATTACTTGTCTCTTTTGTCTATCCCTAGCCAACTAGTAATCATCCATACCTTTCCTAACTATTAGAAGTGCCATGATCAACACCCTTATCATTCACACCTTGCTGCTCTACCTCAATCTAAACCCCACTCTGATCTTCCATTTCTCACTTCCTTTTTCCTTCAATGTCCTATACATGACATCCTCTTGGAAAATCACATCTCTTCTTACTATCACCCTAGGTCTGCCTCCATCTAGTCTCTATAACCTATACCCCTTCACACCCTCAGGGTATCCTAGAAAAACACATTTGCAGGCTCTAGGTTCTAATTTCCCTCGGCTAACATGAGCATAAGCCAAAGACCCAAACATCTTAAGTTTCCCATAGTCATTCTTACTTCCTGACCATGCCTCCATAAGTGTTCTCATGTCTAATGCAGCTGATGGAGACCTATTGACCTAATAAGCTGCAGTTGAAACAGCTTCAGTGTAGAACATCTTGGGGTAAACCAAAACTAGCCAACATGCACCTCACCTTTTCAAGTAAAGTTCTATTCATCCTCTTAACCAAACCATACTGCTGAGGATATCATGGCACAGTTCTATGTCTAGTAATACCATGAGTTTTATAAAACTAATTGAACTCATGATTACGAAACTCCAACCCATTATCTATTCTTAGCTTCTTGACTTTCCTTTTAGTTTGAGTTTCCACCAGTACTTTCCATTCCTTGAATTTACTAAAAGCATCACTCTTATTTTTCAAGACAACAACCTAAAATCTCCTAGAAAAGTCATCAGTTAAGGTCATAAAGTATCTAGCACCACCCATAGAATCAACATTAGCAGGACCCCATAAATCAGAATGAATGTAGTCTAATACCCCACTTGTGATATGCTTAGCCTTTGTAAACTTTACCCTCTTGTGCTTACCAAGAATGCAAGTCTCACAAAAACCAAAATCACAACTCTTTAACTCAGTCATTAACTGTTGGTTATGCAACTCCACCAGCCCCTGATGACTGATATGACCAAGCCTCCTATGCCATAACATGGCCTTTGAACTACTATCACTTAAGGCAGATGCCACCTGAGGTTCTACTACACCAGTACTATATAGTAAATAAATATTATTATCCATTCTACTACCAGAAAATATTACCATTCACCCCTTAATCATATTAGCCTTGCCATCTCTAAGACTAACATGGTAACCAGAACTCTCCAACAGCCCTAAAGACAAAAAAATCCTTTAAAGACTAGGAATATACCTTACATCATGAAGATCCACTTCCATGCCATTCTTCATTTTCAGAGTCACTGTACCATGACCCATAATATTACAAGGCCTATCATCCCCTAGCTTTACTGATCCAAGATCTTCAACCTTCAGTTCTTTAAAGAATCCCTCACATGTGTCATATGGTATGAACACCTTGAATCCATCACCCACTCACCCTCCTTACCACTGCTTGTGACAACCAACACATCTGCACTTTCATATCCATCAGAGGAATCATCTTGTGCATTGTGTCCGGAATGAGTTTTTGATCCATTTGATTCACCCTTCTTCCTTTTCTAGTCAGAACAATCTTTCTTGAAGTGCTTTTCAGAACCACACACATAACACCTCCTCTTATACTTGGACCGAGACTTTGAGACACTTCTCTGCTTGAAGTTTCTTTGTTCAGATCTTCCTTTTACTACCAAGCCCTCTCTACCATCTTCCTTATAATCAGTTATCTTCTTCAACTCCTTTGAATTGAGAGCTGCCAGCACTTCTTCCATGGTAAGTGTGTCCCTACCATACATTAAAGTATCCACAAAGTGCTCATAAGAGGATGGCAAAGATGTCAAGAATATGATTGCTTGGTCTTCATCATCTTATTCAACTTTGATGTTTTCAAGATCCAACACCAACTTGTTGAATTCATCGGTATGATCTTCAATTGACTTCCCAGGAGCCATTTGGAATGTGTACAACCGTTTCTTGAGATACAGCCTGTTCGCAAGAGATTTCATCATGTACAAACTTTCTAATTTTGCCCAGACCCCTGCAGCAGATGTCTCCTTTGATATTTCTCTGAGTACTCGATCCCCAAGTTTAAGATGATTGAACTGTGTGTCTGTTCTAGCATCTCCTTCTTCTCCTTTTCTGACATTGTATTCGGCAACTTTGATTCTTTGGCCAAGGCATCCACCGCTCGTTGGTGAACGAGTAATGCCTTTATGTTCAACCGCCATAACCCAAAGTTGTTCTTCCCGTCGAATTTCTCAACCTCGAACTTTGTTGACACCATTGTTGCCGTCGATCGATCTTTGATTGAATCTTGATTCTCAATTGAGCCTCTAACCAGGCTCTGATACCAATTGTTATGCTAATTGAGAATATGAACATGGAATTTGAACATATCAATACAAAGATGATTAGAATAAGAATGAAATTGTGAATTGGTATTAATTTTTGGATACCTCACCGTTTACATCAAGCCCCTATTTATAGTGAATAACTAACAATAACAGACACGCTCAACAAAGGTTGAGAATTTACATTAAGGACCCTACACTATATCTTCCGAACATAAATAACCCTTAGGAAGATTCCCTTCAGAAGATATATATACTTCGGAAGATATCCAAAATAAACTTCAAATCCCTTCCGAAGCAAACATAACCTTCGGAAGATATCAACTTAGCTTCGGAAGAACTATGTTAAGCTTCAGAAGAAACTTAACTTCCAAAGTTATCACTTGTTTTGGCTTTTAATACTTCACAGTTTGTTTTGATTACACAAAGTCACATAATATTAAGTTCTAACATATTATTATATGTTAAAAGATAAATCATAATACTTATTTAAAAGAAGATTTACTTATATCCCCCTATAAACTTCATCAATTACATATATACGCAACTTAAATTTTATTATATATATCCCCTTATAAAAGTTAGTTAATTACATTATGCCCAAATTAAATTTTTAATTACATATATCCCTTTCTAAAACTTTGTTAATTACATATATACCTAAATTAAAAGTTTAGTTACATATATTTCATCCTAAAACTTAGTTAATTACATATATGCTCAAACTAAATGTTTAATTACGTATATCCGCTTTATAAAACATAAATATACATATATACCAATTTTATTACTTTTATTAAAATAACTTTTATAAATAGTATTTTACTCTTATTTTTTATTAAATTATAAAATTATATTTTTTATTCTTACTTGTTTTTCAAGTTTTGATTATTTAATATATTTTTAGTAACATTTTTATATGTTTTCTTACCTTATCGTGCTAATTTTTTCGGTACCCATACGAGACACTTTCAGTCTCATTATGAAACAAAAAAAAATGTGTTTGAATCATGTTGTATAATGAGAATTCAAGTGTTTCATACACAAACCTAAAAAATTAGCATCAAAAGGTAAAAACAAAAAGAACATAAAAAACGTTAGTATATAAGTATTAGTAAATAATCAAAACTCGAAAACCTAGTAAAAGTAAAAACATAACTTTATAGTTTAATAAAAATAAGAGTAAATACTAGTTATAGAAGTTATTTTTAATAAAAAATAATCATGTGGATAAATATGTAATAATTATATTTAATAAAGCAGATATATGTAATTAAACTTTTAGTTAGATAAAATGTAATTAACAAAGTTTTAAAAGAGGATATATGTAATTAAACTCTTAACTTGGGTATATATGCAATTAAGTAAGTTTTACAAAAAGATATATGTAATTAAAATTTTAAGTTGGGTATATATGTAATTGATGAAGTTTATAGGGGGATATATGTATTCCCCCTATTTAAAATATAAGAAACATTATATACCTTTATATTACAGATTAGCTACGTACATTAAAGTTTATACTTATTTTATAGATTGAGACGAGAAATATTAGTTAGCATAATATAATAATGTGCGTGTGCCCATGTGAGAAGGATGCACACATCTCTCTGCCATCTCAAGAGTCATGAGATCTTAATGCCTTATCACGTTAGTTCCTAGCTTGGTTTTGATATTCAAGCTCATCAATAAATGACATCATGTAGAGCTACATTGAAACATATGGACGGACTTTAAATTTTAAGCCCACTTATTCCCAAAAAAAACCCACTAACGTTGCATTAGGTCGAAGGATCCAACATCAATTTGTTACAAATAACTTCCAAAACAACTGATTTGAACTAAGAATATGGTATGTGGAGTATGTATTGCTATTCATCAAACAATACAAATATCACGAGACTTATACCTTGAAGACTATAATTACAAGAAGGTTTGGTCAATGTGTTATATACAACTTCTAATGGACTGTCGACGACTTTCAGAATACTGAAAATCAAGCGGGTAACTTTTCTGAAAGGCTTAATTAGTGTGAGTACATTGACTTTAAAATAGTGATGGATAAGAACCAATGTACTTTCTGTCGCAATATGGGCTCACTGAAAGATGGTGGTATGTTTTATTCTTAATTCTTTTGAAAATTTGACATCATTTATCGGTCTGTTGGTAATTACCGACTTGATTGATCTTGGTAAGTTTATGTTGTTGCAATTCTAGTGGGAGATAAAGACTCGTACTTATATTCCGACAGTATACACACTGAAAATTGGTTAAACATTACCAAGGAACATATTATATTGTGGTCTTCTAATGTTCATACTTAAGATTCCTTTTATAGCTATTTTTATTTGATAGTGTGTTGAAGTCAAAGTTATTAATCAAAGCGTAATGATCTATCAATGATAGATATTATATTATCAATTTGTGCATGCATGAGGCAATATTCCTTTTCAATCAGTAGAAAAATAATGCATGTCGATCATATTTTCTTCAAATAAAATATAGAAGTTAGAAAAACTTGTTTTAGGCCCCCCGTTATTGACCAACTTCTTGAGAAAAATATTGTCGTTTTCAACAAGCATACGCAACACTGACATACCGTGAATGTAATCTGCAAAAGAATGAAAGCACAGTGAATTAGGGTTTATCAAAATGGAAAGAAAGTCTTTGTTTTAGGTAGGAAGAAATTGAAAATATGGGTCCTTAAAATTAAATGGAAATGGTCCCCTTTGTGGAGCAGCAACAGTTACAAACATTTCCTTCAAGTACTATTCATACTTGATCGTGTTGAATGTTCTAGTAGAAATTCCATATTTCACGACTAAAAATATTGGGCAATTGAAAAAAGTGGTTGAAAATTTTGAGATTGTTTTGGGATTGAGTATAAACTATCACAAAATTAGCGATCAAAACAAACTTAATTGTAAAACGATTACACAATTTAAGGTTGGTTAGATTCAATCATAAAACTAGCTATATTGAATAGAAATCTTACCTTAAATGTCGAGTTTTCTAGTAATATTTGATCGATTTATCTTCTACACTAATGTAGTTATCCAAAACTACACTAATGTAGTTATCCAAAACTAATTGTGAGGATTGGTCTTGTTTAGTGATATTGGTTTTTAGAATGGAAAAAACTTTGTAAACTTTACTTAAGGTATGTAGAATTGATAAAACTTTCTTAATATGTTAGCCGGTTACCGATAGGCTCACATTAATTTTAGTGTGTTGGTTGATCCGTCTTTACAAGGTTATGACAAACAATTCACAAAAGACATGGTCATTTGTTGGTTTATTTTACTAGTTAGATTGCCACACTTTCAATTCCTATTTCATTTGTTATTCTATTACTTAGATTTTATGGTAAAAGTATAAGTGAATTAATATTTAATTGATTTACAAATTTGAATTGAGTGAATTAACATTTATTTAATTTACAAATTTGAATCTTTTTATTTATGATAAACACAAAACTTTAATTCAATGAGTCAGGTGGATACCAACTGTTTCTTCCATCTTTAGCATGTTTCAGATTATTCATTACTCTTAATAAACTATGGCACCTAATATTTTCATTCTTCTTGATTCCCACTAAATGAATATGAAAATAGTGTAACAGTTTAGCTTTTAATAGTATTACTCACCAGAAGAGTCTTTACAAAGGTCAAACAATTAACATAATATGATGACAGAAGGATTTTTGAATTTAGGGTAAGACAACTGTCAAAGACAGAGATAGAGAAGAAGAAAGGGGTTTATTGGAGTCACATGATAATTTATTTCAATCATGAAGGTCCTCATTAGTCAGGACATTATAAATTTATTTTAATGGAATTAGCATATTTACCATATATATACTTACTATTGCATTATTTGCAAGGAACATCCCAACCGACCTTTTGTTGAATTTCCAAGAAGAATAAAAGCCTTCAGAAACAAAAGTCTTCATGGAATATTAATATTTATAAATACGGAATTGGTTCTGAAAAATGATGGTTTAATTCCATTTCTAAATCAAACCAAAACATCCACAGGAAAACAGATACTTCTCCATATATATATATATAGCTCTCTCTCTTTTTCGAGCGTGATGAGCTCATGAGAATCGATCATGTGTTTGTTTGATTGATTTCTGTAATGTGGTAAGAATCCATCATGAAGGTATTATAAGTTGTTAATCACATACAATCTAATATTTCCTAAATTTGTTGAGCTTTTGTTCTCAATCTGGTTTTTCATTAGCAGTTTCTTTTAGTTTTCTTCTTCAAGTTTCCTAATCACCCAACAATCATTTTGATGTCTACTCATTTATAATATGTTTAATTTTCTCTCTCTTTATGTATAAGCATAGCATCTTCTCACTCTTCTAAGAGATACTTTCATAATTGAAACTTAATTTAGGTTTAAGGTTAGTTGACTTGAATTCAATTGTTTAGGGGTTGCTCAAGCTTGTGGAATCTTTGATCATATCAACAAGAAACTGGAAGGGATTGAAGAAGTATGATTACCGCTTTGAAATAGGTACTAGATCGCATAACTTGATCCGAATTATTCCAATACAGAAAACATGTTTTTTCGTGCAAGATTTTTGAAAAGAAATTATCTTATGTTTCATCATCTACACTTCTCATTCTTTCTAACTTATATTTGCTTTGATGAAATTCCAAACAAAAGTGCGTAGAACAGCGGAGATTAAATAGAAATTGATATCTTAATTCCTAGTATATTATGGTTGTTGATGAAGGAAGGTAAATATTGTATTAAATTTACTAACTACCAAGTTAAATTTGCTACTCATGTTAGGTGTAGTATGCTATAGGGGAAAAATACATATACTGCTAATTATTTATATCTATGCGTGTGACAATCTCTCTGGAGATTGTTCATAAACTAAGATTTTATGCGCCTTCTTCTCGCATTAACTAGTTATCTTTTTAACGATAGTTTGATTTATGTTTTCTTATTCCTTCGTTAGTAATCCGCTATGTTATATAATGTATAGACCACATTGTATAACTATTATAATGATTCATTGCAGGAGACATAGAGGTTTAAAACTTCAACTATTGTATTCTATACAAACATAGAAGGGAACTATGTCAGAACATTTGGATATGCTAGGGAGTAATGAGGAAACTAGTTTTGATCAACATGGAGAAAACACGTCATCTAACTCTTTGATAAGCAAGCATGTCACATATTTTGACTTGAATGAAGAAGCAAGCAGCCAAGAAGATAATGATTTATCTGCTGAGGATGGCGAGAAGACCGATGAAGGAAGTTCATCAAAGACTAGGAAAGGTCCTGTTAGACAATATGTGCGCTCGAAAATGCCAAGACTTCGTTGGACTCCTGAACTCCATCACGCTTTTGTCAATGCTATCGAAAGGCTTGGTGGGCAAGATAGTAAGTTCTCTAAACTATTTAAGTGTATTTAGTTTAATTAAAGGTCATAAAGTTTCCTTTTACCTTTCCTTGTTAAGAATATGATGATGTTCAAAGTTTTAATTGTTCAGTTCCTAGTGTTTGTTTTAGTATTATGTAACACAAAGTAGGAACACCATACCTACTTAATTGAATTACTTCTTTTGGTCTTACATTTGTTATTAAAAATGGAAAAAACTAAAATATATATCTCAATAATAGATGTTTGGTTGGTTATCTCTAATTTATTATACATGAGTTTAGTTGGTCAAAACATCAAATGTTTTTTTGGCTTTACTGCAGAAGCAACTCCAAAATCAACTCTCCAGCTAATGAATGTGAGAGGACTAAGTATAGCTCATGTAAAAAGTCACTTGCAGGTAAGAAAATCTAACATTATCATGCATAGTTGTATTTCATATTCTAGAGTTTCCACCAATATTAATCAAGAATCTGTTTTTAATGTTAGATGTACAGAAGCAAGAAGCTTGATGATTCTGGTCAAGGTAAGACATGAATCTTTCTTTAGGGAAAACAAAACTTTCTTTAGGAAAATCAAAACATGAATTTTCCTTGAAGAAAAACATAACTTTCTTTAGGAAAAACAAAATCATGAATCTTGTTTTACGAAAAACAAAACTTTTGAGAAAACTAAGTAGATCATTCGCTTACATGAATATTAATACTTTAAGAGTTGTTTAAACTAAAGGCACTAAGATTACAAATGCATGCATCGCATAATAATCACCTGTAACATACTTATCAGAGTAAAAAGATACTACTTCTTGCATGACATATAGCACAATAATGTATCTTAATTTTAATCACCTGTAACATACTTATCAAAGCAAAAAGATACTACTTCTTGCATGACATATAGCACAAATAATGTATCTTAATTTTTCAACAATTCGCTATATATATGTCTGATCTAATATACAATTTAAGTAACAAAATCATTTTGAAATAAACAAACAAACAACCTGATAAAAATCTCACTTACCGGGTGCAAAAAGAATAACCTTACATTTATCTCAGGATAATAGAGCTCTTCAAAAGAGAACCAAATGAATCATCCCAATTTCATGAGCCCCTAAAATTTTTGGTGTGGTTCTCTTTAAATTGGTGTGTTCAAAAACAAATAAGTTAAAAAAAACTGACTTATTCGCAATTGATTTGATATAAGAAAAATGATAATTATCATTTTTTTCCTCATGTTAATATGTTTCCCAAAACTAAAAAATATCTTAATTATCCTTTCTAAAATGTTAATGTTGAAGGGGAATATCTTGTCACTGACAATTTGTTCGCAACTTATGGCTGCATCATTAGTGCTGAAACAATGCATCCTCTTAAGCTTAGCATGCAAATTAATTAGACTTTTGTAGTTTAGCTAAAAAACATGACATAATAACCTGACTAATTATGAATTGAAGTTGAAGCTAAAGAAATGTTGGATTTGTCACCACTAATACATTATATTCTTTCTATAGTAATATCCCAACGGACTACAATGGCGACACAAGGAAGACCTCACATTTATAGCAATTTGTACTCTAGACCATTCGGATACTTGAAACAAGCGAGTGGTGGGATTGATCTAATGAGAAACTTAGAAGTGGGCAAGTATTACTCTAGAAGTCATCTGTTTGATTCTGATTTTCGACCAACACCATGTGTCCAACATTTGTTATCTAGGTAATTCTTATCCTACAATCATTAAGTTAATTTTTTCAAATCTACATTACTGATATTCAGTATTGGTACTTCCTTTAAGGTGATGATGCATGTTTGTTGAACATTCATTTCTAATGACCGACCAAAAGTGTTAAATATTAGGGTGTTTCATTAACACATATAGATATATATAATGAAGAGTTGGTAAATATGGAAGTGTCAAAACACCAATCTATTGTTGCATATAAAGTGTCAATATGTTTGGAGGAAGGTTAATCATAAAACTAATAGTTATGCAAAATCCAAAAAGTACTATGAAAACCATTTCATTTTTTAAATATCTATTACATATATGATAAATATAAATACGAGAATGAAAAATGTTACGTATACGTAACACTATGTTTAATAAAAATATGTTACGAATATGTAACTTATGTGTGACATATATATAAAATTATGTTACGGTTTCATTTGATCCATACCATGTATAACGTTCAACGAACAATTAATGAATTGTTCGGCAATAATTTGTTTATGTATGTTAATTTAATAAATGAAGAAACTTTAGCAGGGAATTCGTTAAATTAAGCAAGTGAATATGAACAGAGGTTGTGTCTGTTTATTTATTTTAGTGAATGATCGTTTATATGTTTGTTATTGTTTGTTCATCTAAAGATTTTTTATCTTATATTTTTATTTTACTAGTCTTAATTACCCTAGTTATACTATGTGTGTCCGTTATCATCCTTTGTTTGATCACTTTAACTAATGTTTGTGATAAAGTTTGGCAAACTTCTTAATTTTTGTGTTAGCTATGTGTATTATAATTATGTCAACTTTGTTCAAATAATCATGTTAAGTTTGTATTAAAATTTGACAAACTTTTGTTTATGAATAGTTCATGTTTTTAATGAATAAACACTAAGAAAAATCTCGTTCGGTAAGTGTTTATAAACACGTATGAACATGTAAGTGTTCGTGAATAGTTCATGTATATGTAGGTGTTTGTGAACAGTTCATAAACATATAGGTATCCGTGAACAGTTTATAAACACGTAGGTGTCCGCTAACAGTTCATGAACATGTAGTTATCCGTGAACAGTTTATGAACATGTAGGTATTCGTGAACAGTTCATGAAAAAATTTATTTCCCTAATAAACAAACACGAACAAAGTCTTATTCATGTTTGTTCGGTTCATTTGTAACCCTAAGTAGCGTACTAAGACTTTTAAGCGCTAGTTTAGAATATTCATCAATAAAGTCTTCAGACAAGGACTAGAATGAGTTAGATTTTATTTTAGATGTCACTACATAACAAATGTGATAAGAGGTGGTACTTGTTACTTTACTTTGTGTTGATCTAAAAGTGTTGTATAACAAAATAAAAAGGTTTTAGGTATTGTATTGGTTTACACCTAGTGTTACTAGCACATAAGGATTTAGTGTGCTTTGCGCCAGTATCTTCTTCTTTCTTTTTGTTTTAATTTATTCTATATAAATACATACATAACGAATCTATATTCATAGGATGTCATTTTCTTGCGACATAATTTATCAAAACAATATATCTTGATAGGGGGTAGAGTACTAAACCAATTTTAAGCATCCCTAATGTAGTGCCAATGATGAAGCTCACACTATGTTCATAGACGTGACAAAGATGCATTTCTTGTCAAATCGAAGGATATTGCTCGTAGGGTTTGCCCAACAATCACTGTCATGAGAAAACCTTGGTGGTCACACTCCCTACTCACTCACATTTTCTATTATTAAATATAATTTAATATACAATTATATTAAATCTGAAATGCGTGTAGTGTGATACACGAAGTTTTGTCTACGATAAAACACGTTTAAGCTTTTAGGGATAATGCAACAAAATGATAAAACATCCACTTGGTCCAGTTTATCTTGAACTAGCTACCTTAATCTATTATTTAGAGATCAAAATGAAAGGTTAAACTTAAAATTATCCTCTTACTTTCCAGGTGTTTTATTCCTTTCAATAGAGTCGTAAAGGTAATTGTGTGGTGCTTATTGCGTTAGTTATGGGTGTTTTATAGACAATGAAATTTCTATTTTTTGGTTAGTATTTTTCAGTAATTATCTGGCAGTTTGATATAATTTATGGGTGAGTGAATATATAACAACTACTAATCGAAGGTTGATAAAGATGATGACCAAAAGTTGAGCAAGATGATGACCGAAGGTTGAGGAAGATGATGAGCAGAGGGTGAGGAAAATGATGACCGGAGTGGTGGCGGTAAAATGGTGGTCGCCGGAGTGGTGGCACGAGTTCTCGTGGGTAAGGAAGGTGTGGTGTGAAGGGAAAGAGGGGAAAAAGGAGGGCAATCCCGATTTTATTGGATCTGCACCCTTTAGCGACAACAAGTCGCCGCTAAAGGTGTCGTCGTTAAAGGTGTGTTGTACGATTAGACTAGGGCTGTCAAATCTAGCGCACGTTCAACGGCCAGATCTAAGTTTAGAAACCCCAAATGAATAGTTGTCTAATAGCAGCAACTGTCACTGCTAAAGGTGTCGCCATTGATGGTAACCTTTCTTGTAGTGTGTTAAGTATCTTCTAGGTGATTTTTAGTATCAACTCAACTAAATACTGAAACAAATGTAGAATAACTACACTAATTCATTTCTTATGTTAGTAGTACTATTTTGATCATATTCTCATAGCATGGCTAGGATAAATACATTTTTTGTTTCCTAACTATTTACAAACTTTGTGCATATCCATTTCCTTCAAAAGGCACCAACAATGGCTATCTAATCAAAGACTAGGGTCATCGTCGTTGAGAACAGAATTTGGATATGAGGATAGTATGATGAGAGATACTATGAATCAAATGCAAGACAAGCCTTCGGATTTAACTAAATTGCATATATCTGACTCAAGAACACGAATTGCACCTATGAGGCCTAGCCAATATCTCCAGGACAAGAAGTGGCCATTACATGATCAAAGGAAAGACAAATGGTCACCTATTACAAGCATTTGTGCTAGCAGTGGCTCATCCGATCCATTCGGTGCTTGCATTGACAAAGCAAGGAGTTTTGTACAACCTGATACATCTTACAACTATTCTAGATCATTACTGAATTCGCAAGCTGAAGCCTCGTTTCTACATGAGGTGTCATTCTATCTTGACATGATCTCTTTGTTATGTTAGCATTTGAAAGTTTCTAACACATTTTCTTGTAAATTTGTGTTTATCACCAGTTAAGACAAGATAGAGGATGTAAAGATATAAAGAAGAATCCTGATTTGCAGCTTAGCTTGAGCCATAACAAAGGGATAAATGAAGAGATATATCAAAGGAGTGCTTCTGAAATCAATACAACGCTCTCTCTTTCATTGAAGGAGACATGACCAAGCTAGGGTAAGTTAAATAGTTTATGTACAACTACATATGTAAGAACAGGCTAGACGGAGACGAGTACTTAAGATCTGACCAAGCTCATCCGTAGACATAGGAGTAGGTGAGATCGGTAAGTACTCGTCTTCAATGCCATTATGAGATTTTACATAATTCATGTTACTAGGAAACTTTTTAGTTGTAATTTTATTGGCATTATAATGTACCATATTAATTGCACCTATGTTTCTTTAAGGCCATTTTTATGTGGTAACACTACTTCACAAAAATGCATGCCATGTATGAGGTTGATAATCAAATAGTCTTTGATTTTATTAGATTTTAAATTGTTTAAAGGTTCAAGGATCAAGGAGGGAGATGTTAATATTATTTTTGAGTGAATTTTCGTTTTTTCGCAGTTTGATTTTGTTGTCATTTTCAACTAAAAAGATTTTTTATTGCATCTAGCTCCACAAAATTTTAAAAAACTATCATTTTTATCGAAAAACATTAACTTTGTTACTTTAAAATGTTATATACGTAAACTGATAAAATCTTAACATTGCTATTATGGAATTGTTTGTGTGGTTGTAATTGTGAATCATGATATAATGGAGAGGATTAGAGGCGGTGCTCTCCATCATCATAACGAATTCCAATCGCCACCAGAAACCTAATTTGTACTCCTATCTCAGTTTTGAATCCAACAATCTATTTAATCGATATAAAATATTCGAAATATGAAAAAAATGAAACTGTAGGTTTTGTAAATGGAACAATAATAGGTAAAATAAATTTTATTAGCAACATGTAAAAATATATTAGAATTTTGTTTTTATATGTAAAATAAGTTAAGGTTTTTACATGAAAATAACAGTTTTTTAAAACCTTGAGGAGTCATGTGATAAGAAATTGAATAAAAATGACAAATGTGATTAAAGTAAAAATAAAAAAATGCAATGCACTCTTTATTTTTTTAATTAAGACTTTGATAAGTGATTCATATACTCAGCAAATTATGCTAAAACATGAAGACAGATTATGCTCTACCTTATGGTGGCATTACAAACTTTAGTACCAAAGGCATAAAGAAAAAGACAACATAAACAGAAATGTATGTAGTGTCTAAAAAGAAGTTAAATGACGTTAATTTTTTAATAAAAACAATTTTAACATGAAAACTAAAAGGGATCTAGTAATATGTACAAGATAAGCCAACTCCAAATCCTATGAGCCATGAAGCAACAGCTTACAAATACATACAACACCTTATCAGAAACACCCCAGCTGTTGTTTAGGATCCAATGGGATCTCTGATCAAGCAAACAAATTAACTGTAGCTTGTGTAAACAAAATTAATACAGTATTTACAGGACAGACATCATAAGATTAATACAATTTCATATCCCATTACAACCTAATATAAACACCATTCAATGGTCAGGATCAATAATTCTAGAAGTTATAAAGAATAACAATACAAAGAGCAACAATAGGCACCGGTAAGCAAATTACAAGAAAGCACAAATGGAAAGGGAACAAAAAAATTTTGAAAACACGAAAAGAAAATCTAAAATCTATCAAAATTTTTGTGAAATAGATTAACCAAAGTGGTGTTGATGTGGTGTGGAGCATTGATTATGTATTCGTGGACAAAAGATCAACAAAGCTTCAAAAATTAGATTTGCACATAAATGTTCTTTGTTTTGACGAGGAATGTAATGTTTGCCATGACCATTCTAGGATATGTAAATGCATGACACATGTGCTTGTTGGGTTTTGTGGAGTCTTCAGAGACCATAGGACAATGGATTATTTATCTTAATATATTGTATTTTATGTAGATAGGTTTGATATTGTGATTTCTTAACCACCTAAATAATAATATGTAGTTGTAACTTGTGAATGTAGGTACTCTGATCGAAGGACTTAAAATCTTTATGTTCCGTTTTTTCTTTTTTATTGTATGCGCTTGAGATAAATTTTATCAGTTCGAGACCTAATAATTCTCAGAGAAACAATGTTGAATACAACTATTTTGTAAAAGGTACCCATGTAGTTTATTGTAAATTAGCTTGCACAAGTGACAATTGAAATTTTTATAACTAATATCATTTTAACGGACCGATCAATATATCCAATCAAGCTATTAGGTAAAAATGAAACTATTTTGGGGCGTAAAATAACGCTAATGAGTAAAAAAAGAAATATGTTTCTTTTTTCCTTTAAAACCCTACTTCGGTGTTCCTCTAGTGCTAGAAACTAGTAGCCGCAAGACTTCATGCGAAAGTTTACAACAAACGCTAGGAAACTCCTACACATGTCCATACGTAATTTCTATGAAAAAGAAAACCCGAAACCCCAAAATATAGATAAATGTTATTATTTTTTATTATCTTGAAAAGTTTTTGGAAATATACAAGAAATTTGTGCAAACATTTCACTCAATAGAATTTTTGATAAAATAATTTCCGTCGGAAATTTGTTAGAATATATAGTTTCCCATGCGTTTCTCACAAACATTGACGTGGAAACACCTAGTTTTCTAGAACCGTCGTTCGATTTTTTTATAAAATCATATTCATTGGACGTGAAAATGTCTAGTTATCTAGATCTGTATTTAATTTTTCTATTAATGTTTTAAAGGGAAATACACGTTGAACTGCTAAGGGTTCAAACTTTGAAGGTTATTTAACTGACCTAGGATGCTCTTAATACATTTAAAGGTTGTGCTTGGTTAAGCATGAAAGTTTAGAAGAACCTTCCCCCTTTATCTATTACTTTTACTTAGTTACACAATCATTTAAACATACAAGAAAACTACTTAATCACTGAAGAAAACTACTTAACCACTGAAGAATCACATCTTCAGCACAATTATTTGCAACGTCGCCCGTGGGAGTTTATAGTCATAACATGCAAATTAAAGCGTGGAAAGACGAAAAAGAAAAGGAAAATACAAATGAGGAGTTGTATAAATGGAATGATATTTCTAAGTTACACTAATGTAGCTAAGTTTTAAAATATATAATCAAGCAAGTGACAAAATGAAATACGAAGTATATATATTCAACTTATGACTTTAACAAATCAGCTTACAGCTGGAATTTTGAAAACAGGTAAGAATTGAAAAGATAATCACTCCTTCAATTAAAAATTAGATGTGAAAATGTTCAAAAGTTAGGTTTACGCAGCTTGCAGTTGCATGTGGTTGTTGGTTCATTTTTGTCATAACACAAGAGAACCACTTTAGTTCACATTCATTCTATCATTTAGGGCTTCAGTCATGATAGTTAGTTGTTGAAGGCAGTGAATATTGACTTCTCCGTATTGGCATTACTTTGTCCACAAAAAGTTAAAGAACTGTTTTTTGACCAAAATCTGTTGGTGATTAGCATAGTTTATTGTGATTTACTATTTTTATTAAGAAAAATAGCTCAATAATGCCCCCATCAAGTCCAAGGGATTGAGCTTCTAGCGAGGTTCTGGCTAATGAGTTCACTTATCATTAATAGAATTAGTAGGAGTATTCGTTGTCATTTTTTTAAATCATGTCAAACCATTAATTAGAAATAGTTTTTTATCACCATGAAATGAAACCGATCAAATTGTTGTGAAGGACTTGTCTTCGGTTTGGTTTCACAATTTGAATTTACTGGAAAAAAAAGTATCACATACGATTAAAATAGAAAAGACAGATATTTTAAGTTAAAACTTAAAATATCGCTCACTTAGTATATTTTTATGCCTAGTCTAATTATATGTATTGTCAACTTAAAATAATTAAATATTAAGTAAAATATAAAATGTTATATAGCCTACAATCTTATGATCATTGTGCAATGAAACAGGCCAAACTGTTGCTAACGACTTGTCTAGGTTTCATGATTTGAAGTTGTTGGAAAAAAAATATAACATACGGTTAAAATAAGAAAGTCATATGTTTCAAGTTTAAACTTAAAATAACAGTCTCCCTCAGTATATTTATCATTGATTACTTATTAATTACTTAGCGATTATTGATAGAAATTTATTTTTTTATTCTTATTCTTTTTAATTTTTTAGGATCCGTCACTAAACACTATCAGATAGCAAACATCGGAAGTAGTGTAGCATACACTCACACACCAACATCAACTAATATTTTACTTTTTACTATAAATTCTACAAATAAAAATATGTTACAAAATCTAAAAATAAAAAAGTAATTAACAACAATGAACTATTTAATTAAGAGTTCACATTTGAGATCACAAGGAGGAGATGTTTATGTGAGCTTGTTTAAATTCAAGATCAAAAAGCATGGCTTCGGTAAGATTATTTCCCTAGACCAAGATAGGTGATTTGGCTAGGCGACAAGGACTTGCCTTGTAACACCCCGAATAATGTTTAAGCAAGCCAAATAATAATAATGGGCTTAGACAAGATCATTTAATAAAAATAAGATGGATATGAGTTTTAGACCGAGAAGACTTTGCGGGTTACATGTTTGGCGCGTTTAAGGTCCCGGGAACACCCAGTATATATAAACGGATCAGCTAGAGGAACTCTCATTTGCAAACTCAACACTCTAGTTCTAGAGAGAGAGAGTAGAGAGAGAAAGTAGAGAGAATTAAAGATTCAAGGCTCGGTTGATCTCGGGATTGAAGATCGTTGTTCGTGGGCATCCAAACAACAAGAAAACACCACGAATCCAGGTAAGAAACATCATTTACTCGTTCCTTTTGATGTAAACCCGGATTCTAGGTTTAGGGTTTGGAAATGCAACAATACCATGGCAAGAATTAGAAGGTCTAAGAAACTCAGAACCCAGCCTCTTCAACCCATACATGCTTGCAACAATTAACGTTTGAAGGGATGGAAGATGTCCAAGCGTCGGTAAACATGTACAACTTCTACAACCATTCAATATAAGTTGGGTTAAACAATCAAATGTCGGACCCCCATCCAACTAGGAACTTTGTTCCGTTATAGCCCGTGATCTCGAGTTTACCCAACTTCCCAAAAGGCCTTAACCCTGCAAGTACTTCGTATTCAGTTGTTTCATTATGTGAATCATCAAACTGATTATCACTCATTCTAGCCGCAAATCACGAATACCCTTCTTTTGATGTAAGTTCACGGATTTTGCGTGCACTATATCTTTCACTTGGTGCAGCCCCTCAATTGAAAGTTGACCTCGAAGATGCACTAGGCTCTTCAGATCGGATATTCTACCCTCACTGGATCCTCCAATAATGACCCTGGATAGAGTTTGTAAATTCGTCAATCCACCAAGTCCTAGTGGCATCTTGTTCAAACTTGGGGTATTAGCAATGTCAAGATGTCGTAGGTTTATTAACTTTGTAATACTATTTGGCAAGCTAGACAAGTAATCACAACCTGACAACAACAAACTCGGGTGATAAACCAAGGTTTTGGATGTAAAAGATTGAAGTTTTGGGTCAAAATGGGTTGGTTCGTATTTTCCAGCCCGTTCTGCGAAACTGGGTGTTCATCCAGCGAAATTAGTTGTTCGTCCAGCGAAAGTGTGGATCTTTCTATAGTTTCGCAGGTAGTTTGACAGACATGGTTTTCCAATGAAAGTTGGGCGAAACTGGCAGCGAGACTGGCAGCGAAGATGCCAGCGAAACTGCTAGCGAAACTACTGATCTTGCTGCGAAATTAGGCAGAAATTAACTCCCTTGAGTGTTAACTTATCTGCAGGCTGTGTAGTGCAACCCTTGCTTTGAAAGCTTCATTGAGAAGCTACTCACTGAGTCCAGATGAGTTCTAGATCCCCTATTTTAAAGGTTTTGAACTAGTTTGGGGCTGAAAATGCATACTAAATATACGTTTTAAATGACTAAGATTTTAAGAGGTTTTAACGAGAAGATCGATTTTTCGATAAGGAAATGTGCTATATAAAAGTGTTAAAATAAAAATTTTTCGTGCTGACTTGGCAGCACGACCCCAGCCAGGGGCGTTGCCCCTTGGACCCCACTAGGGGCTGCTGCCCCTAGAACCCTGCTGTCAGGGGCTGCCGCCCCCGAACCCCCGTTGTCCCGCGATGGGTCAGCTATGTTTTATGATGACTTATGCTTGTTGTGCATATGTTTATGTATGTGAGTGTATGATACATGAGGATGATGTGTGATGTCGTATGCTTATATGTTGTGATGCGCATGATTCTTGTGATGTTTGTTGTCGTGTGATTGTGCATGTCGTATGTTATGCATGATGTATGTTATGGGTGAGCGATGTTGCCTTGTGTGACTGATGTGCATGTTGATATGTTCCTTATTTTATTATGTATGATTGTCTTCCCGTGGTTTTGCGTTGAGCGTTAACGAATGAAATGAAAGTATTATATAACATAAAATGGAAGACAATAGAAAGAGGAACATAATGAATGAGTGCAAGCATGAACGAAGGAATGAGAGCAAGGATGGCTTGCAAGAGTAAGGAAGGAGGTTCCCAACTCATTGCGAGTTGTTAGCTCAACTGTGTGTATATTTAGCGTGTGATCTTGGCTAACTCAAAAGGGGACATAGACACATCAGGGAGTTCACTTTTGGTAACTGTTCTGATACGTGCGATGTGGTATTTTACTATGTGCTATGTAGCATGCGATTTTGGCTACCTCATGTGGGTTCACACACAGTAGGAAGTTCAGTTTTGGTAACTGCTCCAATACGTGCGATGTGGTATTTGCTATGTGTTATGTAATGTGCGATTCTGGCTAAACCCTGAGAGTTCTCACACACAGGGGGAGTCGGCCTTGGTGACCACTCCGATGGTGCGATTTGTGCTATATGTGTGATGGACAGCATAAGGGTAGCGTGCGATTTTGGCTAACTCATGTGGATATGTAGCGTGCGATCTTGGCTAACCCATGAGATAGCGGGTGATTTGGCTACCTTATGTGTGCGATCCGTGCGATATGTACTTCGGGTACGGTGATGCGAAAGTGCGATGTGTATGAAATGGACGAACGGAAGAAATGATGAATGAATGAAGCGAATGATAATGTAACGTGCGATGATTAATGAATGATAGAATGTAATGAATGTAATGGAAGATAATAATTATATTATCAGTGTAACACCCGCTTATTTTAATAAGACAAGAAATGAAGAATAAATGAAAGAAAAGCCATAAAGTCCAAGTGGAGGAACTAAAAGTGTCCAAAAGGACAAAACTTTGAAAAAGTTGGTGTAAAGATGGGCATGGCCGCCCACCCTCTTTTCACATCACTCTCATTCAGACTTTAGAGAGACAAAGACAAGAAGAGAGCAGAAACTCTCGGTTTGAAGAAGAAGAAGAAGGAATCGAATTCAAGGTAGGAATTTGTGGTTTTTAAGTGTTCATGATGGGTTTTATCCCGGTTATATGCATATGTGCTTATGTGTTTGTGTATGTGCTCGGGTGTGTGTGTGTTTGGTGTTGTTTTTAGGTGTTTGAACTCATTGCAAGCGGGTTAGAAATAAAGAAACATCCAAGTTGCATCAGGTGAGTTCTAGACCTCGGTTTTACTTGTTTTAAACTATCTTTGGGGCAGAAAATGTATTAAAACGATTTTCAAAGCTTTTGTATGTTTACCCGTATGTAATGTGCATGATTGGATGTTGATTCTTGAATGCTCGTAGGTTGTTCATATTTAGAATAGCCACATTAAGCTTAGAACAGATGGGTTCGATGATTGGTTTGAAAACATACTGGAAACATGTTACGCAGAAGGTCCATGCGCCTAGATAAGGCTCATGCGCCTAAAAATGCCTTAAAAAGATTTAAGTGTAATCCATGCACTTAAACAGTAGCCCATGCGCCTAAGATTACCTTAAAATGTTTAAGTATAGCCCATGCACCAGAACAGTGGTCCATGCGCCTAGAAATGTTAGCCGGACGACTAAGTGTAGGGCCATGCGCCCCAATAGTGCCCATGCGCCCAAGAGGCCCATGTGCCTAAGTGTCCATGCGTCCAATTGGTCCATACGCCTAAGTGAAACGGCTTGGACGTGGTAGAACCGCTCAAAACAATAAGGTGGCAAAGGTGGGTGACCGACGTGTGGTCACATCTGGATAAGGGCTGAGGAGGTGTGAAAACTGTGGAAGGGAGCATACTGGTGAGTGCAGGATGGGGATGAACGTATGCTTCAGGTGTGGCCAACCTGGCCATATCGCTAAAGACTATAAGAAGCCGAGGGCGAAGAGCTCTGGAGCAGAGAGGAAGAAGCCGGAGGAAGGAGGGCAAAGGGCAGGTGCTAGAGCTTACACCATGACCCGGGAGGAAGCCAGAGCTGATCCCGATGTTGTCTAAGGTATGTTTCTAGTAAACCAAACTTGTGCCTCTGTATTGTTTGATTCCGGTGCTAGCAGGAGTTTTATTTCCACTACTTTTTGTGCTAAGTTACCTGTTAGTAGTAGCAAGGTCAGTGCACCATTCGATGTAGAAACTGCTATTAGTAAGTCCACTAGAATTACTGATGTGATAGAGGACTGTGCCATAGAACTAGAAGGTCATAGGTTTGCTGCTAGGTTACACGTGATACCCCTAGGTGGATTTGATGTAGTACTAGGGTTGGACTGATTAGCAACCTATGAAGCAAACATCGTGTGTCGCAAGAAGATGATCCGATTGACAGCGCCTGACGGAAATAAGGTGATGGTTTATGGTGATCGCATCACGACGATCCCGAAAATGGTTTCGATGGCGGTGGCGGGAAAGTGCACGAGGCGTGGATGTAGTGCCTACTTGGCCTACGTAAAGGATGTGGACGCACCAACACCACAACTATCTGATGTCCCAGTTGTGTGTGACTTTCCGGATGTGTTTCCAAAAGATTTACCCGGCGTGCCACTGGATCGCGAGATTGAGTTCCAAATTGATTTGATACCCGGTGCTCAACCCGTTGCCAAAGCATCGTATCGGTTAGCTCCCACGGAAATGAAAGAACTAATGGAGCAGTTGCAAGAGCTGCTCGATAAGGGGTTCATTAGACCGAGTATCTCTCCCTGGGGAGCTCCGGTCCTGTTTGTGAAGAAGAAAGACAGTAGTATGAGGATGTGCATTGACTACCGAGAGCTAAACAAGTTGACGATAAAGAACCGATACCCCCTACCAAGAATAGATGATCTGTTTGACCAGCTCCAAGTTGCCAGTTGGTTTTCAAGGATAGATCTTCGGTCTGGTTACCATCAGCTGAAGGTGAAAGAGCAGGATATCCCTAAGATAGCTTTTCGCACGCGCTACGGTCACTATGAATTCCTAGTTATGTCATTTGGTCTAACCAATGCGCCAGCTGCTTTTATGGATTTGATGAATCGAGTGTGTCGGAAAATGTTAGATAAATCGGTGATTGTGTTATTGATGATATCCTGATTTATTAGAAGAGCGAAGAGGAACATGTCGATCATATTCAGGAGGTGTTAGAGACCTTAAGAAAGGAGAAGTTGTATGCCAAATTCTCCAAGTGCGTGTTTTGGTTACGCGAAGTTTAATTCTTAGGTCACATGATAAATCCCTAGGGGATTATGGTAGACCCTGCTAAGGTGGAGGTTGTGATGCAATGGAAGTCTCCAAGGACGCCATCCAAAATTCGTAGTTTCTTAGGTTTGGCGGGGTATTATCGAAGGTTCATTCAGGACTTTTCCAAAATCGCTTCTCCACTGACCAAGTTGACCCGAAAGGATGTAAATTTTATATGGGGTCAAGCCCAATAACAGGCGTTCGAGGAGTTAAAGGTGAGGTTGACTCAAGCTTCAGTCTTGTCATTACCCAAAGGAAGCGAGGATTTGGTGGTATATTCAGATGCTTCAAACTCAGTGTTGGGGGTGTATTAATGCAGAGAGGGAAGGTTATAGCCTATGCATCCTGACAATTGAAAGTTCATGAGGTTAACTACCCTACTCATGACTTGGAGCTAGCAGTCGTGGTCTTCACACTAAAGATTTGGAGGCACTATCTGTACGGGACGAAGTGCACCATTTTCACTGACCACAAGAGCTTGAAGTACTTCTTCGAGCAAAAAGATCTGAACATGAGGCAGAGAAGATGATTGGAGCTCATAAAAGATTATGATTGTGAGATCCATTATCATCCGGGCAAAGCCAACATGGTGGCTGATACTCTGAGCTGGAAGGAGAGGCCCGAGCCGATTCGGGTGAAAGCATACCAACTGATCATGACCTCTGATGTAATGAAGCAAGTCAAGGAGTTTTAGGATGAGGCATTAAAAGAACATCATCTAAACTCTGAAAAAATGAGAGGTCTGGTTGGGGAAATGGGTGAAAACACACTCGGTGTTAAAACCCGATTTGGACGGGTGTGGATTCCTTATTTCGGGAATCTACGTGTGAGGATTTTGGATGAAGCTCACAAGACTTGATACTCCATTCATCCTGGTGCCACAAAGTGCCTTACTTGTTTGCAAGTGAAGGCGGAACATCAGAAGCCGTATGGGAAGATCCAACCTTTGGATATACCAGAATGAAAGTGGGAGCACATCACCATGGATTTCATAACGAAGTTGCCACATACTCCAAAAGGGTACGATGCCATATGGGTGATTGTTGACCGTTTGATGAAGAGTGCTCACTTCCTACCGATCCGCGAGACATATTCATCCGAGAGGTTGGCTGACCTGTTCATCAAGGAGATTGTAGCTCGTCATGGTGTGCCGGTGTCCATTGTGTTTGATCGGCACACCCGGTTTACATCTAAATTCTGGAAGAAATTCCACGACGCATTGGGGATGAGGTTACATATTAGCATGGCTTATCATCCCCAAACTGATGGTCAGTCAGAAAGGACCATTCAGACACTGGAAGATATGCTTTGGGCATGTGTGATTGATTTTGGGGGAAGTTGGGATGACCACTTACCGTTAGCTGAATTCTCGTACAACAATAGCTAGCACGCCAGCATTGGTATGCCACCTATGAGATGCTATACGGTAGGAGATGCATAACACCCGTTTGTTGGGGTGATATTGGTCAAAAGGCATTAGGGAGCATCGAGGTAATCGAGGCTACGACTGAGAAGCTTGAAAAGATTAAAGCCTTCATGAAGGCAGCCAAAAATAGACAAAAATCGTATGCTGATAAACGACGCAGACCGATCGAGTTCCAGGTGGGTGACCGGGTTATGTTAAAGGTCTCACCTTGGAAGTGTATTATCCGATTCTGGAAGCGGGGCAAGTTGAGCCCAAGATATATAGTCCCTTTCCGAATCATTGCTCGAGTAGGAGAGGTGGCCTATAGGTTGGAATTACCGGATGAGTTAAGTGGGATTCACCCGACATTCCATATGTCTCATCTGAGAAAGTGTATAGCTGATGAAGACATGATTGTTTCACTGGAGGATATCAAAGTAGATGAAAGGCTCAATTATATGGAGCAACCAGTGGCAATCATCGATCATAAAGAGATGAGGCTGAGAAATAAAGTGGTTCCTCTTGTGCGTGTACAGTGGAAGCACATGAAGGGATCCGAGTCTACATGAGAGACAGAGGAGGAGATGAGGCAGCATTATCCTCATCTGTTCGAGGAATAACAGGTTTCGGGGACGAAACCTATATAAGGGGGTGGACTTGTAATACCCGGTTATTTTAATAAGACAAGAAATGAAGAATAAATGAAATAAATGCCATAAAGTCCAAGTGAAGGAACTAAAAGTGTCCAAAAGGACAAATTTTTAAAAAGTTGGTGTAAAGGTGGGCATGGCCACCCACCCTTTTTTCACATCACTCTCATTCGGACTTTAGAGAGAGAAAGACAAGAGGAGAGCAGAAACTCTTGGTTTGAAGAAGAAGAAAAAGAATTCAAGGTAAGAATTCGTGATTTTTAAGTGTTCATGACGGGTTTTATCCCGGTTATATGCATATGTGCTTATGTGTTTGCGTATGTGCTCGGTGTGTGTGTGTTTGGTGTTGTTTTTAGGTGTTTGAACTCATTGCAAGCGGGTTTGAAAGGAAAAAACATCCAAGTTGCATCAGGTGAGTTCTAGACCTCGGTTTTACTTGTTTTAAACTATCTTTGGGGCTGAAAATGTATTAAAACGATTTTCAAAGCTTTTGTATGTTTACCCGTATGTAATGTGCATGATTGGATGTTGATTCTTGAATGCTCATAGGTTGTTCATGTTTAGAATAGCCACATTAAGCTTAGAACATATGGGTTCGATGATTGGGTCTGAAAACATACTGGAAACATGTTACACAGAAGGTCCATGCGCCTAGATAAGGCTCATGCGCTTGAAAATGCCTTAGAAAGATTTAAGTGTAATCCATGCGCCAAAACAGTAGCCCATGCGCCTAAGATTACCTTATAAATGTTTAATTATAGCCCATGTGCCTAAGATTACCTTATAAATGTTTAAGTATAGCCCATGCGCCTGAACAGTGGTCCATGCGCCTAGAAATGTTAGCCGGACGACTAAGTGTAGGGCCATGCGCCCCAATAGTGCCCATGCGCCTAAGAGGCCCATGCGCCTAAGTGTCCATGCGTCCGAATGGTCCATACGCCTAAGTGTTCATACGCACAAATAGTGCCCATGCGCCTGAATAGTTCATGCGCCTAAGGGATAAATTGATTAAGTGTTGGCTGATGTGCCTACATAGTGATGAAACGCCCAAACAAGCTCATGCGCCCAAACAGTGACCAAGCGCCTAAGCACTTAGAAATTTTTACAGAATTTTCTTGGATTCTGTGCTTTAGGGTTTTTGACCGAAGTTGACTAGGGCTTATTTATGATGATGTTTCATGCAGTGTTATGATTCTTCCTTATTATTGTTATTGCTATTATTATTACTTATAGTATGTGACTTTACGTGGTATGTTATTATCGTAACGTAAAGTATACCGTAATAATAAAGTGAAAGAACAATAAAGAAAAGAAGAGGAATATTAATGAAAATGTTAACAAGTCTTGCAAGCTTACAGGAAGTGCACGACCATGTTGTCGTTAGCTCAACTGTGTTGCGGGTTAGCTATCCTATTATGCACACAGGGCCAATCAATTGAGAATGGAAGGACCTTTGTAGCGTGTCCTGGGTGATTGGGTCGGCCTTGTACATAGTACACAGAACCTTTTCGAGGGATACAATTGACCTTTTCGAGGGATATAGTTGACACTTTCAAGGGATATAGTTGACCCTTTCGAGGGATATAGATGGCCCATCACCCATCTTTCCATCTCGCATACAATTGGGGTATTGCTCACTGGTCCATACAGAAAGTGAAACATAAAGATAAAAGTTTACAAAACAGACAAGGCATACAGTAAAGAGAACGAAGAGTATTTGTTCGTATAGTTAATGCGTGCTCACATATACAGTACAGAGTTGTATTTTACAGAAATGAGTATTTTCTTATACAACATATAGAAAGTATTTTATTGCTTTTGAAACTAGAATTCACTCAGCAATGTTGACTTTTATACATTTTCAATTGGCAGGTAATTATTACTGAGGATGGCACGAGGGCGAAGCTACTCGGCAGGAAAAGACTAACATCCATTCGTACTCTATGTTGCTGTTGTTTTGTAATGCATATAAACAATTCTTTTGTAAACAGTTAATGATGATTTATTTCTTAACAACAGTGTTTTAAATGAAATGAATGGTTTTGATAAATTATTTCCGCTACTTAAGTTTGTATAATTATAATGTTTAATGTTTTAACTGTTGTGATTGACCAACTGTGAGGTTCCGGGAACGGGGCCTTACAATCAGTATGTACGTCTGTTGTGTGATCGCGTACGAAAGTAACGAATGGTTTTATAAAGGAAGTAAAGTATATTTTCTTTAAAACTAGAACTCACTCAGCAACACTGACTTTTTTTGCATTTTTTTCCTGTTGGCAGGTATGTTGCTGAGGATGGCACGGGGCGACTATTCAGTTCTTTTGGAATGGCATCCATTGTTTTTAATGCTTTTGTAATGAAATGTAAAATGATATTGTGAAATGAACGGATGTATTATTTTGCAAAAGTGTTTATTTAAAGGAAATAAAATGTTTGTTTAAAGTGTTTCCGCTGCATGATTTTAGTAAAGTTAATGTAATTATATATTTTATGTGCGATGAAGGACCGGCTGTAAGCGTCCGGGAACTGGGCCTTACAAGTTGGTATTAGAGCCAAAGTTTAAGTGAAATGGGTAAATTTTCAAAATAACCTTAACTTAAACTGAGAATGGGACGGAAAGGGAATGGGATGCCAATCTGAGTAGCTGTGTGCCATCATGTATTTTTTGAAATGTTAACCGATATTATTTGCGCATGTTATGTGGCTTATGTGCCTTTAGTAGATTTAGATACTGATGTAGTCAGGATAAGAAATGCTTGGGGTATGAAGAGTAAAGTAAGTGGCTAATCACAACTAGCCACTGTAACTAAGGACTTACTATACTTGACATAAACTAAGTTGTTCCCTTGAATGATCGTGTTAGTGTTTGAATCTTATACTGTGCGTAGAGGATGGCCGGTGGTAGATCATCGAAAGCTTCACGAGGTGGAGGCGGTGGTGGACGTGGTGCTGAACCACAGGTCATGAGAGGGAGACCTAGAGTGGAGAAAATGGTTCATGAAGAACCTGAGACCCCTCATCCAGAGGGCGGTGATGAGAGTGCTAATTTGAGAGCGTCGATGAAAGAGGCAGTTGCGGAGGAAGTGCATCAGGTTATGCAGAGGATCTTACCGTCTGTTGTGACCGAAGTGATAAAGGCTGTTAGAAATGGGGAGAGACAGGAAAGGGGTAGACCTTCGGGAGGAAGGAGGCGGCCCGAGACTGAAACAATTATCTCTGATGACGAAGAGGAGGAGGAAGAAGAAGAGCCTACGCCGGAGATGGCACGAGGCTGTAACTATGGGGCGTTTCAACGATGCAAGCCCCCAACTTTTGATGGTAACGGCACTGCTGCTGATACTCACCGGTGGGTGAGGGAAATGGAAGCTGTTCTAAATATCAGCGAGTGTCGGGAAGATCAGAAGGTGAAGTTCGCGGCCCACTCATTTGTGGATTCGGCTCTATGCTGGTGGGATAACATAGTCCAAGTTGAGGGTAGTCGGGCTATCAGAAGGATGAGATGATCAGAGTTGAAAAAGTTGGTGATTGAGGAGTTTTGTCCTCACCGGGAAATAGACAAGGTCGAAAGGGAGTTCTTGCAACTAGAGGCGGGAACCATGACACACCATAGTACACCACCAGATTCAACGAAATGGCACGGCTGGTGCTGGATCAGGTGACACCTCTTTCGCGAAAGATCAAGAGGTATATTTAGGGCTTGCCGATGGATATCCGTAGGCACATGATCGCTGCCCGACCGAGCACGTTTAGGTCGACAGTTGACTTGGCAGGGAGGTTGTATGATGAAAGAACTGTGGTGGTGGTGGTGGTGGCTGAAGATGGCGAGAAAGGTGATGGAGACTGGAACTGGAAGGGAAAGAGAACTGGATGGGGTGGTGACCCAACAATTAATAAGCACGCACGGGGGGATGACCGTCGTATGGTCACACCTAGTGCGGGGATGAACAGATGTGGTAATGCGGGATGGAGCATTTGGGAGAATGCAAGAGGGGACCAAACACTTGCTTTAAGTGTGGGAAGCCTGGTCATATGGCTAGAGAATGTGGGACTGTGAGATGTTACAATTATGGAGAAATTAGCCACATAAGCAGGGACTGTAAGAAGCCAAGGGCGGAAGGTTGGGAGTGAAGAGGACTGGAGGAGAAGGACAGAGGGCAAATGCAGTGCCAACATGAAGATGCAGGAGGAGGCTAGAGCGGACCCTGATGTTGTGTTAGGTACGTTTCTAGCAAATCAACCTTTAGCCTTGTGTAATTCAATTCTGGTGCTAGTAAGATTTTATTCCTGCTGCTTTTTATGTTAAACTGCGTATTAGTAGTAAGAGTATAGATACGCCATTCGATGTGGTCTTAGGAGTGGATTGTTTGGCGGACTATGAATTGAACATTGTGTGCCGCAAAAGATGATGCGGTTGATAGCGCCTGACGGGATCACAGTGACGGTTTAAGGTGATCGAGTCGCGACGATTCCGAAGGTGATTCCGATGGCGGTGGCAAGAAAGTGCATGAGGTGGGGACGTATTGTCTACTTGGCCGATGTAAGGTATGTGGATACATTGATATCCCAACCGTCAGATGTACCGAGACCCGAGTAAAGATTATTGGTGGCCGAGTATGAAGCGTGATATGGTGGAGTACGGGAGTAAATGCCTTACTTGCTTACAAGTGAAGGCCAAGCACCAAAGACTGTATAGGGAACATTGTGGTGCTCGTGGCTACGACTGAGAAGCTTGATAGGATCAAGGCCCTGAGGAAGGTAGCCAAGGATAGACAGAAGTCGTATGCCGATAAGAGACACAGACCGATTGAGTTCCGGGTGGTGACAGGGTTATGTTAAAGGTCTCACCTTGGAAGGGCATCATTCGGTTTAGGAAGCAGGGCAAATTGAGCCCAAGATACATAGGGCCTTTCCGAATTATTGCTCGAGTAGGAGAGGTGGCCTATAGGTTGGAGTTGCCCAGTGAGTTAAGTGGAATTCATCCGACATTCCATGTAACTCCCTTGAGAACGTGCTTAGCCGAGGAGGATATGTTAATGCCACTGGAGGATATTAAAGTGGATGAACGACTCAATTACGTGGAGCAACCCGTGGCGATTATCGATCGCAAAGAGAAGAGACTAAGGAATAAGATGGTTCCCTTGGTGCGTGTACAGTGAAAGCACAGGAAGGGATTAGAGTCCACTTGGGAAGTTAAGGAGGAGATGAGGCAGAATTACCCTTAACTATTCAACGACTAACAGGTTTCGAGGACGAAACCTAAATAAGGGGGTGGACTTATAACACCTCGAATAATGTCTAAGCAAGCCAAATAATAATAATGAGCTTAGACGAGATCATTTAATAAAAATAAGATGGATATGAGTTTTAGACCGAGAAGACTTTGCGGGTTACGTGTTTGGCGCGTTTAAGGTCCCGGGAACGCACAGTATATATAAACGGATCAGCTTGAGCAACTCTCATTTGCAACCTCAACACTCTAGTTCTAGAAAGAGAGAGTAGAGAGAAAAAGTAGAGAGAATTGAAGATTCAAGGCTCGGTTGATATTGGGATTGAAGATCGTTGTTCGTGGGCATCTAAACAACAAGAAAACACTACGAATCCAGGTAAGAAATATCATTTTCGTTTCTTTTGATGTAAACCCAGATTCTAGGTTTGGGGTTTTTTTAAAAGTGGCAAAGATTCGCCCAAAACTCACGTTTTTGTGTAAGAAAACATGTAAGAAGCTTAGATATAGCTTATTGGGTGATAAACCAAGGTTTTTGATATAAAAGATTGAAGTTTTGGGTCAAAATGGGTTGGTTCGTATTTTCCAGCCCGTTCTGCGAAACTGGGTGTTCATCCGGCGAAATTTGTTATTCGTCCAGCGAAACTGTGGATCTTCCTGCGAAACTATAGTTTCGCAGGTAGTTTGGCAGACATGGTTTTCCAACGAAAGTTGGGCAAACAGGCAGCAAGACTGGCAGCGAAGATGCCAGCGAAACTGCTAGCGAAACTGCTAGCGAAACTGCTGGCGAAACTAGCAGTGAAACTACTGATCTTGCAGCGAAATTAGGTAGAAATTAACTCGCTTGAGCTTTAACTTATCTGCAGGCTATGTAGTGCAACCCTTACTTTGAAAACTTGATTGAGAAGCTACTCACTGAGTCCAGGTGAGTTCTAGATCCCCTATTTTAAAGGTTTTGAACTAGTTTGGGGCTGGAAATGCATACTAAATATACGATTTAAATGACCAGGATTTTAAGAGGTTTTAACGAGAAGATCGAATTTTCGATAAGGAAATGTGCTATATAAAAGTGTTAAAATAAAAATTTTTCGTGCTGACTTGGCAGCACGACCCCAGCCAGGGGCGTGCCCCTTGGACCCCACTAGGGGCTGCTGCCCCTAGAACCCTGCTGTCAGGGGCTGCCGCCCCCGAACCCCCGTTGTCCCGTGATGGGTCAGCTATGTTTTATGATGACTTATGCTTGTTGTGCATATGTTTATGTATGTGAGTGTATGATGCATGAGGATGATGTGTGATGCCGTATGGTTATATGTTGTGATGCGCATGATTCTTGTGATGTTTGTTGTCGTGTGATTGTGCATGTCGTATGTTATGCATGATGTATGTTATGGGTGAGCGATATTGCCTTGTGTGATTGATGTGCATGTTGATATGTTCCTTATTTTATTATGTATGATTGTCTTCCTGTGGTTTTGCGTTGAGCGTTAACGAATGTAATGAAAGTATTATATAACATAAAGTGGAAGACAATAGAAAGAGGAACGTAATGAATGAGTGCAAGCATGAACGAATGAATGAGAGCAAGGATGGCTTGCAAGAGTAAGGAAGGAGGTTCACAACTCATTGCGAGTTGTTAGCTCAACTGTGTGTATATTTAGCGTGCGATCTTGGCTAAATCAAAAGGGGACATAGACATAGTAGGGAGTTCAGTTTTGGTAACTGCTCCGATATGTGTGATGTGGTATTTTACTGTGTGCTATGTAGCGTGCGATTTTGGCTACCTCATGTGGGTTCACACACACAGTAGGGAGTTCAGTTTTGGTAATTGCTCCGATACGTGCGATGTGGTATTTGTTGTGTGTTATGTAGCGTTCGATTTTGGCTATCCCATGAGATGGCATGCGATTCTGGCTAAACCCTGAGAGTTCTCACACACACAGGGGGAGTCGGCTTTGGTGACCACTCCGATGGTGTGATTTGTGCGATATGTGCGATGGACAGCATAAGGGTAGCGTGCGATTTTGGCTAACTCATGTGGATTATGTAGCGTGCGATCTTGGCTAACCCATGAGAGAGCATACGATTTTGGGTACCTTATGTGTGCGATCCATGTGATATGTACTTCGGGTATGGTGATGTGAAAGTGCGATGTGTATGAAATGGACGAACGGAAGAAATGATGAATGAATGAAGCGAATGATAATGTAACGTGCGATGATTAATGAATGATAGAATGTAACGAATGTAATGGAAGATAATAATTATATTATCAGTATGTACGTCTGTTGTGTGATCGCGTACGAAAGTAATGAATGGTTTTATAAAGGAAGTAAAGTATATTTTCTTTAAAACTAGAACTCACTCAGCAACGCTGACATACATTTTTTCCAGTTGGCAGGTATGTTGCTGAGGATGGCACGGGGCGACTACTCAGTTCTTTTGGAATGGCATCCATTGTTTTTAATGCTTTTGTAATGAAATGTAAAATGATATTGTGAAATAAACGGATGTATTATTTTGCAAAAGTGTTTATTTAAAGGAAATGAAATGTTTGTTTAAAGTGTTTCCGTTGCATGATTTTAGTAAAGTTAATGTAATTATATATTTTATGTGTAATGAAGGACCAACTGTAAGCGTTCCGGGAACGGGGCGTTACATGCCTCTAGCTAGGTAAGATACTTGGCTAAACAAATGAGGTATTTAGCTTCGGGTAGGTAGGATGATTTGCTTGGGCACTCAAAAAGCTCTAGCTTGTCTTAGACTGAATTTTAAATGAAACATTTTTCAATTCTAAAAAATCCATTCTCTATTTTTCCTTAAAAGTGACTTTAAAGATCTTGTTATTTATGTTCATTTCAATAGACTTACCAACCTATTGTTATACATATCAAGTATGTTTCCAACATACTATTATGTGAAGACTAAGAAATTTAAAACCTTTTAGGCCAAATATTATGTGTACAGATGGCATAATAATTAGGTATAGCATCAGAGAACTCAGATCTTTCCATTATGTACGGTACACGAAAGCATGTTGTAATCAGGCCTAGGGTGGGCGCCACACTACAACCAAATTTAGTTCGGGTATCATCATCAGGTTGAGGTCAATCTAGCATCCCCTCCATTCTTGAGAATAAAACCTAGTTGTAACACACACGAAAAATCTATGTTACAAGGCACGAGGCGACAAACCCTCTAGGGAATTCTGACGCTCAAGTTAGTAGTTTGTTCAAGATTAACATATGTATAACATTGAAGCATTTAAATTGATATAATGTATAAGAGATAATAAATGAAAGGATATAGAGACTTGGTGTATATATATATATGGGGAGTTATTCTAAAAAGGATGGTGTGTTTAAAAAAACTAAGAAGCACTTCAATTGTTATATTAACATTGTGTATTGTTAAGATACATTTACCCTGTAAACAAAAACTACCTTAATGACACGTGTCATCACTAAAACTCTTCCTATACTTTTTAGGATATATGGTCTTTTTAGCAGAACCCATACATAGATATATATATATATACACACACACACACACATATACATACAAAGTCTTTATATCCACAGTTAAACGTGCTCAGGTGGAAGTAATCCAGGGATGGGTGACCTCCCTGGGAAGTTTTCACCCAGGCAACCAAAAGTAAATCCGTGAGCTCCTTGTGGGCAAAAGCGGACAATATTGTTGGTATGAGAGGCCGAGTGTTACAATATACATATACATATACACATACATATACACATCCACGCACACACTCCCGCCCGCACATATATATATATATATACACACACATATATATATATATATAATATATATATATATATATATATATATATATATATATATATATATATATATGTATATATAGGTATATATATATATGTGTATATATATATATGTATGTATATATGTATATATATATGTATGTGTATATATATATATATATATGTATGTATATATATATATTATATACATATGTATATATACATATATATATATATATTATATATATATATATACATATATATATATGTATATATATATACATATATATATACATATATATATGTATATATATGTATATATACATATATATATATGTATATATATATACATATATATATACATATATATATATGTATATATATACATATGTATATATATATATATGTATATATATATATATACATATATATATATACATCTATATATATATATGTATATATGTATATATATACACATATATATACATATATATATATATAATACATACATATATATATTGTGACATCCGGTAAATTTCCGTTACCAAACTCCGTTAGTTCCGTTAAGTCTTGCATACACGTGTCGTAAACACACACTAGTTGTCGTTTAACGTTGGTGACCTAATAATAATGGATAATATTAAATCAATGAGAATCTAATTGATTATGTAATTATTGTGTTATGTTTATGTGTTTTCATGTTTTAAAATAATAATTAGAAAATTAATCGCGTAACGCGGAAACGTGCCTATTTATTCGTATGTCTTGTGTTTTTATAAAGATAAGATATATAACGATTTTCGTTAGTTTATATCTTTATATTATTAAGTTAAAAACACTTTACAAAGAGTTTAAAGCCTAGTGTTTATAAAATACAAATTACAAGGGTTAAAAGGGTAAATATGTAAATTAAAGTTAAACAAAACACATTAACCCTAATCCCCAAACCCCATTCGGCCACAACATACCTCTCAACCCCTCTCCCTTTGCGAAATCAGCCAAGAACAAGCAAGGGAACACGAAATTGGATCGATTTCAAGGCATATAACTTGTTGGAATCATCAATTACAAGCTACAACACGTTTAAAGGTTAGATTTTTCATGTTTTTGTGGGTTTTTGTTGAGGGCCGAACCTAAATGCGTGAATGGAGCTTCATGGGGTCGAATTTGATGTTGTTTGATGATGTTAGTATGTTAGTTGGATTGATTACATGTTATTTAACGTTGATTATGCGTGAATTTTATGTTTTTAGTGGATTGATCATGAACTTTGATTATGAAGCAAACCCTAATTCGAAAATGGCATGATTATGTGAAGTTGATGATTGTTTGATGAATGTATGATGATTTGTAGGTTGTATGAATGTTAGGATACGTTGATCTTGCAAGAAATTGATGAATTGAAGTTGGTGTTCATAGGTTACTAAGAATAGTAACTTTATTTTGCATGTAAGGTGAATTATTGATGAATTGATGTTATGGATGTGTTCATGGTGATGATTAGATGTTAGATTTTTGTTGTGATCATTGGGAATTCAAGAACACATGCTATAGTTCATACATTACTAAAGATAGTAACTTTTTAGGATATGAATTGATGAGTTATGATGTTTGGATGTTGTTGATCATACTTAGATGATGATATGAACTTGAATTGGTATATTATTAATGAATTCATGAATGCATAGGATGTTTGATAGATTTTGGGATGTGCTTTCCCAAAAGGGAAACTTTATTTATGCAATATATGAAAGATGATAGTTTGATCATGTTTGAGATGTTAGGAGCATGTTAGTAAGTTTATGGATGATTCTAGTGTGATAAAACATGTTAAATTAGTTGTATGGATGTTTGGATAATCATGGGTGATGTTTGGACTTTGATGATCATGTATGATGTTGATGTTGATTAGTAGTTAGGACATCATGTTTGGGATTAGTAATTGATTATTGTGATGTTGTTGAATGCAATGCATATGGTTAATGAATATGGTTATGATCATCATACACGCGTGCGAATCTGAGGCCCCTACTTAGTAGGATTGGCAGGGTTTAGGATGTGAAGTCGTGAGTGGCTTCACATGGCATGTGGTGAGTGGTTTGATCTTTGTGTGACATGTTAGTTATGTTATAACTAGTGGATATGTTAATATTCTAGATTCGCATGACCTGTATGATACTTGGTTGTATGATGATCTAAGTGTTACACCTGGATGATATAGCATACATATGATCTGTTTGAATGTTAACTATGTATGATATATGTGTATGATTACTTGAATGGTTTACAACACATAAAGTCACCAACGGGTCAAACGGGTCAACTAGGTCAAACATGTCTGTTTTGTTTGAAATCTTGAGTCCTTGGTTGTAGTGTACTTAGGGTTTCACATGTTCTTTGATTTCACGTACTCATGTACTTATATGATCTAGGTAACCTCTGAAGGTTGTCTGTCTATTCTGTTTGACAAGTCAAACTCTAAGTATCTATACGCATATCAGGTGAGTTCATGCCCCACTTTTTATTTACACTCTTTTGGGGGAGATAGCGTACTGGTAAATCACGAACGCTTTATAAATTCAAGTTGTGTACAATATTATATAGTGTTGATATCATGGAAAAGTCCTCACACTTTCGAATTGTTAATATTGAATAGCGGGGAAATTTGGGTAGTACTACTTGGTCTGACGAGCCCCACCTGTGTGACTCGAGGTCAACCGGGTGCAAGTTGTCCTAATGAACATTGTCACGACCTGTTAAGTCGTGACAGGAGGCAACAACGTAACACAGTCAGCTTCAATTGCGAAATCACTATGAAATAATATTTATTGTTAGTGGACTAGCTATCTGTTACAATGCGCTACTTGTATATCTCTATTATTAAACTGTTTAGGTTTGAATATCTCTTGAACTCACCAACCATTGTGTTGACATTTTAGTATGCTATTCTCAGGTCATTAGCTTGCTTGCCATAGGAACACTGCATTGTTCACTGCATTCTAAGACTCGGTCTTCAAGACAATTTTATCATTGTAACAATTATTATTTACTCTTTTGGGTTGGCACATGTTTTGCCATAGTTATACTTTTATTTCTTTGGGTTGTTTTCAAAATGCTTCCGCACTGTTTAAAGTTTGTACTTTGGTTGATTTTATTTAAATTATGGCATATAGAGTCGTTCTGAGTAACTATTGACTGTGATCCTAGTTTGTTCACACGCATCGCGGTAAAACTCCGCAAGTGGATTTTGAGGGTGTGACATATATAGGATATATATACATATATATATATATACATACATATATATACATACATACATACATATATACATATATATATACATACATACATATATATATATATATGTGTGTGTGTGTATGTGTGTGTGTGTGTGTGTCAAAATTTAAAGTAACTTGGATTTATACCTTCGAGTGAAAATGTATTATATTAGCCCCAATGCGTCTAAGTAATACTTACGTGGAAATCTAGAAGAACTTTAAGCATACATGAAAATTAGAAGGGAAACAATTAATATTAGAACCAACTGAATTTTAAATAAAATTTACATTAAAATGTAAACAAACGTCAAAACATATATAAAATTAACCATTTTTAAGATTGCAAATTGCTCCAATAACAAAATTTGGGTTCAAAAGTGTTACATATTACTCCTTTTTGAGTGAAAAGAAAAATTAGTGACATCCTATTAGTTTCAAATGCTATAAATAGTTCCAAACATAAGAGTAAAACCCTAACCTTCAAGATAACAAACTGCTTCAATAATAAAATTTTGGTTTAAGAGGTACCAATTGAGTGATAAAGAAAATCAATAACATCCCTCGATCGGTCCTCAATTGCTTAAGTTCGGAGTCATTGAGATGAAGTTGTACGTCTTCGTAGAAGGTGGGTAGAGCTCTTGTTTTCTCATAAACCAAATTGTAGGGTGTATCATCATTTCCATTTATTTAAGGAGAAAGGTGGGAAAGTGGATTTTTTTTGTAGGCATGATTACCAGCGGCAACATGGGGCAGATAAGCGGCGATGTATGTAATCAACAAAAGACATATATAACTTAAGGTTAAATGTCAGCAACTATTGCTTAACTCTAGATATGAAAGAACGTGGGGAGGTTACTAGATGACATGGGGAGCCAGGGGAGAGATGGACGTTTCATAGAATATGGAACGTGGTGAGGCAATCGTCATCAACCTTCAAAACATTCAACAACCGCCTAGTCCAAATCAAAAGAGCATGACTTTCAACGGCTGAGATTAAACGAAAAAATATTACTATTTGCAATGACCATGTATATATATAATAAGAAACGCTCAAACATAGAAACATAATACATATAATTTATTTCTAACTTACCGATTAAATTCATCCACATCGTAACCCTAACCAAACCACCGATACAGGACTATATATAAACAATATTAATGGGTAATTAGAGGATCCAACATAAGCATAATCAATCTAAACTACAATAAACAATATTTTATAAGAAAACGAGGCCAAATAAATACATATTAACCTTATAGTTGTTGAAAAATGCTTCAAACAAGATTAAAAACATCTTAAATAAAAATTAGAGTGGGTTGGCTATTTATGTGAAATAGGGTTTGAAGATGTGAAAGGTAATATAAAGGCATGGTTTTGTGAATTAAAATAGTAAATGGTCATTTTTGTAAAGTAGAGTTTAATTTTTTTCAAAATTAATTCATGACTTCTCTTTTCATGGGAATTGAATGCACTAAATTCAATAAAGTAATGGCATGTGTAGTGCCGTCTACTTGGTAAAAATAATGTACCAAACCAAGGTCATGTTTAAAATAAGTTAGTACAATGAACTCACATTTAAACACTTTTCTAATCAATTCAAATTTCATTTATAAAATTAAATACTTAAACAAATAAAGAAATCATAATTCAAGAATGAGAGCCGCTCAGGCCTCAGGGCCCTTGGCCCATAACCAGGCCTCCTTGAAAAAAACGATAGGCCCAAACCATATATTGGACTGATCTCTGACCCACCCTGGTAACCAATCTAAACGGCCCACTCTAGAGTCGAGCCCAAACACTGTTTGAAGCATAATCTCTGTGGTTTTGAATTTTGATTACACATTTAAATTCCCAGAAGAACAGTGTGTTCATCATACATGGAACAAGATCAACTCTTTACAAGCTCACAAATCTGGATGCATAAAACCATCATCCAATTGAATGCAATTCAACCCATTCACAAAAAAAATAACAACTAAAACTACCAAAAACCGAACATAAAATGCAAATGTGGAAACCGACTCGACAAGGGGCCATCAGAAAAATGAAACAGCCTCACATTCTTCGCGAGTAATCATCTGGTTGTTTTCTTAAAACGAGATCTCTTTGTACTTGGAAACATTAAGCAGCTCCTGAAATTAATTAACCAACAAGATTAAATGGTCTAGATTAAGCATAATTTTACTAGAATTGATAAATCAGAAACCGCGTGTTGTAGGAAATGATTTTTGGAAAAAGTTTAATCAGTTGTTAATTCATATTACGTTTTACTTATAATGGATCAAACTAAAATCAAATAAATTTAAGCTAAGATTAGAGGAGACAAATTTTGACACGACACAAAAATGATAAGGTTTTAGATTATCATATCTAGCTTGTTTACTAAGCAGATTGTGTTTTAATTGACTGATTCAACTTATTAACAAAAGAGGTCAAGTTTGAGCTGACATGTGCAACCCGTTTAATAATATTTAACTCATGTATTACAACCCTAGGGCCTCCAACTTGATTACAACTTACTAACAACCTATCGACCTATTACCCGTTTAAATGAAATGGGTAGTGTTCAGGTTACACAATTTATGTATGTATAGGTTAGAGTTGATGTCTTTAACATAAACAAATATGTACGTCAGGCTTAGCTTCAAACATTGAAATACACATCTTTTTGGTTATACATAAAACCAATTTAAAATAAAAACCTTCAACGTCTCAGAAATAAAGTATTTTAGTTCAACCCAACTTTAACTTGGTTAAAAAAAACGACACATGTGTCATATTAATATGAGTTTTGACCCGTTATCAAACCTGAATGACATAAATGAGACTTTACCTCAGAATATCGAGCATGATCATGATGCACATTAGAAGTCTTCACAATGATCTCCCATTTTGGTTCATTTTTGGGACCTTTTTCAATAGTAACCTCTTGCCTTTTTTTCGGAGAAGCACTTCTTAAACTCATCTTACGCCGAAGCCATGATTCCGAGGGCGATTTAGGCAATGGAGGAACACGAACCGAGTCATCCACATCACCATTTGGCTCAATCTTCACTTCATTTTTTGTCGGGTTTGTTGATTTTTCGTTCCAGTCTATATACAATGCTGTTTTCTCGGGTGCAACCGCAGGACTGTCGTATATCAAGCGAGGAGAAAAATGACTTTTAACATTAAGGGAAGGGCAAGTTTTAGGTTGTACGGATCGATTTTGAACATCTTTTGGAACTCCAAGAAAACGAGACCCATTGTGGAAGGGGGAGCGAGGGGACTCGTTACGGTATGGCGATATCTGACCGCTACGGGATGAACCTCGTTGGGGAGATGATGGTAACGAGTTACCTGATCGAGTCAATGGATTTGATATACGTCGCGTTTCATTCGCCTCTTTTGATTGTGACTCGATTGTTCTTTTAATTACAGCATCCATAGCTTGCTGCAAAGACAATGTTTCAAAAAAATGTAAATGTATAATAACAATACTAAGGGTTCATACGATTCATACGGTTACTTATATACAAAATGTATTCTCATATTTACAATTAATTCAAAACAAATGCTATTGTTATCCACCAACATTCTACCCTAATAATCATCATCATCATGCTATTTTCATTTAAGTTACATAAAATGATAAACATATTTTAAGTTTATAATTTAACGACAATTTAGGCAGATTTTATAGTATAACAAGATTCCAAAACCAACATTATTATGTGCGCTATCATCAAACAAAGATAACATGCTTGTGTTACATTTAATATATTTAATATATGTTGTATATGATTAAATTAACATGCTGCATAAATCATCTTTATTTTAGTTTTTAGTTTGTCTCAAGATAAACCATTAACTAAATGGACAGTTTGTGTTAAAGTTTTTCCAAAAACAAAATCTTGGTTTATGTTTTGATGAAAACAAAAATCAGAAATTCAAACCAAACCGAACCAAACTGTATTACTGTTGAACCAAACCAAACCAAAACCAAAAATTCGACCTAAAATCGACCAATGTGCCTATATATAATATTATATTAATAAATGTATTACAATTATCATACATTATATTATATTTTTATGGATCGTAAGTCATTTTAATGTCAAGTTATTTATTAAAAAAATAGTATTTGTAAAGATTATCAAAATAGCGGTTTTAGAACCCGGGACTAAAACTAAGTCAGAAATGTAAAGCGAAACTGAAGTAAAAACAATAAAAACCAAAATCAAGGTGAAAATCCAAAAAAACAAAACCGAAATAGTTTTACATCAAAACCGAAAAAACCGCCTATACACACTTTTACTTTTATGTTTACGAAATACGAACAAACAAAACAACATTTATAGCACAAACTCACGAAGTCATTAATAAGTTCACAAGAATTACCTTCTCAAGACTCGGAGTCAATGGTCCACTATACGAAGTTCTTCTTGACAATCTCGGAACCCGATCCGGACCCGACCCTGAACCCGGTGCATCAGCACCCGGAGACCGGCTCTGATGCACCTTGTTCCTCATCGGGTTCGAAAGACACGAAGCCCGTTTCGTGCATATTCGTGGCAGAAAAAACCCGAATCCCCAACCCTTTTTACCTGATTTCTTCTTCGAATCATCAACGATCACACTTTCTCCATCTGTTTGACGATTATGAGCATTGATCGGGTACTTTTCGAGCAACAATGGCCTCAATTCACCACTGTAAACCTTCTTAACATACTTAGGAGGCTCGGGGATCGAAGCTTCTTGCTTCTTGGAGACATATTGTGGTGTTTCGATGATCACAGACTTCGCTGCTGGTAAAAACCGATTGATCAGATACTCACGGGTCTGGAGATTGCAATCGAACGATTTCGAACTCTCTGTTTCGCTGTTTGATTCACTGTAATTGCAGGAAAATGACACCGAAAGCGATTCGAATGCGTCTGAGTGTAAATCTTCCGATGATTGATCGTCAATTGAGGGTGTTGTTGAATGAAATCTGTTAGAATCAGGGTGATTGTTTTGATCTTTTGCTTGACCAGGGGTTTGTTCCCAGATGAACGGAATTGATGCGGGTTTTGTGGGCTCTTGATCGGAATCCCAAATAGATCTTGTGGTCGGAAGTGATTGTTGTCGTGTTGGTTTTGATTTTTTGTTGGTGTTTGATAATGATGATGATGATGATGATACTCTGGTGATTTTTGCAGTGGGTGTTGATAATCGTCTGACGGAGAGTAATGGGGCGTTGAAATCGAGCTGTTTTTTCTCCATTTTTGAGGTTTTGATATTCTAATTTGAGCTTTTCAATTGTTTTCACCTGGTTGTATGAACTAGAAATTTGAGCTTTTCAATTGTTTTCACCTGGTTGTATGAACTAGAAATTTGAGATGTAATAATGGGGATAGTTGAATTTGCAGAGATGATGAAACAGGTGAAACTATGAAGATGATGAAAGCAGAGAACTTTATGATTCATCAAGATGGTAGATTTGCAATTAAATATCAATTAAAATGCTTCAATTCTTGTTTAAAAAACTTAATGAATCAAAATCAATAGTCATATTTACCATTTATAACATGAAATTGCATTTGCCTCAGCTCTCTGCACATCGTTTACATATTTTTTAAATCCAAATTCATAAATTTTTCATATATTTTTAAAAAAATCCCAATAAATTACCCAATGTGGTCTTGAATTACATCAACAAGAAACATATATTTCCCGATTTGGTAACGGAAATAACCAGAATTTCCTATAATGGAAGCATGCAGAGCAAAAATTCAAGTCAACAAAGCTGGAAAAGGTAATCTGAACCAAATCGAATCGAAATTATTATGAACAATCAAGATTATTCAGGTTGAAAGAAGCAAGATTGCACTAGATTGTATGCTTAATTGTCGTTCTCGGATGAAAAGATATTATAATCGAAGAAAAGGGGTAGTAGTAAATTAGAAATTCTATCATGATACTTGAATCTAAATAGATTGATTGTGTTTTATCGATGGATGAATGATGATATATTGAAAATACATTGAAGAAAAAAGAGAAGATAGATTGATTACCAGTAATGGAGAAGATGGGTTCCTTTGGAGAAATTAGGGGCCTTGAATGATGGGGAGAAGAAGAGTGAAGTGAAGTAATATGTAGTGATGGTTATTAGTCTAGAGTGGAGGGTTGGGGTGGGTTGTAGGGTAGGAGGAGCTTGTATATAGGGTGCGGGGTTAAGTGACCTCTCTTTTTTTGTATTTATATGTAACGTGTATTACGGTTTTTAACTGGGTTTTAGAGTTTTTTAATGAAAATTTAATATTTTTACAACAACTTGCAAGGTTTTTGAAAAGAAAAAGTAATCTATATGTGTTACATTTGAAGACATAGGGTGACTTTTACAACTTGTAAGATTTTTGTTTTGTAACTTTTGGATGACAAACTCAAATTATAAGAAACAACTTTTTGTACAAATTGTATTGTGATAGCATTCATATTAGTTTTTCTATTATCATCCTCATATTTACATTAAAAATCTTATCTTTTTTACTTTTTTTCAATTAAATAATGTTTTTTAGTATCTTTATCATTAACTTATGTCGTATTTGATAAATAAGTATTTTATTTGTTATTCTAAATGATTACCGAAAGATTCATTGTCTTTTGTGATTATGATTACCTTAAAAAAAACCTCATTATCTCTCTTACTTTTACTGATTATAACATGAGATTATTATTTACGTTAGTTGACCCTGATTGAAAAAGATACGTAAAGTTTAAAAACATCCATTAATAATGCCATGGAAATTTTTGGGTCGTCATCAGGGGTGGGGTAGAGGGCAGTATGAAACCTTGAGTAGGTTTATGCTTTGGTGGATGAGAAAGTGTCACGGGTGGGGGCTCAATGTGACAAAAGGAGAGGAGGGGGGAGGTTGTTATTCATTTATTAAGTCTTGATATTGTAGATGAATAATTTGATGTTTGTTTAATGCAAAAAATAGACACCTTTCATACATAATTTGACTTACGGATGCCGATTATTTATATGGCTTTAATTGTATTACAATAAATCAAATGCTAGTATATGTGAATATATTTCAATTTGGTATCGCATTTTGATTCATATTTTTAAGTATGATATGATGCGTGTGTCTTTTTTAATATTTTTAATGAATGGTTTGTAAATAAAAAGAAAAATGTTTAATAAAGAATAGATAAGTATACTTAAACGTTTTTAAGTAACTAACTAACTTACAAATCATACTCTTAACACTACGTCTTTTGTTTACTATTTGACACAAACACTTATCATCTTGAGGAAGGACACATTTTACAAACACTCGGGTAACGCTATGTAAAGACTCTTTGCTATATGTTATTTAATTAATGAAATGAATACATATAGGGAATGAGATATACGGATAAGAATGGGTTATACCTCAAAATGATAAGTAACAATAATCTTAATCCTATCACTAGTTCTAACCAATTTCCACATCAAAGTACATTCATAAAGATATTAGTTTATAGTTTATGATCTCTTTTTATACGTATCATTATTATGGTGTTGAATGCATATAAAATTGGTTGTTATGTATATTTAAATATGTCATGCTAATTAGAAGACTTTATAGCAGTGTTTTTAATTAGTGGCGGAGCTTAAACGCTTCTATAAAATTCAAGGTTGCGTCTTGGGCTTTGACACGATATAAATCCGAAGTAAAATAAAGAGTAAAATTAATAAAGTGAAAAAATATAAACTGTTGACATTAAATCTTAGAAGGTTCACACGGGTGTTAAGAATATTTTCAAACAACTTTCAAAGAAAAAATGAAAAAAATATTAGTATATATGCATCTCACGGTTGATAAAAGGCATCATTTATGATGTCCAATAGTAGTTGCATACTTGCATCATGTCATTGATGCATTCCCTATCGTTTACATGTGAAAGTACTTTAGCAGGTATGAGGTGCAGTAGTTGGGGATTTCAGAGATGTACATGTTATTTTGGTTTTTATTGTTACATATATAAGTGTTTTGTTACCTTGTTAACTATCATAAATGATGATGGTTTGTATTTCTCTAATTTAATGGTATCAAAGTGTTTAAACGACGATTTTCATCTCAAGTAGTAAGGAGCCTCGATGTGGACAAAAATGGTTTAGTTAGTTGGAAGTAAATTTAGTGTGTTTATGAGCCACCGTTTAGAAAAAAAAACATTGGATGTCCTTGGGTATGCAGTCTTGTATTCGGATTATGGATATTCAATTCGAATGATGTGGAGCAGTTTCGACGACCGCGTGCTTCTAGAACCCATGACACGTCCTCTTAAAATCTTTTTAGGAACCAGCAGATCAACCGTCTCTAATTGGCACAAAATCTTTTAATCTTGTTAATATAGTCTGGTATGGTAAAGAAGTTAATCTTACTCGACCAAAGTATTTATTTTAAGACCCTTACGTAGTTACGTGGGCGGCGTAGGTTTTCTTAAAGGTCCTACTCTACTTCTATTATATTACAATTAAAATTACTTCATGTCTCAAGTGAAACAACAACTATTAGACGAAAGACATACATATCTACCTTTAGGTTAGCATAATGGTTGGTTGTGCATATGCGTAGTTATAATCAATGTTTTCATAACTGGATCGGACGTCGAACCAGACGTTTTAATAGTTTGGTGGTCGGACCAGTCAGACCGGATTTAAAAACGAATGACATCATATATATATATATATATATATATATATATATATATATATATATATATATATATATATATTATACATATAACTTAGAGTAAAATGTCATTTTTATCTCTGACGTTTTTGTGAATTTTTCATTTAAATCTAAAAACTTTTTATTGTTATTTTAGTCATTATAGTTTTCCAAATGTTATCATTTTTATTTACTCTACTAACTCCGTTAAGATCTCTATTAAATATGTGAATTTGTCATTTAAATCTAAAAACTTTTAGTGTTATTCCAGTCATTATAGTTTTCCAAATGTTGTTATTTTCATTTACTCTACGAACGACATCATAATTATATATATATATTATATATATATATAATATATATAATATATATATATATATATATATATATATATATTATACATATAACTTAGAGTAAAATGTCATTTTCATCTTTGACGTTTTTGTGAATTTGTCATTTAAATCTAAAAACTTTTTAATGTTATTCCAGTCATTATAGTTTTCCAAATGTTGTCATTTTCATTTACTCTATTAACTCCGTTAAGATCTCTATTAAATATGTGGGTATTTTAGTCTTTTTCAACACCCTAATTATCTAAACATAACATATTAATCAACTAATATTCAATCAAAATTAAAAATTATATGAAACGACTAGTGAGACCGAGCGCTTCCATTTAAAAGTTTCAATTAAATCTAACTCATGTTGTTCGAATAAGATCTGCTGTTGGATTTCAATTGATCTTCACGTTTTGTTCGAACGTGCACCGTTGTTTGATTAAGCTCTACTTTTGTCACATTTTGTTTGATTAACGTCTATTGTTGTCACGTTCAAACAAACGTGACAATAAGAACATGACAACAACACACCTCAATCAAACAAAGCATGACAACATCATACTTTAATCCTACAGCAACCCTTAATCGAATAAAGGTATATGTTAAAACAAAATGTGAAGATTAATGGAAATCTCAAAGCAGACATCAATTGAATAACATGAATTAAAGTTAATCGAAACTTTAAATCAAAGCTTCCGGTCACACTAGTTACTTATTGTTTTTTAGTTTTAATTTAATATTAATTGATAGATTTGTTTTAAATGGATAATTAGGGTGTTGAAAAATACTAAAATACCCTTATATTTAACTAGGCTATTAACAAAGTTAGTGAAATGGATAAAAATGATAACATTTGGTAAATTACAACGACTTAAATAACAAAAATAATTATTGTATTGAAATGATAAATTCAACATTTCTTGAAATAGCAACTAAAATACCCACCCTGTGATTCCACTTGGGCCGGTTGAACCGACTCGTCTGATCCAGTCACAAAATCATTAGTTATAATACATATAACATTTCTTGTGACGTTGTGTACATTGAATTTGTTACCCCAAGTATGACATAAAAACAACCTAAAATATCATTAAGAAGGCTATTCATCAATCACTCATTTTCTACTGTTTTAATAAATATAACATCTTAAATCATTAAATATGTAAGCTGGCACATGGAACGAGGCAAAAAGGTTGATAAAGAAATAACAGTTAGCTTCTAACGACCATAAAATGCCCGACCAACTGACTGCCATTTTCGTCGTCTAATTTACCCGCCCTTTTATTTTACACTTTACACCCTTGTAGTAATGTTGATGGTCAACTCTACTCCCTGGTTTATAGGTTTGACAAGAGCATGTGTTTGTGGACCCAACCACGGTACTATGTGGTTCAAAAGTCTCTTACGCAACTTAATACATTAGACACCGATTTCATGTGATTATAACTTGACAATATTTGGTCTTTGGCATTATCGTCGTATCGGGATTTCGGTCACTGATTTGTTTTTTTGTATGTCTTGTGCGACGAAGCATCGATTTGATTTGATTGGTTTGGAGGATGATATTTTTGGATAGTTTGTTTTAGATCTCAATGGTTTATGGACGATATGAATTTGATATGTAAGTATATACATCAAGTCGTTGGTTTCGGGGTATACAACTTGATTTAGAGACAAAAACAAAATTTCAAATACAAGTAATTATAAAAATAACATAACAATCATATCTCTTTGTAGGGGTTTGGAATCGAAATGATAAAATAAAAAGCTTATAATTAGTGGAGTTGGAAGTTTATATAATGATTCATATGTATACATATATTATTAGATTAACTTTTTTCTAACTTTATTATATACAAATTGGTAAGAATATTTTGTTTATTGTTTTTTAATTTTCACAATTTCTCTTAAATGAAAATAATAGCTAATCAACTCAAATAATATAAGGAATTTCTTTGATTATGTATACATATATTTTAATTAATTTTTATGTTAGTTTTACAATGTATTAAATATTGGTGGAATCCTCTATGCGTTTAATATAACTGGGTAATAATGTATATGTAACCTTATTTGCATTTGATATAACTGGGTGATGTGTTTGGTAGTATGCATTGTCTTTTTTATATTTGCTCTCGCCCTTTATTTCTTGCTTTCTAAAGAGAGACAACTCGGTAACTTATTAATCTAATCTGCAGCCTCTTTTTGGGTTTAATGGTGGCGATAACGATTGCATGCAGAAGAGAAGAAACATAGGGTTGGTTTATTGCCATCACTTTCGGCCGTCGTTGGGTCGGCTGGTGGTCGTTTAACTCTGTCGCTTCTTGCGATAGTGTTCGCACGTCCCCCCCTCCCCCGATGCGTATGAGATTAATTTATCAACGCTGATAAGCAATAAAGATAAATAAATGGATGTCACACCGTTTGTTGTTTTTGATTGGTAAACAAGTGTTCGTAGCCACAATGGACCACCAATTTTGAGCATTCTAATCCATAGTTATATTGTTTGCTTTTGTCACATAGAACTTATATATGACTCTAATAAATCCGAAGTGCTTCTTTTCCTTCTGCCCAGCTCCCCGAATACAATGTTCCCCTTGTTGTGTTAAGCATATAGCTAGCATCAATTTAAAACTTGCGACGGTGCGTGGAGCGAAATCACAATAGTCCTATATAATACGTTATCGGGAATATGAGAACGTCACAAAACATCTTCTTTCTATCATAAGTTAGCTTTGGTGTAGTATTTAACTACCTACGTAGACACTAAGGAGCTATTTAGCAACTTTTGAATGGGTAAGTGCTGAACCAATAAGATGTCTGAACCAGTAAGAGGTCTGACCCAATAAGATGTCTGAACCAATAAGTCTGTTTGGTTGGATATCTACTTGGACCAAATTCCGATCGCCGTCTTCGGTCTCCCCTTCCTCTTCGGTTTCACCGCCTGCAGTACTGGTGACTAGACCCCATGTCGTCGCCCTCGCCATCGCAGACCAGACCCTCGTCGCTTCACCGGACCCGCCTCCACGTCTGACTCGGGTCAGATATTGATTTAGGTCTGACTGGATAAGTGGCTCAGTCAGACCTCTTCTCCGGTAAGAGGTAACCAACCAAACACTGCACGTCTGATCGAGTCAGACATGCACGTCTGACTGGGGTCAGTCAGACTCAACCAAACAGCTCCTAAATACTTTACAATTGAACACGTGACTGATGACTAAACATACTTCCTTGTGTTTTTCGTCTTTTTAATCTAATCATGGGTGTAACAAAATGATTTAACCTTTGTAGCACAACATGCTTTAATGTATTTCTTGTTTTACCAAAAGAAACACATAGATTGAAGAAGATTCAAAATAAGTACTTTATAAGGTACTTGCAAGTTGCAACATATTTTAGATATAAATGATATAACCTATGACTATAAAGTTATGATATACTAAAACTTAAAAACATTATGTGTTTCTGTCGATAAATTTTGTTCTGCTAAGACATATGACAATGTGATCAAACTTTGAAAATTATAAATTGTCTTAATATTATATCATTTGCACAAATCTTGATGCGAAATCGGGTCAATAAGATTTGATTAATAAGTTTTGTTTTATATCTAACACATATTTATGAACAATAAAATTTGCTAAAAATATGTGACAGATGTGAGGGAAGAGAAAACATGTCACATCGCATGACTCGTTCAAAACTTTTTTTGTTGTGTTTATTTGTTATGTTAAAAGAGGGTGGTATTATCTGATGTTTTAAAACTAGATTGGACGTTGAATCAGACGTTTTACTAGTCTGGTGTTTGAAACGGATTTAAAAATCGTATAACGTTATAATTATATATTTATATTTATATATATAGGCTATTATATATATAGTTATATATAATTCAATATAAGTAATTTATGTGTGTGTTTTATAGTTATATATAGAAAATTTAACAATAATCTTATATCCAAAATACTAATTTATTGTTCAATCCTCCGTTTTTATATATTAAAATCCAAAAAAAGTTAAAAAAATAAAAAATCAAAATCCAGTCGGACCACTGGTCTGCTTCCTGGTCCGACCATCGGTTCGAAACGAATCTGTTGGTCAAACCCCTTAAAAACAAACTAATGTGAACCGGTTCGGCTACAACTCCAATTCCCAGTCGGATCCTGTCTTCAAAACATTGGTCTTACCAAATATTTGTTTGCTTTTCATATCTTTTCTTCCTTTAGTTTTAATAAAAATTATTTTAGTTGTTTTCTTTTTTTTCTCCCTTGGGCTTTCTTCATTCTGTTTAGTTAATTAACTTTGGTTTTGTTCTTATTTAACAAAATTACTTTTTAATTAATTTTTTTTATTTAAGATAGTTAAATTCTTTACATATAAAACTAAAATTTGAATTGTTGAATTTGGTTACACCTTTATCTTTCAGTCATTTGACAGGATTTGATATTTAATGGAGCACAAACAACTTCTTATGATTCTTTTTGCCTTATGCGTGATTGCAAAGCTTCTCCACTTTATTTGTTACCTTGTTTGAGACTAACCCCCTACCGATTCTTAGCTTTTCCTGTTTTGTTTTCTTTTATAATTCAACATTAGATATAACTTTTAATCGATTATAATAGAGAAAGTTTCAAAATTAGTCACTGTAGTTTGATCATTTTCAATCTTGGTCCCTAGATTTTAAAAATTACAAATTTTAGTCTAAACATTTGAAACTTTGTTGCAAATGTAGTCCTCACCGTTAGTGTCCGTTTGCTCAAAAAGTTAGAAAAAAATTGAAAATCAAATAAAATTTAAAAGAAGTTAAAATCAAACATAAGAAATTTAAATAAACATCAATAATAAATTTTAATAACAAATTTCAATAAATTTTTTAAAAATAAAATAAAGGTTAGAAACAAATCAAATTCAAAACTAAATAAAAGTAAAAAATAAAACGTATATAAAAAGAGAAAACGAGAAGTATTGAAAAAGAAGTATATGATTAAAGTAAAAAATTAAATAAAAACCAAATAAAAATTAAAAATACAATCGAATAAACATTTATAAAATTCAAAATAAATATTGAAAAAATCATATTAAAGTTTAAAAAAATAGAAATGGTTCAATTTCATTTTTCATTTTTTGGATTTATACTTTCGCAAGGTTTTCTATTTTTTCGAATTAAACATGACATATGAAATTCATTAAAAATAATTATAATAAAAAATTAAGCATGTTTCTTATTTTCTACTTTTCTATTTTTATATGCATTTTATTGTTACTTTATTTACTTTTTTAATTTGGTTTATTTTTTAACCTTTATCCTGTTTTTAACGATTATTGGATTTCTTTATTAACATTTATTTGAATCTTTTAAATTTAACTTTTTAAATTTTGTATGATTCTTTTAGCTTTTTCTTATTTTTTTGAGAAAATTACACGATTAGTCCCTATGGTTTGATCATATAGTATATTTAGTCCGTAAATCGTTAAAAGTTAATTGACACTAGCAATGAAGACTAAATTACAACAAACTTTCAAATGTTTTGATTAAATTTGTAAATTTAAAAATCTGAAGACCAAACTTGTAGTATGATCAAACCTCAGGGACTTTTTTTATAATTTTCTCATTATAATATTTAACATTTTACTTTTTCTTTTTCTTTTTTATTTCTCTTATTATAAAAATACCTAACTTTTCTATCTAATGCTACCTTTTCTTTTCTACATTTCTTATAATTTTACTAAGCTTATTTCCCCATTTACTAAATAGTTTTTAAATGCTTTGATATTTTACGTGCTTCTTATCTTTTGCTTAAACGATTTTTTTTAAAATGTGCGCGCTTCGTATCTCACTAGTTATACAATTATTTATGTCGTAAAAGTTTGTCAAGAAAGTAATAAATACAATCACCTTCATTGTTCTATATAACATCAAACACAATGAATTAATTAACAAAAAAATGTAAAATGTTAATATTTTGAAACTATATAATTGTGCAAATTTCTACGATATTGGAGCTTTTACCCATAACTTATCAAAACATTTTTGTTCTTGTTAGAAAATATTATTTAACTAGTCAAACATTGAACCTGAAGAATATACCACATACAATTATTTATAGGTTGCTTTATATACAAAATTTGGTGTGTAAATCATCATCATCATGATCATTTTTATATTGGAAGTTTGGCATTTTGCAAACCTCGGCATGTGACTGATTGTGTGGGGGTGAACAATATATCGTTTTTAATGGGCGGATGAATTTGGTTGTCTGCCACAAACATGAGTCAATCAAGGGATTTGATAGATCTTTGTTTTATGAAAATTTTGAGGTGGGCCCGTCAACTATAATCGATCTATGTGAAACATCACTCTTAGTTAGTGCTTCATGAGAAATAGCATATGTTCAATGTAACGAGAAATTATGATTTATGCATGTTGGATGGTGTGTATGTTACTCGAGAAATATACATCAAGCTATAAATAAGAGCATTTGTAACGATAAGCCACAAAACAAAAGAGAGCTATTGTTCAAGTGTTTTAATTAATTTAAACATTCGAGTAAAAATTTAATTAATTAATTTATAATAATAATGTTAGTCAAAACATTAATGTGTAGATATATACAAAAATTATATAATATATAAAAATTTACTAATTTTTATTTTAATATTATATAATGTAAGTAAATATTATTTAATGTACTTTTTTTACATTGTAATATAAATTAGAGCTAACTAAAATAAAGATTTAAGTTAATGAACTACTAGTGTAAAAAGGGGGGCGGTAGTTAAAGGTGTAAGGTTTCTTGAAAAAATTGTCTATAGAATGAAAAGACATTTGAAAATGTAACGTGACTTGTTATCACATTAATGCCAAGGAAAAATTATAGATGCTCTAATATAACTTTCAACAACACACTTACTATTGGTGAGGAAGATAGTGACATGAATTGAGAGTGGTTACAATAATTACACGTTGTATTTCTCATATTAAAGGTCTCTATTTACCCATGATAGTAGTGAATAACCATATTAAGATTGTTGGAGAAAGGTAAAGCTAACATATTCATGTTTGTGAATCTTCTTCTTACAAATTTGACAAATCAAAAACCTTTATGAGTAGTGAGGATGATATATTGTTTTAAAAGACTCTGTTAACTTCATGGTTGCCATTGTGTTAAAATACATGGGATCAATAACAAGACTAATTATTGGACTAGAGAAGAAGACAAAGGTGAACAACTCAAAATGAACCCTAGTCGGCCCGTTTTGATGGAACCGAAAGGGTCACAAACTACAAGACTGGAAGAGTCGAAGGTAGTGTTCACAATAGCTTTTATTAGACGAAGACGACGCCTTTCATTGAACAGCACCAATGAGCTTTTTATAGGCCTTGAGAGAAGCAAGAGATCAAAAGAAAAAAGGAAGGTAATTTTGCTCTTCTTTGGAACCATGGAACAACAATGAGACAGTAAAGCAATCACTTGAATTTAGGGCTGCACAAGAAAGGAAATGGAGAAGCTTGATTTATCTTGTTATTCCCTTTAAGAATTTGAGAATATCACAAAAGACCCTAAACAAAAAAGAGAACCATTTTAGACAAACATAAAACATATAAAGGCTAGTTGAATTATAATTTTAACACATTGCTATAATAGGGGTACTTAGATTTGTGCAAATTGTTCCTCATACACTAGTAATTAGGATTGTTATTGAGCAAATGTAAGTAACCATTTCGTACTTTTAATATTAAATACATTAAGCACAAAAACAATGTAAGTAGGATTTCACCCTTGCAAAATTTGAAGACTTGGTGTTTCATCTGACATTGGTTCTCCAATGAGGTGAATTGATCTCTTGTTTTTTTGCATAAGAATCCCAATACACAATGAATACATGTTTACTTGTTTTAATAAATGAAATTGAATTTTATTCTAAGAATTTTTAGGAGAACTTGTTCAAAATATGTTTCTTGAATTATCTTTCACAACCGAGATGCTATGTTGTTCCATTGTAAAACATAGCATCTCAGTTGTGAAAAATAATTCAAGAAACATATTTTGAACAAGTTTTCTTAAAAATTCTTAGAATAAAATTCAATTTCATTCACTAAAACAAGAAAACATGTCTTCTGTGTTTATTTTGATTATTGGAGGCATCTAGAGTTGTGTTAGCATGAAGAAACATAGCCATTTGTTTTGGACCATTTAGCAAATTAATTAATCGATTCTTCTGGTTGAGGGTGGTCCAACATTATAAGAGGCAATCATCAATGTTTTTAGGTTACACGCTCATAAGTACTTAAAATTTACTTGAGCATTTGTCTTGGTCGACTCTTCTTACTCGTTCACATCAAAATGATTAAATATGCATTGAGTTGAGTCCAACATTAATATTTCCGAAACTTAGGCAATGAACTTAGGGGTTGTTTGGCAGCCTCTTAATCAGCCTCTTTAACGATTCAGATATCTGAATGGTTCAACACTTAATGATTCAGACTGTTTGTTTCGCAAGCAAATATCTGAATGGTTCAGACATTTGCTTCTAAATGGTTAAGAATTATACTAGTGCTAAATGATTAAGAGGTCTAATGCTGAATGGTTAAGACGTCTTATCTGAATTGGTTAGACATTTGTATTTTGATAGTTAAATGATGTACTAGCTCTTAATAGTTCAGATCTTTTAATGATTCAACACTTAATGATTTAGACATTTTATTGGTTCAACATTTAATTATTCAGAAGTTTCAAACAACCTCTTAATCAACAATACTTTGTGTTGGAGATCAACTTTGATTTAAAAAAAGACATGATCGTGTTATCACCCCCTTTTGACAATTAAGAATGTTACTTCTAAAATTAGGGAACACGAGCTTCTAGGACTTCCATTCTAGTGTAATGTCTATAGCTAGTAATGTTTATAACTATTAAATTTTATTTATCAGAAACTCTAGCCGTTGGATTTTGCATGTCAACTATGTATTTAATACACTTAATTAAAACTTTTGCTACATCTATATAACTATAGTTTTGTTATATCAAGATAAGGTAATTAATCTCTTTCATATAGAAAATATATTTCATGGTAACTTTAATTAATTAAATTCAAGAGTTTTGTAGCTTTTGTTAGTTGAAAGAATTTAAGTGTAACTCCTAAAGTAGTTGAGGTACTTGAATTACTAATTTCAATAGTTATAAATACTTTTGACCAAGCCTCAACATCTAATATCCATTAATATATACCAATGCATTATCTGCATTGACTTTATTGATAGCATCGGCCTTAAAAGGCATCGATCATTATCATTACGACAGTAAACGAAATAACCGAATGAAGTTTCGTTAATGATTGTTCGTTAAAAATTAATTGTCTTTACGAATGGTTCATGAACACATGAGCAAATGAAAGTTTTTGTTTGCGTTCGTTCATTAAGGAGTTAAATGTGTTCATAAACACATAAATGAATTATTCATGAACACATAACCAAACAGTTCATGAATACAACCGAACATATACTATTTAAAAAAATTAAATATAAGACATCATCTTAAGTAAATATAAATTTAAGCATTTTACGTAGTGATCATCAACATGATTACAAACGGATATATTGCCAAATGTTTACAAACATAAACAACTATAAAGTACAAATGTTAGGTTGATTAAATTATCATCAATAAAAAAATATATAAAGATTAGGCAAATTAATTAAAATTAAAGTTGCAAAGTATATAAATATTAAATGAACTCACATGAACAAACACATATAAAAAGACACAAATGAATGCAAATATACACCTTACCGAACATTCACACACACAAATGAATGAACACGACATTAGTTTATATTCATTCATTTAACCAAACACTTGAAATTTTTTGTTTATTTTTGTTCATTTATTAAACAAATAATCTAAAATGAACTTTCTCATAAAATGCTTCGAAACTGTTCGCTAAACATTCTGTTTGTTTACAACTCTAATGGTCATTGAAATGTGTTTTCTTAAGATTTTTGTACATACTCTTCCTTATTTTCCATGAACATACACTCTCTACATGTTTTTATGTAACACTTCAAATTCTAGAAAAGTGAAGTCTAAAGTTCGAGTTAAAACGTGTCAAATGATCTATTAGAATGGGTAATTAGTGCAACCCTATTTTTTCTCACTATAAAAATTAAAAAGAACCTCAGTTGCTCTTTCGCCTTTTAAAGTACATTTTATAGTCATTATTTCTACTAAATCACATCCATTAATACTTAATGATTATTACTAGGAATGAAAGTAAAAGATCATAAAATGTCAACTATCAGAGAATCACTCATAGTGTAAAGTATGTATGATATTCACTAATAATACTTGTCAAAGAATATGAAATGTCAACGTGCAAAGTAATTGATATAGGCTCATGTAATGACGAATAAATATGTTATAAAGGTTGTCGGTATCGTAATAAAGTCTTGCAAGTAGCTTAATGGAATGTCGCCTCGGTGCATGCATGTTACTAGTATGCTTCTATCAAGTATATTTGTCGCTAGAATGTTGTTGTTAAATAGGTATATTAATGGAATGCTACTGCGAGCAGTCATGTCACTAAAACTTCTCCTTAAGGCGAGTGTGTAATTAGAGTCTTGTAACAGTACAAGCCAATAATCTTTGTGTTACAGCATCTAGCTATCTCATGGTATGGTTATAACATCTCACATGTTATTATAATGTCACTTTTGTTGTCTTTTATACATGGTATGATTATCAGAATATGTTTATATGTATTTCGAAGAAAACTAAAAGTCATTCAGCAACAATATATGTCAGGTAAATCGAAAATGAACTGAGCTTTAAGGTTTTGATCAACATACACTGAATTCTATCTAAAATCACCAGTAAAAAAGCTTTCAAAAAAAGCTTTCAACCTATTATCATTTCATACTATATAAATAAGAATAACCATATGAAATAACTCATATTTAATTCATATTTGTATTTTAATCTAGCTATTTTTCAAATTAAATAGTAAAAACTCACATGGTGCCTCCTCCTTCTACAAAACAAAGATAATAATTTAAAATAATAACATATCAAAACATATATATCGTAAGGCTTAAAATGCACATTCAACTTATGTTTGTGACACTCCCTAGGTTTGATTTTCCATGTAATACTTTACTTATTTGCAAATGTCGATGACATATGTTACTGACTAGGAAACCCCCTCAACTTTTTGTATTTGACACTTTTTACCCTTAAAATTTTGTATTGAAAAATCTTACTTTGACCTCCTTAAGTTTTTAAAGTTTCGGATTTACTCCTGTAAAATATAAATTCGAGTCCATCATCATTAGGACCTAATCAGATATGACTCGGCTTAACTATTTTTTGACAAACGCGTACGTTTTGATGTAAATTTTATTCAGATATTAGTTGAGTCAAATTTAAACGTTTCGACGTAAGTTTTGTTTGAGAACTCGTCGGATCAAATCTAATATATTTTTGTTTACTTTACGTTTCAACGTAAACTTAATTCGGACACAAGTCAAATATAAATGTTTGAACATATTTTTGTTTGGAAAAAAGTCGGGTCTAATATGATACGTTTTCATTCAATTATATAAATTCGAGTCACTCTACATATTGGCATAAATATAGTTCATTAAAAAAATCGAGTCAATTGTAATTTATACATTATCACGCAACTTACGGTGTCGTGGCAACACACGACGGGTAAAAAAACTAGTTATGTAATATTTAAAAACTTCGAATGTCAACAAGTGGGCCGAAGTTTTATAGAAGTAATGGACTTGAAGAGAAACCCATGTCAAGGCCCATTTAAAGAGGGACTAGAAAAAGATGAATTCCTATATGGATTGTGGGTTAAAAATATGACAACGATGTACAGAACTACTAAATCAAAATTTGTCAAACTGATACAAGTAACTTATGGCAAAACCATGAATCACCATCTCATAAATTGCTTTGTTAAAAATGTTTGGATCATTGTTTTAGTAATAATCATTTTAAAAAGTTTTAACGTATTAGTTATGTATAAATTTTAAAATGTTAACAATAACAAAAAAGGACTAACGTCAAAGTCCTCCAAACCTAATATGACCCATTCTAACCGTCTTGAATGTATACGTATTTTTAGCCGGTTTCTTGCACTGGAAAAATAGGCATTACAAATTTGACAATTTTTGTCCAATACTTGTCAAACGACAATGATCTAAGTAGGGGCCCTTAAATATTAGAATCGCTTAAAAAAGTCATAATGATTGGGATTTTGGTTGTAAGTGCCAATGAGATTTGCTTTAACTTCTTTAATCTGTGTATTAGAAGTATTATAAGTCTTTAAAATTTACAACCATCATTCATTGGTTGAATCAATTGTTTGGATTAATCCTTCTCTCAAGATGTAAGCTTCTTTTGATATATAAAACACAGTTTAAGCTACAAATAAATTGTCAATACACATATTATCGGATGCCAATGGCAGGATATGGTGATTCCAATATGATGAGTATGTTGTGATTATGCTTATGTTAACTCTAGAAACTAAAATTAGTATACATTGTGTATTGAAAACTTACTTTTATGAAAATGTATAATTTGATGCATGTAATTTTTCATTTATAGAAGGAAAAATTATAGGGCTGACAAAACATGTATTATCGTGTTTAATAGCTTATAGATGACACATAGATTCATGTATCAAACATGCAAAAAACTTGTTTAACTATTTATATATTATGCCTGTAATTTTTTATATGTTTTTATGAACCAATAATATGAAATAATAGAGTCTAGACTTCTGATTTTAACTATTTTAAAAAATATAAAAGAAGAAAATATATATATTTTATTAAATAGGTTTAATCGTGTAATAAACAGATCGGGAGTTGGTAGCCCTAGCAAAATATAACTATAAACTAAATTATCCAAAGTTTTACCTTTAGTTTAACTATTACCGGTCAAGAATGGTGTTTGAAGTTTTGAACGACTGCATTGCTAAGGAATGTTAATTTTACGTGTTATTTTACTATTCTCCTTTCATTTGATGTGACTAATTGTGACGGAATTGAAAAGGCTAGAAATTTTATGAATGTTTTAAACAAGATATTAACTTTTTCGTAAATATAAACCTAATTTACGTCCGACATTGAAATTCTAGTTTGTTATTATTTTCGCAACTGTTTTGCAACCAAATTAATTTAAATGGTCACAAAATTTGCAACTATTTGAAACATGCAATTGTTACTTTTATGATTATTTTGATTTAGGTCACCGGTTGTCAAATTTGTATTCTCTTTTCTATTTGTAGATAATGATATTTTAGTGTGACTTGATTACTGAATCAGTACAAGCATTATGTTAGGTAATCACAAATAAATTGGCTAAATACCAAAAAAAATTGAGACACCAACTTGAAAAAACCAAAATAACTAATACCAGTTCCCTTCGCACCAATCGAATTTTTTGAGGTATATTAAATCGGTAGTAAATATCGCAAATCCTTCGTAAATAGTCTTTTGTGACAGATTTATAACCAAATTGTGGTCGCAAATTTAATGGAAAAATCACATATTACGATTGGTATATATTTTCTTACCCATCAGTGATAAAATTTCGGTCTCAATTACTAGGCCGAGCTTTTAATATTTTACTTTAATTGATTTCTTTAATTTTTAAGGTTTTGCTGCAAATGTTTTTTTTGATTTTATTCTCTAATTTTTTTATTTTTTTAAAAAATTTATTAATTATTTTATTTTTTTTTAAATTATTAATTATTTTATTTTATTTTTTTGTGATTGTCTGGTTACCTAATATTAACTTTTAACGTTTTATTTTCTCAATTGTTCTATGACCGAATTGAAACAATCAATTTTACGATTGTTTGTGTTAAAACTCAACTATCATCTTAATTTAACTTGATACATTGTTGTAGTTTGTCTATTGTTTATGCACTTAGTTGTAAATTATTTTCATATATATGTACATTTCCCTATCATGGGAATGTAGAGTGTGATTACAAAATATAATATGGTTACTATAGGCCGACTAAGGGCAATATCTCCTTACGCGAAATTCCATGGTTAATTTTGGGTATGGTCATACACCTCCTGGTTCTCGCATTGCTACTACAAAGATTTCTGGTAAAAGTAGGTTTTAGGTTTTATGAGGAGCGCATTGCGGCGGGATCATACGCGACGTAATAAAACATACATTAACAACTAACCCGACTTCTTTCTGGATTAAATTCACGTTGAAGCATAACGTAACTTGAATTTATACCGTTGAATGAAAACATATTATACTTTATCCCCTTTTTTTCAAACAATATTAAATTGAAACGTAGGCCACATCAAAACATAGACACAAAACACATAAGTTACATTCATCCCGACTTGTTTCCAAACTAATTCCATGTTGAAACGCATAGTAAGTTATACCGTCAAACTAAAGCATTTTTTAACCCAACACATTTTCGAAAAAAAACATACGTCAAAAAGTAGGTGAGCATCGAAATATAGATCATCTCAAAGCACATATGAAAATATGCATGGGAAAGTTTTATAATTGATCTGACACATACCGATGTGTACCAAAAAATATGAACGTAAAAAATTATTTTTTTAAATAAAAAATTGTATTGAGGTAAATCTAAAACCTTACAAACTTAAAGAGGTAAAAGTAATATGTCAATGTTGACTGTTTGGATTTAACTTCAATAAACAGATATTAATAAAACAAATATAATTTTAAAAAATATAATATTCTTTAATTATTAGTATATATAATTCAATACATAACATTATTATTATTATTACTACTCTGGTTGTCGAGACTCGATCAAAAACAATTAATTTATCGATCTTGGCTACCTTTATTGTGTAAGGGTAAGTAATGTCGTCTCCTCAGGAAATATGTGGAAAGTGTTTAACGAATACGACTTGATTAACTAAAAGATTTAAACTTTATAATTAAAATTGAAACTTTGAATGGATTAATGAACACAACTGCATAAAGCAATAAACTTTATAAAGAACTTAACTTAATAACAAAAAACAATCACTTTCAAGTTTTCAATTCTGCAAGATCAGCAATTGGTACTTTTAAATTAGGGTTTGTAAGAGACAATACTTCAAGATCTTAGTTTTTGATTAAAGTGATAACAAAGAAACAATCCCTTAAGAATCGTTCATTCACATTGTTACCAATTCACTTATATCACGTTGCCTACTTTTCTTAATGAGTTTACGATGCAAGGAAACCGAAAAACATATAATCAAGCAAACAACTTTATTTATAAGCAAATTGTTTAAATCAATCAAAACATAATGTTGCATTCAATAGATCAATATTTAATACAAAAACCTAATCAATCATACCAATCGTCTCACTTTACAAGAATCGTACTCCCAAAAGCAATCAAGAGAACCTAGCCATGCATCATCTTCGTTAAATCTTCAATCTTCATTTGATTATGATCAAGGATGATAGGGATGATATTAAGGAGCTTGGAAGCACCCTAAGTCTCTTTGAAATCACCTAAATTCAGCTGGAAAAGTTTTTTTCGAATTAGATTGTTTATCTTTTAATATCTTAAAACCCCATGAAAATAGGGATTTGTTAGGCCACCGGCGTATGATACGCCGATACCCGGCGTATGATACGCCGATACCCGGCGTATGATACGCCGATACCCGGCGTATGATACGCCGATACCCGCGTATGATACGCCGATACCCGGCGTATGATACGCCGATACCCGGCCTATGATACGCCGATACCCGGCGTATGATACGCCGATACCCGGCGTATGATACGCCGATACCCGGCGTATGATACGCCGATACCCACTGTATGATACGCCGATACCCGGCGTATGATACGCCCAACTCACTGGAATTTTTGGCCAATACGTCCCTAGACACATCCATCAATACACCGGTCAGCATATGATACGCCTGTCACACCCCGACCGACGGCGGAATCATCGGGGCGGACGAATGGGAGACGATTGCTCATAGCACATGGAACTAAATAAATTGAAATATTATTAAATATCATTATTTATTAAACATTACAAGACAAATAAAATAATAACATAACAATCAAGATACAACAAAAAGCATAAGTCTTTCAATTAGTCTAGGTCCAAGTCCTATATGAGCACAAGAAGATCTTCAAGCATCAAACCTGAAACATGATGAAAATAAAAGGTCAACTAAAAATAGTTGGTGAGTTTCCAAGGTTTTCATACATAATATGATAAAGTTACAAGTAGAAATTCATGTCATAGGTTATAAGTTAGTAAGGTTATAGAACACATATCGTTACAACCAAACCTCGACTTGATTACAAGTATATAAGATTGGCTAAGTGTATTTGGTTCCCATGATGAACAAGCATACGTCATCAGGAGTCGGCAATACATCAACTTTAGCACCAAATAGGCTTGTCAGGCCCAAAGATCTAAGACGTCGTTAGGCTAGCAATAGTTAATGATTGTAAACAAACTATGTATCTCATATAATCACTTACAACACACAAATAACCATGACAAAATATAAAGATGAATTGCAAGTGCATTACAAGTTTCAAACGTTTATAAGTGTATGATGTATAAGTATCATGTTTCACCCCAAAGTAGTATGAAAAATGTAAAAAGGGGCAAGGAAACTCACAAGATATAAATAAGACGATGATAAGAAAATAAACGAGGCTCCAATGATTTCCTTTTACAAGTTACCTAAACGTATAGATTCTAAGATTAAGTTCAATAATAAGATTAATGATTTGACGTGAACTAGGGTTTCAAGTAGAATTTGGGGTGTTGATAATTAAGTTTAAATAAAATAATATAACCAGTTATATTTTGATTCCGTAAAAGATGGAATAAGTCAATTAATAATTATGACTTAAAACGATATGAATCGTTAGTGCAAATGAATGATAAATATCACTTAAATATTAATAATAATGGATTAAGAAATAGTTGAGTATAAAATAAATAATTAATCTAAAAATTATTTAAAACTTAATCAAAAATAATTAGTTGGATAATTAATGATCTAATTGCCTTGCAAAATAAATTAAAAGTATTTAAATTTGTTCTATAATGTTTTTTTTTACATTTGAGTAATTATTATAAAGGTTTCATAATATTAAAATCTTTCAAAAAAATAAGAATTAAAATTTTTATATAATTTAGAAGTTTTAAGATTTAAATAAAGATTTTAAAGTAGTTTTTATAAATATTTAAACTTGTAAAAAAATATATATTTTTATAAAATTTAAATCTCAAAGTTTTTATATTATTAAACTACTTGTTTTAAAATAATAGATTATATCGTTACAATTTTTCAGAAATTAAATGAATAATTTCTAAATTAAATTTAAGTATGAACATGTTTTTTATTTTAATTTAATACAATAATAGTAATTGTTGTGATCAATTTAAATAAAAAAAGTTAAAAAAATAGATTTAAGGGTGCCCGGTTCGAACCCCGGTCCCTTTTGTATATGAATGTGGTGTTAATCGGTGGGCCATAGGCCAAGTCCTGTTTTACAATGCGAATTAGTTATTAAGAATCATTCTTTAAATAAACCCCCAAACCCAACATGAACCCTAGATTGATCTTGATCAAAATTGAACGTCAATTCATTAATAATATATGTAATACATTTAGGGCTATTGTTTAACGCATCAAAACGATTGTAAAGATAGTATCAATTCACCTTTTTAGGATCGAAATGATGAAAAAAGATAAGAAGTCTATGCCGCGACCAAGAAGAAGTAATTTAGATGCAAATAACGATGGTAATCAAATTCCTTTCATAGGAAGCTTCAGAGAGTGATTATGATACAAAGCCCTCAATCAATTTCACCTAAGATTGAACTAATGTTGATGAACACAACGGGTGTGGGTCGCGATGTATGTGCGGGTTGTTTGGAATGATCAAATGTGATTTGGATATATTTGAGCTTGGTAAAGGTTGAGGAATAGTTAAACATTTGTTTACGTTCCAATTAATTAGGTTATCAATAGGTTTTAATTGCCGATCGGTTCGAAGGTTTATGGTGTGCGGTTACCGAACCCAAACGTTTACCTATCCAGCTTAAACTTCAATTAAAACACATTAAGAGTTCGAGACAGGTTATGCGAAACGATTACGGTCGAATGGGTCATGATTTCAAGCGTTTGGGGTGGTATTAAGGTCCACCGGTGCCGCACCGGAGCTTCGCCGGCCGGCGACCGGGACATCAGGACAAAAAGGGGGGGTTGGTTTGGTTTTAAATCTAAGTTACATATTTGGTCCCTGAAGTTTACTATGTTAACATCTCATGCTAAAACCTTGTAATTTAAGTTTTAAAACCATTAACTTTGTAAACAAAACTTAATAATAACATTTTAATTTTATAAGGCCTTTTTAACCTATTAAGTTTTATAAAGAAGTTTACAATGTATTTAAAACTCATAATTTAGAATAAACCTTATAACAAAAATCCAAATTATAAATAATTATTCCATTTATTCGTTTATAGAATTTTATTAAAAAAAACTACAAATCTTGTTAAATATTAATTACTTATCTTTAATATTCTCATAGAAAATTTTAAAGTCTTATTTATTTTTACTTAATAATTATAATTCATAATTACTTATAAAGTTGTATAAGTTTATTTGAATTCATTTTATAACTTTATAAGCTTTAATAAAAATCTCCATTTATTATTTATTGTAAAATGATTAATAAGTATTTGTGAAGAGAATTATTTATAAATCCATAAACTACAACAAGTTATTTGAATTAATAATAAATGAATAGTTTACATAATTAATTGCACATTTGATATATAGTTGATCTATTAACATCGTTAAATAATTTACTAATGGAAACTAAAAATAAGTTTGGTTTGAGTTTATAATTGGAAAAATAACGAATGTTACAACGCCCATACCCGGTGTATCATACGCCGGGCCCATTGAAAATATGATTTTCACATGTAACATTTCACGAGCTTTTCGTTGACAGGTTGTAGACCCCGTAACTTTTTTCCTAGCCCAAGTTATGCACATTTTAAGTTAGTATGGTCTTGAACCTTCATTTTTTTTGTTCACTTCTCGGGCTCCAATTTCCATCCCGCTTCTTCCATACTCTTCATGTTTCACCAAACTTAGTTCCGGTTTCCCGTTTTGCATCTTTTGTAATCGCGCAATTGGTACTCGTGGTTTCATCTTGTGCTTATTCACCTTAGAAAAAGCTTCCTTAAGCTCCAATCACCTATAATCTAAAACACAAACAAGTTAAACTTGTTCAACCATAATCATGATATTAAATCAAACATTTAGATCAATTAAACACCAAATTATTGACTCGTGATCACATCCCCACACTTAACCTTTTGTGTGTCCTCAAACAAACTTACTTGCACACTTCTCCCTAATTAAGCACACATGCCATATTATCACTACCTTAAACAAGTAAGATCCCAAGACATGCTTAGTTTTCAACTTCATGATATAATATTCACAACCTAATCATTCAATACTATTTGTATTTGAAATCTTTGGTTGGAATATACTCCCTTTTGCTTAAAACATTCAAGTTTTCACATTCCTCATAATAACACTCCTCTCGGTTTATTTTGTGAACTAGTGATGATATACCAGTGTTTATAGAGCTCTCAAACCACGAATGCACATTCTAATCATCAGCTCGTATATTAATCAAATCGCCATTAATGGACACAATATACTACAAAAATCAAGAGGTCTTTCTGGGAGGTAATGATAGGCTTGGGTTAAGGTGGGATTGGAAGGAATTTTAGGGTGGCTAAAGGAGAATGAAATCCACTTTAATCATAATAGTCAACTTATTTGTCAATGTAACTCTTCTATTTGCACTACTTGTAACTTCTCTGTGAAGTCGGTTTTTCAGATCAATAAACATCCGAGCATGTTCTTGACGGAAGGATAAACAATAGCACAAACCAAAAGTCAAACAATAATACGAACTATAATTGAATGGTTTCATTGATAAAACCTAACGACTACAAGCTCGTTACAACATAAGAATCAAGACTCTTGGCAAGGGGAAGATTGAGCATGATCTCCCCTCTCATCCGGCAGCCCTAGGCTCCGGGCAGACTTCCTCTCAAACCCTTAATCTCTCTACACATTGAAACTGGTATATATAGGCCTCGGCCCATATTTGATGCGACTGGGCCCATTCGTGCGATTGGACCATGCGTATGGTTCAATCGTACGACTGGACCATGCGTATGGTTCAATCGTACGACTGGACCATGCGTATGGTTCAATCGTACGACTGGACCATGCGTATGGTTCAATCGTACGACTGGACCATGCGTATGGTTCAATCGTACGACTGGACCATGCGTATGGTTCAATCGTACGACTGGACCATGCGTATGGTTCAATCGTACGACTGGACCATGCGTATGGTTCAATCGTACGACTGGACCATGCGTATGGTTCAATCGTACGACTGGACCATGCGTATGGTTCAATCGTACGACTGGACCATGCGTATGGTTCAATCGTACGACTGGACCATGCGTATGGTTCAATCGTACGACTGGACCATGCGTATGGTTCAGTCTTACAAATGTCCCAATCGCATCTCTCAGTCGCACGACTGGTCCATTAGCATGGTCAGTCGTATGACTGAGTCTCATTCGCATATGCTCCTGCGAATGATCCAGTTTCATGTGTTTACAACATATCAGGTGTATAACATTAAACCTAGACTATTCGACAAGCGACGAACACACTATATATGACTATATATGCTCCAACAAATTCCCCCTGGACGTTGCTTGCGAATAGTAGATAACACCTCTTACAATCTTCAGTCAATCTTTGCTCTGGTTGCCAATAGAATCAAACGAAAACCATATTAGCCAACGTTGCCGATCCGTCAGGTTACACTCATCCCTGAAAATGAATTTAGGCACAACAACTTTCGTTTACTTTGCAGAACACCATCATCGCAGCAAGATTCCCCATATGACTGATTTTTCCAGATATTAACACAAACAGTTTTCCATTGCTTCAATCTTCACATAGGCTAACCTGATTAACATCACCACCTGCAGAAATTCTCCCTCACGTTCAGCATATCCCAATATATAGACATTTTGATCAACTTGCGTCCTCATACGGTGTATTGGGCAAAAGGTTGAAGGTTCCAATCCACAGCTGACAATATCAAACAAATCAGCATGCACGAAGATTCATCATCGGAAACCGGTTCACATCATCACTTTCTAATTGCGTATTCACTTTCTCTATACATGGATTCCCCTTAAAAATGAGAATCCTATCTGTGCAGATAAATATAACTTGATTGACCCAAAGTAGTCACATGCTCCTGACTACCCCACAAAATCAACAGCAACTGCTGACATCTTCTCTTCCTTCTTTCGTGTTCCAAATACATTCACCTATTCTGGAAATCCGACGAATAATGTGGTACACATCGAACTTATTTGACAAAAGAACCTCAGGGTGAATATGCTTTGCTCATCTTCAAATCTGTGCAAGAAGCTGTTCCAGACTCTTTTTTTTGGTTTGGAACAAATGCGGATGAGTCAATGCGGATGGCTCATTCGTGCGATTGAAAATACGACTGATCCAGTCGCACGACTGAACATACGACTGGTCCAGTCGTACGAATGGTCCATTCGGATGGTCCAGTCGTACGAATGCTGCATTCGCATGGCCCAGTCGCATGAACGGGTCTACACGCAGATTTACAGATCTGCAGCCGCCAGGGCTGCCCAAAACCCTAATATGACGAATTCAACATGAACCGAAACAAAGTAGACATCATCAGATTCGAAAGGGTGATAGGAACGTGGTTTCGAATTCGATTTTAACATAGAAGCAACGCACGTAACAAGATCTGAGCAAAAAACAAAGAACACGAAGTGGGTTTAACGTCAAGATCTGAACTTTGATCCAGAAATCAAGAGCTCAGGTTGCTAGAATGATTGTTAGATCATTCCAGCAGTAACCGGCTCTGATACCAATTGTGAAGTCGGTTTTTCAGATCAATAAACATCCGAGCATGTTCTTGACGGAAGGATAAACAATAGCACAAACCAAAAGTCAAACAAAATATACGAACTATAATTGAATAGTTTCATTGATAAAACCTAACGATTACAAGCTTGTTACAACATAAGAATCAAGACTCTTGGCAAAGGGAAGATCGAGCATGATATCCCCTCTCATCCGGCAGCCCTAGGCTCCGGGCAGACTTCCTCTCAAACCCTTAATCTCTCTACACATTGAAACTGGTATATATAGTCCTCGGCCCATATTAGATGCGACTGGGCCCATTCGTGCGATTGGACCATGCGTATGGTTCAATCGTACGACTGGACCATGCGTATGGTTCAATCGTACGACTGGACCATGCGTATGGTTCAATCGTACGACTGGACCATGCGTATGGTTCAATCGTACGACTGGACCATGCGTATGGTTCAATCGTACGACTGGACCATGCGTATGGTTCAATCGTACGACTGGACCATGCGTATGGTTCAATCGTACGACTGGACCATGCGTATGGTTCAGTCTTACGAATGTCACAATCGCATCTCTCAGTCGCACGACTGGTCCATTAGCATGGCTCAGTCGTACGACTGAGTCTCATTCGCATATGCCCCTGCGAATGACCCAGTTTCATGTGTTTACAACATATCAGGTGTATAACATTAAGCCTAGACTATTCGACAAGCGACTGACACACTATATATGACTATATATGCTCCAACATTCTCACACTATATTTGTTGCTGCATATTTTGATCATTTTGACCTCATATTTAGCTTTTGTGTTTTTTTCTCTTTTTTTGGTAAAGCAACTAACTTCACTATTATTGGTCTACTATTGACGTAACTCTTCTAGTTTGTGGATTGGATTCACCTCCTAAGGTTCCAACATAAAGGCTTAAGGCTTGTGGGCTTATTGTTTTGGCTTGAAAAAAAAAACATGTTGGGCCTCAACATGGTATCTATTGGGAGAGTTTTTGGTATGGAACTGAAAAGAAGGGTTTAAACAAATGGTTCAATCTTAATGCATCTATCATATTTATGCACACATTGGTCTATGATCTTGATATGTATCAATTACACAAGTTCTAACTCAGATGCACACCGTGGATTTCTTTTTTAAGTAAAGAAATAAAGTAACTCACAGTATACTAAGAGTTTCTCAATTAGGCTCAACTCTCACAAAAATGGTGGAAAGAGGTAATAAAATATGTAGCATGTATGTCTTCTACAATCGGTTTGTTACACCACCTAGAACTTTCACCTACTTTTATGAAGATTCATGATTAGGATGCATTACTCAATTATCAAAAACAAACATGCCAAGGGATCAATAAGTGCACAAACAGTAACAATTAATGATGTATGCAAATATTTGAGTTCCATGTACATTTCACTTAGACAAGTTTTTAAAGTTTCTCATTTTTTCAAAAAGGTTCAATTTTTTTTTCAATTCTTTCCCTTATCCCCACACTTGGGATACATTGTCCCCGATGTATCATTTTATCATATGAATAAATATGATAATTATTAATAAGCATGATAAGAAAGTATTACATAGACCTGATTATTAGTGAGAGCTTATAGTAAGAGACTTGCGCCTCCCCACACTTGAGTGCTTGCGTCTTGTGCATGATTGAACTAGCTAAAAAACAAATCAAAGGACACAAAAACTAATAAAAGAAGTAAAACTCTTTTTCGTAGGAATCACGGTTGCATTTAGCATATGCAACAAGCCTTTGAACCCCTCGATAGACCTGAGTGGATGAGTTGTAGTCTCGTGAGGGTTTCTAGTGAACACACCCATAAAGTTTTTGAGTTGCCTCCCGCAAGGGCTAAGTTTTAGGTCTTCAGCCAGACCTTACCTGCGACCACTTATGGTGGTTTTATTGAACACTTTACAACCACATTACCAACAAATGCTCGATAGTAGACGTACTGAATCTCTATTTTCTTTTTTACTGTCTCCATGTCTCTTGAATCAATGGTCGACATCCTAAATCCACATTTTTCTATCGAGTTACCAATGTAGGCATGGTAGTTGACATGTCGGTTTCACATCTTCTTTTGTGTCTTTGGCATGTCTTTAGAATCGTTGTGGGCTCTACTTTGTAGAAATTGTCCGATGTCTTTAAACTCACCTTCCTCTTCTTCGAACATAAGCCATTATCCCCCGCTTTGTCAAATTTCATAATAAATATTGACGGACTATAAGAACCACATGGCAATATCTTTGTATCGTGGTTCTTAGGAGGTGTTATGTCATCCATTAGGTTTAAACATTCAACTCTTTGCTCTTGAAGACCTATAGCCTCTTCTTCCTCTTCATTATCATAAGCATCAACAACCACTCATTCTACACATAGATCTTCAACAAATGAAGGAATTTATGTGGTATTAGTCTCCATGACCTCATCCTTAACTTTAAAAGATGGTGAGATTAACTCTTCTAATTCTATTTTCAACAATAACGCATCACGCTTGATAGTCAAGTAGTCAAATCATTGTTGATCTGATAAATGATGTTGTGACAACAACTTATTAATCTCAGGCAATACCAACTCCAATCGAGCAATAGTTTCCTCCTCCTCAGATTGATACATATTTTGAACTTGCTCAACATACTGGATAACCTATTATTGTTTAGAAAATTGACATTGATTTTGATTCTCATATGTCACCTGAGAGTATTCTTTATGATAATGGTTATAATTCTCCCGATGACTTAAACTTGATGTCAATTTTGGTTTATAGTTGTTGCAATCTCAATATTGCTCAGAGTTGTAATTCACCTCTGAATAATAATATCTTTCATAATTTGGAGAAGATGACTCATAGTTTGGATAAGATGATGGTATATCGTCATAATAGACATGCAATATATATAATTTTCTATGAACTAGACTTCCGCAACATGTACATGAAATAATAAACTCTATTCATGGTGAGGTATAACTTTTTGAGAGTAACCTGCAAGACATAAAACACATTGCGTAGCACCGCACAAAACAAAACAAAACAAAAGAAAACTAAAAAAATTACAAGAAAATAAAAAAACACTTTGCGCACTAATTCCCCGGCAACAACACCATTTTGATCTGGTTGTCGAGACTCGATCAAAAACAATTTAATTTATCGGTATTAACTACCTTTATTAGAGAATATGTGGAAAGTGTTTAATGAATACGACTTGATTAACTAAAAGACTCAAACTTTATAATTAAAAATTGAAACTTTGAATGGATTAATGAACATAATTGCATAAAGCAACAAACTTTATAAAGAACTTAACTTAATAACAAAAAAATTACTTTCAGGTTTTTAATTCTGCAAGATTAGCAATTGGTACTTTTAAATCAGGGTTTGTAAGAGACAATACTTCAAGATCTTAGTTTTTGATTAAAGTGATAACAAAGAAACAATCTTTTAAGACTCGTTCATTCACAATGTTACCAATTCACTTATATCACGTTGCCTACTTTTCTTAATGAGTTCACGATGCAAGGAAACTGAAAAACTGATAATCAAGCAAACAACTTTATTTATAAGCAAATCATATAAATCAATCAAAACATAATGTTGCATTCAATAGATCAATGTTTAATACAAACACCTAATCAATCATACCAATCGTCTCACTTTACAAGAATCATACTCACGAAAACAATCAAGATAACCTAGCCATGCATTATCTTCGTTAAATCTTCAATCTTCATTTGATGATGATCAATGATGATAGGGATGATATTAAGGAGCTTGGAAGCACCCATAATCTCTTTGAAATCACTTAAATTCGGCTGGGAAAAGTCTTTTTTTTCAAATTAGAGTTGTTTATCTTTTAATATCTTATAACCCCATGAAAATAGGGATTTGTTAGGCCACCGGCGTATGATACGCCGATAACGGGTGTATCATACGCCCAACTCACTGGAATTTTTGGATAATACGTCCCTAGACACGCCCATCAATACGCCGGCCGGCTTATGATACGACCATACCCAGCGTATCATACACCGGGCCCCTGTGAAAGTTTTATTTTCACATGTAACATTTCATGAGCTTTCCGTTGACAGGTTGTGGACCCTATAACTCTTTTCCTAGCCCAAGTTATGCCCATTTTAAGTTAACATGGTTTAGAACTTTCAGTTTTTTTTGCATTTCTTTACTTCTCGGGCTCCAACTTCCATCACGCTTCTTCCATACTCTTCATGTTTCCCCAAAATTAGTTCCGATTTCCTATTTTGCATCTTTTGGTAATCGTGCATTTGGTCCTCGTGGTTTCATATTGTGCTTATTCACCTTAGAAAAAGCTTCCTTAAGCTCTAATCACCTATAATCCAAAACACAAACAACTTGAACTTGTTCCACCATAATCATGATATTAAATCAAACATTTAGATCAATTAAACACCAAATTTTTGGCACGTGATCACGTCCCCACACTTAACCTTTTGTTTGTCCTCAAACAAACTTACTTGCACATTTCTCCCTAATTAAGCGCACATGCCATATTATCACTACCTTAAACAAGTAAGATACCAAGACATGCTTAGTTTTCAACTTCATGATGTAATATTTACAACCTAGTTATTCAATACTATTCGTATTTGAAATCTTTGGTTGGCATATACTCCCTTTTGCTTAAAACATTCATGTTTTCACATTCCTCACAATAAACACTGTTCTCGGTTTATTTTGTGAACTAGTGATGATATACTAGTGTTTATGGAGCTCTCAAACCACGAATGCATATTCTGATCATAAGCTCGTATATTAATCAAATCGCCATCAATGGACACAATATACTACAAAAATCAAGAGGTCTTTCTTGGATGGTAATGTTAGGATTGGGTTAAGGTAGGATTGGAAGGAATTTTAGGGTGGCTAAAAGAGAATGAAATCCACTTTAATCATAATAGACGTCTTATTTGTCAATGTAACTCTTCTATTTGCACTACTTGTAACTTCTCACACTATTTTTGTTGTTGCATATTTTGGTCATTTTGACCTCATATTTAGCTTTTGTGTTTTTTCTCTCTTTTCTTGGCAACTAACTTGACTATTATTAGACTACTGTTGATGTAACTCTTCTAGTTTGTGGATTGGATTCACCTCCTAAGGTTCTAACACAAAGGCTTAAGGCTTGTGGGTCTATTGTTTTGGCTTGAATAAAAACAAGTTGGGGCTCAACATGGTATCTATTGGGAGATTTTTTGGTATGGAATTGAAAATAAGGGTTTAAACAAATGGTTCAATCCTAATACCTCTATCATATTTATGCACACATTGGTCTATGATCTTGATCGTATCAATAAAACGAGTTCTAACTCGGATGCACATCGTGGATTCCTTCTTTAAGCAAAGAAGTAAAGTAACTTATAGTTACTACAGGAGGACACATGAGTATGAACAGCAAATGAGGGATGCATGGGTAGCACAAGAACAACACGATAGAGAGCTACGTGATGATATGAGGATGTATACGCGGGACGTCGCATATGCACGAGAACAATCTATTAATGACTATTTTTTGTATCAAGAATAAGTTCACCACTATAATGATTATCATGAAGGACTACCATATCAAGCTCGTCCATAATCAGTGGACTGGAGTACGCTACCAGAATACATGCCAGCGCAACAATATGAGAGGTACCCACAAGCTCAACCGTCACAGTGGGTGCCAAGGGATACAACTCCTAATGAAAGCTCGCGCGTAACGGGAGAAGCTAGAAGCTTTGACATGCACACCATGCACCGGAGTTTGATGGAATCTTTCTTTGGACCACCACTGTCCAGACCTCCATTTGGATAAGATCAGAACACTTTCTCATCACTTGATCAGGTCCATGTGTTTCTCCACTCTATCTGTGTCATGTTGAAAATTTTATGTTTTCTCTTATTTTCCATGCCTTTCTTTTGGTGTGTTTAATCTGTGATTGGGGGTGTCAAACAATGAAAATGTATGTGGGAAGGTGTGCTTCTAAAGGAATGTCTGTTATGGTAAAACCCAAATGCTGATCTATGGGTGATGAACTTGGAACTTTGTTCATGATGTCCTTAAATCCATGCTATGTCTAGTGATGTGTGCTTCTAAAGGAATGTCTGTTATGGTAAAACCCAAATGCTGATCTATGGGTGATGAACTTGGAACTTTGTTCATGATGTCCTTAAATCCATGCTATGTCTAGTGATTAAATGGTACATTGAGGACAATGTACATCTTAAGTGTGGGGATGAGGGGAGTTATAAATTTTTTTTACATACTGTCAAGCTTCAATTTTTGTTTACTGTGTTTATGAAGCTAGAATGTTTAATATGAGTTACTCGTTATTTATTAAAAGATTGACATTGATCGTAGGTCATGGCCATATTCTTTAAGTTTCGGGAAAAAGTTTTCTAACAATTTATTTTTTGGAAATGTGATGGATGCTTGTTTAGAGTTAACATGTTTAGATACAATAAACTCATGTGTACATCGGTAGCCTAACTTCCTACTTGGTGATATTTTGAGCCTATTACTTAAAACACAATTATATATTCATTAGTTGAAAGTAGGCCATATACCACTTTTGTTGCAAAACTTGTATTGTTTGATGCATATCAAGATTATAAACAAAGTGTTGCATATAAATAAAAAAGGCAATTTAGGAACCCATTTACTTGTGTTCCTTTGTTATTGTTATCCATCTTAACCTTAGTAGCCATGTCAAGCCTTAAACCATTCTTTTGTTAAAAATGATAAATAAAGCCCAAGTTGTTAGTTGATAACTGATCGTTAAGACGTTCAGGAAAAATAGAAAAAGAAAGAAAAATAATTGAAAAATAATGAAAAAAAGTTGGAGAAAAAGTATTGTTCAAAAAGAATTAAAGTGAGTAGCTTTGTGATTCATGTTGATAAGGAAGATTTAACGAATTGATTTACAGCTTTAGTTGTGGTAGTCACTTTTAAAAGCCAAATTTTTTTTACCCGTACCTAAGCCCAAAAACCCTTAAGTTCTTTGAATGTGTACAAGATCTATGTAAGTGGTGGAGGTGTGATTGCTATACAAGCTTATGTGGACAAGATGATATATTGGTTATTGAGTGCTTGCACTAGAGATTAAAAATCATGGTAATCTTAGTTAGGTGTGTACATGAGATTAAAAATCAAAATCATGTTAATATTAGTTGGGTGATGTCTTATTTTGCTTATAATTGACTTGCTAGAATGTAAATCTATGAACGATGTAAATCTTATGAATAAGGGCATGACCTTGGAACTTAATTGTTTTTTATAAGTGACTAGTGATGTATATTTTCAATGATGGTTTTGTAAATTAGAATTGAGCTTTGCTTAAGGAGAAGCAAAAGTTAAGTGTGGAGATTGTGATCGGGTGGTGAAAGTTTAATGTTCAACGACTTTATTTCTATGTTTTACGTATAAAATTATAAGAAATAGAGTTACTTTTGAGTTTATCTTGTGATTGTAGGTTAAACGTGAAGAATACGAAGAAACTGAAAGAAACAGGATGAGAATTTGAGCTCAAGAAGTAAGGATTTGATAAACCGAAGTTCTTAGACAATGGTAACTTAAAACAGGCATAACTTGAGCTAGAAAAGGAGTTACGGGGCCCACAACTTGTCTACGGAAAGGTATCGAAAAGTTACACATGAAAATCAAGGTTTCACAGTGAGGTGGCGCCACCGACACCTCCATAGGCGCCACCGACGCCTCCATAGGCGCCACTGATGACGGGGTCCGGGATTTTGTTAAGGTTTGACCTAAATTGAAGGGATTTAAAAGGGACAAACCCTAATTCGACTTGAAAAATTTTACATAACAATTTTGGATGAAAATCAGAAATCTTTGATCATTCTCAGGCTCCTCAACATCAAGATTATTAATTTTACAAGATTTACATGATCAATTACATATTTGTTGAAGAATCGATGGTGATGCAAGGCTAATTCGTTTGTGATTCACTTCGGGGGACGAGTTTGTGCAAGTTTATATTTTTCTCGTTGTAATCTAGATTTCAGATTGAATCTTTAACCATTTAAGTTCCTTTGTATTCAATTTATGATTTGGTTATTTAAACGGTTTTAGTATGTTTTAACCTAATATTAATATTCTATGACTTTGGTTGTCTTTAATCATTATGTGATAGATTATTAAAATTTAGGGTTTCATTATTCAAATTGGTAATTATGCGAATAAGATCCTTTAAACTTTAATCCATGATTATCACTTTGATCTTATCATGTATAAGTTAGCATTAACGACTTCTCACTAGCTTTCATTCGAGAAAAATTATAACTTTGCCAAACCTGAATCCTGAAGTAGGTTGCTTTTTCTCCAACATTATTAAAAACTTAAACTTTTGTTTCATTCATTTAAGTATTTCTTAAATCAATCCATAAATCAATTTACTTTTCAATGTTTAGTTCTCTTAGTTTAATCGTTGTTAACACTTTTTCTGTGATTACCTGTGGATTCGACACCCTTCTTACCCTTATTAAGGGTTATTAAGGATTCTTTAATTAATATTTTTGACCGACCACACGACATCAATCATTAGTGTCCGTTAGTTTTTTTTAGTTTTTTTAATTTTTGAGAAAATTACGCAATTGGTCCCTATGGTTTGACCATATTGCATATTTAGTCCCCAAATCGTTAAAGATTAACGGACACTAATGGTGGGGACTAAATTTACAACAAACTTTTAAATGTTTGGACTAAATTTGAAAATTTTAAAACCTGTTGCAATTTTCTCCATCTATATTTTTATATTTAAGACCACATGACGGAACAAGTCTTAGCCCAAATAAGCCATGAAAATGGGCCAGCTATACATTCTACACAATGGCCCTAAAGCTTTTGTAGCATATTCTAGTTGTCGTATAATGGCTTTTTATGAAATTTGGCACTTACAACTAAAACTTGTGCATAAAAATCCGTTCAGGGACCGGTTCAGCAAAAAAAAAACCAGTTTCAAAGAAAAACCGGTTTGGCACAAACCGACCCGAACCGTTTGTTTGTATGCAGATTTGGTAAGCCCACCCTGAAAACCAGTTTATAAACTAGTTTAAAATTTTAAAAATCGGTTAAACTGGTCCTAAAACCAGTTTATTAAAAACACCAAGGAGTTTCTCATGCATATTTTTGGCCTATTGCTCACAGTTCAAAGAGTACAATTGTCTTAACCCACTAACATTAAGGGTATATGTTACTCGCTATTAATGGTTCCTTGGACATCCCTCATATGTAGACTTTATAATAATGTTACAGCCACCATAATTAATATATGTATAGACATACAGATTGAAATTAGAATTATTTGGATACCATAGGCCTAGTTTTGGAGCACCTTTAACATATCTAAGAATCCTCTTGACAGCAACTAGGTGCGGCATCATCTTCTTCTTCTTCTTCTTCTTTTGATTCAGCATGGTCTCCCTTCATTCGTACTGCCATTGCTTGAAACGACTTGCCATTCAGGAAATCGTTCATGGTCTCCTCATAACCACCGGACACACCACATCATCCCACCCCTTTCTCACCAACAATCTCATCAACATGTACTCCAAAGGCGCTGATGAATAATCTTTTCCATTTGTAAGGCATCAATCATAAAATAATCTTTTGTTACTTTTATTACAAACCTTTTCGAAAAATACACAATCATGCCAAGTTCACCTACACATACGTCCAACACCTGCACCTTAAAAGACATATGTCATGATTTTCAAAGGTGTGGCCTATGTCTTGATTTACCATCTACTAGTGTTACTAGTCTTACAGAACCACTACCCAACCCTATATTGCTGGTCTAAAACTCTCCTTTGCTACTATCTACTAACCCACAACCTAACCCCATATCGTTATGTTAGCCCAAATCTCACTAGACATGCCCACATTCCTACCTAATCACCCATAACCAATGACCAAATTACCTATACTGATCATATGAAACTCATAACCACAACCACAACTTCTCCTGCTGCTTCCTTTGTTTTGGCTGCTGTACCCACTACTCTATATTGATCATATGAAACTCATGCTAAGTCGAGACTTTTAAAGCGAAACATCCAATTGACTTAGGTCATACTCAAATGATGTCATAATCAAACTTATAGCCTTTACTCAGTTTTATTTCATCAAATAAGCGACATGGATTTAAGTCTACCATCAAACATCCTCGACGGATGGAGGTGATGCAAGACTCTTTTTAACAATAAAGCATGGTGATTAGTGCCTCGACCAAATTACACAATGTGGTTGGATCCAAATGGTTATTTTGTACTAACTATCATTTTGATTGGTTTATTGAGTACTATAAGACCCATTGTGTGGCCTAAGGTTTTAGCTAAATACATGGTTTAGACTACTCTCATATCAATCCAATGGTGAAAGCTTCTACTATTCGGGTCATTCTTTCCTTTGTTGTTATTAATAATTTAAAACTGCACCAATTGGACGTAAACAATGCATTTTTTCATAAACACTTGAGTGAAATTGTGTATATAGAGCAACCACCTGGCTTTGTTTATCTCTTGACTATATATGTCTTATTAACAAAGCTCTTAATGACCTCAGAGAGCTACCTCTAACTCGGTTCAATGTCTTAGCTCCTTTATTGTTCGTAATCTAGCAGATAGGTCCTTAATTTGTGTTCAACGAGGATTAATCATGTATTTTCTTGTATATATTGATCTAATACTAACTTGTAATCAAGAGACCTGTTCTCAAATCCTTTATTGCTACACTACACGTTACTCACACTAAAGATGGGCTATTTCTCTCTCACTGTATATATGTTTGTGATATTCTTGACTAGGCTAATCTTCTTGACTTTGTGCCTGTTCACTAGACAAGGATCCAACTTATTATCGGTCTCTAGTCATTCTTAGAAAATGGGTTTTTTTTTGCGACAAACGTCTTTGACCAATTTGCTACAATCTTGTATATACCATAATATTGTGACGATTTTCAAACAAAGGGCAAAAACAATAAAAAAGCATCTTAAAATTTCACACAAATTTTTGGCAACATAGTTAAAAGAAAACTTTGTCGCTAATTTGTCACAAAAAAATGAAAAAAAATGACAACTTTTTGACAAAATTCCAAAAATTTCTTAATTCGTATAACAAATTACTTATTTTTTTCTTTTTATCAAGTTACATTTGGAGGGGTTTTCAATACCATCACAATATAAATGATCTAATCTTTAAATATTTTTTAAGAAATAAAATAACATATTTGTTAATTTATTTTATGATATTATTTTTGTAGAATAATATCGATTGTTGATGGTTTCTCCATATATATTAAGTGCATTGATTGCGTTTTAAATAACGTTGAGAAACAATCCATCAAGTGATGGTCCAATACTCCAATTTGAAGGACACGTAATGATATTAAGACAATTTTCAAAAATTAACATGCATCTAATTAAATATCACATGTCCTGAAAATATCTGACGATTATTTGAGAAAATGATTAAACGACATCCACTAACACTTGCTACACTAGTTTTTAAATGACCAACAAATTTCCATTTATAACTAAAATAATATATAAAAACAAGTATCTTGGTATAGTAAGCGTCTGTATCATGATCATTAAGTTTGAATTCAAATTCTACTGGTTTTCTATCATTAACATTATTCAAAGAACTTGTCAAATATAAGTTGCTTATTGTTACAATATACTATAAAAATCTATTTCTGAATTTTGTAGTTTATAAATACATCACACATGATTGGAAACTTTATCTTTTAGATGGTTACAAGCTGTTTAATAAAACTAAGGGTAAGTAACAATGTAACATTTTAACTAAATTGTGATCTGACTAATAATAAACATAATAAGAAAAGAATATAAAGCTCGTTTGATATGAATAAATTAAGAGTTAAGAACCCTACCAAACAAGAACATCACGTGCATGGGGTCATACCCATTACTCGTACATCGTGGCGTAGTTTGAGCGACAAACTCAATTTTCAAAGTCTGGAAGTATGGGCATTTGAGAGAGTTTTCATTGTAATCCAATGAAGTTATTGACAAGTGGAATGTCATAAATTTAACATCGCTTTCGTTAATTGTACTCATGGATATTGTGGTTAGAGTATGCATTGTGGGACGCTATCCTTTGTCACGTTGGTAGGGGCGTGATGAGGAATACTAGAATGAAGGTGGCATGGCAGACACGATTGGTATGGGGGTTTAGAAACAGTAACATAAATAATTAAACTTATATCTTTTATCACATTCATTAAAGTTACATAAGTGTAATCTAATTAGAATGATAATATTTATTCTTTGTTTTAAAACCCAAGAGGTGATAACACTCTCGAATGCAAATTGGCACGGATTACAAGGCTATTTTGTACTGTTGAAAGAGCATTTAAACAATTATCTTTATATTGACTACGCACTCTCAAGATTACATTATTTAGACCCTTGAGACGGATTTAGACCCGTGTATGACTATGGTAACAAAGATAGGGGTATGTCCAACAAGTGTCCACCCATTCTCGAGTTTATACCCCAAACCCAACCCCGACCCATACCAACACGGCAACACTCAACCGAGAGCCGCCACAAGCAAAATGAGCCACAAGAAAAAGGCTAACGTCACACAACCGAAGGGTTTACGAAAGAAAAATACTTTGTGGACTCCATATAAGGAAGTCACTTTGGCCCGAACGTGGGTGGACGTGTCCAAAGACAACTATTTTTGTAAACATATATTGTTTGCATTTGTTTATATTTTAATATTTATAATGCTTTTTATATATTTGGAGCCAACTACCATAAAGAAAATGAACTTTGGTTATGCGTACCAAAACTTTATATCAGGCAAGTGAACTGAAATTCATTAGATCGTTGGTGATATGTTCACGACTATTAACATTTGTAACATGAAAAAACCACGGGCTAGTGGTTAGGACCAGCCTAGACTTTTCAACTACTCTTGTGACAAGCACAAGCAAAATATGAAGAGAGATTTCGTCTATAAACATGTTTCGGATATTTTAAATAAATCACCAAAGTGGGTCATGGTTCCGCTGATGGGTCAATCATCATCTAAACGGACCAAAACTTTTTACTTTAACGAGTATATGCCTCACAAGGTAGCTCTAATGTTGGCACAAACACCAATCTAAATGTTATCAGAGCTAAATTTTATGTTAAGCAAGCACCTCTTCGGCCCAACAAAGAAAGAACAAAGGTACATGACCGACTACGTCCACATATACCGAGACAAAAAAAGTGTGAACAAGTTAACGACTTTGATGAACAACCTCGAAGACTTGAAAGCAAGAAAACTATGACTAGCTGAGATGAGTATACTATTTAAATCCGAAATTTGCCTAGAATATTATTTTATTTAGACTCGGTCCTATGGATGGATTTATGAACAAGAAAGAAGTGCGGTGTCATGAGCAAGAAGATTAATAGGGAAATTATCCTGGTGAAAGGTACTAGTTAAGTTTCAGCTGAAAGGTACTAGTTAAGTTTCAGCTGAAAGGTACTAGTTAAGTTTAAGCGAACACTAAGAATTGTAAACTATGACAGTCTGCCAAGTAAAGAAATTTATAAATTTTGGGTCAGTGTTAAATAGTGGACCAACAACGTTGAGCATAATAGTTCATGAGGAATGTTCCTTTCAAAATACAAATATCCCATTTGAAACATTCAAATATTCCAATAACTTTTATGCAATTATAAATTTACAGATATGTATAAAAAACATAACGTTATACATATGTAATGATCTTATTTTATTTTATAAAACTAATAATAATTTTGCTTGATCTTGATGAATTTAACACTGTTATCGTAATAAATAAGGATTAATATTCCTTTCCTTTCCTTTCCTTAGAGTATAATATGGCTACGAATTATCAATATGCGTAAAAGCAACCGCAACAATGTCCCGATCACAACTATAGATATAATGATAAATATTTTATATGACTATATATAATATTCTATATTCTATTATTTTCTTATCATAGGTTTTATATATAACTAGTATTAAGCCTTATACGTTGCAACGGAAAGTGTAAAACTGTTCAAGTGCCACTAATGGCACACAACTGCAAGTGACTACCAACATTGAAAAAATTTGTATTAAAAAGTAAACAAAAAATGAAGAGAATAAAATCAAACGAAAAGTAAGCGTAAAAACATTGAAAACGAAACGCAAAATATGTATAACAATAAGTGAGTCAATCTAGAATAACTGCATTGTGACGGGATCGTTTAACTAGAAAATATAAAGGTAAAAATGTTGAATCATACACACACATGTTGTGGTGTGTTACTCGTAAAATTCAGATGAAAACACAAAACAAAAACATTATATAATATGAAATGTATGGAGGATCAAAAATGAAATTATAAAAATAATAAGGTTAATTGAAAAAATAAATAAGTAGTAGGTAAAAATAAAAAAAGTTAGAGTTTAAGAAAAAGACAAAGGTGGATACAACCCACTAAACACATAATACTATCCACTAAACATACCTAGGTTGGTAATTAGTATTATATAAATATTAATTCTTATATAACATATTATATATACACACACACACATACATACATATACATACATTGATTACCAACTTTGATGTGAATCATGAGTTGTACCATGTGTTTTAGTAGGTTGTATCCATCTTTTTCCATATCGTAGTGTGTGTGATTTAATGTTTTTATGATTATTTTTTCTCATTTAACGGCCCCGTCGCAAGACGCTAGTCCTATATTGACTTGCTTATTGTTTTAGATGTTTTACATTTCGTATATGTGGTTTAATATTTTTATGTCTAATTTTTATCAGTTTTTATTATTCTTGTTGTTTTTTTGTTCTTTTCAATACTATTTTTGTGATATTAGTGGTCACTGATAGTAATGAATAATTGATGTTACTTGCCAATGAGTTCTATATCAACTGGTTTAGGAAGAGGCATCCTATGACTTTTCAAAGTGCAGGTCATGAGTTGGAGTCTCACTAGTTGCAATATGCTCCTAATGGGCCAATGTTTTACCACAGTGGGCCTTTAAGTGGTGGGTTTCCCTTGTAATAATGGGCGAGCCAGGTCACCATCGTTGTCTGTGTTCGCGGGCATGGGTGGCCTTTCGCCATTAGGTTTACCTGGGTGACCAGACTTAAAAATTATTCGTTGGCCGTTCAGAAAAAAATTGATGTTACTTGATAAATTTTATGCTTTTAGTTGTAACGCGAGAGACTTAATCTTTCTATTATAATAAAAAAGTAAATGGAATGTCACTTGTTAGCACCACAATCATTTTCATCAAAAAATTTTCATTCTCTCTTCTATTAAATAATTACCTTACTTACTAATAATATTATTTTAATACTTTTTAATGTTTAATAACTTAAGAAAGAAATCTATTTGTTAAGGTTATTTCTAAATAAATTAATAATTTTAAAAAGTCAATTTCTTAAAAACAAAAAATAATCAAAATTAGGAGTTGTAATAAGAAAAAGTTATAAAATGACATTTTTATACGTTTATTTTAAAACAAAATGTTTTTTTTAAATTAAAAATAAGATTTTAAAAAGTTGATATCATTTTTTTATTATTTCAATTATATCATATCTTAGAATATCATTGTATCGTTAATAATTTTATTAATATTTTATTTATTTAACCCGTGTAATACACATGTTTACTAAAGCTAGTACTAATATATATTTATTACTAATTTAGTTATGCATCGTGGGTTGTATCATGCGCTTAGTGGGTTGTATCCATCTTTTTTAATCTTTCGCTTTTTTATTTTATCATAATACTTTTATAATACAATTTATCCCTAACATTTTTTTACTTTTAACTTTGATCCTCTACACTTCATATTTTTCAAAATTTCATTTAACGTTTCGGTCTAAATTTTACAAGTTAACATGACGGAGCGTGCATGTGCGATTCAACGTTTATTGACCCCACGCAATGCACGTTTTTACGTCTACTTTAAGTTTGGTTTTATTTTTTTCATATTTATTTTTAATACAAGATTTTTTGATGTTGGTGTTCACTGACAGTGATGTACCATTGGTGTTGTTTGCATGATTTTACGTCTCACACTGCAACGCAATGAACTTAATACTAGTTTAATATATTAAACAACAATTATATAAATAATAAGTTTGTTTAAGCTCATTTTGATTATGAATTTAGTCAAGCTCACGTTGTAGCTCTGGTCAGACTCATTAAGTGAGTTTTATGAAGGCATGATCTCAAGCTCTAGCTAAATTTCAAGCTTTGATCTATCCGATAAAATGTCGCTCTTAGATGGTTCGGTTTGTTTAAACCGCTAATCAACACTTTTATACTTTTTACTCGTAGAAGGGGCAATACCAAAGTGAGACTAAAGTTTACCTATGATGGAATAGAATAGATTAGGCTCCTATATATATTCCTCCGATAAATTTAGAACAAGAATATAACATAAATCATAAGTTTTTAAACTAAAATGTATAACAACGTATAAGTTTACGCATAGAATCGACAAACGGTGGTCGCAACTATGCAATATGGGAAGGAAAAAAAACTAAAGTACCCCAAATTTAGGATGCATTGCATAAAAAACATTTAAAGTAATATATATTTAGTGGGGATTAGAACCAACTCCTTTGCGTTAATTCATGCCCACTTGTTGGTGAAAGTGGCAAAAGCTTTGTGGGGACTATCATTCCATGAACAAACCAGCTTCCTTTTAATTTTATTGGATTGAAAGGTACATGAATGTAAATTTAAGTTTCATCTTTACTTTTGTTAAATAACTACACTAGCCTATTTTATTTACAAACTATAAAAAAACGAGTTTGAATATATATCTTAACGTCTATAGGCCGCTAAGATTGTTGGGAGATATATTGACTCTTTGATCGAACTAATATTAAACTAAGGTTGGTATTCGGTTGAAGAAATATTTTTATACATTTATCATTTAAATATTATCATGGGAGGCGGATTGATATACATTAACTGATATTATAAAAATTTATTGTGATCTACGCTAGTGTTATATCAATATATCTAATCAAAGCGTAGATTTGTGTACGCCAAACTTATGTAAACTTAGCAGATTTGTGTTACGCCAAACTTATGTAAACTTAGCTCATTGGTTGGTATGTGACAATAATAGGCTCGTATAAACTATACTAGTTTTAGTAAATTCATATATTATAATGGTTAAATAAATAAAATATTATAATAAAAATTTATTAATTATAAAATGATATCTTAAGATAAGATATAAGATAGAATATGATTGAAATTACGTCCGAGTAAAACTATAAGTAATAAAAGAACAATATCAAGTTTTTAAACTTTTTTTCCTAAAATGTTAAACATTTTGTTTCATAACAAACCATATTAAAAAATATCATTTTTAAAAATTTTCTTCTTGTAACTTATTTCATAAAAGTTTGTTTGTTTAGAAAAAATATTAATAAAATGATTTATTTCTTAATTTATTAAAAAACTTTTTTAAATCTAAAAAAATTAATTAATATTATTAGTAAATTAAATAAGGTAATTATTTAATTGGAGAGAGAAACAAAAAATATTGGTGAGGATAAATTTAGTTTTGACACATGTCCTTCGTAAATACTTTTTTATTAGAATAAAAAGATTATTTATTTTAAAAATATCAAATACCAAAAGTAATTAAAAATAAAAAAGTATACGAAGTTAAGTCTCTTTCCGTGTTAGAAGATGGATTCACCATGTTAGTTTCTACTATTATTCATTACCCCCTCCTTGATATATAATTTATTATTTATATTACATTTGTAAATAAGCTTGCACATTACTAAATAATAACTATGCTTTACTAGTTTTCTTGTTTACACTTGACTTGTGTCCTCATAAATGTAATAAGACCCAAATCATTAATCCCTTAAGTTTGTATAATTTAAGTTTGACTTGTTCTTTATTTGTGAACAATAAAAAAGCACTTAATCACATGTTATTCTTGTTTTTTCCCTTTTGTATATACAAAGTTTCAAAGAAAAAAGAAGAATAACAGACATTAAGATGCAGACAAATATGAATATGAAAAATGAATTCTACTGTGAAGGAGCAAAAGGCTGAAGAAGAAGAAAAATCACACCAAATCAGACATCACTTGTACCCTCCAAATGCTCTCTAAATGGGGTCTCCACACGCCAACACGTCCTCTCCTCCGATCCTTTACCTTTTCTGATAAAATCTCAGTTAAGTAGCGATCAGAGACGACAAGATTTGTTAACAAGTTACTATTTTCATTGTCTTTCGCAATATTATTATCGCGGCAACTCTTTTTCTTCCTAGTAGTTGAAGATGACTTGGAACGAGTCTTTTCGGGCAAGGAAGAAGGCGGAACAGGCATAAGGAAGTAAATCTTGCCACGCTTAAGTTCAGCATCTGGTGGTAAGATGACGATCTTTGGACAACTGATTGTCCCATCATCGTGTAGGACGGAGAAGAAGGTTTTTTGAGCACATGCTTAGGGTGTAGCTTCATGATCTCAGATGCTCGTATTGTACCACTTATTTCCTCCACATATCCATTTGAGTGTACTATTCGGATCACATCAAGTGCCCCACAAGGAAGAATGCATGAAATACAACATCTAATGGTGTTCTTCATCTATCTCCTCCTTAAACTATAATTCTATCATGAAGAAAGAGATATATAAAGAGAAAGGGAGAATTTGGGAAGGAGGAAGTGAAAAATATAGTAGGCAATGTGCATGTAAATATAATTGTCTTTGTTACCAAATGGATGATAACATTATATAGTACTAGCTTTTAATAGTGGCCCCTCTTAATTAATTATCTTCTCTTCCATCATTCTTTCATTTATTAAAAACAATTATAATATAATATATTAAATTTTTTCTAATTATTAAATCCAACATCAGTGCTTGAAAAAGTATGAATAGTAGTTTGATTTTTGATATCTAACACAACTTGTGCGTTTTCTTGTTTCAAACTATTATCACATCTTTGTTTTAAACTTCTTTGACATTTCACTGAATCTTTGTATATATACAACAATACTATGACATCAAGATTCGTCATAAAAAACAGTATACTTTCTTGAGTGAAGTATCTATATATTATCAACAAACCTGTTGCTTTCGCTTTGACAAACCCTATTTTCTTTATCCGTTACGAAATGATTCATACATTTTGTACTTTTTTCATTTGAGGGTTTTGTTTGGAGTGAACTATGTGGGACGAATAATTGCACCTCATTCTGTACTTTTGCTTTTGGAACCATCATTGAGGGTTCACTTTGCTCCTGTCACCATTAAGTTCAATAATTTTAGGTTTTTGGGTGTAGAGTGGAAAGTGTTGGAAGCTAATGGGTGTCTCATGCTACTTCATGATTGAAATTTTGGTTGTAGCCACAAAGTGGGTCCTTTTATCTAAGGTTAGCTTATGACACGTCGAAGAATGATGTTATAACAGTGGTATGTATTGATTGAACCATGATCAATGGGTCCTTGATAGGAGGAGGGCCAATGGTTGGGTGAAAGAAAGTGTTGAAATGTGGCAAAATTGAATTAGATGAATGTGGAGGTCACCTTTTGGTCTTTTTGAAATTTTTAAAGAAAGATCGTGTGTGTTGGAAAGTTAAATAAATGAACCCTTTTGGCTTTTTATTTCTTAAAATAAGTATAGGTTTGGGCATTATTTTTGTTTGTTTTAAAAGGATCTACCATAAATGGATAAAGTGCACCAGTGCACATGTGGTATGTTATGTTAGGTTTAAGTCACATTGTTAGCCCGAAAACACGATTGAAATCAAAATTCGTATTGTTTATGACAATTTTAAATAGTTTAACAAATCGTGATATGTACGAAATCATAAAGCAACTTTATGGATTTCTAGAAATCAAAGAATTGAAAAATTCTCAGGCAGGTGCAAATGCACATATGTAGCTGATAATACGTGTATAATATTGTGTTAAACTAAATTATAAGAATAAATATTAGAATGCATTTCTATGGTAGTGTTTTAGCGTACTCTTCATTCTTTTAGGCTTTCTAGTTTTAAGCCTATACATATAACATTATGTAGATATACTTCACACATGAGTTATCCCATTGTATAAATTTTTTGACCAATAGTCTAACATCAAGGTGGGAGTGATGCATACAACATATACATCACACAATATCACATACTCACAAATCACATACTTACAAATCACATTTTAATTTCCTAAATCGAAAGAAAGTGGAATGAACTTGTTTTAATAATCTTTTATTTTTATCTATTTATCCTTTCAACCTAGCTTGATTTAAAGATTAAAAGGGCATAATAATAAGATCATTACTTTATTTTCTTTATCTCTAGACTCAAGGACACAACAGTTTTTTTTCAAATCATGAACACAAAAAATGAAATTATATCCTTACATTTTCTTTCCCTTAGTTTATCTTCTAAATTTCCATTTTTTTGTTTGGTACTTTAACATAGAGATTTAGATGATTAAGTTTTTTTTTTTTAACGATGATGGTAATGGAGGGGTTCAATGGCATGTTTTTTATAGCACACATATAAGGAGAGTAAATAAGGTAATGTTTGGCTTATCTCAATCGAAGGAGAGGCCATGCTACAGATCTCAATAATGATAAATTACAAAATAGTCCCTATACAAATATATGAGAGTTAAATCTGTCTAATAGATTTCAACCTTCTATCGTTAGTTTGACACTCGAGAATGATATCAACCCGTTTCAGGATGAAACTGACTAACTTGTAAAATCTTTTGACTTGCATTTGTGTAAAGAGCTCATCGACGATCTCTAATTCTCTATTAATGACTGCAAGATTTTATGCTAAAGTAGGATTTGAGCTATTGACGTTAGGGCCACAAAACTCTTATTCACACCAATCGGTGTCGGTGGATGAAATCCGGCATTGATTAGTTTTGGTCTCTATTTATTTATTTGTTCATATTGTTTTATATACATATAACATTTAGGGCCGACCCATGGGTTGTGCAGCTTGTGAAGTTGCGCAGGCCCAAATCCAAGATGGGTGCATAATTCACAGAATATTATTCGTAGCAGATTATATATAGTGGTGTGTATATGTATATGACGATCGGCCCTCTTCAAAATCTAATTGAAGTTGTGTATATTGTACATACGTTCTGATTTCTGGCCTAAAATATTATGGCCCAATTATACTATATACTAAATGACTAAATGCAACAATACTTTTTTGTGAGTTTTCGCTTTGGTCACATTGGAATTTCGTATGTTTAAGTTTTGGTCACAAGTTTTTTTTTTATTATAAAAGGGATAATTTCATATGTATACCCTTGTAAACTTTCATAATATCATATATATATATACCCTTATATTTTCAAAACCACAAGTATTCACAAACTCAACAATCTTCCACTTGAAGGTTTTACATAGTCAAACCATCTATCCATCTATCGAGTAAGTTTAGTAATATTTGAAACAAAAAAAGGTCTTCCAAGCCTCTTGCTCCAAGAAAAAGCTAAGACTTTTTACCGAATATCCTAGGTGAAGTAATGCCTATCATTAAGTATCTGAAGGGTTAGTTGAAGCCCTAACATCTTCAACATGTTAGTCATAGCTGAACCACTCATGGCTAACCCAACCACTAACCCATCCTTTATCTTAACCGCTTTACACATTCCACTAGATTTAGACATACACTAAGGACAATCCACACTTCTCAAATCAGCATGTAATCTCAGATTTTGTATTAGTTGAAATCTCAATATTAAAAACCTAATGATGTTCTAGAATTATACCTAGAACATGTCCCATTCTCCCATTGTCATAAAAACCACTAAATCATTGAAACCTTCAAAATGAACCTTCTTTTGCTCTTTTGATTCTGATAACCAAACTTTGTCTTGCTTAACCAAGACAATCATGCTCCACATAGCAGGTACCTAACCATATAAAGTGATTACCATTTCTTACCACGAGCGATAATAAGATTACTATTGATCACTTTTCATTACCACTACCAAAGTTAACTTCTAGTACTTGTTCATCCATATGATCGATGGAAATAATTTTTTCCTTAACCCTAGAATCACTCTAACATTCTATAAGTTCAATTTAGTATCCAATTACGTTTTAAATCAATGTTTCCCATGATCTTGACATCAAGAACCTTAGTGACATCTAATAGTATCGTACCAAAGTCTTTTTGTTTGAGATTCATGGTCTCATCACTGTACATAGCGTGAAACAAGCCCAAAATCCACGACCCAAAAGTCCATACCACTTTCCACTCTTAGTATTAATGTGTCATTACCATAAACATCCCCCAAAAAGTGTATTCAGTTCCTTCTTATCTAAACACTATCTCTTGACATGCTCCATCTCAATACAACTACAAAACTTCACTCTTTTATGAGTTTGTGGATATTTCCTATCCCAACTCCCACTATTTTAGTTATTTCCTGAACCTCTGCCAACATTCAACAATATACATTCAAAACTGAATCCACTGATCCTCGTTTGAATTGAAATAACATTAATAGTCCCTGACCAACTGTCTAGCAAAGAGGATGACAATAGTAGTGCCTGAAGCTCATCATCAAACTTTATCCCAACTAAGATTAACCTTAATAAAACTAAAATAAAGATTATTAATGTGTGTTGACACTTAGCTACCTTCCCAACTAAGATATGGCTATCAACATATGCATGATTTTAGTTTACCCAATAAACATAGACCAAACGTATATCTTATCAGATGTAGTTAATAGAAATATAAATAAAGAATTACACACACAAAAAAATTAAATTGATAAAATTATAAATATTTTATTAATAAAAAAATATTAAAAGAAAAATATTTTTTAACCATAAGCAAGCGATAGAGAAGAATCAAGAAGCTTGTCATTCTTGGGTTTGGAGGATACCTTATATAATTGACCCTCTTTGCCTTTGCAAGCTTGTAACAACAAATTATTAGTTATTACGTTATGTTGCTTAGATATGGCTGGCGCAGTACTTGCGAAAACCCAAAAGACTCATGCAATTCTAGATCCATATTTGAGAAATCATAGATGCATACATTTAATCAGTGAGATTTGATGAAGATGAAGAGGTGTTTGTAGCTTTTACGAATTGTGAGTGTGAAACAGAAATACGTCTTGATTACAAACGAGGATTGTGTAGGGTGTACCGGCGAACGTTAAAGGCTAAAAAGATGGATCTAAAACCTTTCCGAGGATAGAAATGAGCTACGAGTGAAACTATTTCCGAGTGTTGCTACTAGAAGTTTTTAAGTGAGTTTAAATGGTTAAAATTAAATGTTAAAGACTTTAAACCATTTGTTCTTAAAAGTTAGTTATAATAATCACTGGTCATATTATATATACTACATAAAAATTAATAAAGCCCCTAATATATATAAGTTAAACAAAATTATATGATTATAGAGAAAAGGGCTTTAAAGGGCTTTAAGAAAATGCTCTTTTGCGTAGATGATTCCGGACGAGAAAAGTTGTTGAAGATGACTAACGGAGTAACGGGTCAATTTCACTTTGAATATTATATTTCTTTACGTTTCGTTTGATTTGATCTAATGACATCATATAATATAAATAACAACTTATTAGTTTGAATGGTCAGCGATACACTTCGGGGGTGTTTTTACTTTGTATTTATCTTAAGTTTTTTGAAATTTTATTATTTGTTTGTTATGTAGATTTTTTTAAATTTCTTTATTTATTTTCTTGGTGTTTTTAAATCCCAACACCGCAAAACATGGAGTTAGCTTACTACTTAACGTCACATCTGGTTGTTATAAATCCTCATATCCTCTCATCCAACCTAACCATCTTTTTACTATTTTTTTCAAGATCTTATCATCAAAAACATAACTAAAATAATTAAATAAAAAAATTAATTGATATTTTAATGTCTTTTTCCAAAGCCGAAAAAGTGTTCACTAGTGAAAGCAAACATGTCAACAAGCAAACACTATTGACAAAGGTGAGAAAAGGTTACAAGAAAGTCACAATCAAATTTTTTAAAGATGCCTAAAATGATATAAAAGTAAAAGGAATAGCATTAACCATAACAAGCATCCATCTTTTAGGGATCATGGATCAATGCCGCCATCTTAAAAGATCTCCATGCTATGCACTCTTATTATTCGTATGTTAGTTGCATCACAACTATAAGAAAGCGTCATCCGGACATTAAGGAGCATCCATGTGGACCATATACGAATATTGATACCTTATGGTAAACACTTCGAGTAAATAATACGTATCATCAACTACATTCATGTTCCTACATGACTATGTTGATTACGTTGAAGTGAAGATAAAAGTTGTGAATCCAAGGATCGCAATAAGAAATTATCAGTGTTAATCTGGAGTCAAGTCAATGTTTGCGAAATCAATATTAACTTTGTTTAGTTGTTTTTAATAAATTCAACATCAACAATAATAATTAATGATGAAGACGAACACAATAAGAAGAACACATTTAATAATAAAACAAAAATTATTTAATTCAAATGTATTTCATTAAAACATTTAATAATTACAGACGAATAAACAATGAATGAAATAAAATTGGTTTGAATGTATTGATTTTGATGTGACGGCTGCTAAGGTTTGTCTTTGTATGATTTGATGTTTGGTTGTTTGTGATCGTGTATCTTCTTGTCGTCGCCGCCATCTAGTTGATGTGAAACCTAGGATCCTTATTTATAGGCACATGTGTTTCTATTAAGTAAACACCGGATCTCTTGGGATTCGCACAGCTGTCTTGTTGACTTGTTGACCTGTAACACTTATATTATTAAATACAAGTGTTTGGGCTCCGCAGGAATATGGTATTCCGTAGATGTTTGTTCTTCCGAAGGAGCCTTGTTCTTCCAGAGGAGTCTTGTTCTCCTGTAAGAATCTTCACTTATGACTTCAGAGTTGGTTGTTCATCCGCAGAAGATCTTCAGATGATTAAATTTGTAAGAAACATATCTACGGAAGAACAAAAAATGTTCATCCATAAATGTTCTTACAATTAGTCAATTTTCAAAAATTAACCAAGTATTATGTTTGCACCTGCAATCATACACAGATCAATACACATATGGTTAACCTATATATAATGCATACGGCATAATAATGAATTACAATTGTTCATTACAAATATTGATTAAAGTTCTAAACCTATACAAAATGATCTATTCCTATAGTTCCTAGATCTAACAATACTCCCCCTTAGGCTTAGACACTTGTAATAAGCTCTTCAAAACTTAAAGCTCCTTCATTCTAGACACCATCTTCTTGTTGAAGTATGAAATTGCATCCTTTTAATCATCGTACTTGTACTTGATCTCCATTCTGCATATCCTTTGTAGAGTCTCAAAACTTAAGCCCAAAATGTCTTCTTCAGTAGTAAGTGTTTCCACTATACTTTCATTGTGCACTATTTCGAGCTCATCTTCCTCTGAGATTTTCAGTTTTGAAACTTCTTCAAATGTAGATCCTTTCAGCAGTCCAGTTTCATGTCTTCTTTTTTTTTTTGTATGCCTTTGCGTGCAATTTGTCAATCACTTGAATCATATGCACATATAGACATAGGTCATTCTGTGCTCTTTCATCAGTTAGTTTTGGGAAGAATTTGTCATGTAGATATGATGTATAGCTTGGGTGAAGCAATTTGATCTCCACTGGGTCAAAAATTCTTATCTTATCAGCTTTCTTCCCTTCAGCATTCCTTGGCAGCACCAGCTCTTTTGTTTTCTCACTTATCCCTATTCTGTTATGGGAGATGTATATTGATTTCCACAAAGCTTTTTATAGTTGCTGAATTTCTGTTGTTATATCCAACCCTCTTTAACAATTCATCATCTACAAGAGTAGAGGGTTTATACGTTGTTCTTTTCTTTCCTTGATTTCTCTTTCTGTGCTCAGCATCGTCCCTCTTAGCCTCCTTGAGTATATCATCTATGAATTTTGTCTTCATCCTACCCACAGACACAAAAAAGTCTCTTCCCCTTGGATGGATTGCATAGTTAGAGATGATTAAGCTTTGCAAATCTTGAATATCTCTCTCAGGAAGACTCAGTAATGCTTCTACATCATGGAAGTATTAGATTCTTCCAGATGTTCTTATAATGATTGCACAATCCTAGTCTGGATCATATTTCCAGGCCATAATCTTGTTTTCTTCCACAAAATTAGGAGTTGTGATATGGTCATACAGCTCTATCAATGTTGATTTTTGCTCTGTAATCTCTCTGACTATTGTACCCAACGACCACACTTTGCCAGGTATAACTGCTCGTGGCTCTCTAATTAGTTTTTCTTTTCCTTTGTGCTGATCTTTAGATTCAACAGTTATAGGATCCCCAGGGAGTTTGCTTTGTTGCTCACAGGATGGATTTGGAGCTTCAGTTCTGAATCTCACCCTTGTGTCAAGTTCGATAGCCATTACATGCTCCATCATCCTCTTGAGTTCGCCAACTTTTCTTCCCTTAAGCTCACATGCCTTGTAGTTATGTCCCTGTAGCCAACATACCATATTATACTTGCTAAGCTTTGCTGTGTCATATTGGCCTAGATCTTTCTTGATTTTCTGAATGGCTTGAAATGTTATGAATGCTTCATAATCATAATTAGGAATCATGAATCTAGCCAGTTCAAACTCTTTGAACACATCTTTCATCTCACTCATGCTCATCCTTTCCACCATGTCATACGAAAACCCATGATTTATTAGGGTCATAAACATTGTGGATTCTGGCCTTTCTTCAAGTATGTCTTTAGTGGTCAGCAGGTCATCAACCTTTTCTTCTTTCTGATCTTTGGCAGATTCATCCTTCGTGAGCTCATCCCATTCATCATCACTTACTATTTCAGCAGGAGTGTAGAGAATATGTATAGAGGCTGAAGCAACGAAAGTCTTTCTGCATGCATGCTGCACAAGTACTAAAGAAGAATGCTTCGGAAGTTTCACACAAGCAACAAAAATATTCTAAGTGTGAAATCTTCCGAAGCCAAGACCATATCTTCCGAAGCCAAAGATGAAGTCTTCCGAAGCTTCAGAGAAAAAGTCTTCCGAAACTCAACTCTTGAAGACAGATTTCTTCCGAAGACTTTTAACAACATGCTTTATCTGATGTACTTTTCCATAAAGTTGGACCCCTTTCCGCTGCAACTCTGTAAAGTCACCAACTTGCATGAGTTGGTGAAAAGGTCCATGCTTTTGGTAACTATACATTAAGGTATTGAGTCTATAACTTTCTACTTTATGTACTTTATCCTTTTTTAATAGACAAGGATGTGAGCTATGGCATGTCATAGTCACAAAGTCAAAAAGGCAATCTGCCTTTTTGACTCTACAATTTATTTTGAAAACTTTGTCTCGGTTCTTGTTTTGACCAATTTAGGTCATTAGGACTTGATTAACTGAACATTGAGCTCGATTTTCGTCTCCCATTACCTGTAGATACAGAGAGTAATCGTTAGAGTAACAAACAAGATGCTAAATCACTGAAACGAGATTTGGGCAGAGTAACTTTGTTTTCGTGCGAATTGAGAGCGATTGAGGGGTAATGAGCCTCCCTGCGACCGACTCCCTGCTATTTATACTAGGTCAACATTCAGTCGTATGACTGGGCCCACTTGCATGCTTCATTCGTGCGACTGGGGTTCAGTCATGCGGCTCGAATCATACTATTGCTCAATCGTGCAATTGGTTCACACTTGTGATCCAATCGTGCGACTGGTCCATACTTATGGTCCAGTCGTGCGATTGGCCCATACTTATGGTGCAATCGTGCGATAGGCCCATACTTATGGTCCAATCGTGCGATTGGTCCATACTTATGAGTTTGACCTTGTGCACTTTCAAACACTTATCCTGTTAACTATTGATAAGACGTTATGACCGATGATCATCTCAGACATGACCTTTTTAATTTGAAAAACTGTTGATCATCTCAGACGTAATCCTTTTAACTTAAACCTTATATGATCACCTTAGACGTGATCCTTTTTAAATTTAAGACCCGATTGGTCACCACAGACGTGACCACTTTTAGTGAGTGATTCTGAAATTGAATCTAGATATATAGTCCGACTTTTACCTACCAAATGACTAAACAAAAAAATAAAAAAACTAGAAATTTAAAACAAAACCAAAACATATTTTTGTATTATTGATTTGAGGTACTTTCAAATCTTATGAAAAATATCTAACAGATTTTTCTTTCTGGACAGCATAGCTTCAAGTTAATTTTGATCATAACTGGAACGATTCATTTGGAATCATACAGGTATATCTAAATCATTTGGGACATTTCAACAAAACCTTTTGATGCTCGATTCTTGTTTTTACCGATAATCAATAGCAAGTTTAGGAAATCATACTAGACCTATAAGATGAACACAATGATTTTGACTGTCAAGAGTTGCAGCCACGATGATTGTCAGTATATTTTTCCTCTTAAATCCATACACATATTTTTGACACTAATTGGTGACGAGTTAGGTTTGATTATTTCAACAAGCACTTGTGGATCCCACACTTATATAGTAATCAACATTCCTCAGGAGATTTTTGAGCGGTCTATGGGTATTTTGACAAGAAGAAACTATTCTAAGATCTTTCAAAGAGATGCCATGCCTCAGGTCAATGCTATTGCACAACAAAGAAACGCAAACACAATGAATTCTAGAATATTTAGGATATGTTTATCCTCAGGTGAGTGCCATTGCACAACACATAGGCACACAACTTATCTTCTTGTTAGAGCATTTATTTTCTTTTTGCACATAACGCACCACAACATAAGTTATTAGCTTGATTGCATTTATCATTTTCCATGTCTTTGCTCAATTTATGGTCGTCCGCACACATTTATGGCGTTTATTTTGCTTTTCACCCCTTATTGGAACTGCGTTGATTGTGTCAACCAAAGATAAGATGGGAACCCACAGCCAGTTGAATAACTTAGTTTTAATTTAAATCACCAATAAGCTCTAATCATCTATTGTGTTGAATCTACCGACACATCATATAATGGTCTAGCAACCTCTAGGTCTACTTTCTCTATGTTACCTCAGTAGCATACTAGTTTTACTATCATTTTTTCTTTTATTTTGCTTAGACTTCTCAGACTTATACTTTGAATTTTGCATCTCTAATCATTTAAAATCTTTTAAAGTCCCAAACAATCTGTTCCCTGTGTACTATCATTTTTCATAAATGTTGAATCAGAATCACAACTTTGATTTCATTCTTTTTAGCTAAGCTGCCATCCTCTTCCGTTTTTTAAGTTATTAAATAAAGCAACTAATTACTAATCTAACCTATTCTCCCCCTAAAATTCTAAAACCGAAATTTTTGTGTTTTTGGATTTTAATAAACAAGAAAATAAAAATAAAAATAAAGAATGTTGGACTAGGCATTTTCTTCCTCTGAAATCACATCACTTTTCTTTTTCACGCCATTAACCTCTAATAGATATAAAAACCTCAGTTTATCAAATGGTTTTGTGTAGAGGTCGGCACGTTGAAAATCCGTATTTATTTTAACCATAGAGATTAATTGCTTTTCAAAACAGTCACGTATAAAGTGATGCTTAATACCGATGTGTTTAGTTTTAGGATGTTGGACTGGATTTTTTGTTATGGCTATAGTAGCAGAATTATCAACACAGATAGGAGTGTTAGAAAATTTCAAACCATAGTCGCGTATTTGCTATTGAATGCAGATGATTTGTGAACAGCAACTTGCAGCAGCAACGTATTCAGCTTCACATGTTGACAGAGCAATGAAGGTCTGCTACTTACACTGCTAGGTGACTAACCATCTACCGAAGAACTGACATGCTGCTGATGTTGACTTGTAATTCATTTTGCAACCACCATAATCCGAGTCACTATACATTGTAAGCTCAAAATCATCACCATGAGGATACCACAACCCGAGTGTTGGAGTACCCTTTAGATAGCGAAAAATCCGTTTCACACCAATGAGATGATTTACTTTTGGTTTTGCCTGATATCTAGAACAAAGACACGTGGCGTACATGATATAAGGACAAGACCCTGGTAGATACATAAGGGATCTGATCATTCCTCTATACATTGTAGCATCAACCATATCACCATTTTCGTCGGTGCCACATCATGGTTCGTGGCAAGTGGAGTTCCAGCAGCTGAAGCATTCTCCATGTCAAACCGACTGAGGATGTCCCCTACATATTTAGTCTGATGCAGGAAGATTCCTTTTGGTGTCTGATTCACCTGTAAGCCTAGGAAGAACTTCATCTCCCCCATTACACTTATCTCAAATTCTGCGTTCACGACGGGTTCAAATTCTTTATATAACTCTTCGTTTTTGGAACCGAAGATTATGTCATCAACATAAATTTGTACCAGTAGTAAGTCACCATCCTTTTCTTTAATGAACAATGTACAGTCAATAACTCCTCTGGGAAAATCTTGTTTCACCAGATGAGTTGAGAGTTTCTCATACCAAGCTCTAGGGGCTTGAAGGAGCCCGTAGAGAGCCTTATCCAGCTTGTAGACTCTGTCCCGATGATAAGGATCCTCAAATCCTTCGGGTTGACTGACATACACTGTCTTATAGATTTCACCATGAAGGAATACACTCTTGACATCTAGTTGATAATCTTTAATCTTCATGTAGGATGCATAGGCTAGGAAGATACGGATTGCTTCCATTCTAGCCACAGATGCAAACACTTCATTGTAATCAATGCCTTCGACTTGTCTAAAACCTTGAACCACAAGTCGAGCGTTGTTTCTGATTATGACCCCTTGGTCATCTTTCTTGCACTTAAAGACCTATTTAGTTCCAATTACTTTAGCACCTTTTGGTCTATCCACCAGTGTCCATACTCCTAGCTTCCTGAATTGTAGGAGTTCTTCTTGCATGGCACTAACCCATGCCTCATCGTTTAAGGCTTCACTTACATATTTTGGCTCAAATTGAGACACAAAACATCAATAAGCACCATTGTGAAGATAGCCTTTTTCCATGACTGAGGCATAATCAGCTGAGTATACCTGACTTCGTGTCTATACTTCCGATTGTACATCCCCTATGATGGTGTCCAGAGGATGATATACATTTAGTCGAGATACGGGAGTGGTGGGAACAACTACTTCCTGATCCAGAGTTTCAATTCTCGGTTCAGTATCTGTAGCTGTTGGAGTGTGAGATTCAGAAGTGTAAGAGGCATCAACATCAAACTCTTGTGTACTTTGAGTAGCAGGAACCTGTTCCTCCTGATAATATGTTTTACCATGACGTTTGACCACCAGGACTTGATTGAGGGTGTAACATGCATTGGCAACTGCATCGTTCCAAAATTGGATGGGTAGTTTCGAGTCGGCTAGCATCATTCTTGCTGTCTCTATCAAGCTCCTGTTCCTTCGTTCAACAACTCCGTTCTTTTGTGGAGTGTAGGTAGATGTGAACTGGTGTACGGTTCCTTTTTCTTTGCAGAACGCCTCCATCCACTAGTTCTTGAACTACATGTCGTTGTCTGATCGAATCTGTCTCACTTTCAGCTTGTAGACTGATTCCAATGTAGTTACCAGTTGTTTGAAAGATTCAAACGTCTCTGATTTGGATTTCAGAAATATTACCCAAGAGACTCTTGAGTAGTCATCAATGACTACATAACAATACAAATCACCAGCGATGCTTTTGGTGCTGACAGGACCAAACAGATCCATGTGTAGAAGTTCGAGAGGTAGGTCAATGGAATTTACTTTCTTTGCCTTGTGAGACTTCTTGGTCTGTTTACCTTTCTTACATGCTACACAAAAATCCGGAAGTTGAAAATTCTTGACATTCACTTCATTCACTAAAGCATTCTGGATCAGGTGATTCATCTTCCGTAGATTGATGTGTCCTATTCTCCTATGCTAGGAGATTGAGTCCCTCTCTGTTGCCTTTGACAAGAAGCATTGCACTTTATGGTCGGTTGTGGAGGCTTTTGATAGATCCAAGACATATAAGTCATTATATCTTGAAGCTGACATTAGATTTGGTCCTCCGGGATAACGTAATCCAGGTATTTGTGATAGCACTGTAACGGACACCCCGCACATTCAAAGGAAATTATCAGTTTAGGTTGGGACCCAAGCCTTAACTGGCTTGGGTGACCCAGAGGAATCACACATCATAAAATCAACCCACTGTCCATTTGAGGGTGAGGGCATATCATTCTTCTTATTATTCTCATTATCAGATAATGGATTTGACTTTTCTTTCCATAAGCCCGTTTTGTGTAAGGCCTGTTTGTGATAAATAGACGACTGTCTTACAGTTTGAACTTTAGGTTCATTAATTCTCTTTGGTGGAGTAATAGAACTCTTTTTCAAAGAACTTTTTTTGTATCATAAAGTTCAATTTTTTCTCTGGGAGTCTGATAATAAGGACAGTTAGAAGAGATATGTCATCTTTTTCCACAACTGTAGCATGTTCTTCCTTCTACATGTTGAGAAAACTGTTTATATGGGGTTGAGTGTGATAAAGTTGTAACATGAGTCTGGTTGGATTTAATCACTTCTCATTTAGATGTATCACCTTTATTAACAAAATTAATTGTTTTGACATTTTGAACATCTTTAACATGCCCTTTGGTTGGACTTTGATGACTAGCACGTGTATGGTTAACTGGTTTAGTCAGTTTGGGTTCTGAAATAGACTTTGGTGAACCTGACTTTACACTAACCCTTTTAAATGTATCATTTAAATTCTCAACATGCATCTTACCTTTTGATTTCAAAGTAGCCTCCTTCTGTGTACTGACAAATTTCACCGGTTTACTCATGGAATCAAAATCACTAACCAGAGGAGTGGAAACCACATGATCCTTAATTGGGTTGCTATTTACAGGTCTACATTTTGTATTTAACATGATCTCATGTTGTGGTGGAACTACTTTGTAACCTAACCCTTCCCTATTATTTCGTTCTTTCACTAAGTGTTGAACTATGTGAGAAGAACTGGTCCAACTGTGCAGTTTTTGTTTTAAAGAGTTGACTTCGACTTCTAAAACTGCTTTTTCTTTCTTTGTTTCTTTCAAATAATTTAAATAAAACTTTACATCATTAGCTTGATTAAAAGCAACAAGCTCGGTTTCCCTTAGCTTCTGTGCACAGTTGTAAAATACGATTTTTTCAAAATACGATTTTTTCAAAATACGATTAGCTTTTGTGCACAGTTGTAAATCATTTACTAAGTTATCATTGTGGTCTAATAACTTTGCAAATTTCAAATCAATGCTTTTTCTAAATTTGTTACATTCAATACAAGCATGATTTTCAAAAAATTGGTCTTTTGTACTTACCTGTGAAGAATCTGTTGAATTAGCCAACAATACAGAGTTAGACTCTTCGGATGCTGGAGATTCTGAACATGTCATTCTGAGTTCTTCTTCAATCAGGTGATTTACCACATTCATAACTTCTTCATTATCTGACGTTACTTGTTCAATTATGATTTCCCCTTCACTCGTCGAGCCATTATCCAATCCATTGACATAGGCAATGTTTGATTCACCCGGAGACACAAAACTGAAGGTACAATCCTGTCCTTCATCACCTTGAGCAGTCAAGGCCTTTGTCTCTTTGCTTGAAGAGGTAGCTCCACTCTTGGATTTGTCTTGACGGTGAAAGGTTGAGAATGGATTTCCATTACCTGTTTTCTTGGGCTTTACACATTCACGTTTGAAATGACCCTTTTCACCACAGTTAAAGCAGGTAACTTTGGTTTTGTCGAAACTAAAGGTTGTGTCTTTTGTGGCTACGAAATTCTATCCTGTCTTTTTCACAAACTTTTTCGCCCTTCTGATAGCACTAGCCAACACCCACATTATATCCATCTTTCTAGTTCATTTTCGTCCACCTGCTCGTAATCTTCATCTGCAAGATGGCAATTTCCAATCTTCTTGCAACTAGACCATCATAGGAATAGACAACAGCTGCCAGGAGATCCATGTGCTCCTTTGCAACTTCCACAGTGATATTTCCAAGATTCTTAGTCTTCAACTTAGTAGCATTGGTTTCAGTCACTATATATTGGGTAGGGGATGACCCTGACGTTTCTAGTCCTGAAGCAGTGGTTTGGGAAGGAGCTGCTGAACTAGACACAAATGCAGTTTGAAGTGGTGCTCCTGAAATGGTTGGAGTGGGAGATGAGTTATAAAGTGAAGAATTCTGGTCGTAGGATCTTTTCTGTGACCTGTACTTCATCCTCAGTTCCTCATCCCTTAATTTCAGGATGAACTCATTTATGTCTAATTTTGCAAGAATATTGTTCTATCTCAGATTAGACACAAATGAGTCCCATTTCTCCGGCAAACCATCAACAAAGCTTGACACTTTATCTTCTATAGACATTGTTACCTCATGAGTGTGCAGCTCACTCATCAGATGGTAGAATCTGTCGATAATATTGTCCAAGCTTTCTTTCCCTATTGAGGAGAAGTTATCAAACTCCTTCTTGAGAGCCTTTGCCTCCAATGGCTTTAACGATGCATTCCCATCATATCGTTTCTCCAAAGCTTCCCATAACTTTTTTGCCTGTTTATTCTTAGAGAATTGCTAAAAGATATCTTTCGGTATCGACTGAGTCAATAGAGCATACACCTTCTTTTCAGCAGCTTTCATTCTCTCACCCACCGGTGAGCAGTATCAGCAGTGTCGTTCCCATCAAAAGTAGGGGTTTTGCATCGTTGAAATGCCCCATAATTACAGCCTTGTGCCACCTCCTGCACAGGCTCTTCTTCTTCCTCTTCATCATCAAATGGAACCGTTTCAGGCTCTGGTTGCTCTCGTCCTCCCGCGGACTGTTCCTCTCTTGTCTTTCCCCTTCCCATACAGCCTTGATGACTTCGGTCACCACAGACGGTACGATTGTCTGCATGACCTGATGTACCTCTTCCACCACCACCTCTTTCACCAAGGCCCTCAGGTTTGCACTCTCATCACCACCCTCCGGATGAGGGGTCTCGGTTCTTCATGAACCACTTTTTCGTCCTAGGTCTTCCCCTCTTGGGTCGCGGCTCAGCACCAAGCCCATCACGACCACCTCCACGAGAGGCTTTTGAAGACCTAACATCGGCCATTCACACGCACACTAAAAGATTCAAACACCAACACGGTCATTCAAGGAACGACTCAATTTATGTCAAGTATAGTAAGTCCCTAATTACAGTGGCCAGTTGTGATTAGCCATTTACTTTACTCTTCATACCCTGAGCACTACGTGTCCTGAATACATTAGTATTTAAATCTACAAACAACATATAAACCACATAACATGCGCACATAATACCGGTTAACTTTATGAAAATACATGATGGCACGCAGCTACTCAGATTGGCATCCCTTCCATTTCCGTCCCATTATCAGTTTAAGTTAAGGTTTATTTTGAAAATTTACCCATTTCACTTAAACTTTGGCTCTGATACCAACTTGTAAGGCCTCGTTCCCGGGACGCTTACAGCTGGTCGATCATCGGACATACAACGTACATTTTCATTTATCTAACGTAAACATTGTAGCGGAAACATTCAAAAATGACATTTCATTTCATTATAAAAGCTTTTGCCAAATAATACATCGTTAACCGGTTACAAAATACATTGTTGCATTACATCACAAAAGCATTATATAAATGGATGCCATCCCAAAAGAGCTGAGTAGCCACCTCGTGCCATCCTCAGCAATCATTACCTGCCAACTGGAAACACATAAAAGTCAGCGTTGCTGAGTGAGTTCTAGTTTTATAATAAATCATACTTTATCTTTCGTTAAAAACCGTGTTTTACTTTCATGCGATCATACATCATACGTACACATAGATAATATCATTATTATCTTCATTATTTGTTCTTTCATCTTTACATCTATTTCTTTCATCAAAACCATGAACTTTACCCTACATGCTCATAGTACTGGGCCTAAGTCTATTGTCACACCCCAACCTTGACGGCGGAAACGTCGAGATGTGAGGGTTAAGATTGTTCACAGCCACATAATGCTATATTAAAATTGTAAATATTATTTTCATAAGTCTTGAAATAAAAATATAATCATAATTCCCAAACAAGTAATAAGTTTGATTGCAACAAAACATAAAGTAAACTTTTTATTTCATTTACTAGGTCCAAATCCTAGATTATGGCATGCTTCAAAAAGATCACTTTAAGCTTGAGGTTGACCTGAAACATGATAAAAATAAGAGTCAACTAAAAATAGTTGGTGAGTTTCCAAGGTTTTCATACATAATATGAAAAAGAAAGTTACAAGTAGCAATTCATGTCATAGGTTATAAGCTAGTAAGGTTATAGAACACATATCGTTACAACCAAACCTCGACTTGATTACAAGTATAAAAGATTGGCTAAGTGTATTTGGTTCCCTAGTGCACAAGCATACGGCTCCTAGGAGTCGGCAATACATCGACTTTAGCACCAAATAGGCTTGTCAGGCCCAAAGATCTAAGACGTCGCCAGGCTAGCAATAGTTAATGATTGTAAACAAACTATGTATCCATATAAACACTTACAATAAACAAATAACGATGACAAAATAATAAGTTGAATTGCACGTGATTTACAAGTTTCAAATGTGTATAAGTGTATCATGTATACGCTATCATGTTTCACCCCAAGTTAGTGCAAAAATATGAAAAAGGGGCAAGAAAACTCACATGATAAAATAATATATAATGAGATCAATAAGAATAATAATAAACGTCGTTCTAAGATGAACGTCACAAGGCACCTATATATATATTATAAGATTTAGGTCAATAATATGGTTAACGATATAATAACACTAGGGTTCCAATATGAATTGGGGAAAAATTTATAAAACCACTCAATAACACTTGTTTATGATTCATTTGATGAAAATAAGGTACTAATTATAAGATTTTAAAGGAATTAAATCCTTTGTAAATAACTTGCGTAATTAGCTATAAACAAAATATATTTGAATTTAATAATTATTATAACTTCTAATCAAGGAAAAACATAAAGTTCCAATAATGTAGTAAGTTTGGACTTATCTACAAATCTATTTTTTATAGATATTTAGTTAAGATGTTTGTAAATATTTTTTATAAAAAAGTTTTCAAGAAATAATGTACAGAAAAGGTTTAGATGATTTAAAAAAATTGAGAGTTGTGAAAGTTATTTTTATTTTTTTTTAAAATAATAATTTTTTTACTTAATTAAAGGCTAAAACACCTTTTTTAAAAAAACAGAGGGTGCCCGGGTTCGAACCCGGGACCTCTAGGTTAGGATGGAGCGTGTTAACCAGTGAACCAAGGCATCCAGCCGCGGTTACACCTGTTTTGAAACTTAAGAATCATCGCGAATAAAAACCCCCAATTCTCATATAAGCCCTAGAACAATGTTCGATCAAATTGAGCCCCATATGAACATTGTAATCGATCGAAAGGTTAGGGCTTTTGATCCCCATATGAAATCGAGTATAAAGGTAGTTTTAATTACCGAATTGTTATTGGATTGGTGTTTGAACACTCGAGAAAACGTTGCGGACGTGGAAGTCTTGATGGATAGGCAAACCTCGACGATAATCAAATTAAATTTATGGAAGCTTCGCGTGATGACCTCGATGCAAAGCCCTTTGTGAATTTGGTCAATTGAAGCTCAGAAGATATGTTCGGTTGAGTTGCAGGTCGCGACGAAGATGGTGATTGAATTCGTTGTTGTTGTTTCTTTTAAGTGTAATTGGTGGTTGCGAACACTTGGAATTTGTTAGATGATAGTTTCTGTTCGATTAATTAGAGTAATATAACGATTTAATGCTCGAACGGCTAAGTAATTGGAATGTTTCGGTTATGTATTCGATTCGCTTAGTAACCGATAATTAAAGACGTTTAATGGGTGCATTCAAGTTCGAAACGAGTTCTAGAAGGATTTGAGAATGGTTCTGGGTCTCGAAACGACCGATTTCAAAGGTTTCTAGTCTCGTCGGAGTTCGCCGGGAGTCGGCCGGGAAACGGCCGGAGAAACGAGTGAAAGGGGGAAAAATTGTTTGAGTTTTGATATTTTACACTAATGGTCCCTGCAGTTTCAGGCTTTATTATTTCATGCCCAAACTTCCATTTTAAGTTTCTAAAATGACAAATTAACCCCCTTAATCTTTTAAACTCTAAGATTAATTAATTTTTATAACTTATCAATTATTAGACTTTTATAAATCATTGTTATCATCTTTTTTTACCTTGTTATTACCTTCGTTTATTTATTGTAGCAGGTATTGTTATAATGTTAATATTCTTAGTATCAAAAATCATTATTAGATATATATATATTTTTTTTCATTTAATTATTATGAAATCATTTATGTGATCACAATCAAGTTAAAGAATTAAAACAATAAGCAACAGTAACCCATAGATTCTAATCAAAGACATAAATAATTTAACCAGGTTAACTTTTTAAATTAACGAAACTACAAGATGTTACAGTCTCCCCAACTTAAAAGAATTTCGTCCCGAAATTAAAAGAAATGAAACTATACAAATAAGAATGGGTATCTCTTCTTCATGTCTCCTCGCGTTCCCAAGTAAATTCAGCGCCACGTTTATTTTCCCAACGAACCTGACGATTGGGGTTGTTGTGGTTCTAGTCTTCTTCATTATACGATCCATGATCTCCACAGGTTTCTCGACAAAATGTAATGACTCGTCAATCTGAATGTCTTCCAGCGGAACATACAGACTTTCGTCGGCCAAACACTTTCTCAAATTTGAGACATGGAACACAGGATGAATTCCACTTAGGTCGGAAGGTAACTCTAATTTATAAGCCACTTTCCCAATCCTTTTCAGGATTTTGAAAGGTCCTACAAATCTTGGAGCCAGTTTGCCCTTCTTTCCAAAGCGAAGCACACCTTTCCACGGTGAAACCTTGAGAAGTACCATCTCCCCATCTTGGAATTCTAATGGCTTACGTCGCTTGTCAGCATAACTCTTTTGACGACTTCTCGCCACTTCAAGGTTCTTGCGAATGATAGAAACCTTATCGGTCGTCTCTTGTATAAGTTCAGGACCAGTGATGAAGTTTTCACCAATGTCGGTCCAACAGATCGGTGAACGACATTTACGACCATAAAGTGCTTCAAACGGTGCCATCTTGATACTCGAGTGGTAACTATTGTTATACGAAAATTCCGCGAGCGGTAGATGCGTATCCCAATCGCCACCAAAGTCAAGAATACAGAGACGTAGCAACTCCTCCAAAGTTTGGATCGTTCGCTCGGTTTGACCATCAGTTTGAGGATGGTAAGCCGTGCTTTGATCCAATTGTGTACCCAAAAGTTCTTGCATAGACGACCAAAAATGTGAAGTGAAACGAGCATCTCGATCAGATATGATGTGCAGAGGTACCCCATGACGACTTACAATCTCATCAACGTATATACGAGCTAACTTTGATGTCTTGTAAGTGTCACGTATGGGTATAAAATGTGCCGACTTGGTCAATCGGTCAATGATCACCCATATGCTATCATGTCCTCGAGAGGTTCGGGGTAGCTTTGTTATGAAGTCCATGGATATGTGTTCCCATTTCCACATAGGGATCTCGGGTTACTCAAGTAATCCACTTGGACGTTGATGTTCGGCTTTAACTTTCGTACATGTGAGGCACTTAGCTACATAAGTTGCTATGTCTTTCTTCATCCAGGCCACCAATATTGACCACGTAGGTCCATGTACATCTTATCGGAACCGGAGAATGAATAGAATAACGAGTTTGATGAGCTTCGTTCATAATAAAGGTACGAATGTTATCGCGATTTGGAACCCAAATACGATTGGCGAAGTACATCAATCCATTGGATTTCGTTTCCAATTGGGTTAGAAGATTATGCTCCAACTCATCCTTCATTCTCCCTTCTCGTTGAACCATTTGTTGTGCCTCCAGGATGCTAGACTCGATGTCACTATCTATTCTCAGGTTTTGTAGTAGTACGGTGGTCTCATTGACATCTAGTCGAATTTCAGTATCGAACTCACCCAAGGTGTCAAACCATTGACGTCGATCTCGAATTTCTTGAAATGAGATCATCTTGTTGTGAATCTTTCGGCTCAGTGCATCGGCCACAACGTTTGCCTTACCAGGATGGTAACGAATGTCACAATCATAGTCACTAATCAACTCCACCCAACGACGTTGTCTCATGTTGAGATCTTTTTGATTGAAAACGTGTTGAAGGCTTTTGTGATCGGTGTAGACTATACATTGCGTACCATACAGGTAGTGCCTCCAAATCTTCAAAGCAAATACAACAACACCAAGCTCGAGATCGTGGGTTGTATAATTCACCTCGTGAACGTTCAATTGTCTCGACGCATAAGCTATGACCTTCCCTCGTTGCATGAGAACACAACAAGGCCTTGCTTAGATGCATCACAATACACGTGTGAAATCGTCGTTTCCATCGGGTAGGGTCAATATAGGAGCATTGCACAACTTATGCTTTAACGCTTCAAAAGCTTCTTCTTGCTCGGAACCCCACTCGAATGGTTTATTTTTTTGTGTCAAAGTGTGAGCGGCTTCGCGATCCTCGAGAAATTGGCGATGAATCGCCGATAATAACCAGCAAGACCAAGAAAAGAACGAACTTCGGTAGGAGTTGTAGGAACACACCAATTCTTCACAGCTTCCACCTTTGCAGGATCAACGTGAATTCCTTGGCTATTCACCACGTGTCCTAGAAATTGAACTTCTTCGAGCCAGAAATCACACTTCGAGAATTTTGCGTACAATTGCTCTTTCTTAACAACTCAAGAACCAATCTCAAATGCAGCTCATGATCGTTGTTGGACTTGGAATAGATAAGTATGTCATCAATAAAAACGATCACAAACTTGTCTAGATAAGGCTTGCATACTCGGTTCATGAGATCCATGATGACAGCAGGTGCATTGGTTAAACCAAAAGGCATCACCATAAACTCATTGTGTCCATAACGAGTACGAAAAGCGGTCTTTGGGATGTCATCCTCGTGAACTCGTAATTGATGATATCCAGAACGTAGATCAATTTTCGAGAATATGGCAGCTCCTTGAAGTTGATCAAACAAGTCATCAATGCGAGGAAGAGGATAACGATTCTTGATGGTAAGTTTGTTATGCTCGTGATAATCGATGCACATACGAAACGACCCATCTTTCTTCTTCATGAAAAGAACAGGTGCACCCCAAGGCGAAGAACTAGGACGATTGAAGCCCTTCTCGGACAGCTCTTGCAGTTGACAAGAGAGTTCTTGCATTTCCGATGGTGCAAGCCGATACGGTGACTTGGCCACGGGGTTTGCTCCCGGTATCAAGTCAATTTTAAACTCGACTTCACGCACGGGAGGTAAACCACTAAGGTCATCGGGAAATACTTCAGGAAAGTCTCGTACAATAGGGACATCCTTAAGTTCTTTCCCTTTGACTTTCGTGTTGACCACATAAGCCAAGAAGGCCATATACTTCTTGTTTAAGCACTTTCGGGCTTGAGTGCAAGACATGAGTTTAAGCCCTTTGGAAGACTTTTCACCGAACACCTTCAACGTATCTCCAGTGGGTAACGGTATACGAATGCACTTCTCAAAACAAATGATCTCGGCATGGTGTTTGTCTAACCAATCCATACCAATGATGACGTCAAAGCTCCCAAGTTTCATAGGGATAAGATCGATAAGAAAATCATGCGTGTCAAGACTTAAGATGCAATCACGAACGATAACGTCAACGGTAATTGGTTCTCCATCGGCAACTTCAACAGTAAGAGGTCTTTCTAGTTTCGTATGTGGCTTAGCAAGTATCGGTTCAAACTCTAATGAAACAAAACTTTTATCGGCTCCAGAATCAAATAGGACATAGGCATAAGTTTTGTTAATAAGGAACATACCTGTTCAATTTTTAAGGTATTTAACAATACAGGTAAAATATGAAATGAATTTGATCACAAAATTTAAGGGTGAGTTAACGTACCATTCACCACATCGTTGTTTGCTTGTGCTTGGTTAGCGTTGATGTTGAAAGCACGTCCTCGGGCTTGTGGAACATTACCCACAAGACGAGGGCATTGTGGGCGAAAGTGGCCAGGTTCCCCACAGTTGTAGCAAACACGGTTTGTGACCACAGCGGCATTGTTAGGTGCACGGTGGCAAGTTGCCACCAAATGACCATATTTACCGCATAAGGTGCAAATGCGGCATGGTTGATTCCCCGGATGATGATACCTACACGTGCTGCACATCGGTTGAGGACCAGCATAAGCCCTACCAGGCACTTGTGCCACAGATGTAGCCACAGGTACAAGTTGTCTTTGGGGTTGTTTGGGTGCAGCCACGGCATAGTTACGCGCCGGTGTGAACTTGCGCTTCTTGTTGTGTTGTGGCTGTTAGACGGTTCAGCTTTGGTCTCCTTAACCGCCTCGGTAGCCGTCTTCTCCACCTTCTTTGCACCCTTCACAGACATGGTGCCCGCTCTTATATGGTTCTCGGTGAGTTGAGCGGTGATTGTAATGGCTTCTTCCAAGGTTGTGGGTCGGCTACCCACCACAGCATCTTGAATTTGGGGTGGTACACCCTTAATGAACTTCTCGATGTTGCGGGGAACAGTGTCGACCATATGGGGCAGCAGTATACTCAACTCATGATGCCTAGTTGAGTAGGCCAAATGATCACCATCATTTTGTTTCAAATTCCAAAACTCTTCTTCCAACTTTTGCAATTCACTTCTTGGGCAGAACTTCGCGATGGCGATGTTCTTGAACTCTTCCCATGTAAGTGCTAGAATGGCATCGGGTCCACGATTCCTCTTCTCGCTATTCCACCAGGTAAGAGCCCTTTGTTGGAACATACTAGTGGCATAACGAACCTTGAGTGCATCGGGACACTCACAATTCATAAAGGTATTCTCCATGCTTTCGAACCACTCAAGAAGGCCAGTGGCTCCTTCCTTGCCACTAAAACTAGTGGGCTTGCAAGAGCTGAAGTGTTTGAAGGTGCAAGTTTGATTATTCCCGTGTTGGTTGTTCCCGTTTTGATTGTTGCTATTCTCTCCATGACCATTTCCATTGTTGCTAGCGTTGGTCATTAAGGTGCTATTATGTTCAGCAACCATGGTTGGAATGACAGCAGCCATTTGTCGAGCAATCACGGCGGCTAACTTACGATCGGAACTTCCACGCTTTCCATGATGACGAGACATGCTGGAATATACAAATGAGTTAGATATGAGAATTGGAATAACAAGGATTAATGTTCAACAAGGATAAGGCAAAAAGTTGTAAGGCACATGGAATGGTTCCATTTGGTAACGCATTACCATTTGGAAACGTTGACACGTCAAGGTAAGTTGACCCATTCGCCTTAGAAATTTGTGTATGTTGACCATGGTTTATCACTCATCCCAGAAATCCCCAGGTAAGCATAACTAGTCCCTTAGGATTTATGCGATATGCTTGCCTTATCCCGAGGGCCTTTTGCCAGGAAATCTAGAATACAGGTGTCCATGTGTCACACAAATTTCTTAGGTTCATGAAATCAAAACGATGATGAGATTTACATAGATTAGACATAAGTCTAAAGATTCAATTCTTAAGCATAAGTATACGATTCCACGTGTTGACGAGAATAAGATTAGAAGTTTCATTTGTCGGGGAGAGTCAATGAGTCAAAGTTAAGTTTAGGGAGACAAGTAACAAAGTTTAGACAATTACAAGGCAACCTATGCTAAGGCATCAAATTGCACATAAAGTATAGCATTATGTAGCATGTAACAATATATATATTTCCAAGAATATAAATATTATCCTATGAGTTCATGCATAAGCTATAGTCTAGGTCACCATTACTAATAACCTAAATCCCTATAGTTATGGGCTCTGATACCAATCTGTCACACCCCAACCTTGACGGCGGAAACGTCGAGATGTGAGGGTTAAGATTGTTCACAGCCACATAATGCTATATTAAAATTGTAAATATTATTTTCATAAGTCTTGAAATAAAAATATAATCATAATTCCCAACAAGTAATAAGTTCGATTGCAACAAAACATAAAGTAAACTTTTTATTTCATTACTAGGTCCAAATCCTAGATTATGGCATGCTTCAAAAAGATCACTTTAAGCTTGAGGTTGACCTGAAACATGATAAAAATAAGAGTCAACTAAAAATAGTTGGTGAGTTTCCAAGGTTTTCATACATAATATGAAAAAGAAAGTTACAAGTAGCAATTCATGTCATAGGTTATAAGCTAGTAAGGTTATAGAACACATATCGTTACAACCAAACCTCGACTTGATTACAAGTATAAAAGATTGGCTAAGTGTATTTGGTTCCCTAGTGCACAAGCATACGACTCCTAGGAGTCGGCAATACATCGACTTTAGCACCAAATAGGCTTGTCAGGCCCAAAGATCTAAGACGTCGCCAGGCTAGCAATAGTTAATGATTGTAAACAAACTATGTATCTCATATAAACACTTACAATAAACAAATAACCATGACAAAATAATAAGTTGAATTGCACGTGATTTACAAGTTTCAAATGTGTATAAGTGTATCATGTATACGCTATCATGTTTCACCCCAAGTTAGTGCAAAAATATGAAAAAGGGGCAAGAAAACTCACATGATAAAATAAATATATAATGAAGATCAATAAGAATAATAATAAACGTCGTTCCAAGATGAACGTCACAAGGCACCTATATATATATTATAAGATTTAGGTCAATAATATGGTTAACGATATAATAACACTAGGGTTCCAATATGAATTGGGGAAAAATTTATAAAACCACTCAATAAACACTTGTTTATGATTCATTTGATGAAAATAAAGGTACTAATTATAAGATTTTAAAGGAATTAAATCCTTTGTAAATAACTTGCGTAATTAGCTATAAACAAAATATATTTGAATTTAATAATTATTATAACTTCTAGTCAAGGAAAAACATAAAGTTCCAATAATGTAGTAAGTTTGGACTTATCGTACAAATCTATTTTTATAAAGATATTTTAGTTAAGATGTTTGTAAATAATTTTTTATAAAAAAGTTTTTCAAGAAATAATGTACAGAAAAGGTTTAGATGATTTAAAAAAAATTGAGAGTTTGTGAAAGTTATTTTTATTTTTTTTTTAAAATAATAATTTTTTTTACTTAATTAAAGGCTAAAACAACCTTTTTTAAAAAAACAGAGGGTGCCCGGGTTCGAACCCGGGACCTCTAGGTTAGGATGGGAGCGTGTTAACCAGTGAACCAAGGCATCCAGCCGCGGTTACAACCTGGTTTTGAAACTTAAGAATCATCGCGAATAAAAACCCCCAATTCTCATATAAGCCCTAGAACAATGTTCGATCAAATTGAGCCCCATATGAACATTGTAATCGATCGAAAGGTTAGGGCTTTTGATCCCCATATGAAATCAAGTATAAAGGTAGTTTTAATTACCCGAATTGTTATTGGATTGGTGTTTGAACACTCGAGAAAACGTTGCGGACGTGGAAGTCTTGATGGATAGGCAAACCTCGACGATAATCAAATTAAATTTATGGGAAGCTTCGCGTGATGACCTCGATGCAAAGCCCTTTGCGAATTTGGTCAATTGAAGCTCAGAAGATAATGTTCGGTTGAGTTGCAGGTCGCGACGAAGATGGTGATTGAATTCGTTGTTGTTGTTTCTTTTAAGTGTAATTGGTGGTTGCGAACACTTGGAATTTGTTAGATGATAGTTTCTGTTCGATTAATTAGCGTAATACAACGATTTAATGCTCGAACGGCTAAGTAATTGGAATGTTTCGGTTATGTATTCGATTCGCTTAGTAAACGATGATTAAACACGTTTAATGGTGCATTCAAGTTCGAAACGAGTTCTAGAAGGATTTGAGAACGGTTCTGGGTCTCGAAACGACCGATTTCAAAGGTTTCTAGTCTCGTCGGAGTTCGCCGGGAGTCGGCTGGGAAACGGCCGGAGAAACGAGTGAAAGGGGGAAAAATTGTTTGAGTTTTGATATTTTACACTAATGGTCCTGCAGTTTCAGGCTTTATTATTTCATGCCCAAAACTTCCATTTTAAGTTTCTAAAATGACAAATTAACCCCCTTAATCTTTTTAAACTCTAAGATTAATTAATTTTTATAACTTATCAATTATTAGACTTTTATAAATCATTGTTATCATCTTTAATTTACCTTGTTATTACCTTCGTTTATTTATTGTTGCAGGTATTGTTATTAATGTTAATATTCTTAGTATCAAAATCATTATTAAGATATATATTATTTTTTTTTTCATTTAATTATTATGAAATCATTTATGTGATCAACAATCAAGTTAAAGAATTAAAACAATAAGCAACAGTAACCCATAGATTCTAATCAAAGGCATAAATAATTTAACCAGGTTAACTTTTTAAATTAACGAAACTACGAGATGTTACATCTATCATAGACCTTCATTCACTGTGCATAGCATCTCTGGCCACAATACCTAAGAAAAAGTTCAGGTATACCATCGTCATGTAAGGCCCCGTTCTTGGGCACTTCACAGCTGGTGGTTCATCGCACTTAAAACAGTATCAAATGTACATTAATTTTGCAGTGGAATTTAAAACTTTCGTTTATAACTAAAACATGTCATTTACAACATTAATTTTCATCTCAAAATACATGACATGTCAAAATACAGATGCCAGCCTCAACATATTCCTAGTAGCTTATGCATCCATGCCTGCAACTCCTCAGCATCAACATATACCAGCCAACTATCATGCATACAAAAGTCAGCGACCCTGAGTGAGTTCTAGTTTTATAATAAAATACTTTACTTTCGTTAAAACCGTTCTTTCAAAACGTACTATACTATACAACCGTTCGTGATCATGCATCATACGTACATACAGATAATATCATTATTATCTTCCATTATGTACATTAACTTTGTTCGTTCAACGTATTACATTATCGTTCATTTCTCTTTCTAGATCCGGTTAGACTTTACCCTCTTCGTGGCACCCAGCCACAATTACTGAGGTCGAATGACAATGATCATGTTCTGTACTTTAATATGATAATTCATTTATGTTCATTCATATGTTCGTTCGTTCATACATGATCTTTCGTCATTACCCTTTATCACTCGAATCTTGTCTCTTGCAAAATCCCCGACTCATGCTCGAAAGCTGATGCTGTGCCGGGGCCTGCTCACAAACCCCCGACTCATGTCCGAAGACTGGCACATCACCGGGATACGCGACAAAGATCCCATACGAGTACAATGGGATTGAACTCCATCCGAGTCTATTGCAACACAGAGTCGCTCACCTTATAACTATGCTTGGATTTATGCCACACCCCCGAAGTTATACATAACTCGGGTAACAACACCCCCACCGTCGTGGGTAACACCCCCATAGAAATGGGTAACAACACCCCCACCATCGTGGGTAACACTCCCACAGAAATGGGTAAGAACACCCCCACCGTCGTGGGTAACACCCCCATAGAAATGGGTAAGAACACCCCCACCGTCGTGGGTAACACCCCCTAGAAATGGGTAACACACCCCCCCACCGTCGTGGGTAACACCCCCATAGAAATGGGTAACAACACCCCCACCGTCGTGGGTAACACCCCCATAGAAATGAGTAACAACACCCTCACCGTCGTGGGTAACACCCCCATAGAAATGGGTAACAACACTCCCACCGTCATGGGTAACACCCCCGTAGAAATAGGAAACAACACCCCCACCGTCGTGGGTAACACCCCATAGAAATGGGTAACAACACCCCCATCGTCGTGGGTAACACCCCCATAGAAATGGGTAACAACACCCCCACCGTCATGGGTAACACCCCATAGAAATGGGTGACAACACCCCCACCGTCGTGGGTAACACCCCCATAGAATGGGTAACAACACCCCCACCGTCGTGGGTAACACCCCATAGAAATGGGTAACAACACACCCACCGTCGTAGGTAACACCCCATAGAAATGGGTAACAACACCCCCACCGTCGTGGGTAACACCCGCATAGAAATAGGTAACAACACCCCTACCGTTGTGGGTAACACCCCATAGAAATGGGTAACAACACCCCTACCGTCGTGGGTAACACCTCCATAGAAATAGGTAACAACACCCTCACCGTCGTGGGTAACACCCCCATAGAAATGGGTAACAACATCCCCACCGTCGTTGGTAACACACCCGTAGAAATGGGTAACAACACCCCCACCGTCGTGGGTAACACACCCATAGAAATAGGTAACAACACCCCCACCGTCGTGGGTAACACCCCCATAGAAATGGGTAACAACACCCCCACCGTCGTGGGTAACACTCCTATAGAATTGGGTAACAACACCCCCACCGTCATGGGTAACACCCCATAGAAATGGATAACAACACCCCCACCGTCGTGGGTAACACCTCTGAAGGTCAGTCATAAAGAATGGAACCCTTGCGTGCACACTTTAGGATTTGCTGAACCTCACGCGGTAGAGCTTTAGGCGTTTAGAGCCGTGCACCTCTGTACATATTGCTTTCAAGCCTCTCTGTACTTCTCTTTTATTCATTAATTCATGCATGCATTCATTACATTCCTCTTTTCATTATCTTCCACTTTACATAACATAATACTTTCATTACATTCATTAACGTTCAACGCAAAGCTAAGGGAAGACAAACGTATAATAAGGAACATACATATAATCATAAACCACATCATCACCAATACAGGCACATCATACATGCATAACACACATCAAACGTAAGACATCACATCATAACCAGGCTCATCTCCCCATATTACCCCTTAAAAACCACTTAGAAAACCTCAAGTCCAAAGTGGGCGCATGGGTCCTTCCAGGCGCATGAGCATAAAAATTCTAAGTATAAAACAGTCTGGGCACATGGGCACTGTTTGGGCGTTTCTGCCCTGTTCAGGCGCATCACCTATCACTTAGCCGTTTCAAGCACTTGGGCGCATGGGCACTGCTTAGGCGCATGGCCAACACTTAGCCGTTTCAATCTTTGGGACGCATGGACACTGTTTGGGCGCACGGTCCACACTTAGTCTTTTCTTCACTTGGGCGCATGGGCACTATTTAGGCGCATGGCCACTTGGGCGCATGGTCAATACTTAGACGCATGGGCCACCATGCTGGGCGCATGGGCACTATTTAGGCTCATGACCCACCCTTGGGCGCATGGCCAACACTTAGGCGTCTGGCCACTCATGCTGGACGCATGGACAACTGTTTGGGCGCATGAACCACTGTTCATGTTCATCAGACATTCTAAAATCTTTTCTATGCCACCAATTTCACCCGATTCTCATTCTAAGCATACCCAAACATAGATCTAACATACTAAGGCCATCTAAGCATGCTAAACATCATCTCTAACCCATAATCAACACTATGACATGCATACATACATACAACATTCGAACATAAGGCTGTAAGTCCATGGTTTCTTTAAAAACGTTTACTTAGTATTCATAATAGCCCCAAATCAGTTGAAAATCCGTAAAAGAGGGGTTCTAGAAACTCACCTTTAGCAGCTTTTGAGCAGCACTCTTCCAGTTCAAGACCCACTTCGATTCAGCTCTTTGAATCCCGAAAATAAACTCTAAACAACCGGAACTTTGGTCAAGAACTCAATACTCAACTGAAACCGAGCTCAAGGAAGAGAAGACTTACCTTTTTCAGCTTCTTCTTGCTCTTTCTCTCTCTAGAACCGAGCTCTCTCTCTCTTCTTCCTTTCAGCCGTGAAGAAGATGATGAAGAAAGAAGAATGGGCAACCATGCCCTTTAATATCTTAAAATATAAAAAGTTTACTTGTACACTTTTTCTCCTCCATTTATGCACAATTTCCGTTCCTTCCACTTACTTTTCTTTTCCTTTTGTTTGAATAAAATTTCGGGGTGTTACACGTCATGTGCTATGCCTTCATGCTCATGGTACTGGACCTAAGCCCATCATAGACCTTCATTCACGGTGCCAGCACCTCTGGCCACAGTACCTAAGGCAAGCAACAATGGTTCCTTACAAATGGTCAATCACAAAGAAAGACTCCAATATGCATCCTCCCAGGGTAGCGAACCCGCACACAGTTGGGCTAACACCTTTTAATAGCGTGTCCCGACATACAAGGCTTGAAAGACTTTCATTACTTTCATCATTCATTAATGCATGCATTCTTCCTTCATGTTCCTCTTTTCTTTATCTTTCACTTTACGTTACGTAATACTTTCATTTCATTCATTAACATAACACATAAAGCCACAGGAAAGATAAACATACATCATAACAAGGAACATAACGTATACAGACATCATCATCATCATACAGTGCATCATACATACATACATAACACGCATCATGCATAATCATGCAACATAATCATCATCATCATGCCCAACATACCCTCTAAGGCCTCACACTCATCTTACATGAACTTATGGGAGCTTCTCACGTCAAAACGTACATATGCACTTTCCCCCGAAAGTCAGCAATTAAACTACATTTCCTCGGGCACACCAGCCCTACTTGGGCGTATGGACACCCTTTAGTCGCATGGCCTCCATGCGACTGAATATCATGCGATTGGACCAATGTGGATGAACACCTATGCGGATGAACACCCAATCGTGCGAATGAAACTAATACGAATGGACTCAATGTGAATGAGTCCCATGTGAATGGACCTAATGCGGATGAAACTAATGCGAATGGGCATTTACGTGACTGGGCTCTCAGTCGTGCGAATGAACCCTCAATCGTGCGAATGAATCTCAATCGCACCTCAATCGGCTATATGGCCTCCATTCGGTCGCCTAGCCCTAGTTGGTGCAGAATGCAGTTCATCCCGAACCCAATCTGCCATTTTCAACCTCCAAGCTCATCCAAACCCATTCTAAGCCCAAATCAACCATCCTAAACCTTAGGAATGCATACCACAACACCATTCAAGCACACACAAGCCCAAACACAAGACCTAAACGAATCATACACACACTCACACATACATAAACAGGTCAAACACACACACACACACTACAAAAACCTGATTTTCAGATGTGTTCCAACCCCAAATCATTTAAAAATGTGTAAAAGAGGGGTCCTAGAACTCACACACAACCACAACGAGAAGAGCTTCAATTAGACCCGCTACCCGACGATTTTGCTCTCTTGAACCAACTCGAACCAACTTTTCTCCCTGTTTCTCTCTTCTTTCTTTCTTGGCTGAATTTTTTTTGGAGATGTGGGGAGGGTGTGGGCTGCCCTCCCCTCTTATTCTCATTCTCTTCCGAACTTTCTCGCATTTTGGCAAGTTTGGTCCCCCAACTTTGGATTTTATTTCTTTTTCTTCTTTCGTCAGCTTCAAAGAAAATATCCGGGTGTTACAACTACGATGCTTACTAATCAAACCTGTTATAACTGTGGTGAACCTAGACATATCCGTCCATAATGTCCTCGCAATACGGGAACTGTGCCACCGGCTCGTGGAAGGGCATTCAACATCAATGCCAACCAAGCACAAGCCAACACGACGTGGTGAATGGTATGCCGTTAAAATTCTTTTAATCGTTCTTTGTCTTGTAAAAATCCCTACCTGTATTCACCATATCAATAATAGGTCATTACTGAATAAGTATGTATCTTGTAAATAGTTATGCTTCTGTATTGTTTGATTCGGTGCGGATAGGAGTTTTGTGTCTTTGGAGTTCGAGCCTATGCTTTCTAAGCCACGTGTTATCTAGAAAAATCCTTTACAGTCGAAGTCGCCGATGGAAAATCGATCTTCGTTGATGTCGTAATACGCGATTGCACCTCGAGTCTTAATGTACACGAGTTCTTCATCGACCTTATTCCTATGCAACTGTGGTCATTCGGTGCAGATAGAAGCTTTGATCTTATTATCGGCATGGATTGGTTAGCCAAGCAACACGTGGAAATTCTATACTTCGAGAAGTGCATTCGAATTCCCTTACCATCGGGTGATACCTTGAAAGTCTTTGGGGAGAAATCATCCTAAGTACTCAAACTTATGTCCTACAACAAGGCCCGCAAGTGCTTAAGTAAGAACTACGTAGCTTTCATGTCGTATGTAGTTAATACCAAAGCCAAGGGTAAGGAACTAAAAGATATTCCTGTCATGCGAGATTTTCTCGAAGTGTTTCCCGAGGATCTTAAGGGGTTACCTCCCGTATGAGAAGTTGAGTTCAAAATCGACTTGATCCCTGGTGCAAACCCTGTGGCTAAATCACCTTATCGTCTTGCACCGTCTGAAATGCAAGAACTAGCTAGTCAACTACAAGAGCTGAAAGATAAGGGTTTCATTCGTCCCAGGTCTTCACCATGGGGTGCACCTGTGTTGTTTGTGAAGAAGAAAGATTGTTCTTTCCATATGTGTATTGACTACCGGGAACTCAAAAAGCTCACCATCAAGAACCGATACCCTCTTCCTTGAATCGATGATCTCTTCGATCAACTTCAAGGAGCAACCCAATTCTAGAAGATTGATCTACGTTCTGGGTATCATCAATTACGTGTCCACGATGACGATATTCCAAAAACCGCTTTCCGTAATCGATATGGACATTACGAGTTCATGGTTATGTCTTTTGGTTTGACCAATGCACCTACTGTGTTCATAGATCTCATGAATCAAGTATGTAAACCATATATGGATAAATTTGTGATCGTGTTCATTGAGTTCTGGCTAGAAGAAGTTCAATTCTTAGGTCATGTGGTGAATAGCCTGAGAATTCACGTTGACCCTTCTAAAATAGAAACCATGAAAAACTGGTGCGTTCCCATAACCCCAACCGAGGTTCGTTCTTTTTTGGGCTTAGCGGGGTATTACCGTAGATTCATTGCAAACTTTTCAAAGATTGCTAAACCACTAACGACGCTAAACCAAAATAACCGACTCTTTGAATAGGGACCCGAACAAGAAGAGACTTTCGAGACATTAAAACGCAAGTTGTGTAACGCTCTTATTCTAACACTCCCCGATGAAAACGACCATTTTACCATGTACTGTGATGCCTCTAATCAAGGTCTTGGTTGTGTTCTTATGCAACGAGGAAAATTCATAGCATATGCATCAAGACAATTGAATGTTCATGAAGTGAACTACACAACCCACGATCTTGAACTTGGTGTTGTGGTTTTCTCTTTGAAGATCTGGCGACACTATCTTTATGGACGCAATGCATAGTATACACCGATCATAAGAGTCTCCAACACGTGTTCAATCAAAAGATCTCAACATGAGACAAAGAAGATGGATCGAGTTGATTAGCGATTACGACTGTGACATTCGCTATCACCCTGAAAAGGCGAATGTTGTAGCTGACGCGTTTAGTCGCAAAATCCACAACAAGACTGTCTCGCTCCAAGAAATCCAAGATCGAAGGTAGTGGTTTGACACGTTAGGGGAATTTGATACGAGATTCATGTGGATGTTAACAAGGCTACTATCACGCTTCAAAACATAAGGATTGATAGTGATCTCGAGTTATGCATTCACGAGGCTCAACAAGCAGTGTTAACCAACAAAGGGAAAGATGAACATTTGGAGTTTAATGTTCGGTCACAACTGGAGACAAAACTGAATGGCATGTGGTATTTCTTGAATCGACTTTGGATCCCGAATCGTGATAACCTTCGTCACTTCATTTTGAACGAAGCTTATCAAACTCGATATTCTATTCATGCTGGCTCCGACAAGATGTACATAAATCTGCATGGCCAATATTGGTGGCCTGGGAAGAAGAAAAATATAGCGGCTTATGTTTCAAAGTGTCTCACGTGTGCAAGAGTTAAAGCTGAACATCAACGACCGAGTGGTTTACTTGAACAACCCGAAATCCCTACATGGAAATGTGTAACATCCGCTATTTTTCCAAGTTAAAAACCAATTTTTTATAATTGTATTGGATCAAATGGATTAAATTTGTAATTTATATTGTGAATTAACAAGCTTCTTACATAAAATGATAAGATTTTAAAATGATAAGATTTTAAAACTACATGAGCCAATTATGTAAAATCGTAAAAACCCAAATCTTCTTTCTCTTTCTCCCGATTTTCCGGCCACATTCCGGCCACCTTCGGTCGCACTCCGGCGACTCCCCAAATCGCCTGTAACCCCTGAACTTTATGTCTTAATCGTTGCTAATCGTTGCTAGAAACAGTTTCGAACATTGGAAGCACATCAATTTGAACTTGTAACCGATCACCAATAATCCTCAAAGCCGTTCGACCATAAAAACCTGATTATTACACAATCAATCGAACCCTAGGCGATCGTTTAACCATTACTAAGCTATAACTAGACTCAATTCCAACAACACACGCTTAATCATCACCAACGAATCACACATACTTCCCGAACCTGCAACTTAGCCGTTGTCCATCTTCTGGGTTCCATTACTTAAAATTGACAGAGGGCAATCGATCATCATCATCATATGAAGCTTTTCAAATGATTAATTGAATCAAAACATCATAAACACCCCACAATGATTCTTGAACAGTCGCGACTTAACCTTGCATCAGTTCATCCCCATTCCAACTCAAAATAGGTAATTAAATATATCCTTCTACTCGATTTCAAGGGGGAAACAAAAGCCCTATGTTCGATTTTATCAACAATAGCGAATTAGGGTTCAATTTGGAACAATTGCAAATCTAGGGTTCTTGAGTAATTTGGAAGAATTTGTAATTACTGTTTTTAATCTTTTAATTGGCATTTAACCAGATATTGGCTTCTGCCCAACCGGTTACAACCATCAATTCCCACACAAGGGACCCGGGTTCGAACCCGGGGACCCTCAAACCTTTTTAACTATTGGATTTTTAATCATTTTAATTTGCATAAAATATTAATATATTGTTTAGTTAAATAAAAATTATTTTGTTAATGAAAATATTTCAAAAATTATTAAGTTAATTTTTAAAGATTTTAAAACTTATAATTTTCAAATTTAATTACTTTTTAAAGAATAAAAAGGTTATAAAACATAATTAAGTCATTTATATGTTATAAATATATTATAGCTCAAATTTAGATTATTTCAAAATACTTTAAACCTACATATTACAAATATTTTAAATAATTAATTATACAAATGATTATTTAATAATTATATAAATAATAATTATTCAATGTTTTATTTAACCATGTTATATCATAAATAGTTGATAAATCTACTTCTTAAACTTTTAATTAAATTCTTGAAACTTATAAAACAACATATTATACTTTATTCTTAAAGTTTTGTGTTATAAGATCTTTATAATAAATTATTTAAAAGTTCAAAACTCTACAAAATGATTTTAAATAATTTCAAACTCATTTAATAAATATTCAATTAATCACCCTTATCAAGTTTTAATAACTAATTATTAAATTAATTATTTCTTTTCATACATTATACTTAATTTCTATTAAATCAACAAATCAAATTGTTAAATCATTTTTAATTATTCTTGGTCTTAATTGATTTATATCATCGTTATTAAACCAAAACATAAACGATTCATTATTTTACTTAATTATTTAAACCCCCAAATTCCAATTGAAACTCTAGTTCATGTCTAATTGATAATCTTATTATCAAACTTAATCTTGGAATTAATACATTTAGGTAACTTGTAAAAGAAATCGTTGGAGCCTCGTTTAATTTCTTATCATCACCTTATATATATCAAGTGAGTTCTCCATGTCTCTTTTTACTTTATTTCACACCGTTTGGGGTGAAACATGTTAACTTTATCAACTTACACTTGTAAACATATTGATACTTGTAAATGCACATACAATTCATCTTTACCTTTTTGTCATGGTTATTTGTGTTATTGTAAGTCTTATATGAGATACATATTTTGTTTACAATCATTAACTATTGCTAGCCTGATGACATTTTAGATCTTTGGGCCTGACAAGCCTATTTGGTGCTAAAGTCGATGTATTGCCGGCTCCTGATGACGTATGCTTGTTCATCATGGGAACCAAATACACTTAGCCAATATATATCTTGTAATCAAGTTGAGGTTTAGTTGTAATATATGTTTCTATAAACTTGCTAACTCGTAACCTATGACATGAATTCTTACTTGTAAACCTTTTTATATATATATGTATGTTCAACCCATGGGAACTCACCAACATTCAAGTCGACCTTTTATTTTTAACATATTTCTGGTTTGATACTTGAGGATTCTCTTCGTGCTCATATAAGACTTGGACCTAGTTTAACTAAATATGTTATTTCTTTGTTTGAAGCTTTTGTATTGTATGGACTTATTTGTCTTGTAATGTTCAATGATTAATGATATTTAATATTATTTCAACTTAATTAGTTCCATGTACTATGAACAATCGTCTCCATTCGTCCGCCCCAATGATTCCGCCGTCGGTCGGGTGTGACAAAATGGGAACATATATCCATGGATTTCATAACCAAGTTACCTCGTACTCCTCGTGGCCATGATAGTATATGGGTGATTGTGGACCATTTGACCAAAATGACACATTTCATACCAATACGAGACATTTACAAAGTTTCAAGATTAGCTCGTATCTACATTGATGAAATTGTGAGTCGTCATGGCGTGTCGTTGCACATTATATCCGATCGAGACGCTCATTTCACTTCACACTTTTGGTCGTCTATCCAGGAACTCTGGGTACCCAATTGGATTTAAGTACGGCTTACCATCCTCAAACAGATGGTTAAACCGAACGAATAATTCAAACCCTCGAGGACTTGCTACGTTTTTGTGTCCTTAACTTTGGTGGTGATTGGGATACGAATTTACCACTCGCGCGAATTTTCGTAAATAGTAGTTATCACTCGAGTATCAAGATGGCACCATTCGAAGCACTTTATGGTCGTAAATGTCGTTCACCGATCTGTTGGACCGACATTGGTGAACATTTCATTACTGGTCCTGAACTTATACAAGAAACGACTGATAAGTCTCCATAATCCGCAAGAAACTTGAAGTGGCAAGAAGTCGACAAAATAACTATGCCAATAAGTATCGCAAACCATTGGAGTTCCAAGTTGGCGATATGGTTCTTCTTGAGGTTTTACCGTGGAAAGGTGTTGTTCACTTTGGAAAGAAGGGTAAACTGGATCCAAGATTTGTAGGACCTTTCAAAATCCTGAAAAGGATTGGGAAAGTGGTATATAGACTGGAACTACCTTCCGACCTCAGTGTAGTTCATCCTGTGTTCTATGTCTTAAATTTGAGAAAGTGTTTGGCTGACGAGAGTCTGCATGTTCCACTGGAAGACATCCAGATCGACGAGTCATTGCACTTTGTTGAAAACCTGTTGAAATTATGGATCGCATTATGAAGAAGACTAGAACAACAACTACTCCAATTGTCAAGGTTCGTTGGGAGAATAAGTGTAGAGCTGAGTTCAGTTGGGAGCGTGAGGACCATATGAAGGAGAAATACCCACATTTGTTTACTTAGTTTCATTCTTAATTTTGAGATGAAATTCATTTAAGTTGGGGAGACTGTAACATCATGTAATTTTGGGTAACTAGAAGTTAGCATCGTTTATTCTTGTAAGGACCGTTGCTGTCATTTATGAAACTCGTGGGTGGTTAATGTGTTCTTGCATTAAATTTGAAATTTGAAAGTTATGGTTCATTAAATTAAACCTAATGTATAATAATAATACTAATAATATATATTAATAAAAATTAATGATAATAATAATATTTAATAATAATGATAATATTTGTAACAAAATAATAATTACTATAACAACTATAATAATAGTAGCAATAATAAAATAAAAATAACAACAATTATATTAATAATAGGTTATAAAAAAGAGTTAACAAATTAAGTATTAATGTTAAAATTAAGTCCAGGGGGTACACTTTAAATTAGAGTTTTAAGCATAAAATGATAACAAATTAAACTACAGGGGCCAATTGTGTAATTAATTAAAAACCCAAACAATTCCCCCTATCACCCGTAAATCCAGCGAGTTACTCCGGCCACCGTCGGCCAACACTCCAGTGAATCCAAAACAACCGATTTTGGATCGATTCGTGATCCCAAATCACTCCCCATCCTTCCTAGCACACGTTTCAAACTTGAACACACCAATTAATCACATTTAAACGCCGGTTACAAAGCCCAATCGAGAGGGAAACGACAATTTTGAACTCCATAGTCGTTCGAGCCTTAAACTTTAATAAAAACTCAATTAATTCAACCTAATCGAACGTCTACCTATTCCTAATCGATTGCTACATTCAATTTCACCTGAAAACACACAAAACTTCGCATTCGATTGTCTTTTTATCACGAATCTAAAGCTTGATCGAACTACACTTCTACACAACTTTATTACAAATTGACAGAGGGCTTTCATTCCCTATCATTTAAAGAAGCTAAACCTGCAATTAATTGGTTATCATCAACCAAATCATCTTGGATCAATTCTCCACCGTCGCGGCTATTCCTTGTTCATCCTCATTGATTTAAATTTCAATCTAGGTAATTAAACAGTGTTATATACTCGATTTTATGTGGGAAACAAAAGCCCTATGTTTGATTTCATTATCAACAACGAATTTGGCTTCAATTTGTATTAATCCGATTCTAGGGTTCTTGAGTTTGGGGGAGCTCATTAGGGTCGTGTTTTTAAGATTTTAAAACCAACATAAATTACGGCTGAGGCCCTGGTTCACTGGTTAAGACAATGTCCTCCTAACATGAGGTCCTGGGTTCGAACTTGGGCACCGTCATGTTTTATTTTTAAAGGCTTTTTAGCCTAAAACCAATATTAGAAAAAAATTAATATATATAAAAATTAATTTTATAAATTTCAAATATTCCAGAAGCCTCCAAATATTTTCTGTGATTTTTCTAAGTTTAAAATATATGTTTTTTATTAATAAAAAATTTTAGCAAAGATTATTTTGGATAATTTCTAATAAAATGGATTATAATAATAATTTGTAAATTATCATTGGTCCAATATCTCTTTACAATTAATATAGTCTAAATAGTATTTAGTTATAACCTTTATTTAAACTTTGTAAATATAAACCTTTTAAATTATCATAATGTTTCTTTTCACATCTTTGTATGAAAAATAAATATATATTTTTCCAAAAAAATTTGAAGATTCTGAACAAACCCCAAAAAAATTCACTTAAGACCCTAGCTCTCGCTAGTTATTAACTTCTTATAATCAAACTTTAATATTGTAAATATATATATGTATAACTAGGTACCTTGTGACGGTTTACGTTAGAGCGACGCTTATCATTAATCTTATTAATCGTCAATTATATATTTATTGACCAAATGAGTATTTCTATACCTTTTTTGCATATTTTTACACTTTGGGAAACATATTACCTTATAACCATTGCACTTGTAAACTTGCTTGATTCTTGTAAACACTTGGCAATTCACTCGTATATTATGGTTAGTTAATCTTAGTAATTATCATGTATTGACTATTATATGTGCAATCATTAACTATTGCTAGCCTGACGACACCATAGATCTATGGGCTTGACAAGCCTGCTTGGTTAATCTAAGTATACTTAGCTAATCGTATAATCTTGTAAACGTGGATTCTTGTAAACTGTCAAGGTTTGATTGTTGCATCTATCATACATCCCTAGTTACTTTGCTCACTAACTTATGACATGAGTTGCCATCTTTATATACTTATGTATGAAAACTATAGAAATCTTACCAACATTATGTTGACCTTTTTATTTTTAACATGTTTCAGGAAACGCGCAAGTTTGATTGTCATTATTAAAGCTTATTCACATCTAGAAATGAATCTAGTTAATAAATAAATCGTTTTGGATTATTTCATGTTACGTTATGTTGACTTATTATTTGAGACTTATGGTTGTATTTTTACTTTTAAAACTTATGGTTTTAATATTTGGATTATATAATAGTGTTATCTGGTTGTGAACAATCTTAACCCTCACATCTTAAGGATTCCGCCATTAAGGTTGGGGTGTGACATTTAATTCCTCATTTGTTCTGTAACAAGTTGCATAAATCTATGGACTTGTGAGGAATTGATTCACCCTCAATATGATGAAAATTTCATATTGTGAACGAAGGGTGTCCTTCCTAATGCTTTTAATTTCATCACTCCCTTCACAAAGTGTATGAAGAATTTTCCACAAGAAATTTTCTATTTTGTAATTCTCACACCTGACTAATATTTCTTCAGGTAAAGCCATACTAAGCAAACTATATGCTTTAATATCAACTTTAACCTTCTTAACATCATTAGGTGACAGATCCTTTGTATTTATTGGTTGATTGTTGTCATTATAATCCGGCACAAGAATGGGTGGAATATAAGGACCTTCAGTTATTGAAACCCATATGTCAAAATCTGTATAATTAATATGATTCCTGAACTTGATTTTCCAGGATTTAAAGTCTGCTTTTTTTCCAACTTTGGAGGTTAGTATGACGACCCACCAAAGTTACTCATGTTTAGTTAAAATCTATGATTTTAACTATTATAGAGTATCTTTTAAGAAATAAACTAATTAGTGATAAATCTAAAATTATAAGAAATAAACAGTTGTGGTCACAAATCAGTCAATCCTTTCAATAATAATTAAATATCAAATTTAAGGATTTTGTCAATGTATTTGTTCAATTATATATGAACAATATATGAATGTCAATCAATAACCTAGATCTACTATTCAGTTGATTTGAGTATTGACCCAAGTTAATCAAGTAATGTAACAGGGCTTGCTGAGAGACAATTCACTATTTTCATTAAATCACACAAAACGATTTGCTTAGAAACAATAGACCTGATCAGCAAAGACTGACAAATCCAGTAAAACAAGCAAACAATTAACGAATTAACACTGATAGATCAATTGATCTAAATCAATGAGCACTTGGCTCTGATACCACCTGTGAATCCAAGGATCGCAATTAGGAATTATTAGTGTTAATTTGGAGTCAAGTCAATGTTTGCGGAATCAATACTAACTTTGTTTAATTGTTTTTAATAAATTCAATATCAACAAAAACGATTAATGATGAAGACGAACACAATAAGAAGAACACAATTAATAATCAACAAAATCATTTAATTCAATGTATTTCATTAAAACATTTTAATGATTACATATGAATAAACAATGAATGCAATAAAATTGGTTTGAATGTATTGATGTTGATGTGACGGCTGCTAGTATTTGTGTTTGTATGATTTGATGTTAGTTGTTTGTGATCGTGTATCTTCTTGTTGTCGTCGCCATCTACTTGATGTGAAACCTAGGATCCATATTTATGGCATGTGTGTTTCTCTTAAGGAAACACCGGATCTCTTGGGATTCGCAAAGCCGTTTTGTTGACTTGTTGACTTGTAACACTTGTATTATTAAATACAAGTTTTGGACTCCACAGGAATATGGTATTCCGTAGATGTTTGTTCTTCCGAAGGAGCCTTGTTCTTCCAGGGGAGTCTTGTTCTTCTATAAGAATCTTCACTTCTGACTTCAGAGTTGGTGTTCTTCATCCGCATAAGATCTTCAAATGATTGATTTTGTAAGAAACATATCTACGAAAGAACAAAAAATGTGCATCCCTAGATGTTTTTTACACTTAGTTAATTTTTAGAAATTGACCAAGTATTATGTTTGCACATGCAATCATACACAGATCAACACACATATGGGTTAACCTATATATAATGCATACGACATAATAATAAATTACAATTGTTCATTACAAATATTGATTAAAGTTTTAAGCCTATACAAAATGATCTAGTCCTATAGTTCCTAGATCTAACAAAAGTTATAAAGGTTAATGTATAAAACATTATAAAAACTTAACTTGATGATTAGTTAATTACTCATAATGGTATCAATAATTGAGGGACACTCTCAAAAGATGTTAAATGATACATAATATTCATATGTGATACCAAGTTTCGTATTTTAGATATAAAACGATATGTAGGATAGCACATATGTCAAGACGTGATGATAAGTTAAGTCAGATATGCTAACTCTGCAAAATAGAATGCATTGAAGTGGCATCATTTTCATCAACATTTAGATTTGTTTTAATATAAGTACTTATATTGTTTGGGCGCCTTATTTTGCACATTACTTACTTTTGGGTTTTACATTATGTTACATTCCCGCATCTTAAACTTTGAACAATGTTTTTACGTGTTGAATAAGCAAACTCATTATAGGAACATTTTATGTAACACTCTAAACAATTTACACATTAGTCATGAAAAGAAGAGATGTTGGGTAGAAAAAGAATCATCTATCTTATATATCATCAAAACTTATTTTGGGCATAATGGTTGATGCAAGGAAATCGAACTCCATAGTAAGTTTGCTTGGGTGGGAACAATTCAAAGATGAGTGTCCTAATAAAAAAGTTTTCACTTAGGCAAAAAAAAGTTTTCACTTAGGCAAAAAAAAGTTTTCACTTAAGTAAACAAAAGTAAACCAATGAGCTGGTTGCGGGCAAAGCAAGTCGTATTTATTTATATGAGAGATAAGATATTACAAATATTGTTTGATGTAACACCCGGTCATTTCTAAAAAAAGATGAATAAGAGGTTGAAGAATAAAAGAAAGAAAAGCAATAAAGTCTAAGTGGAGGGACTAAAAGTGTCCAAAAGGACAAAATCTTTCAAAAGTTGGTGTAAAGGTGGGCATGGCCGCCCACCCTCCCCTTCACATTACTTTTCATTCGGATTGAGAGAGAGAGAGAGAGAGTGAGCATAAACTCTCGGAAGAAGAAGAAGAAGAAGATCGAATTTAAGGTATGAATTCGTGGTTTTTAAGTGTTTGTGTTGGGTTTTGGTCTCGGGTTTTTGCTTATATGTTTGTGTGTGTTCGGGTGTGCGTGTTTGATGGGGTTTTTAGGTGCTTAAACTCATTTGCAAGAGGGTTAGAAGGAAGATACACTCAAGTTGCATCAGGTGAGTTCTAGACCTCGGTTTCTACTTGTTTTTAAACATCTTTGGGGCTGAAAATATATTTAAATGATTTTTACAATGTTTGAGTATGTATGCCCGTATGTATTATGCATGTTGGATGATGATTCTTAGATGCTTATAGGTTGTTCATGTTTAGAATGGCCTTGGTAAGCTTAGAACAGATGGGTTTGATGATTGGGTTCAAAAACATCCTAGAAACATGTTTTACAAAACGCTCATGCGCCAAGATAAGGCTCATGCGCCTGAAAATGCCTTAGAAGGATTTAAGTGTAATCCATGCGCCTGAACAGTGATCCATGCGCCTAGAAATATTAGTCGGATGACTAAGTGTAGGGCCATGCACCCTAATAGTGCCCATGCGCCCAAGTGGCCCATGCGTCTAAGTGTCCATGCGACTGATTAGCCCATACGCCTAAGTTCATACGCCTGAATAGTACCCATGCACCTAGAATTGGGCTAGAATTGACTAAGTGTTCAGACGTCCAGAATTCCCATGCACCTAGGCACTCATGCGCCTGCATAGTGCTCATGCGCCTGCATAGTGCTCATGCGTCTGCATAGTGCTCATGCGCCTGAAAGTTGCCCATGCGCCTAAGTGTTTCCCATGCGCTTGCATAGTGCCCACGCGCCTGCATAGTGCCCACGCGCCTAAGGACTTACAATATTTTCTGATTTTTGGGGAAAAAGTGTAATGTAGGCTTTGACTTGGGAGGTTCCCGGGGGCTATGTAGGTTGACTTTTGAAGTCATTTATGTGGTGATGATGTGATGTATGATTGATGGATTGTATGATTGTTTGATATGTTCCTTATGATGATGAATGTTTATCTTTCCTATGGCTTTATGTGTTATGTTATGAATGAATGAATAAAGTATTATGTCACGTAAAGTGAAAGATAATGAAAGTGGAACACGAAGTAAGAATGCATGCATTATTGAATGACGAATAAACGAAGGAAAGGCTTGCAAGCACATATTTGAGGTGAGCAACCCGGTTGTTGCAACAGACTCGAACAGTGAGCTATCATGAAGTTGCTATGGGGTGAGCAACACTATGGTTGCAACAGACTCAGATAGCGTGCTATCATTGAAAGTGGCAATTGGGGTGAGCGACCCTATGGGTGCAACAGACTCGAACAGCGAGCTATCATGAAGTTTCCATGGGGTGAGCAACACTATGGTTGCAACAGACTCGGATAGCGTGCTATCATTGAAAGTGGCAATTGGGGTGAGCGACCCTATGGGTACAACAGACTCGAACAACGTGCTATCGTAAAGTTGCCATAAGTTAAGCAACCCTATGCTTGTAACAGACTCGGATAGCATGCTATCATTGAAAGTGGCAATTGGGGTGAGCGACCCTATGGGTGCAATAGCCTCGAATAGCATGTTATCGTGAAGTTGTCATGAGGTGAGCAACCCTATGGTTGCAACAAACTCGGATAGCGTACTATTGTTGAAATTGGCAATAGGGGTGAGCAACCCTATGGTTGCAACAGACTCGGATAATGTGCAAATAGTTGTGATTGTTAATGAGTTGAGCGACCCTGTTGTCGTAATAGACTCGGAATGAGGAACGTATAAAATGAACGAGGTTAACGAATGTAATGAAAGATAATAATTATATTATCAATGTGTACGTATGATGTATGAGCACGAATGAATGTACAGCGCAGTATGATTTGAAAGAAAGTAAATAACGGTTTTAACGATTGAAATGTATGTTTTATTATAAAACTAGAACTCACTCAGCAACACTGACTTTTATACATTTTCAGTTGACAGGTAATTATTGCTGAGGATGGCACGAGGGTGAAGCTACTCGGCAGGGAAAGACTGACATCCATTCGTATTTTATGTTGTTGTTGTTTTGTAATGCAGTAAAACAATTCTTTTGTAATCAGTTAAACGATGCTGTATTGCTTAACAACAGTGTTTTAATTGAAACGAATGGTTTTTGATAAATTATTTCCGCTGCTTAAGTTTGTAAAATTATAATGTGTAGTGTTTTAACTGCTGTGATTGACCAACTGTGAGGTTTCCGGGAACGGGGCCTTACATTTGAACCATTCATTTCCAATTCAAGATGGAAAGAATAATTAGTCTTTGAGGGTGTGTAAAGGGACACATTAGGCAAATCTTATATTTTTTTTATGAAGAAGGTGATATAAACTTCATCGAATATGATGAGACCATAACTAGCTTGGGAAGCGGGGCGACGTAACAACTTAGGGAAATCTTACATCGGTCATGGATGTGAGAGATGTTCATTAAAAATTATCCATTTAAAATACCACCAACACGTTTTGGACGTAGTGGTTGTGAATGTAAACGAGAGGAAAACCACACAATTAATGTTTGAGTAGTCTAATGTATGACCTTTTAAAAAGTTTTCACTTGAGCAACTAAAGAAAATATGTAAAATGTTCATGAACAAAACGGATAAGATTGGTTGTTATGAGAGACCGGATGATACAATCTCTCTAACAATTAGTTGAAAGCATTTTCACATTTAAATGTAGTTATCTGATCTTTAGGAAAAATCCTTATCTATTCATTGTGCATTTGTAAAGTCAGTTAATGAATTTATATTAGTTTTATTGTAGAATTTTGTTTACCTGGTCGAGAGATGTTGTATACTATTTAGAATATAAATTGAACAATGTATATTAATTGAATATTTATGGCCCGCAAATATAAGGTTGAGAGCAATGATACAAATTAAGAAATATATATATATATATATAATCCTTATCATGAAGTTTTATTTTAATATACAGCCCTTGTTGATAGGTGAATATGTTTGAATCATACATGCAAATTAGTCAACTGCATGTCATAAGGTATAAAACACCAGCCACATATAAGAGAATAATACAATTCGGTCAGTGCTGACATAACATAATACATATAACATAACATAATACATATAACATAATACATATAACATAATACATATAGTGAAATAAATCTCAAATATACATCTATACAATTTGGAATATACATATAAACCAAGTCATTACATTGTTAATTGTTTAGCACAATGTCCTCCTTAACACTCAAGCTATCATCCGTGTCTCCACATTTAATGTCTCTTAACATAAAAAGTTACTAATTCACCACCACAAGTCTTTCACGTAACAATTTCTAAATTTGAATAATATATTTAAGAAAAACATGCTATCATATCTTGTATATAAAAATATTTCATCCAAAATTTGTGTTAAAGCATGTAACAAATGCATGTTTAGACCGTTTTCCACTATTATAGAGTATGTTTGTTACGATACGTTTGCTCCGAATGAGGAGTTGATGTTCTTTAAGACTCAACATTAGTCCAAGTGAGAAAAATAATATTTCTATTTTTACCTACCATTTTATGACAATGAATTTCAGTTTCTCATCCAATTTATGACAATATATTTCAGCTTTCCCATCGCATGATAAAGTATTGGGATTTGGCATATATCGTATACTAATATTGTGGCTAATTATGTTTTTTTTCTTTAGTACATCACGTGTGTTCTTTAAGGTTAAAACAATCTTTTCTTGCTCTAGCTATATCCTATCGTCTTTACTAAACTTAGATTTTCAAGGTTATTTGAAATAAAGTAAAATTTCTGGTACAAGTTCGAACAAAAATAGTTTTTTTATGTAAAAAGAATAAGGATAAATCTTAACCATTCATCATTATAATTAATGATTAAGTTCAAATTATAGAAAGCGAAATTGTTGGATCAATAATTTAATTATAGCTACTATGGTTCGAGTCTTTTTATTTTTTTTAAATGCTCACAACTATTACATATAATATTTTTATATAAATATAACACTATAAAAATATTTTTAACCTTTAAAACAAGTTTAATATTGATATATAAAAAAGATAAAAAAATATATATCATTGTGCCTATTGTTTGTCATTGTATTTTTTACTCGTCAATGTGGCTTTCTTGTTTCTTACTGTATTTTTCTAAACACCATTGTGTTCTTTTAAAGGATAAGTTTTAAACAATACAATAGTGAATTCTAAAATATAAAACACAATGATAAAATAATAATTAGTTTATCTAATACATTAAAAACAATGATAAAGTAATATAAAATAATTTAAAACGTAAAACACAATGATTAATGTATTATTGCTTTTTACTGAACACATTTGTGCTTTTTTAAAAATGTTTTTAAAATTATATTGATGAAATAATAACATTATGTACTATTAATATGTAAACATATCCTTCCTACTCTTTTGGATCAAATATCAATCATTTTTATTATAACCCTAACCTAATAATATAATATTATTTTATATTGAGATATTATTGTATATATGATCTTTTAACTTTTTCAAAAAGGTATTTTGCATAAATTAATTGTAATGTCATAAAGCAAGTGGATTTGGAATAGAATTTTATATGAAAAGGCGTTTAATCTTTATCTCTTTATAATCTTTTCAATGCTTTACATTCAAATACATTTGTACGCAACCACCTGTGCATTTGTCAAAAAGACCCTACCAATGCCTTCACCAAGAAGATGATGTCCCAGACCCATGTTCGGAGCAAAAAGCTCACCTTTTTTGCTTTCTATGGTTTCTTTGTTGCTCTAAATGTGGACTGATTTTTCTTTTTCTCTTTTTTGGTGAAAAATCACATACAATAAAGTGTACCAAAACAACCCTAGTGGTTTTCATTAACTTATTTCATTCACATTTTTCCTTTCACAAATGCTTTTTAGGGTGGATCTTAACAAAACGATAAGTCTATTGTCATATGACATAGATGTTATATTCGATTCGTGAGATCAGTATGTTGCAAAAAAACAAGATAAGAATATAACAGAAAAACAGTATTATAGAAAAAAACCATAAAAATATTATAAGAACAAGTATATTAGTTAGTCTTAAAGTACCAAGACACCTGGACCCCACGAATGTGGGAGCCACCAAGTTTGCGTTTCCCCATGTCTCTCTTTCACTCACTATATAAGTATGCCATAAATTTCCCCCTTGCAACCAAATAGAACAACTTGCTTTCTTGTTGTAACATCAAACATGAGAGTTTTATAAACATTGAATTCATAAACACACTCTTGTAGTCTTGTCCCCTTTATTTGGTTGCCTGGTTGTCATCAAGCTTTTTATCCCTCCCAAGTTTGCATGGCGGATGTTCATAAAAGTCATGATTCCACACGTATAAAGTTATTTGGTAAGATGATCAACGTGCAAGAGATGAGAGAATTGAAACAAGAGCCCATAAAGATCGATGATGTCGATGATCAAACGCTAACTAATAAGAGGCCTGACAAGATCATCCCATGCCCTAGGTGTAAAAGCATGGAGACCAAATTTTGCTACTTCAACAACTACAATGTTAATCAGCCAAGACACTTTTGCAAAGGGTGTCAAAGGTACTGGACCGCTGGTGGCGCCCTTCGCAATGTGCCAGTTGGAGCTGGTCGTCGAAAGGCTAAACCACCATGTGGTCATGGCCTCTTTGGTGATAGTTTAACAAATGTTTCATATTTTGATGATACTACTTCAGCTAGTGGTATCCATTTTGATGGGCTGATGGAGTGGCACATGGCGGCCCATGGCGGTTTTCAACATCTTTTTCCAGTGAAGAGGATGAGGAACTCCACCGATGACCATTAGTTGAGAATATATGTGTTAGAAAAATAATTATTTCGGCTGGATTTCTAGCACCTTTGTTGATTAGCTAATTTCTGGATATTAATGAAGCAAGTATATCGTGTAATAAACAATTACTGTGAATGGGTACAAAACAGTGTTTTTGGTACTTTATTTCTTTATAAAATATATAGGAACGTTGAAGTGATAATTCAAAGTTAGTATTTATCTTTTATTATATCAATTAGTAATTATCTTTTGATAGTTAGTTTAAGTTTATCAATACGGCAAGTTGATAGTGATTTGTTTAATTTGTTTATTGTAAATCTATAGTAGTTTGATTTGGTTCATGATGTAATCAAGTTTTATATACAAGGAGAGTCCTTAATAAATAATAGCGGGTTAATTTTTGGTACATTTCTTTGCGCAAGTATTCTAGGCATATAGTCACCAGCCTTCAATGGAGAAGGGTTTGATTTTTGGCATATATATTCATATAAGAACTATTTTGATATCCTAAGAACTCTGAGAAACTGTTGTGATAGATATCATTGAACACGATAGTGTTGGGTTAGGGTCAAGTCGGTCAAGTTATGGTGAACGGGTGATAGGTTATTAGAAAGTTTATTGTGTCATATTTTTTAATTATTAGTGGATCATAGTTAGTTAGCAAGATTAGTGGGTCTAAATATGGAGTAATGGGTTAGTGGGTAAGTTACTTTTTTTCTTATTTAATGTAAATTTGAAAATGAATGAGTAGCAAGAGTTGAGTATAATCTTGGGCATAAAACCAACATTTAGTATCAGCGCGCAAGGTTAAGAAAAGAATGTCGTTTCGAGAGTCAGTTTCGGGAGGAGAAGCAGGGCTGTGGGGCTAAAGAAGAAAAAGTCGTACGAGCAAGTCAGATTGAAAGAAGTGAAAAGTAAAATCAAGAAGATGGTGAAAGTATTATTGGAAGCAGCGATTAGAACGGTGGAGATTGCCAGCAGTTTAAATGAACGAAGAAGGAAGCAAACTACATGAGAAAAGAGTCGTTGTCTGTGCTTTATTTTTGAAAGAATTAAAGGAAGAACCGGCTGTAAGAAAGTAACGATTGATGCAACAAAATCAATTGAATGGAGAGCAACCACCCATGTAGGCATGTACTTGAATTATTTGGGGTTTATGTCGTGGAGAAATTAGCAGAAAAGAAAGGGAAGCAAGGTGAGTCAATATTATGTTTCAAGATAGAAGAAAGCAACACTGGGTGTTTTCGGGCTTAGTTTCGGGACCGTCACGATGACCAAATCGTGACTGATTACAGTGGTAAAACCAACCAGAATAGCATAATATTTCTCTATATAATGTATAATTGAGAATGAACGAGTAGCAAGAGTTGAGTATGATCTTGGGCATAAAATCAACACCGTTGATGACTAAGAGAGAACTAGAGGAAGGATGTTGGTGTGTTGTCCATATTATAATAAGTTGTAGACAATAAGGTTTTCTCTCAGATTGCTAGGGCAACTACTACCAGGAAAGCATGGAGCCTACTTCAAAGCGGATATCAAGGAAGATCAAAAGATTGTTGAGAAAGTTTTGAGGAATCAGCTAGCCTGATGAGATCATTTGGTGGCTGCTATTGAGGAGGTGAAAGATCTAACCACATTGACTTATGATTAATTTATGGTATCATTACAAGCACATAAGGTGCGTGTAAATCAAAATGTTCAACAAACTGCAAAAGAACAAGTTTTCCATGCCAATGAAGATATGGCGGTCTTTTCTATTGAAAAGTTTAAAAGTCTTGGTTCATGTTTTATGAAGAAGTGATTGTTAGAAAGTTTCTTAATTCGGTTCTAAAGAAGTATGTGTAGGCTGTAACTTCTATTGAACAACACTCCGACCTTAAAAGTATGCCATTTGAAGAAGTGATATGAAGGCTAAAAGCGTATGAGGAAATACTCCAAAGCCATGATGAAAAGGAGGAAGAACAAAGTCAAATTTTAATGGCTAAAGAGCAAAAGAATGTTGAACAAGATGATTGGAAATATGGACGAGTAAGAGGTCATGGAAGAGGTGAAAGAGTCCAATGAGAAAGGAACATATTAAGGTGACAAAAGTGAAATTCAGTGTTATAGTTGTGAAATTTTAGGACACTTTAGCTATAATTGCACAAAATGAAAAGGCAAAGGAAAATAGAACAAAGTCAATTTGATCCAAATTAAAGAAACATCCTAATTGCTTTGATGAAGAAATAGGTAAAGATTTAGAGGATGAATGTTTCATTTAATCTTGACGGGTTGGTTTACGGGTTGTTTTTTATTACTATTTTAGTTTGTTTTATTTATGAGCAAATAAATACTAGAAGATCATGGTTGAGTGTGTTAAGTAGTGGATATTAATGTTATAGAGTCTGGTATTAATTTAGGAGAAAGTGGATTTAATTTGTATGGTGAATTTGTTTATTTTCATTTGTTCTTTGGGCTATTAATCTTTGTTCAAAATCAGTTTAGGGTGAATTTGTTACAACAAAAGTCTACATCTTTTTGTATATCTTTGTTCATTGAAACACTAAAATAGTAACAAATCAGTTTTCAATCAAATAAAGGAATTGGTACCAACAAAAAGGTTGATGATCATAGTGAAGGTATGTAAGAGAGAGCATGTGGTTTTGGAAGAGCTAGGAATGACGTCTATTGTTACAATTATAACAAGTTCAATGACTTCAAGTTGGAATGTTGTACTGAACCATAGGCGAATATGACTCTTGTAGATAACAAAGCAAATGAAGAGGCAAAACTCTTCATGGTAGTAGCATATCATGAATAGTATAAATCATATGTCTAAGACAAAATACTTATGCTAAGCAGAAAGAATGTCAGGAAGACAAACTCCGTTTGGTTTCTAAACAACATATCATATAACTGGATAAAAGGGTTCCTTCAAGGACCTAGAAGAAACACGAAAAGTGACGGTTATAACAGGAAAGAGTAATGGACATTAGGTGGTAGGAAAAGGAGTAGTGCATTTGGAGATAGACATGTTTAAGCATAATATACTGCATGATGTATAATATGCTCCTAATCTTATATATAACCTACTTAGAGGTTGTTGGGTAGCCTCTTAATGGTTGTTAAAAGGCTAAGAGGCTACCTCTTAATGCTCATTAGAGGTTGAAAGGCTACCTTTTAATGACCATTAAGAGGCTGCCTCTTAATTGTCATTAATTAAGAGGCTACCTCTTAATGGTTCATAACCTCTTAATGGTTCATAACCTCTTAATGGTTCATAACCTCTTAATGATTAAGAGGTAAACATAATGCTGAATGATTAAAAGTTTAAATATTAATTGTACTTATTAACCATTCAACATTATTGTTACTTCTTAACTATTAAAAGGTTATGAACCATTAAGGAGTAGTCGTTTTAATGATCATTAAAAAGCTATCAAACAATCCCTTAGTTTAAGACAACTAATGTGTTCTAGCACTCACTCTTATGATGAGGGAGAGTGTGTAACTAAAAGCAAAATAAGTGGCAAAGCTGTTTATTGTAACACCCGATTATTTCCTTTGAAGCCAAAGAAAGAAGAAAAAGAAAGAAAAGAAATAAAATCCAAAGTCGAAGGACCAAACTTGCCAAAACGGGAAAATATTTGGAGGAGTGGGGTATAAAAGGGGCATGGCAGCCCATTCTCCCCTCATTCTCCCCTTCATTCGGCTAGAGATAGAAAGAGAAAGAAGAAACAGCAAAGGCTAGGGTTTTTGAAGAATCGAGGTGCAAAAGTCGAAGGCAAGCGGGTTTGTGAGAAGTTATACCCGAAGAGGCTGTTAATGTGAGTTCTAGGACCCCTCTTTTACACGTTTTCAACTGACTTTTTCGGGCTGGAACACATGGAAAATCGTTTTTGTTTGTGTTGGGTGTAAACCCGTTTGTATATGTATGTGTATGTGTATGATTCGGGTGGGTTTGATTTCGGGCTTGGTTTTGCTTGAATGGTGTTGTGGTATGTGTTTCTAAGTTTTAGAATGGTTGATTTGAGCTTAGAACATGTTTTAGAGGGTTTGGAAGCCGAAATTGCAGATTAGGTTCGGGGAAGACTGCATTCTACACCCAGCTAGGGCTATGCGACTGGAAGCCAGGCGACCGAATGGCATGTGACTGGAGGCCATACGGCCGAAAGGCATGCGACTGAAGTCCATGCGCATGGGTGCCATGCGACAGAGAGTCATACGTATGATGGTCATGCGACTAAGGAAATGCGGATGAGGGTCATGCGACTGGGGGAAATGCGGATGAAGGTCATATGACTGAAGCCCATACACCCGAATACCATGCGACTGAGGTTCATACGTATGGGAGTCATACGACTGAAAGCTATGCAACTGGGAGCCCATACGCCTAAGTGTTCATTCGCCCATAGTGCCCATACGCCTAAGTGTTCACACACGCATGGAAGGCCATGCGACTGAATAGGGCCAATACGCCCAAATAGGGCTCATATACCCGAAAGAACATAGTTTATTTTCTGACTTTTGGGGGAAGCGCAAATGTAGGTTTTGACTTGGGAGTTACCGGAGGTTCATATAAGTTGACTTTTGAGGTCATAGACGTTATGATGGGCATGGATGACGATGTATGATGTTGTATGTTTATGCATGATGGTATGTATGATGTATGTTATGCATGTATGATGGTGCCGTGTACGGTGATGTTTGTATGTTTATTTTGATGTTCCTTTTTATTGTGTGTGGTTATTTTCTTGTGGCTTTACGTTGAATGTTAATGAATGAAATGAAAGTATTATGTAACGTAAAGTAGAAGATAATGAAAAGAGAAACATGATGAATGAATGCATACATTAATGAACGATGGGAAGTAAAGTAAGTCTTGCAAGCCTTGAATGTGGGAACACGCCCAATGAAGGGTGTTAGTCCAACGGTGTGTGGGCTAGCTACCCCAGAAGGATGTACACCGGAGTTCGTCTTTATGACCGACCATTTGTATAGAACCTTTGTCGCTTACCCTAGATACTGTGGCCAGGCTGCTGTGCACCATGACGGAAGTTCTAAGATAGACCTTGGCCCAGTATCTGCTTTATGCATGACGGTGGGTATTTCACATGACAATGGTACACTTGAATTTACCCTTAGGTACTATGGCCAGGCTGCTGTGCACCATGACGGGGGGGGGGGGGGGGGGTCTATGATAGGCCCCGGCCCAGTACCCGCTTTATGCATGACGATGGGGTAAAGTTCATGGTTTTTGATGGAATAAAATGAAGTAATGATGAACGTATAAACGTAGGTAAGAAAGCATGAATGAATGGAAGTTAATGATTGAATGATAAAGATAATAATGATATTATCTATGTGTACGTATGATGTGTGTTCATATGCAAAAGTAAAGAACGGTTTTAACGAAAGTAAAGTATGTTTTAAATTAAAACTAGAACTCACTCAGCAACGCTGACTTTTATGTGTTTCCAGTTGGCAGGTAATGTTGCTGAGGATGGCACGGGGCATCTACTCAGCTCTTTTGGATGGCATCCATTTTTATAATGCTTTTGTGATGTAATGCAATATGTATTTTGTAGTTTGATAACAATGTATTGTTTTGCAAAAGCCTTTATAATGAAATGAGATGTCTGTTTTAATGATTCCGCAGTAGTGTTTTCTTTAATTTAACGAAAATATATGTTTTATGTGTAATGAATGACCAGCTGTAAGCGTCCCGGGAACGGGACCTTACAAGTTGGTATCAGAGCCAAAGTTTAAGTGAAACGGGTAAATTTTCAAAATAAACCTAAACTTAAACTGAAAATGGGACCAAAAGGGAAGGGATGACAGGCTGAGTAGCTGCGCGCCATCAGGTATTTTCTTATGATAACTGGTATTATGTGCATATGTTATGTGGTTTATGTATTGCTTGTAGATTTAGATACTGATGTAGTCAAGATAGGAAATGCTTGGGGTATGAAAAGTAAAGGAAGTGGCTAATCACAACTGGCCACTGTAATTAGGGACTTACTATACTTGACATAAACTGAGTTGTTCCCATGAATGATCGTGTTATTATTTGAATCTTTTAGTGTGTGTTGTGGATGGCCGGTGGTAGATCTTTGAAGGTTTCGTCAGGTGAAGGTTATGGTGGACGTGGTGCTGGACCGCGTGTCATGAGAAGTATGACTAGGGCTGCTGAAATGGCACTCGAAGAGCCCGAGATACATCACCCGGATGGAAGTGATGATAATGCGAGTATGAGGACCACATTGAAAGAGACTGTTGTCGAGGGAGTCCAACAGGTCATGCAGGAGATTCTGCTGTCTATGGTGACTGAGGTAATTAGGGCGGTGAAGGAGACGACCACGATTGAAGTGAACAAGAAGTGTAGCGGCGACAAGAATTAGAACGGAAAACAGGTTGAACATGGGGGTTACACTACAACAACAAGGTTGCCAGGACAGATGACCGGCGTGTAGCTTCGTCTGGTGCGGAGACGAGGAAGTGTGGTAAGTGTGCTAAACGGCATACTGGAAAGTGTAGGTGGGGATCAAGCCTCTGCTTCAAATGTGGGAGGCCCGGTCATCTGGCAAAGAATTGTGGGGTGAAGAGGTGTTATAACTGTGGCGAAAATGGTCATATAAGTAAGACTGTAAGAAGCCAAGGGATGAGAGTTTTTGGGCAAAGTGGATGACTGGACTGGAGGGCAGGAGACCAGCGCAGAGCCTTCACAATGACCAGGGAGGAGACTAGGATGGACCCCGATGCCATGTCAGGTACGTATCTAGTAACCAAACTCTTGATTATATGTTGTTTGATTCCAGCGCTTGTAGGAGTTTTATTTTTACTGCCTTTGGTGCTAAGTTGCCCATTAGGAGTAGAAGTATTGATGAGCCATTCGATGTAGAAGCTGCCATAGGTAACGCTACTAGGATTTCTGAGCAGATCGAAGGCTGTAATATAGAATTAGAAGGTCATAAGTTTCCTATTAGACCATTCGTGATAACCTTAGGCGGGATGGACGTAGTCCTGGGAATGGATTGGTTGGCGGACTACGAGGCGAACATTGTGTGTCGCAAGAAGATGATTCGTTTGACAGCGCTTGACAAGAGTTTGGTGACGGTTTACAGTGATCGAGTCACTACAATCCCAAAGGTGATTTCGATAGCGTGGTGGGAAAATGCATGACGCGTGGGTGTTGCGCCTACTTGGCCTACGTAAAGGATGTGGATATGCTAACACCACAACTGACCGACATACCGGTGGTGTGTGACTTTCCAGATGTGTTTCCCGAAGACTTACCAGGAGTGCCACGTGACCGAGAGATCGAATTTCAAATTGACTTGATACCAGGTGCCCAACCTGTTGCTAAGGCACCGTATTGGCTTCGACTAAGATGAAATAATTGATGGAGCAATTACAAGAGCTGTTAGATAAGGGGTTTATTAGACCAAGTATCTCTCCTTGGGGTGCTCCGGTCTTATTTGTGAAAAAGAAAGATGGTAGTATGAGAATGCGTATAGACTACCGTGAGTTGAACAAATCGACAGTAAAGAACCAATACCCGTTACCAAGAATTGATGATTGTTTGATCAGCTTCAAGGTGTCAGTTGGTTCTCAAGGATAGATCTTCGATCGGGCTACCATCATTTAAAGGTGAAAGAACATGTTATCCCTAAAACAGCTTTCCGCACGCGTTATGGTCACTACGGGTTTCTTGTTATGTCATTTGGTTTGACCAATGCGCCAGTTTCTTTTATGGACTTGATGAATCAAGTGTGTCGACTGATGTTGGATAAATCGGTGATTATGTTTATCGATGATATCTTGATTTATTCCAAGAATGAAGAGGAGCATGCCGATCACATTCGAGAGGTGTTAGAGACGTTGAGGAGGGAGAAGTTGTATGCTAAATTCTCCAAGTGCACATTCTGGTTGAGCGAGGTTCAATTATTGGGTCACGTGGTGAATCCCGAGGGGATTATGGTGGATCCGGCAAAGGTGCAGGCAGTGATGCAATGGAAGTCTCCAAAGACGCCATTTGAGATTCATAGTTTCTTGGGTTTGGCGGGCTACTACATAAGATTCATTCAAGACTTCTCTAAGATCGCTTCTCCACTAACCAAGTTGACCAGGAAAGATGTAAAGTTTGTATGGGGTAAAGCTCAAGAGAAGGCATTTGAGGAGTTAAAGGCGAGATTGACTCAAGCTCCTATTCTGTCATTACCCAATGGAAGTGAAGATCTGGTGGTTTATTCTGATGCTTTCTACTTGGGGTTGGGGTGTGTGTTAATACAGAGAGGAAAGGTTATAGCCTATGCATCTCGACAGTTGAAGGTTTATGAGGTCAATTATCCTACTCATGACTTGGAACTAGCAGCTGTGGTCTTTGCGTAAAAGATTTGAGGCACTACCTTTACGGGACGAAGTGCACCATATTCACTGACCATAAGAGCTTGAAGTAATACTTTGAGCATAATGATTTGAACATGAGGCAAAGGAGATGGTTGGAGCTCATAAAAGACTACAACTGCGAGATAGATTACCATCCTGGCAAAGCCAACGTGATGGCGGATGCCCTTAGCTGGAAAGAGAGACCCGAACTGATTCCGGTGAAAGCTTACCAGTTGATCATGACCTCCGATGTGATGAAGCAAGTCAAAGAGTTCAAAGATGAGGCACTGAAAGAAAATCATCTTAACTCCAAAAGAATGAGAGGTCTAATTGCGGAATTGGGTGAAAACACACTTGGTGTTAGAACTCGATTTGGACGAATGTGATTCCTCGTTTTGGGGATCTACGCGTGAAGATCATGGACGAAGCTCACAAGACTAGATACTTTATTCATCCCAGTGCTACAAAGATATACCAAGACATGAAGAAAGACTATTGGTGGCTGGGTATGAAGCGTGATGTGGTGGAGTATGTGAGTAAATGCCTTACTTGTTTACAAGTGAAGGCCAAGCACCAAAAGCAGTATGGGAAGATCCAACCTTTGGATATACCGAAGTGGAAGTGGGAGCACATCACCATGGATTTCATTATGAAGCTACCACGTACCCCGAAAGGGTATGATGCCATATGGGTGATAGTTGACCATTTGACGAAGAGTGCTCACTTCCTACCGATCCGCGAGACATATTCATCGGAGAGGTTAGAGGATCTGTTCATCAAGGAAGTTGTAACTCGTCATGGTGTGCCGGCGTCTATTGTGTCTGATCGTGACACCCGGTTTACATCTAAATTTGGGAAGAATGCCACGACGCGATGGGGACGAGGTTACATATTAGCACGGCTTATCATCCCTAAATGGATGGTCAGTTAGAAAGGACCATTCAGACATTGGAGGATATATTTCGGGCATGTATAATCGATTTTGTAGGAAGTTGGGATGACCACTTACCGTTAGCTGAGTTCTCATATAACAACAGTTATCATGCCAGTATTTGTTTGCCCCCTTGAGATGCTATATGGTAGGACATTAGGACACCCGTGTTGTTGGTGATATTGGTCAGAAAGAGTTAGGAAGTTCGAGGTGATCGAGGCTACGACTGAGAAGCTTGAAAGGATCAAGGTCTTCATGAAGGCAGCCAAAGATAGACAGAAGTCGTATGCTGAAAAACGACGTAGACCGATTGAGTTCTAGGTGGGTGACAGGGTTATGTAGAAGGTCTCTCCTTGGAAGGGTATCATTCGGTTCAGAAGAGAGGCAAGTTGAGCCCGAGATACATAGGGCCTTTCCGAATCATTTCTAGAGTAGGAGAGGTGGCCTATAGATTTGAGTTACCAGATGAGTTAAGTGGAGTTCACCCGACATTCCATGTATCTCATTTGAGAAAGTGTCTAGCAGACGAGGATATGATTGTACCACTGGAGGATATCGAGGTAGATGAATGGCTCAATTATGTGGAGCAACCAGTGGCGATCACTGATCAAAAAGAGAAGAGGCTGAGGATAAAGTGGTTCCTCTCTTGCGTGTACAGTGGAAGCATAGGAAGGGGTCTCAGTCTACCTGGGAGACTGAATAAGAATGAGACAACATTACCCACGTTTGTTCGAGGAATAACAGGTTTCAGGGATGAAACCTATTTAAGGGGGGTGGACTTGTAACACCCTGTTATTTCCTTTGAAGCCAAAAAAAGAAGAAAAAGAAAGAAAAGAAATAAAGCCCAAAGTCGAAGGACCAAACTTGCCAAAATGGGAAAATCTTTGGAGGAGTGGGGGTATAAAAGGGGCATGGCATCCCATTCTCTCCTCATTCTCCCCTTCATTTGGCTAGAGAGAGAAAGAGAAAGGAGAAAGGGAAAAGGCTAGGGTTTTTGAAGAATCGAGATGCAAAATTCGAAGGCAAGCGGGTTTGTGAGAAGCTATACCCGAAGAGGCTGTTAATGTGAGTTCTAGGACCCCTCATTTACACGTTTTCAACTAATTTTTGGGGCTGGAACATATGGCAAATCGGTTTTGGTTGTGTTGGGTGTAAACCCCTTTGTATGTGTAGTGTATGTGTACGATTCGGCTGGGGTTTTCGGGCTTGGTTGTGCTTGAATGGTGTTTGTGGTATGTGTTTCTAAGGTTTAGGATGGTTTATTTGAGCTTAGAACAGGTTTGAGAGGGTTTGGAAGCCGAAAATTGCGATTAGGTTCGTGGAAGACTGCATTCTGCACCCAGCTAGGGCTATGCGACCGGAAGCCAGGCAACCAAATGGCATGCAGACTTGATGCCTTACGGCCGAAAGGCATGCGACTGAAGTCCATGCGCTTGAGTTCCATGCAACTGAGAGTCATATGCATGATGTTCATGTGACTAAAGGAAATGCGGATGAGGGTCCTGTGACTGGAGGAAATGCGGATCAAGGTCATACGACTGAAGCCCATACGCCCGAATACCATGCAACTAAGGTTCATACGCATGGGAGTCATGCGACTGAAAGCTATGCGACTGGGAGTCCATACACCTAAGTGTTCATTCGCCCATAGTGCCCATACGCCTAAGTGTTCTCATACGCATGGGAGGCCATGTGACTGAATAGGGCCCATACGCCCAAATAGGGCTCATACACCCGAAAGAACATAGTTTACTTTCTGACTTTTGGGGGATAGCAAAGATGTAGGTTTTGTCTTGGGAGGTTCCTGGAGGTTCATATAAGTTGACTTTTGAGGTCATAGACATTATGGTGGGCATGGATAACGATGTATGATGTTGTATGTTTATGCATGATGGTATGTATGATGTATGCTATGTATGTATGATGGTGTCGTGTACGGCGATGTTTGTATGTTAATGGTGATGTTCCTTTTTAATGTGTGTGGTTATTTTCCCGTGGCTTTACGTTGAATGTTAATGAATAAAATGACAGTATTATGTAACGTAAAGTGGAAGATAATGAAAAGAGGAACATGATGAATGAATGCATACATTAATGAATGATGGGAAGTAAACTAAGTCTTGCAAGCCTTGAATGTAGGAACACGCCCAATGAAGGGTGTTAGTCCAACGGTGTGTGGGCTAGCTACTCCAGAAGGATGCACACTGGGGTCTGTCTTTATGACCGACCATTTGTATAGAACCTTTGTCGCTTACCCTAGATACTGTGGCCAGGCTGCTGTGCACCATGACGGAAGGTCTATGATAGACCTCGACCCAGTATGTGCTTTATGCATGACGGTGGGTATAGCACATGACAATGGTACACCTGAATTTACCCTTAGGTATTGTGGCCAAGCTTCTGTGCGCCATGACGGGGGTTATGATAGGCCCCGACCCAGTACCCGCTTTATGCATGACGGTGGGGTAAAGTTCATGATTTTTGATGGAATGAAATGAAGTAATGATGAACGTATGAATGAAAGTAAGAAAGCATGAATGAATTGAAGTTAATGAATGAATGATGAAGATAATAATGATATTATCTATGTGTACGTATGATGTGGTGTTCATATGCAAAGTAAAGAACGGTTTTAACGAAAGTAAAGTATGTTTTAAATTAAAACTAGAACTCACTCAGCAACGCTGACTTTTATGTGTTTCCATTGGCAGGTAATGTTGCTGAGGATGGCACGGGGCAACTACTCAGCTCTTTTGGATGGCATCCATTTTTAATGCTTTTGTGATGTAATGCAATATGTATTTGTAGTTTGATAACAATGTATTGTTTTGCAAAGCCTTTATAATGAAATAGATGTCTGTTTTAATGATTCCGCTATAGTTGTTTAATAAAAATATATGTTTTATGTGCAATGAATGACCAGCTGTAAGGGTCCCGGGAACGAGTCCTTACATTTATTGAATAACCAAGGCTAATAACGATACATGTCCACTTAATGGGCTAATAACAATACATGTCCACTTAATGTTACACATGTTGCTATTGCTTTTGCATTTGTTTTGAATCTCTAATAACATTTAATACCATATAGATAAGAACACCCTTAAGGATTATACTAATAAAGATAATCATAATAAATTTTAGCTTTGTGACAAACCTAACTACAATATTATTTGGGAAATGTTTTACGGTACAAAATGATTAATTTTTACGATGTTTATGAAGTGATAAAAATTATTTATTTAGGAAACTAACAGTTCAAATTATAGATGAAAATAATCATGCAATAATAGGACTAGATGGGTAGATTTGGAAATAGCCTACAATTTTTTTGTGTTTTAAATTCTCCTAGTTTTTTTAAATGCATATAATGTTTTATATAACTTTATTTTTTTTTTAAATTACCCTAAAATCAAGCATTTTATTATCTTTAATTTGAGTATAGTATTGCTACATCTGTTTTGAAAATCATCATTTTTTTTAGAAAATATGAATGTCTTATTCGTATAACTTATGTAATTATAATTGTGTAATTATAAAATACATTGCGTATATCATATAAGTTGCGTAATTATACCCATAACTTCCGTAATTATTATTTATAACTTGAGTAATTTTGACTTGCAGATATTATACTTACAAATTGTAAGGTCACATTCCTGGAACGCTTACAGCTGGTCATTCATCGCACATAAAACATATAATTTCATCTTTTTCATAGAAGCGTTGCAGCGGAAACATTAAAACAACATTTTCATTTCATTCAAATGCTTTTACAAAATAATACAACCATTCATTACGTAATATAACTTTACATTTCGTTACAAAAGTATTAAAAACAATGAATGCCATCCCAAAAGAACTGAGTAGTCGTCTCGTGCCATCCTCAGCAACATACCTGCCAACTGGAAACATATCAAAGTCAGCATTGCTAAGTGAGTTCTAGTTTTAAAAGAAACATACTTTACTTCCTTTATAAAACCATTCGTTACTTCGTAAGTGATCACACAACATACATACACATAGATAATATAATTATTATCTTCATAATTCATTCGTTAACATTCTTCCATTCGTTCATAAGTTCTTACTTTCTATTAATCATCGCATGATAACTTTCATTCTTCATTCATTCATAACATCATTACTCTTTCGGATCAGTGTCATCACTATACCCCAAACTATGCACACAGTGGGTACTGGGCCGAAGATCATAATGACTTCCACAACGCACATAGCCTGGCACCAGCACCGGGCAAGCGAGAAAGATCCCACTGCTCTATACACCCCAACCTTATGCATACTCGAATACTAGGCCGAAGATCATAATGACTTCCACACTGCACATAGCCTGGCACCGGCATCGAGGTGGGTAACCACTATAACCACATATACAACACCCCCACATCATGCATACTCGAGTATTGGGCCGAGATCATAAACTGACTTCCACACTGCACATAGCCTAGCACCAGCATCGAGGTGGTAACCACTATAACCACGTATACAACATCCCCACATCATGCATACTCGAGTACTGGGCAGAATATCATAAAATGACTTCCACACTGCACATAGCCTGGCACCAGTATCGAGGTGGGTAACCACTACAACCACATGCCATACCGTTGGTCAGTCACAAAAACTGGAACCCATGTGTGTATCCTTACGGGTTAGCTAAACCACAGGCAGTTGAGCTTACAACTTCATAGAGTCGTGCACCCCTGTACATATAGCTTGCAAGCCTTTCCATACACTCATTCGTTCATTAATGCATGCACACCAGAATTATGTTCCTCTTTTCATTATCTTCCACTTTACGTTACATAATACTTTCATTATATTCATTAACATTCAACGCAAGCCACAAGAAAGATAAACATACGTAATAACAAGGAACATAAAAACATACAACATGAATCATACAAGGCAACATCGCACACCCATAACATACATCATGCATAACATACAACATCACAATCACACGACAACAACATCACAATCACACGCATCACCAAACATATAACCATACGGCATCACACATCATCATGCGTCACATCATCATCATCATCAGCTCATCATCATGCATCATCTTAAGTCATCCATACCCATCATATAATCTACAACCCTGAAGGTCTGAGCCTACGTCTGCACTTTCCCGAAAGTCAGACAATACTATGGTCGTTTAGGCGTATGGACCCTATTCGGTCGCATGTGTTTCCATGCGTATGAGAACACTCAGGCGAATGGACCTCTAGTCGTATAGCTTCCAATCTCATACTTCCCATGCGAATGAAACTTAGTCGCATGACATCCGGGCGTATGGACCTTAGTCGCATGACCTTCATGCGAATGGCCCTCAGTCGCACCCTTTCGTGCGTATGAACCTCAATCGCACGACTCACAGCATATGGACTCTAGTCGCATGACCCTCAGTCGCATGACCTTCATCCGCACAACCTTTAGTCGCATGACCTTCATCCGCATTTCCTTCAGTCGCATAGCCCTCATGCGTATGACCCTCAGTCGCACCACTTTCGTACGAATGAATCTCAGTCGCACACCTTACATGCGTATGGACCCAGTCGCACCTCATTCGGATGCATGGACCTCCGTCGTATAGCCCTAGCTTGGTGCAGAATGCAGTTCATCCCGAACTGCAGCTGCCATCTTAACCTCCAAACTCTTCCAAACCTCTTTTAAGCTTAAATAAACCATTCTAATCCTTAGGGAAGCATACCACGACATCATTCAAGCACAACCAAGCCCAAAATCAAGCCCCAAGCGAATCATACACATACACATACATACATGAACGAGTTTACACCCAAATACCCGAAAAATGGTTTTCAGATGTGTTTCAGCCCCAAAATCATTCAAAAAGGTGTAAAAGAGGGGTCCTAGAACTCACATAAATGATCCCGTCGAGTAGAGCTTCGATTTGACCTGCTACACGTTGATTTCCACGCTCGAATCAACCCGAACCAAGCTTTTCTCCTCTTTTTCTCCTTTTCTTCTCCCTTTGGATGAGTTTTGGCAAGAATGGGGAGGGTGTGGGCTGCCCTCCCCCTTTTATACCCCCACTCATCCAAGTTTCTTCCCGTTTGGCAAGTTTGGTCCCTCGACTTTGGACTTTATTTCTTTTTCTTCTTTCGTTGGCTTCAAAGAAAATATCCGGGTGTTACAAGTCCACCCCCTTATATAGGTTTCGTCCCTGAAACCTGTTATACCCTAAATCGTCGCGGGAAATACTGTCTCATCTCTTTTCCAGTCTCCCACCTAGAATTCCATCGGTCTGTCGTTTATCAACATACAACTTCCTTCTATCTTTGGCTATCTTGATCAAGGCTTTAATCCCTTCGGCTTCTCAGTCGTAGCCCCGATCACCTCATGCTTCCCATATGGCATTTGTGGCTCGGCCTTCAATTGTAAACCGTAAGGAATTTACTCTCGTACTCCACCATCGAAATTACCTCCGGAATCATCATGACTCGATCACCTTAAACCGTCACTATGATCTCGTCAGGCACTGTCAACCGTATCATCTTTTTGCGGCACACAATGTCACTCTTCGTAGTCCGCCATACCATCCACTCCTATGACATAGAAGGGCGTATCTATATTCTTACTACTAGCAGGCAATTTAGCACGAAAGCAGCAGGATTAAAACTCTTACTAGCACCAGAATCGAACTACACAAAGGCTAAAGGTTGACTTACTAGAAACATACCTGACACAACATCGGGGTCCGCCCTAGCCTCCTCCTGGATCATCATGTAGGCGCTGCGTTCGCTCTCTTTCCTTCTCCTCCAGTCCTCTTCACTCCTGAACCTTCCGCCCTCGGTTTCTTGCTATCCTTGCTCATGTGACCTTCTTCACCACAAGAATAACATCTTCTTACACCGCAGTTCTTCGCCACATGTGCGGTTCTTCCCACAACGAAAACAGACATTATCCCCCCAATTTACATTCCTCGGGATGTTGGTGTCCACACTTGTCACACCTTCTCGACCGTGCAATGAATGTGATCACGCGGCGGTCATCCACCCGCGCCTTCTTGTTATTCGTCGGGACACCACCCTAACCGGACTTCTTTCCATCCCAATTTCGGTCACCATCACCTTTCACGCCGTTTTCAGCCACTATCACAGTCCTCTCATCATACAATCTCCCTGCCAAATCAACTGCTGACCTAAACGTGCTCGGTCTGGTAATGATCACGTGCCTACGGATATCCGCCGGCAAACCCTGAATATACCTCTTGATCTTCCGCAAAGAGGTGTCACCTGATCCGGCACCAGTCGTGCCATTTCGTTGAATTTGGTGGTGTACTGCTGATGTGTCATTGTTCCCGCCTCCAGCTGCAGAAACTCTCTTTCAACCTTATCCATCTCACGATGAGGACAGAACTCCTCAATCACCAGCCTTTTCAACTCTGACCATCTCATCCTTCCGATAGCCCGACTACCCTCAACTTGGACTATGTTGTCCCACCAGCATAGAGCCGAATCCATAAACGAGTGGGCGGCGAACTTCACCTTCTGATCTTCCCGACACTCGCTGATATTTAGAACAGCTTCCATTTCCCTCACCCATCGATGAGCAGCAGCAGCAGTGCCATTACCATCAAAAGTAGGGGGCTTGCATCGTTGAAACACCTCAAAGTTACAGCCTCGTTCCACCTCCGGCGCAGGCTCTTCCACTTCGTCACCAGAGAAAACCGTTTCAGTCTCGGGCTCCTTTCGCCCGCAGGTCTACTCCTTTCTTTTCTCTCCCCATCTCTAACAGCCTTTATCACTTCGGTCACCACAAACGGTAGGATCGTCTGCATGACCTGATGCACTTCCTCCGTAACCGCCTCTTTCATCGAGGCTCTCAGATTAGCACTTTCATCACTGCCTTCCGGATGGGGTATCGGGTTCTTCATGAACCCTTTCTCCACTCTAGGTCTTCCTCTCGTGACCCATGGTTCAGCAGCACGTCCACCACCGCCTCCACCTCGTGAAGCTTTCAAAGATCTATCACCCGCCAGTCACATGCACACTAAAAGATTCAAACACCAACACGGTCATTCAAAGGAACAACTTAGTTTATGTCAAGTATAGTAAGTCCCTAATTACAGTGGCTAGTTGTGATTAGCCACTTACTTTACTCTTCATACCCCAAGCATTACCTATCCCGACTACATCAGTATCTAAATCTACCAGCAACACATAAATCACGTAACATGCGCATGTAATACCGTTAACATTACGGAAATACCTGATGGCATGCAGCTACTCAGATTGCCATCCCTTCCCTTTCCATCCCATTCTCAATTTAAGTTAAGGTTTATTTTGAAGATTTACCCATTTCACTTAAACTTTGGCTCTGATACCAACTTGTAAGGCCCCGTTCCCGGGACCTTACAGCTGGTCATTCATCGCACATAAAACATAAATTTCATCTTTTTCATAGAAGCGTTGCAGCAGAAACATTAAAACAACATTTTCATTTCATCAAAATACTTTTACATAATAATACAACCGTTCATTACATAATATCATTTTACATTTCGCTTCAAAAGCATTAAAAACAATGGATGCTATCCCAAAAGAACTGAGTAGTCGTCTCGTGCCATCCTCAGCAACATACTACCAACTGGAAACACATCAAAGTCAGTGTTGCTGATTGAGTTCTCAGTTTTAAACAAACATACTTTACTTCCTTTATAAAACCATTCGTTACTTTGTAAGCGATCACACAACATACATACACATAGATAATATAATTATTATCTTCATCATTCATTCATTAACATTCTTCCATTCGTTCATACGTTCTTACTTTCATTTATTAATCATCGCACGATAAATTTCATTCGCTTCATTCGTTCATAACATCATTAACTCTTTCCGGATCAGTGTCATCAGCTATACCCCAAACGTATGCACACAGCGGGTACTGGGCCGCAGATAATAAATGACTTCCACAATGCACATAGCCTGGCACCAGCACTGGGGCAAGCGACAAAGATCCCATTGCTCTATACACCCCTAACATTATGCATACTCAATATTGGGCCGAAGATCATAAAATGACTTCAACACTGCACATAGCCTGGCTCCAGCATCGAGGTGGGTACCACTATACCACGTATACAACCCCCCACATCATGCATACTCGAGTACTGGCCGAAGATAAAATGACTCCACGCTGCACATAGCCTGGCACCAGCATCGAGGTGGGTAACCACTATAACCACGTATACAACACCCCCACATCATGCATACTCGAGTACTGGGCCGAAGATCATAAAATGACTTCCACGCTGCACATAGCCTGGCACCAGCATCGAGGTGGGTAACCACTATAACCACGTAATACAACCCCCCACATCATGCATACTCGAGTACTGGGCCGAAGATCATAAAATGACTTCCACACTGCACATAGCCTGGCACCAGCATCGAGGTGGGTAACCACTACAACCCCGTACCATACTGTTGGTCAATCACAAAGACTGGAACCCTTCGTGTATCCTTACGGGTTAGCTAAACCACACGTAGTTGAGCTTACGACTTCATCGAGCCGTTGCAATATTTTACAATTGCTTGCAAGCCTTCCATACACTCATTCGTTCATTAATGCATGCATACCAGCATTATGTTCTGTAAGGCCCCATCCCTAGGACGCTTACAGCTGGTAAATCATTGCACATAAACATACATTTTCATTTCTCTTACATAATATTGCAACGGAAACATTCCAAAAAAATGACATCTCATTTATTATAAAAACTTTTGCAAAATAATACATCTTTAATCATTACAAAATACATTGCGGCATTACATCACAAAAGAATTATATAAATGGATGTCATCCTAAAAGAGCTGAGCCACCACCTCGTGCCATCCTCAGCAATCATTACCTGCCAACTGGAAACACATCAAAATGAGCGTTGCTGAGTGAGTTCTAGTTTTATAATAAAACATACTTTTCTTTTGTTAAAATCGTTATTTACTTTCATGCGATCATACAACATATGTACACCTAGATAATAGCATTATTATCTTCATTATTCGTTCTTTCGTCATTACATCTGTTCCTTTCATCAACACCATGACTTTACCCTTCATGCTCATGGTACTCGGCCTAAGCCTATCATAGACCTTCATTCACAGTGCCCAGCACCTCTGGCCACTGTACCTAAGATAAAGTTCAGGTATACCATTGTCATGTGCTATGCCCTTTATGCTTATGGTACTGGACCTAAGCCTATCATAGACCTTCATTCACGGTGCCCAGCACCTCTGGCCACAGTACCTAAGGCAAGCAACAATGGTTCCATACAATAGTCAATCACAAAGAAAGACCCCAATGTGCATCCTCCCGGGGTAGCGAACCCACACATCGTTGGGCTAACACTTTTTAATGGCGTGTCCCGACATACAAGGCTTGCAAGACTTTCTTTACTTTCATCATTCATAATGCATGCATTCTTACTTCATGTTCCTCTTTCATTATCTTTCGCTTTACATTACATATTACTTTCATTTCATTCATTAACATAACACGTAAAGCCACAGGAAAGATAAACATACATCATAACAAGGAACATAACATATAGAGTCATCATCATCATACAGGGCAACATCAAACATACATCATGCATCATCATGCAACATCATGTCCAACATACTCTCTAAGGTCTCAACAGTCATCTTACATGAACTTACGGGAACTTTCACGTCAAAACTTACATTTGCACTTTTCCCCGAAAGTTAGTACATTAACTACACTTTCCTTGGGTACACCAGCCCTACTTGGGCGTATGGGAACCCTTCAGTCGTATAGCCTCCAGGCGACTAAACATCATGCGACTGAACAAATGCGGATGAACACCCAATCATGCGAATGAAACTAATGCGAATGGAGTCCATGCGGATGAGTCCTATGCGAATGAAACTAATGTGAATGGGCAATTATCCGACTAGGCTCTCAGTCGTGCTAATGAAATCTCAATCGTGCGAATGAACCTTTGTCGTGCGAATGAACCTCAATCGCACCTCAATTGGCCGTATGGCCTCCATTCGGTCGCATAGCCCTAGCTGGTGCAGAATGCAGTTTATCCCGACCCAAAATGCCATTTTCGACCTCCAAGCTCATCTAAACCCATTTTAAGCCCAAATAAACCACCCTAAACCTTAGGAATACATACCACAATACTATTCAAGCACACACAAGCTCAAAAGCAAGACCCAAACGAATCATACACATACCCACACAAACACAAATGGGTCAAACACCACACACACACACCAAAAACCTGATTTTCAGATGTGTTCCATCCCTAAATCATTCAAAAACATGTAAAAGAGGGATCCTAAAACTCACACAAACGACCACAACAGGAGAGCTTTGATTCAACACGCTACACTTCGATTTTGCTCTCTTGAATCAACCCGAACCAACCTTTTTCTCTCATTTTCTCTTCTTTCTCTCTTCTCTTTTGTTTGCTGAAAATTAAGGTGTGGGGAGAGGGTAAAGGTTGCCCTCTCCCTTTAAACTCCCCTACTCACCCAACTTTCTCTCGTTGGCGAGTTTAGTCCCCCACTTTGGACTTTATTTATTTTTCTTCATTCGTCGGCTTCAAAATAATAAATAACCGGGTGTTACATGTTCCTCTTTTCATTATCTTCCACTTTACATTACATAATACTTTCATTACATTCATTAACATTCAACTCAAAACCATGAGAAAGATAAAGATACGTAATAATAAGGAACATAAAAACAAACAACATCAATCACACAAGGCAACATCGCACACCCATAACGTACATCATGCATAACATACAACATCATAATCACACGCATCACCACAACATACAACCATACGTCATCACACATCATCATACGTCACATCATCATGCGTCACATCATCATCATCATCAGCTCATCATCATACATCATCTTAAGTCATCCATACCCATCACATCATTTACAACCCTGGAGGTCCGAGCCTACGTCCGCACTTTCCCGAAAGTCAGACAATAGTATGGTCATTCGGGCATATGGACCCTATTCGGTCGCATGGTCTTCCATTCGTATGAGAACACTCAGGCGAATGGACCTCCACTCGTATATCTTCAAATTGCATACTTCCCATGTGAATGAACGTCAGTCTCATTACATCCGGGCGTGTAGACTTCAGTCGCATGACCTTCATGCGAATGGCCCTCAGTCGCACTCCTTTCGTGCGTATGAACCTCAATCGCACGGCTCACAGGCGTATGGACTCCAGTTGCATGACCCTTAGTCGCATGACCTTCATCCGCATGACCTTTAGTCGCATGACCTTCATCCAGATTTCCTTCAGTCGCATGACCTTCATCCACATTTCCTTCAGTCGCATAGCCCTCATGCGTATGACCCTCAGTCGCACCATTTTCATGCGAATGAATCTTAGTCACACACCATTCATGCGTATAGACCTAGTCGCACCTCATTCGGATGCATGGACCTCCATTCGTATATGTCACACCCCAACCTTAACGGCGGAAACGTCGAGATGTGAGGGTTAAGATTGTTCACAGCCACATAACGCTATATTTAAATTTGCAAATATTATTATCATAAGTATTTAAATGTAATACAACCATAAGTCACCATAACGTGATAAGTTCAACATAACACAACATAACATAATGTTTTATTTAATTAACTAGGTCCAAGTCCTAGTGTTATTGCAAGCTTCAAATGTCCACCTTAAACTGGGGATTTCCTGAAACATGATGAAAATAAGAGTCAACTAAAAATAGTTGGTGAGTTCCAAGTTTTCATACATAATAAGATTGCAAGTAGCAATTCATGTCATGGATTATAAGCTAGTAAGGTTATAGAACCATATCGTTACAACCAAACCTCGACTTGATTACAAGTATATAAGATTGGCTAAGTGTATTGGTTCCCTAGTGCACAAGCGTACGGCCCCTAGGAGTCGGCAATACCTCGACTTTAGCACCAAATAGGCTTGTCAGGCCCAAAGATCTAAGACGTCGCCAGGCTAGCAATAGTTAATGATTGTAAACAAACTATGTATCTCATATAAACACTTACAAAACAAAATAACCATGACCAAAAATAAGTAGAATTGCATGTGCATTACAAGTCTCAAATGTTTAAACGTGTATGTACTATAAGCATCATGTTTCACCCCAAATAAGTGTGAATTATAAAAAGGGGACAAAAAACTCACATGGCAATAAGTATAAAAAATGACGATTAATAAGATAAATAATAGGCGTCGTTCCAAGGGAATCGTCACAAGGCACCTAATATATGTATATTTACAAGATTAAATTAATGACAGGTGTTAATGAATTAACGAGGGCTAAAGTTCAACTTGGTATTTGGGGCATTTTTATAAATATTTTAAGCACAAGTTATATTATTATATGTTTAGATATAGAGAAAAAGAAATAAATCGTTTATGATGATTATTAAAGTTTAAATATAAATTCGAGCATTTTATTGTAAAGCAATGAAGAAAATCATTGGTAGTAAAGTTTAATCATAAGTTTAAATAATCTTTTATAAATTTTGTTTTTTTTTTAAATACTTATGAAACGATACCATATAAATATTATTCGGCCAATAATAATTAGCGTTTTAACCATTGTTTAAGTCTACTTTATACATAGTATAAATTTTTTAAAAAAATAAATAAATAAAAACTTCACATAACCCTTGTTTTATAAGATATTTAAATCATTTAAGAAATAAATTTTATAGAATTAAGAAAAAATATATACATCAAGTTTAAAAATTACTATTAGAAATTTATAGATTTTTACATATTAAATACACTTAAAAAAAAACAAAAAGAATGGATTGAAGGTCCCCGGGTTCGAACCCGGGACCTCAAGTCCACACTGCCCACGCCTTACAGTAAACCAAAGGCCTTAGCCGGGTTTATCTTCGTTTTAAAACCTTTTAAACATAACCAAGCAAAACCCCCAAATTGGGTGAACCCTAGTTTAGATTCGAGCTAAATTGATCAACCAAATGTTGATGATAACTAAATTAACCATGGGGCTTTTGTTCCCCATGCTTAATCGAGTTTGTATATGTATTCAATTTACCCGTTTGTTAGCGATTTGGTACTGCTCGAGACGAGGATCCGGCCGCGAACAACGTACAACTCGATCGATGCCCAAATGATGATATTAAACGAATTCGCCGCACAGAAGGCTTCGAGTGATGATCCTAATGAAAAGCCCTTTAAATTTCGAAGGTTGAAGCCCTATTGACAGTGTTTGATTAAATTGCAGGTGCGATGGGGATGGGTGATCGATTAGTGTGTTTTGTATGTTATTAGATGAAATTGATAATGGATATCATTTTGAGGTAACTAAACGATTGCTCAGATTCATTTATGAGTTAATGTTGGTCCTTAATGTGCGAACGGCTATGGGTAGTAATGGTTTCGGTTATACGATGTTTTGGTGTTCCAATTGAGTGTTAAAGCTCGATTAATACGATTGATGGGGTTCGAATCATGTTCGATAACGGTTGGGGACGGTTTCGGGAACAAGAAACGGTCGATTTTGGAGGGTTTAGTGCCTCGCCGGCTTGGCCGGAGTCCGGCCGGCGAGGTCACCGGAAAAGCGAGGAGTAAGAGAGAGAAGAGTTTGAGTATTATTAATTTTCAACAATGGTCCCTGGGGTTTACGTTTTTGTTATTTTAGGCTAGGAATTACTTTTAAAAGTTTCAAAACTAACAAACAACCCCCTAGACTTAATTTAATCTTATGTTTTAATATTACAAGTTTAATAACTCTTATAAGTTATTATTATAAGCAATCTTATTATTATTAATATTATTGTTATTATTATTAATAACATTATCTTAGTTATAACAATTATTATTATTAACTCTATTAATATCTTATCATTATTGATATTATTGTTATTTATTATTGTAACTTATTGTTATTGTTACTATTATCATAATTATTATTATTACATAATTTTAATGCCCAATTTATTAGCTTTCCAACATTATATAAATAACAACTAAGAAATAAGCTTACATCAACCTTAAATTTCAAAATTGCCAACAATGACCCTTAAGAGAATAAACGAAAACAACTTTTAGTTAAAGAAATACGAGATGTTACAGTATAGCCTAGCTGGGTGCAGAATGCACTTCATCCCGAACTACAGCTACCATGCTTGTCACACCCCAACCTTGACGGTGGAAACGTCGAGATGTGAGGGTTAAGATTGTTCACAGCCACATAACGCTATATTAATGTAAATATTAAAATTATAAGTTTCAAAATGCATTACAAACATAAGTCACAAACATGAAATAAGTTTCAAACAAAACAAAACATTACAAAAATTTTATTTAATTAACTAGGTCCAAGTCCTAGTTTTATTGCAAGCTTCAAATACCACTTTAAACTTGGAGGTTACCCGAAACATGATAAAAGTAAAGGTCAACTAAAACTAGTTGGTGAGTTTCCCCAGGTTTTCATACATAATATGATAAAGTTACAAGTAGCAATTCATGTCATAGGTCATAAGTTAGTAAGGTTATAGAACACATATCGTTACAACAACCCTCGATACAAGTATATAAGATTGACTAAGTGTATTGGTTTCCATGATGAACAAGCATACGTCATCAGGAGCCGGCAATACCTCGGCTTTAGCACCAATAGGCTTGTCAGGCCCAAAGATCTAAGACGTCGCCAGGCTAGCAATAGTTAAGATTGTAAGCAAACTATGTATCTCATATAATCACTTACAACACACAATAATCATGACAAATGATAAAGATGAATTGCAAGTGATTTACAAGTCTCAATGTTTATAAGTGTATTATGTATAATTAATCATGTTTCACCCCAAAATATGTGAAATAAGTAAAAAGGGGCAAGGAAACTCACTTGATCAATAAGTATGCAATGAAGATTAATCATAAGAATGATATAGATCGTTCCAAGATGAATCGTCATGAAGCACCTAAATATATATAATTACAAGATTTAAGTTTATTAACGAGTTTAACGATTCAACGAGAGCTAGGGTTTGATTGATATTTGGGGGTTTCAACAATTAAATTCATTAAAATGATATAGTTGATTTTATTTTTATTCAATGAAAATAAAATATAATAGTCGAGCATTTTTATTATGAAGCAATGAAAATACTACGGGAAATAAGGTTTGAATATCAGTTTAAACAATCTTTTATAATAATAATAATTTTTTTTAATACTAATGTTTTAAACATAGCATACAAACAATGTTGAGTCAAAATAATGTAAAGTTTTAAATCTCTTTTTAGAATCTATTTTATATACATAAACTAAATACTCCATTTTTTTATAAAATGTTTAAATTATTCAGAAAATAAATTTTTAAAAATTAATAAAGTGATTTTAAAAATACACAAAGTTTATAAATTTATTTTTAATAATTTACAGAAGTTTTTATATACTTAAATTTGTGAAAGAAAAACAAAAGGAGTGGATTGAGGGTCTCCGGGTTCGAACCCGAGACCTCAAGTCCACACTCCACGCCTACAACCAGTAAACCAAAGGCCTTAGCCGTGGTTTATCTCCATTTTAATATCTTATAAACATAACCCAAGCAAAACCCCCCAAATTGGATGAACCCTAGTTTAGATTCGAATCAAATTGATCATTTAAACGATGATGATAACCAAATTAACCATGGGGCTTTTGTTCTCCAGGTTAAAACAAACATGTTAGTATATTTAATTACCCGTTAATTGTTTGATTTCAAAGATTCGACTCGAATAACAATCCGCGACCAACGAAGCTCGATGGCTGGTCAAATGACGATTATAATCCAATGCGCTGTACAGATAGCTTCTATTGAACTCAAGGATGGAAAGCCTTTGCTAATTTCATGTTTGGAAGCTTTGAAGATGATACTCGAGTTGTGCCAGGCCGCGATGGGAAGGAACACTCGAAATCTTTGTTTGTGTGTGTTTAGGTGTAATTGTGTGTTGTATTCAATTATAGGTGTCATATGATCGAACAATTGGTTTAATTAGTTTTATTAGGTTTAATTGCCAAAATGGTTGATAGTTAAAGACCGACGGTTACTCGAGCTCGAAAGCTCCTTAACCGGTTGTTAAAACTTCAATGAAACCCACCAATCGGTTCGAGACGGTTCCACGAAGCGATGACATGAATTAAGTGTTGAATTTCAAGGGTTTTAGACGACTAGGGGGTCGCCGGAGCCGCGCGGGGCGCCGGGCGGCGACGGAGAAACGGGGTGAGGGTTGGTTTTTAAAGAAGAAATTACACATTGGTCCCTGCAGTTTAGGTTTTATTATTTTATGCTCAAAACTATATTAAGTTTCTTAAATGACTAACAAAACCCCCTAACTCAATTAATTTAAGTTTAACATTTTTTTGTAACTTAATAAAGTATTATTAATGTATTATTATTATTATTATTACTAGTAATATTATTATTATTATCGTTCGATTTAATATTTTATTTATTAACTTTCATATAGTAAAATTTTAATGACAATTAAGGAATATGCATAAATAACCATGAATTTCAAGAATGACAACAATGACCCTTATAGAGCATAAACGAGATTAACTTTTAATTAACAAAAAATATAAAATGTTACAGTCTCCAACTTAAAATAATTTCGTCCCGAAATTAAGAGAAATGAAACTATATATATAAGAATGGGTATTTCTTCTTCATGTGCTCCTCATGTTCCCAAGTAAATTAGCGTCATGTTTATTCTCCCAAAGAACCTTGACGATTGGGGTTGTTGTGATTCTGGTCTTATTCATTTTGCGGTCCGTGATCTCAACAGGTTTCTCGACAAAATGCAATGACTCGTCAATCTGGATGTCTTCAACGGGACATGCAGACTTTCATCAGCCAAGCACTTTCTCAAATGGGGAGGGTGTGGTGTGCCCTCCCCCTTTATATACCCCCACTCATACAAGTTTCTTTCCGTTTGGCAATTTGGTCCCTCGACTTTGGACTTTGTTTCTTTTTCTTCTTTCGTCGGCTTCAACGAAAATATCCAGGTGTTACACAAATGATGTGATAATGAATATGACTTGATTAATTATCCATATTAGATTCGTAATTATGACAGGGACGAAATTACCCGGTTTCAGAGAAAAACACATGTTACTCCTTAGTCACTTCGAAGCTTCACAAGTTTTTTGCACTTTTAATAATAACTTCCCTATATTATCATACTACAATTACAAACTAAATATATCACTAATACAACCTTGGTTTATACTTGTTTATTAATTTGATTAATTTGATTGGTTTAAATTCTTACAATCACTTGAATGTGTGGTCTTCTAAAGCATGAATATGAAGTGGTATTACTCCATATTTTGTTTAATTATTTTCTTTAAAATTATTTGTATAAATTTTTAAAACTTAAATGGCCTTGCTCCATGATTTACTAAATTAATTTGATTGTTTGAGTTTCTTAGTATATTTAATACCACGGTGTGAACTCGTGCTTTGGTTGTTGTTGTTAAAATTTATAATAATGATTTCGATTACTTGTACATTAATATTCAATCCGTAGTTATGGATAAAATTATATTGATAACTCTGTTTTGGGAAAAAGAATCATATCAAAACATTGATATAATTTAGCACATCATAGCCACAAATTTAGATTTTACAAACTATTATATTTTTATGATTATAAGAGAAAAACGATATAAGATTTAGAATATTGAATCAGTTTTGAGAGTTTGTATATTTTAGTTTGATCACTTGTATATTATTACATATTATTACTTATTAATAAATTTGTTTTTATTTTGTTAATAGCTATTATAATCACTATTATACTATTATTACTATTATTATTATTATTATTATTATTATTATTATTATTATTATCATTATTATTGTTGTTGTTGTGTTATTATTATTATTATCTATGTAAATATTTGCTAAATAGTATTTAGTTAATAATATAATACTTAATTTAAATAGTAAAAAGATAAATGAAAAATATAAATAATGCAAATCTAAATTATTATAATATAAATTAATTCTTAATATAGTGAATTAAATCATATGCATTAACTCATGTAATAATTAGAGTAAGTTTATTAAATAAAGATAATTTAGGAACACTTGCGGAAAACATTTGTATCATATGCTAAATAATTGTTCAAGTTGTTTTATCAAAATAGAAAATTACCATCTATCCATCGGTTTTGTATTATATAGTAGTAAAGATAACTAGCTTTATACCCGTCCGGTGGTCGGGTTTTTTAATATCGACACAATGACAAAACTATTTTCCTTTACATTCTAAATACAAACAATATTTGCTTAATATGAACATACAACTCATTTATCTTATGAGTAAAAATTAATCGCTTAAACTAAAAGATATGATAAAATAATCCCCATAAATGGAAACAAATTATCATTTGGTAAACAACGCTTTCACCTCTCTATTGAAGTGTTGCTCAACAATTTTTCCAACATATTTCATTCAAATCAAAATAAAGACATATAAACTGTCAACGTTAAGTTATTTTGACAAAAATATTGACCGAAGGCAAGGAAGAGACTTTACTATGAGGGATTGCTCTACAAGTTGCTGAACATAAAGTTTACTCATTTGCCTGCCTCTTGAAATGTGTTCGGACATAACAATTAGCTATTCGATTTCACCCAAAAATTGGTGTGCAACAGCAAGTGTGAGGGGGCATTGCCTTACGGATGTTTAAATTTGAATACCCATCATATATTCCAATATTCATGTAAGGCCCCGTTCCAGGAAACCTCACAGTTGGTCAATCATAGCAATTAAAACATTAATCATTATAAATAAACGAGCTTAAGCAGCGGAAATAATTTATCAAAAGCCGTTCATTTCATTTAAAACACTGTTGTTAAGCAATACATCATCATTGACTGTTCAAAAGACTTGTCTATATGCATTACAAAACAACAGCAACACATAGTACGAATGGATGTCAGACTTTTCCTGCCGAGTAGCTTCACCCTCGTGCCATCCTCAACAATAATTACCTGCCAACTGAAAATGTATAAAAGTCAGCATTGCTGAGTGAGCTCTAGTTTTAAAAGTAATAAAATACTTTCTATATGTTGTATAAGAAAATACTCTTTTCTGTAAAATACAACTCTGTACTGTATATGCGAGCACGCATCAACTATATGAACAAATATTGTTCGTTCTCTTTACTATAGGCATTGTCTGTTCTATAAACTTTTATCTTTATGTTTCACTTTCTGTATGGACCATTGAGCAATACCCCAACTATATGCGCGATGGAAAACGGGAAATGGGCCATCAATATCTCTCGAAAGGGTCAACTGTATCCCTCGAAGGGTCAACTATATCCCCCGAAAGGGTCAACTGTATCCCCCGAAAGGGTCAACTGTATCCCTCGAAAGGATTCTGTGTACTATGTACAAAGCCAACCCAATCACCCAGGGCACGCTGCAAAGGTCCTGCCAATCTCAATTGACTGTGACCCTGTGTGCATAATAGGGTAGCTAACCCGCAGCACAATTGAGCTAACGACAACATGGACGTGTACCTCCTGTAAGCTTGCAAGACTTGTTACATTTTCTTTAATGTTCCTCTTCTTTCTTTATTGCTCTTTCACTTTATTATTACGATATACTTCTTTACGTTACATATAACATACGACGTAAAGTCACATACTATAGGTATAATAATAATAGCAATAACAATAATAAGGAACAATCATAATCAATCAAAATCATGCATGAAACATCATCATTAATAAGTCCTTAGTCAACCTCGGTCAAAACCCTAAGGCACAGACTCCCAGAAAATTCTGTAAAAATTCTAAGTCTTAGGCGTACGGGAACTATTTGGGCGCATGAGCCCTGTTCGGGCGTTTCATCCTTATGTAGGCGCATCAGCGAACACTTAAAATATTTGCACTTTAGGCACATGAACTATTCAGGCGGATTGGCACTATTTGTGCGTATGAACACTTAGACGCATGAGTAATTTAGGCGTATGGACACTTAGGCGCATGGGCCACTTGGCAAATAGGCACTATTTAGGGTGCATGGCCCTACACTTAGTCGTCCATTAACATTCTAGACGCATGGGCCACTGTTCAGGTGCATGGGCTACTTAATCATTTCTAAGGCATCTTAGGCGCATGGGCTACTATTTGGGTGCATGGATTAAACTTAGTTCTTTCTAAGCATTTTCAGGCGCATGAGCCTTATCTAGGTGCATGGACCTTCTCTTTGTCATGTTTCCGGTGTTTTCACCCAATCATCAAAGCCATCTGTTCTAAGCTTAATGTGGCTATTCTAAACATGAATAACCTATAAGCATTCAAGAATCACATTCATTCATGCACAATACATACGGGCATACATACTCAAACATTTGAAAACTTTTACATACATTTTCAGCCCCAAAGATGTTTGAAAACAAGTAAAAACCAGGGTCTAGAACTCACCTGATGCAACTTGGGTGTTTCTTCCTTTCTAACCCGCTTGCAAATGAGTTCAAGCACCTAAAAACAACACCACACATGCACACCCGAGCATGAACACAAACATAAGCACATAAGCATGTACCGGATAAAACCCGTCATAAACATGTAAAAACCATGAATTCTTACCTTGAATTCGTTCACTTCTTCTTCTTCTTCCACAAACCGAGAGTTCTCTTCTGCTTTCTCTCTCTAGAACCGAAGAAATGGATGTGAAGTGAGGGTGGGCGGCCATGCCCACCTTTACACCGACTTTTCAAAGTTTTGTTCTTTGGACACATTTAGTCCCTCCACTTGGACCTTATTGCCTTTCTTGCTTTTATTCTTTTTATCTTGGCTTTAAAAAAATAACCGGGTGTTACAAGTCCCCCCCCTTATATAGGTTTCGTTCCGAAACCTGTTATTCCTCAAACAGTCGAGGATAATGCTGCCTCATCTCCTCCTCAGTCTTCCATGTAGACTCGGATCCCTTCCTGTTGTTCCACTGTACATGCACAAGAGGAACCACTTTATTTCTCAGCCTCTTCTCTTTACGATCGATGACTGCCACTGGTTGCTCCACATAATTGAGCCTTTCATCAACTTCAATGTCCTCCAGTGGAACAATTATGTCTTCATCGGCTAAGCACTTCCTCAAATGAGATACATGGAATGTCGGGTGAATTCCAGTTAACTCATCTGGCAACTCCAATCTGTAGGCCACCTCTCCTACACGAGCAACGATCTGGAAAGGGTCTATATACCTTGGGCTCAACTTGCCCCGCTTCCTAATCTGATAATTCCCTTCCAAGGTGAGACCTTTAACATAACCCGGTCACCCACCTGGAACTCATTGGTCTACGTCGTTTATCGGCATACGACTTCTGTCTATCTTTGGCTACCTTCATGAAAGCTTTAATCTTTTCAAGCTTCTCAATCGTAGCCTCGATTACCTCGACGCTTCCCAACTCTTTCTGACCAATGTCACCCCAACAAACGGGTGTTCTGCCTCCTACCGTATAGCATCTCGTATGGTGGCATGCCAATGTTGGCATGATAGCTATTGTTGTACGAGAACTCAGCTAACGGCAAGTGGTCATCCCAACTTCCACCAAATCGATTACACATGCCTGAAGCATATCCTCCAACGTCTGAATGGTCCTTTCTGACTGACCATCAGTTTGGGGATGATAAGCTGTGCTAATATTAACCTCATCCCCATGGCGTCGTGGAATTTCCTCCAGAATTTAGACGTAAACCGGGTGTCACGATCGGACACAATGGACAACCGGTACACCATGACGAGTTACAATTTCCTTGATGAACAGGTCAGCCAACCTCTCGGATGAATATGTCTCGCGGATCGGTAGGAAGTGAGCACTCTTCGTCAAGCGGTCAACAATCACCCATATGGCATCGTATCCTTTTGGAGTACGGGGCAGTTTCATAATGAAATCCATTGTGATGTGCCCACTTCCATTTCGGTATATCCAATGGTTGGATCTTCCCATACGGCTTCTGATGTTCCGCCTTCACTTGCAAGCAAGTAAGGCACTTACTCACATACGCCGCCACATCACATTTCATACCCGGCCACCAATAATCTTTCTTCATGTCTTGATACATCTTTGTGGCACCAGGATGAATGGAGTATCGAGTCTTGTGAGCTTCATCCATAATCCTCACACGTAGATCCCCGAAACAAGGAATCCACACCCGTCCAAATCGAGTTTTAACACCAAGTGTGTTTTCACTCAATTCCCCAACTAGACCTCTCATTCTTTCAGAGTTTAGATGATCTTCTTTTAATGCCTCATCTTGAAACTCCTTGACCTACTTCATTACGTCAGAGGTCATGATTAGTTGGTATGCTTTCACCCGAATCGGCTCGGGCCTCTCCTTCCGACTAAGAGCATCGGCCACCACGTTGGCTTTGCCCGGATGGTAATGGATCTTGCAATCATAATCCTTTATAAGCTCCAACCATCGCCTCTTCCTCATGTTCAAATCTTTTTGCTCGAAGAAGTACTTCAATCTCTTGTGGTCCGTGAAAATGGTGCACTTCGTCCCATACAGATAGTGCCAACAAATCTTTAGTGCAAAGACCACGGCTGCTAGCTCCAGGTCATGAGTAGGGTAGTTGACCTCATGAACTTTCAGCTGTCGAGATGCATAGGCTATAACCTTCCCCCTTTGCATTAATACGCACCCCAACCCTAAGTAAGAAGCATCTGAGTATACTACCAAATCCTCGCTTCCTTTGGGTAACGACAAGATAGGAGCTTGAGTCAACCTTACCTTTAGCTCCTCGAACGCCTGTTCTTGAGCTTGACCCCACGGAAACTTTACATCCTTTCGAGTCAACTTGGTCAGTGGAGAAGCGATCTTGAAAAAGTCCTGAATGAACCTTCGATAATAACCCGCCAACCCCAAGAAACTACAAATCTCGGATGGCGTCCTTGGAGACTTCCATTGCATCACAGCCTCCACCTTAGCAGGGTCTACCATAATCCCCTCGGGATTTATCACGTGACCTAAGAATTGAACTTCTCGTAACCAGAACGCGCATTTGGAGAATTTGGCATACAACTTCTCCCTTCTCAAAGTCTCTAACACCTCCTGAATGTGATCGGCATGCTCCTCCTTGCTCCTTGAATAAATCAGAATATCATCAATGAACACAATCACTGATTTATCCAACATAGGCCGACACACACGGTTCATCAGATCCGTAAAAGCAGCTGGTGCATTGGTCAATCCAAATGACATAACGAGGACTCATAGTGACCGTAGCGCGTGCGAAAAGTTGTTTTAGGAATGTCCTGCTCCTTCATCTTTAGCTGATGGTAACCAGATTGAAGATCTATCCTTGAAAACCAACTGGCACCTTGGAGCTGATCAAACAGATCATCTATCCTTAGTAGGGGGTATCGTTCTTCACCGTTAACGTTAACTGTTAGCTCTCTAGTCAATACACATCCTCATACTACAGTCTTTCTTCTTCACAAACAGGACCGGAGCACCCCAGGGAGAGATACTCGGTCTAATGAACCCCTTATCGAGCAGCTCTTGCAACTGTTCCATGAGTTCTTTCATTTCTGTGGGAGCTAATCGATACGGTGCTTTGGAAATGGGTTAAGCACCGGGTATCAAGTCAATTTGGAACTCAATCTCTCGATCCGGTGGCACGCCGGGTAAGTCTTCTGGGGACGTCCGGAAAGTCACACACAACTGGTACATCTGATAGTTGCGGTGTTGGCGTGTCCACATCCTTTATGTAGGCCAAGTAGGCACTAAATCCACGCCTTATGAACTTTCCCGCCACCGCCATCGAAATCACTTTTGGAATTTTCGTGACGCGATCTCCATAAATTGTAACCAAACTCCCATCGGACGCAACTAATCGAATCATCTTCTTGCGACACACGATGTTTGCTTCATAGTTTGCTAACCAGTCCATCCCTAGTACTACATCAAATCCACCTAGGGGTATCACATGTAACATAGCAGCAAACCTATGACCTTCTAGTTCTATGGCACAGTCCTCTATCACATCAGTAATTCTAGTGGACTTACCAATAGCAGTTTCTACATCAAATGATGCACTGACCTTTCTTCTAATAACAGGCAACTTAGCACAGAAAGTAGTAGAAATAAAACTCCTACTAGCACCGGAATCAAACAATATAGAGGCACAAGTTTGGTTTACCAGAAACATACCTAACACAACATCGGGACCAGCTCTGGCTTCCTCCCGGGTCATGGTATAAGCTCTAGCACCTGCCCTCTGCCCTCCTTCCTCCGGTTTCTTCTTCTCAATCCCAGAGCTCTCTGCCCTCGGCTTCTTACAATCTCTAGCGATGTGGCCAAGCTGACCACACCTGAAGCATACGTTCATCCCCATTCTGCACTCACTAGTATGCTCCCTTCCGTATTTGTCACACCTCCTCAGCCCTGATCTAGATGTGACCACACGTCGATCACCCACCTTTGCCACCTTCTTGTTTGGAGCAGTTCTACCACGTCCAAACCGTTTCCCATTCCAGTTCCGACTACCACCGTCCTTCTTATCCACCTCAGCCACCACCACCTCGCGCTCATCGTATAATCTGCCAGCCAAGTCAACTGTCGACCTGAAAGTGCTCGGCCGGGCGGCAATCATATGCCTACGGATATCCGCCGGCAGCCCCTGGATGTATCTTTTAATCTTTCGTGACAATGGTGTCACTTGACCGGGCACCAACTGTGCCATTTCATTGAATTTGGTAGTTTACTGCTGGTGTGTCATCCTTCCCGCCTCCAGCTGCAGGAAATCTCTTTCTTCCTTGTCCATCTCTCTGTGAGGACAAAATTCCTCGATCACTAGCTTCTTAGTTCAGGCCATCTCATTTTTCCAATGGCCCTGCTACCCTCGGCAGCACAAAGCCGAGTCCACAAAGGGGTGGGTAGCGAATTTCACCTTCTGATCCTCACGGCACTCACTGATATCGAGAACAGCCTCCATCTCCCCTACCCACTGGTGAGCAGCTGCCGCAGTGCCGTTTCCATCAAAAGTAGAGGGCTTGCATCTCATAAACACCTCGTAGTTGCAGCCTCAGGTCGCCTCCAGCGCAGGCTCTTTTTCCTCATCCTCATCATCAGAGAGAACCGTTTCCGGCTCTGGTTGATCCAGTCCTCCCGAGGACCGGTTTCTTTCCTTTCTTTCCCCATCTCTTACGTCCTTCATCACTTTGGTCACCACAGATGGTGGAATCGTCTGCATGACCTGGTGAACCTCTTCCACCACAGCCTCCTTTACTGAGGCCCTCAGGTTAGCCCTTTCATCTCCGGCCTCCGGTTGAGGGGTTTCTGGTTCTTCATGAACCACTTTCTTGACTCTGGGTCTCCCTCTCTTGGGTCGCGGAGCAGCACCGTGACCTCCACCACGACAGGCCTTTGAAGATCTACCGCTAGCCATCCTCTAAGCACACTATAAGATTCAAACACTAACATGGTCATTCAAGGTAATAGTCAGTTTATGTCAAGTATAGTAAGTCCCTAATTACAGTAGCCAATTGTGATTAGTCCACTTACTTTACTCTTCATCCCCCAAGCATCTCCTATCCTGACTTAGTCAGTATCTAAATCTACTAAGAGCACATAATCAAATAGCATGTGAACATAATACCGGTTAATCATTAGGAAAAGACATACCTCCATTTGTCCCATTTTCAGTTTAAGTTTAGGTTTTTAAAAGTTTATTTTAACCCAATTCTCTTAAACTTTGGCTCTGATACCAACTTGTAAGGCCCCGTTCCCGAAAACCTCACAGTTGGTCAATCATAGCAATTAAAACATTAATCATTACAAATAAACGAGCTTAAGCAACGGAAATAATTTATCGAAAGCCGTTCATATCATTTAAAACACTGTTGTTAAGCAATAAATCATCATTGACTATTTACAAAAGACTTGTCTATATGCATTACAAAACAACAGCAACACATAGTACGAATGGATGTCAGACTTTCCCTACCGAGTAGCTTCACCCTCGTGCCATCCTCAGCAATAATTATCTGCCAACTGAAAATGTATAAAAGTCAGCATTGCTGAGTGAGCTCTAGTTTTAAAAGTAATAAAATACTTCCTATATGTTGTATAAGAAAATACTCTTTTCTGTAAAATACAACTCTGTACTGTATATGCGAGCACGCATCAACTATATGAACAAATATTGTTCGTTCTCTTTACTATAGGCCTTTTCTGTTCTATAAACTTTTATCTTTATGTTTCACTTTCTGTATGGACCAGTGAGCAATACCCCAACTATATGCGCAATGGAAAACGGGTGATGGGCCATCTATATCCCTCGAAAGGGTCAACTGTATCCCTCGAAAGGGTCAACTATATCCCCCGAAAGGGTCAACTGTATCCCCCGAAAGGGTCACCTGTATCCCTCGAAGGGTTCTGTGTACTATGTACAAGGCCAACCAATCACCCAGGACACGCTGCAAAGGTCCTGCCAATCTCAATTGACTGACCCTGTGTGCATAATAGGGTAGCTAACCCGCAGCACAGTTGAGCTAACGACAACATTCTTGTGTACCTCCTGTAAGCTTGCAAGACTTGTTAACATTTTCATTAATGTTCCTCTTCTTTCTTTATTGCTCTTTCACTTTATTATTACGATATACTTTACGTTACGATAATAACATACCACGTAAAGTCACATACTATAGGTAATAATAATAATAGCAATAACAATAATAAGGAACAATCATAATCAATCATATCATGCATGAAACATCATCATTAATAAGTCCTTAGTCAACCTCGGTCAAAACCCTAAGGCACAGACTCCCAGAAAATTCTGTAAAAATTTCTAAGTCTTAGGCGCACGGGAACTATTTGGGCGCATGAGCCCTGTTCGGGCGTTTCATCCTTATGTAGGCGCATTAGCGAACACTTAAAATATTTGCACTTTAGGCGCATGAACTATTCAGGCGCATGGGCACTATTTGTGCGTATGAACACTTAGACGCATGAGTAATTTAGGCGTATGGACACTTAGGCGCATGGGCCACTTGGGCAAATAGGCACTATTTAGGGTGCATGGCCCTACACTTAGTCGTCCATTAACATTCTAGACGCATGGGCCACTGTTCAGGTGCATGGGCTGTACTTAATCATTTCTAAGGCAATCTTAGGCGCATGGGCTACTGTTTGGGTGCATGGATTAAACTTAGTTCTTTCTAAGGCATTTTCAGGCGCATGAGCCTTATCTAGGTGCATGGACCTTCTGTTTGTCATGTTTCCGGTATGTTTTCAACCCAATCATCAAAGCCATCTGTTCTAAGCTTAATGTGGCTATTCTAAACATGAAGAACCTATAAGCATTCAAGAATCACATTCATTCATGCACAATACATACGGGCATACATACTCAAACATTTGAAAATCTTTTACATACATTTTCAGCCCCAAAGATGTTTGAAAACAAGTAAAAACCGGGGTCTAGAACTCACCTGATGCAACTTGGGTGTTTCTTCCTTTCTAACCCGCTTGCAAATGAGTTCAAGCACCTAAAAACAACACCACACATGCACACCCGAGCATGAACACAAACACATAAGCACATAAGCATGTAACCGGGATAAAACCCGTCATAAACATGTAAAAACCATGAATTCTTACCTTGAATTCGTTCACTTCTTCTTCTTCTTCCACAAACCGAGAGTTCTCTTTTGCTTTCTCTCTCTAGAACCGAAGAAATGGTGATGTGAAGTGAGGGTGGGCGGCCATGCCCACTTTTACACCAACTTTTCAAAGTTTTGTTCTTTTGGGCACATTTAGTCCCTCCACTTGGACCTTATTGCCTTTCTTGCTTTTATTCTTTTTATCTTGGCTTTAAAAAAATAACCGGGTGTTACAAGTCCACCCCCCTTATATAGGTTTCGTTCCCGAAACCTGATATTCCTCAAACAGTCAAGGATAATGCTGCCTCATCTCCTCCTCAGTCTTCCATGTAGACTCGGATCCCTTCCTGTTGTTCCACTGTACATGCACAAGAGGAACCACTTTATTTCTCAGCCTCTTCTCTTTACGATCGATGACTGCCACTGGTTGCTCCACATAATTGAGCCTTTCATCAACTTCAATGTCCTCCAGTTGAACAATTATGTCTTCATCGGCTAAGCACTTCCTCAAATGAGATACATGGAATGTCGGGTGAATTCCAGTTAACTCATCTGGCAACTCCAATCTGTAGGCCACCTCTCCTACACGAGCAACGATCTGGAAAGGGTCTATATACATTGGGCTCAACTTGCCCCGCTTCCTAAATCTGATAATTCCCTTCCAAGGTGAGACCTTTAACATAACCCGGTCACCCACCTGGAACTCAATTGGTCTACGTCGTTTATCGGCATACGACTTCTGTCTATCTTTGGCTACCTTCATGAAAGCTTTAATCTTTTCAAGCTTCTCAATCGTAGCCTCGATTACCTCGACGCTTCCCAACTCTTTCTGACCAATGTCACCCCAACAAACGGATGTTCTGCATCTCCTACCGTATAGCATCTCGTATGGTGGCATGCAAATGCTGGCATGATAGCTATTGTTGTACGAGAACTCAGCTAACGGCAAGTGGTCATCCCAACTTCCACCAAAATCGATTACACATGCCTGAAGCATATCCTCCAACGTCTGAATGGTCCTTTCTGACTGACCATCAGTTTGGGGATGATAAGCTGTGCTAATATGTAACCTCATCCCCATGGCATCGTGGAATTTCCTCCAGAATTTAGACGTAAACCGGGTGTCACGATCGGACACAATGGAAACCGGTACACCATGAAGAGTTACAATTTCCTTGATGAACAGGTCAGCCAACCTCTCGGATGAATATGTCTCGCGGATCGGTAGGAAGTGAGCACTCTTCGTCAAGCGGTCAACAATCACCCATATGGCATCGTATCCTTTTGGAGTACGGGGCAGTTTCATAATGAAATCCATTGTGATGTGCTCCCACTTCCATTCCGGTATATCCAATGGTTGGATCTTCCCATACGGCTTCTGATGTTCCGCCTTCACTTGCAAGCAAGTAAGGCACTTACTCACATACGCCGCCACATCACATTTCATACCCGGCCACCAATAATCTTTCTTCATGTCTTGATACATCTTTGTGGCACCAGGCTTCTATTTGGGTGCATGGATTAAACTTAGTTCTTTCTAAGGCATTTTCAGGCGCATGAGCCTTATCTAGGTGCATGGACCTTCTGTTCGTCATGTTTCCAGTATGTTTTCAACCCAATCATCAAAGCCATCTGTTCTAAGCTTAATGTCGCTATTCTAAACATGAATAACCTATAAGCATTCAAGAATCACATTCATTTATGCACAATACATACGGGCATACATACTCAACATTTGAAAATCTTTTACATACATTTTCAGCCCCAAAGATGTTTGAAAACAAGTAAAAACCGGGTCTAGAACTCACCTGATGCAACTTGGGTGTTTCTTCCTTTCTAACCCGCTTGCAAATGAGTTCAAACACCTAAAAACAACACCACACATGCACACCCGAGCATGAACACAAACACATAAGCACATAAGCATGTAACCGGGATAAAACCCGTCATAAACATGTAAAACCACGAATTCTTACCTTGAATTCATTCACTTCTTCTTCTTCTCCCACAAACCGAGAGTTCTCTTCTGCTTTCTCTCTCTAGAACCGAAGAAATGGTGATGTGAAGTGAGGGTGGGCGGCCATGCCCACCTTTACACCAAATTTTCAAAGTTTTGTCCTTTTGGACACATTTAGTCCCTCCACTTGGACCTTATTGTCTTCTCGCTTTTATTCTTTTTATCTTGGCTTTAAAAAATAACCGTGTGTTACAATTCAAACCTATATAAAAACCTACTATCTAATTTACTAATGCTTTTACTCAACCTTATACTAAAGCCTGCGTGTATTCAGTTTTGAATAGCAGTAAAAAAACCACATAAGTTAATGATGTTTGATACAAGTTAAGGAATTTCCTTTGTTAGATTGGGTAGTTTTGACCCAAACAACTTTTTGTGTGTATGATTATATACTAATGTAATTATAAAGCGAAAAAGTTTACCTGTTAGAAACAAATTTATCTGTAAATGGATAGAAATATTTGCTTGTGAAGTGTCAATAATTGATAAAAACAAACTTACTTTCAGCAGTTCTGTTTTGAAAAAAAGATTTCTAGTTCCAGCAGCAAGTATGACTACTCTTCCATTCTCTAAATGTCTAACGACCTTCAACGTATATATGCTTCAACAATGTTAGACATCTGCAAGCCTAGGCTCTTGCTGCAATAGCAATGCTCTTCATTGTTGCTTGCATATATATGACATACATCACAATTGCCAAGATCTTGATCAATTGTAATCAAGAGGTTAGTTGTCCAAATTAAACTAAGTCACACATTTTTTTTCAAAGAATCGCAGCTCATGTATATAGATTTAATGTAGTTAGATACTTTTTTACCATGATGCAATGATTTGTACACATCTTTATAAACAATTTTTTTTATCAAGATCTAATATTCGAGCTCAATAATCCTTCACTTGTTTCCAATCAAAGCTTCGATACATATAATGGTCAAACACCATTTCTACAAGAGCATCTTGAAGTAAACTGTCCTCTAGTGGTTCCCATGTATCAATTATGTCTATGGATCTAATGGATGTAACTTAAAGATGACCAACAATTTTACCTATGTGATACAAAAATTCTAAATATCACCATTGGATAGACCTATAAATGTTGAAAGCTGATGTAAAGCATTATACCTTTCTAAACTCCACAATTGTTACATTCTTGTTGATTGCTCTTGTCATACCCCGACCGATGGCGGAATCATCGAGGCGGACGAATATGAAACGATTTTTCATAGCACATAGAACCAAATAAGTTGGAATAATATAAATACCATTTATCATTGAACAATACTAAATAATTAAGTCATTACAATACCACAAAGATATAAACAACAACATAAGATATCTAATTAAACTAAATCCAAGTCCTATATGAGCAAGAAGAGTTCATCAAGTAGCAATTCTGAAACATGTTAAAAATAAAAGATCAACTTTGAAAGTTGGTGAGTTTTCATCGGTTAAACATACATACATACATATATATATATATATATAAGATTTACAAGTAGCAATTCATGTTAATGGGTATGAATTATGCAAGTTTATAGAACACATATAGGTACAATCAAACTTTGACCAAGATTAAGATTACAAGTTTATAACGATTAGCTAAGTGTACTTGGTTCCCATGATAAACAAGTCATACGTCATTAGGAGCCGGCAATACATCGGCTTTAGCACCAAATAGGCTTGTCATGCCCATAGATCTATGACGTTATCAGGCTAGCAATAGTTAATGATTGTCAAGGTATAATGTATCTCATATAACACTCACAATATTATCAATAACCATGACAAAAAGTATAGATGAATTGCATGTGCATTTACAAATATCAAGCTATTTACAAGTGTAAGTTTATAAGGTTAACATGTTTCACCTCAAAAGGTATGAAATAAAGTAAAAAGGGGACATGGAGAACTCACATGGGAAACTCACATGTTATAAGTTGCACTTAAGATAACAATAAGAAGGTAAGATGGTTCCAACGATTCCTTCACGATTCAACCTAAGATTTGGTGTCTTAGGTTTAGGATAAAGATATGATTAATGACCAAATATGGGTTAGTGTTTTAATTGAAATTTGAGGTTTTGATAATTAGGTTAAATAAAATAATATAGCCAACTATATTTATTTCCATAAAGATGAATAACGTTATAATTAAGATTGAAACAATGATAAATCATTAGTGCAATTGAAACATAAGTAATATTTAATTATTAATAATAGTTGGTTAAGTAATTGTTGAGTATATAATGTGAAAAGAAATAATTAATCTAAAAATTAATTATTTACAACTTGATCAAAATAATTAATTAGAAAATTAATTATTTAGTTGACTTGAAAAATAGCTTAAAAGTATTTGAGTTTGATTTATTATGTTTTTAAACTATTGAGTAATTATTATAAAGGTTTCATAATATTAAAGCCTTTCAAAAATAAAGAACTAGGAAATTATATGATTTAGAATTCTTTAGGAATTAAATAAAGATTTCAAAAATAATTTTTATAAATATTTAAACTTGTAAATACATTATATATTTTTATAACATTTAAATCTCATAAAAAAATTAACAAAGTTTTTATATTATTAAACTAAAATAGTAGATTATATTGTTATAATTTCTCAAAAATTAAACTAATAATTTCTAAATTAAACTGAAGTATCAACATAAATTTATATTTCGATAAAGAATAATAGTAACTTTTGTGATTTAATTTATAAAAAGAAAAGGTTTTAAAAAAAATGATTTGAGGGTGCCCAGGGTCGAACCCCGGATCCCTTCTGGGTATGCACATGATGTTAACCGGTGGGGTATTAGCCCGAATCTGATTTTAATCCCAGTTTAAAATTTAAAAGTTCTATATATGAAATCCCCAAATTTCAGGAACACTAGAAATCAGATTGTATCCAATTGAACATGAAATTATTTTGATACTCAAATTAAACTTGGGACTTTGATTCTACAAGTAAAACCGAGTATAAAGATGTGTTTAATTACCTTTATTGAATCGAAATGGAGGATGAACCCATGGTTTAAGAGTCGCGCCTGTTGTGCGTATGGTTCAAGTTGTAAAAGTTGATGATAAACAAATTAAGTTTGTATGAAGCTTTTGTAGATGATTAAGATTCAAAGCCTTCTTTCAATTTGGTTTAAGGACGCTCAGAAGATCGATAATAGTAGGGTTGCAAGTTGACGGATACGAGATCAATGAACTTAAGGTCTGTGTGTGTTTCAAATGCAATTAGGAGTTGAAATAGTTTAAAGGTGTTGTTTTGATGATTTACCCTCTATCATAAAGGCATGATTTGGTCAGTTTCAAGTCGAACGAGTTCACGCTTTGATTGCAGATTTCGGTTTTGAGTGCACAACCTTAACAACCGAATTAATTCAATTAAAACCGGCTTTATGTTCGTAGTTGATGCACGCGATTGATAAGAAATGATTATTTGGAATAAAAATTGACTAATTCGAGTGGTTTTAGTGTTGCCGGCGGCTGTCGGAGTTAGTGGCCAAAGTTGGTCATTCATTAGTGTGTTCAACCAACATTCATGTAATTATGAGATTAGCTTCGTGTAATTAGGTCCAAATATTGTCTTCATTAGTGTGTTCAACCAACATTCATTTTAGTGGGGGCAACTAATCGTAATGACTTGGTCATTCACATTGTAAAAGAATCTACTTTAACAAAAATGTAACTATAATTAACGTCTGTCAACACCATATTTATTCTCACAAAAAGTTTTTCGTTTATTTCTTTTATTAAATAATTACATAATTACAAACAATATTATTTAAGTCTTTTATAGATTAAAATAGTTTTCTAATAAATTTAGAAATATATCTTTTATAAAAAATTATTTCTTTAATGTTGGTGACTTAATAATATTATCTATGATAAATAGATGATAATTTAATTAATAATGTTGATTATTAGTTTATGATTATGTGATTCATGAATTTTAAATATTATTTGTGAATTTTACTTGATAACTTGACAAGGTGTAATATTTTTTCTTGTGTTTTGTGGTTAGTTAAAAATATGAATGAGATTATTATTATTGATTAATAATGTTTCTATGTGTAGTTAAAAATTGTTAAAAAGTTCTAAAAAGATTAATTTTACAAAAGGTGATTAGGGAGGGTTTATTTTCTAATTACTATTAAACTTAATATTACCAAAAATTAAACCCTAATCTCCTTCCTACACCCAATTTGCGGACGAGAGCATCCCCAACCCCCTTCCTTAGCGATTTCAAGCTCATAGCATCAAGAACATTCGATTTTGCTTGGCCTTGATCATTACAACATTGTAGCAAGTCCAGTTCTTGACCTATTACACGATTTAAGGTGAGTTTTCACAAGTTTTTTATAGCTTTTTTATTCAAGAACAACCCTAGTTCAATTAACTTGATTGAACACAAAATTGATGGTGTTTGATGAAAATATGATGTTAGTTGTATTGTATTGATGTTAGTTTACGTGGATTATGCAAGAAATTCATGGATTTGATGTGTTGTTCATAACTTGCTTTAAGTAGAAACTTTTAGATATGATATTTGTGAATTATGATAAATTGATGATGTTTGTCATGTTTAGATGATTGTTATGGACTTGATTAGATATGAAATTGCTGAATTCATTAAATAAATTGGTGTTAGATGGGTTTTGGGTGTTACTTTCCTAAGAGGGAGACTTTATTCGTGTGAATCATTAGATATTATGAATTGGGCATGTTTATGATTTTAGGATCAGGTTAAAATGTTTGTTGATGATGACTAACATGGTAGAATATGCTAATTGAATTGTATGGATGCGGCTCGATGTACTACTTGGGAAATTTAGGTTCTTATGAAATATACATGATGATGGATTATGTTAGGTGATTATGAAACTATGTTTAGGATACTGATAGATCATGATGATGTATGATTTAGTTAAAACTATGATCGTGGATTTCTTAAGATTCGTATGAATTGTATGATAAACTATGGTGTATGATGAGCTTTATAGCACTTAGGGTTTGTTACGTGACATATGTAAACAACTTGTGTGATAATCAGGTGTAATGAGTTGTTAACATGATCAAACAAGAATTCAATTAATTTGTCACCAACGGTTCAAACATGTCAACTAGGTCTAATGAGTCTTGTTTTCCAAAACCTTGGGTCAACCTGTTTATGGAGCACTTAAAGTTGTTATTCTTTCTGTGTACACGTACTTATGTACTTGCGTGTTCTAGGTAACCTTTGATGGGTTGTCTTTTCAATCATCGTTAGCTTTTACTATAATTCGTTTGCGCATCAGGTGAGTTCAATGCCCCGCTTTTACTTACTCTCGTTTCGGGGGAGAAAGCATACTTTGTTTTAAAATGATTTATTATTATAATATTTGTTTAGTAAGACATAGTGGTTATGCCATAGAAAACCCTTACACTCTCAGATCGTCAATTAAGGAATCTAGCGGGAAATCTTGGTGGTACTACTAAATCTGACAAGCCCCACCCGTACGACCGGAGGTCAAGCGAGTGCAATATTGTCCTAAACGACTAATAGTGTCATGACTTGGTATGTCGTGGCGGGAGACAAACAGACAAACATAGTCAGCTTCGATCGCAAAATTACTATTGTTATTGACTAATGAAATTAGACTATCTATCTATTTTAATGCACTTGTTTATGTTTTACTACACTATTATTTATGCTGATTACAAACTCTTGAACTCACTAACCGTCGTGTTAAAAATTTTAGTATGTTTTTCTTAGGTCATTGTAGCGGCCGTCCTTGGAGCACGCACGAGTCCTCCATATTTTGAACAAACATTTACCTAATTTTGTCTTATTGCAAATTTATATACTTTGGTTTGGGTGTATGTTTTGCACTGTTTACATTAGTACATTGTGTTTGATTTATTTACAAAACGCTTTCACAAATGTTTTAACGTTTTCAAACTCTGAACTATTTTAAATGTTGCATATAACATCGTTCCGAGTAACTAATGACTGGGATCTTGTTTGTTTACTCTCCTCACGATAAAACCCTATTCGTGAATTTTGAGGTGTGACAACTGATGATCAAATGAGATAGTTCAAATAAACACAATCAGATTGCATCATGATCCAACAGATCCAGTCTAATTCTTCAAACACTAATTAATAATAAAACACTACAAGAAACAATCTCACTTAAAGTTTGACGAGGGATTTATGTGCGGTAAACACTAAGAGGTCACAAATGAATAAAACATCTACTAGAGGAAAAAAGGAAGATAAATTGGATTTTACTAATCCAAAATATTATTATCGACAAATAATAATTCATAGTATTGATTTAGCCGTAATAATCATAGCTTTTTTTACCAACAACAATACTAGTAACATAATTATCATATATTCACAATTGAATTCTACTTATTTTTTAGAGATCTTGCTTGTATGTTTTTTCATTTCATTAATAATTATTATTATAAACGAAATCAAATGCAAATCAAGTGTAAATATTAATTTATTATGTTATTAGCATTATTATTGATAATAAAAATAAAAGTTGAAATTGTTATTAGCCAAGTTAATAGCATGGTTATTATCGGTCAATAAATAATTGGATTAACAAAATTCAATTGGTAAAAAAATGCAAGTTTTAAATGTTTTTTTCAAACGGTAAATGTGTTACCTTGCTTTGTATAATAGGTATTATTTTAATCGAGTCTATCTATATATGTCCTAGTCGCGACCGCACCTACAATCCTCTCCATAAAAACTTATTGCTAGCAAAACACCATGATTCAACTCTAAATATTTTAGTTATAGTAAAACATTAACACATGATATTTTCATATTTATATGTCATAAACTTCAAAACATCATGAGTTTCAAATGTTGGGATATGTGCCTGGAATTTAAAATCGGCTACATACATACCTTCAGGTGGTTATGGTCGGACATTTGCAACCACCTAACTTCATGGTCTATTTAGTTTTAAAATTGTTTAATTTTTGTTGTAACGCTTGCATTTGTATTTTGTATTATAATACAATTTAATTTGTATATATTGCTTCTAGTAAACCAGAATCAGACAAGAACCAGGTTTATTTGGTTATGACGCTAATATGTATTTCAATTTGTTTGAAAAATTGTTATTATTTGTGTTATAACTTGAATTATATCTTTTAATTTCTATATTGGTTGTAAACATGCATTGAAACTTAGATATTCTAGGAGTTGCTGTTAAGAAAAACAAAAAAAATAAATAAATAAAAAAGCTATGCCACTATGGCTCCATATGATTCCTTATGACATATTACAGAATATTAGTTAACATAATAATTCTTGATCACCCATAGTGATTTGTTGATAACATCCATCATTAATCCGATAATGAAGTCTTACTTACACCTTGTTTTCCCACAGATTATCACTTCCGGATTCAGAAATAATTATGTCTATATATCTATAAAGGAAGCAGTACTATTACATTTAATTAGTTAAGTGCTTAATTTACAAATCCACAAATATTTATTTACATCATTGAACAAGCATTCACATTTTCATCACTAAACGCATTGCTAGCCCTTTCACCAACACCAGCCGAAGAATAATGCCTATCCTGATCATCACCATATTGATTAATATAGCCACGTTCGTTGTAGTTATATGTAGAGTTCTCGGGCCGCTGCTCATGGAAGTACGTTGCAGGGTCACTATGGTAACCATATATGTCTGCATACTCCTGCGTAAACCCAACCATCTCCGGGTTGTTTGGAAAAGGCCATAACTCAGCTTTCTTTCCTGTCCTTCTAACCCTCTTTAGAACCTTTTCTTGATCCACCCATCCAGTTACTGTCACCTTTTGCATGTCCATGTCTACTTCAATACTCTCCACTCCTACAAATTAAAGAAAAAACAAAACATTATGTCGATATACAGGGAAACATTGTTTTAAGAACCAGTAATATATTAAAAACCGTAATAACTGCACAATTCTTGCATATAGAAAAATTATTTTGCCTTCTAATTTCTTAATCTTTCTTCAAGTATACAACATCATGCGACATATCGTCAAGCAAACTATATATATGTATATAGGGACACGTTTTTTTCAAAACCAATAATATGTTATTAACTGATTACGACAGCTGCATAGTTCATGTGTGTGTAAAGAGAGAGAGATGGTACCATCTAAGTTTTGAAGAGCTTTTCTAACTTTGCGTTCACAGCCTTGGCAATCCATGTTCACAATCATCTCCACCATCTGAAAAATACAAATTAAGTTTCAGTTTCATGATTTTTTTTCCCTATTTACCGTTTATTGGACATATATAGAATGTAGCTCATATAGGATTAGCGTTTGGGACTATGTATACGTAACTTGTTTGGGAGGATATTTAATGATATTCCTTAATAATACAATTAAGTTAGTTCGATATATAGTTGGTTAACTTCTTGGAGTTTATAATATATATTCAATCTATATAATATTGACTATGGCAAAATAATTTGATTGATTATTCTATGTTTGACTTGGTTCTTAAGTAATTAATCTCCAACTATTTCTTAGAAGCCACTTGGATATTACTTATTAGTTAATGCATACATTATTCAATACTTGCAAGCTACCGGTTTGGTGAATATCCATAAAAACATATAAACACACTTCGATCAGAATAAACAAAAATATGTTTAGTTGTCATCATTTAATGCGAACTCCCCAACTCTTTCTGGACAAGGCAATTTAATCTGGAATAATATAAAGATCAGAAATGTTTTGTTTAAAAATTTTTATGGTAGCAAGTATTAGAAAATTGGGCCATTTGTTGCCAACGTTTAGTGAGACATTTCCGATATATGAAAAAAATTGTTGGAAAAATAGTTCTAGGAAAACTTTTCCGGCATGATTTCTGATGCATTTTTCTTACGCATTTCAAACAGACAGTCATATACATTTGTTGAGGAGTAACTCAACTTCTCCATGTATGAGAACGAGATTTTCAGATTTTATGTATTAATTAAAGATGGTTTGAAGTTCTTTTGTAGCATATATGCTAAGAAATAAAATTTAGATTTTATGTATTAAAAGATTGTTTGAGATTTTTAGATTTTATGTATTTCACTTGCTAGATATGCTAAGAAATAAAATTTAAACTTATAACATTTTAACCGGCAAATAGGTATGTATCCACCACTTAACATGTCTACATAATCATAAAGAGTGCATGCATTAGAAGCTATATTGTGTATCTGATAACGACCAATATATACACACTACTAAAAAAATTAGACTAATGCATTCGTTTAGAAGAACCTTTTAAGAAGTGTTAAGTTTTCTAATATTGAAGTTGCATTTGCTAATAAAAGTGTTACATTATGCAACATTAAGATTGTTTCAGATCTAATCTAATCTAATTATACCTAATGTAGCTTCTAATAAAATTATTGTTTTGGACACAATGCAACATTTTTCAATGTCTAATGAAATCATTGCACATATGTATTCACAGCACCGGCTAGAAAATCACACACAACCATTATATGCATACACGCATGTTATGTATGCTTCAATATGTTCATTCGGCATGCATCCAGTGCATGTATGCTATGCCCATGCTTACATAAATAAACATACACACACACACAAGAGAGAGAGAGAGAAAGAGAAGAGAGAGAGAGAGAGAGAGAGAGAGATGCTCACTGTCATGTTTGAGAATTATGGGGAGAATGTGAGAGATATGTGGTAATGGTTTGTGAGCCTTGAAATATTTGAGCTATAAGACTATAAGAGTGTAATGTTGGTGAATGGAGAAAGAAGATGGAGTTATATATAGCCCTAAACTCCGTACGCGTTTTGTTACTTGTGAGCCAAGGATATGTGGTTTCAATTTATTCACGTATTGTTGCAAAATAGCTGCTAAAACATATAGCTGTCAAATTGTTGCAAGCATTACATATTGTTGGATCCAGACCAATAGATATTTATGTTAAGTTTTCTTGAAAATACATAGCGAAAATAAACAATAAACGTTTGTCACTATTTGTGCACATTTATCACAAAAAATAACTATAACTATATATTAGTAAGAATTATTGACACAAGTTCCAACACAATTATTAGTTTTTTTTTCTTTTTTTTTTGAACAGCAACACAATTATTAGTTACATCAATGAATCGCTAACGATAAAACATATGGTTTATAGAATTATTTACGCCATAACACTAGCCAATAAATCAAATAATTAACTATTCTTGGAAGAACTAGGTACAATTCTGCTCTCAAATATATAAAAATAAAGAAAGACGAGAGAACACGTTTTCTTGTGAAACTTACCAATTTATTTTAATTGAATGTGAAAGTGCGTTGTCATGAGCCAGAAGTTGTTTGGATGGTGGTACTGTAGTTGACATATACAATGTTAATTAAAAAAAACAAACGTCTTTCATATGATTTCAAAGTGATTCACGAGGAAATGTACATTATTTCTAACATATTTATCGTTTAAAAATGATTTAAAATGTGATTAACAGAGCTAGATTTCTTAGCCTAAGCCTCTTAGCTTCATCAAGAAAATTTGATTTGTTTATGGAGCAACATAAATACACCTTAGCTAGATACACTAAGCTTGTTTGTAGGACAAGTAATATTATTCATATAAATAGTATATACGCGTATACGTTTATCACGCCCTTTGCAATGTATTGCTACTTGGTGACAAGATTTTGAGTCACTACAAGAAATGACACCGACAGCGGTGACACTATTAGCGACAACATAGACATTATCGGCGACACTAATAGCGGCGACACTATTAACGGTGATATGTTGCCGCTATTGATAAGTGATATGTTTCCAACTTATTCAATTTGATCTAGTCGTTAGACGTGTAACAGATCTGACGGTCTAAAATTGATCGTACATGACCAATAGCGGCGACATTATTAGCGGCGACATGTCGCCGCTATTGGTTAAAATATAACAGATTACCACGACATCTCCCTCCATATTACCCTTTTCCCTCCACCTGAAACACTCACCCGTGCAGCCCGCGAACCACCACACCGTCTGTCGCCGACCACCACGCCTTCTGTCGTTGACTACCACGCATTGTAGCCGCCAACCAGCACCTCCTCCCGAGCCCTCTCACCACTATAGTCGTGCACCGCGGACCTCCTCCCGAGCCCTCTCCTATCACCGGCCTCACCAAAACAACGACCAGCCACCACCTCTAGAGCCCTCTGACCACTGCAGACCACCACCATTACTTCACAGCCACCGCCACCAACTTGGTTCTTGTCTAATTTTGAGGTTTTTATTTTTTTTTTCATATGTATTATGTTATGTTGTTTGTTAAATTAATTGTTTATAGTGTTTAGTAATTAGATGTTAGTTTAGGTGCTTTGTTGGTTGAAAATTATTACGTTAATGGTGCTTAGTCAATAGATTATTTAGGTTATGGTACTTGTATGAATTTTTTATTTAGTTGTGTCATTGGGTGAATTATTTAGGTTATGCTAGTTGTGTGAATCTTTAATTTAGTTGTACATGTTATTTGTTAAATTATTTGTTTATAGTGTTTAGTAAGTAGATGTTAGTTTAGGTGCTTTGTTGGTTGAAAATTATCATGCAAATGGGGCTTAGTAATTAGATTATTTAAGTGATGATAGTTGTGTAAATAGTTGTGTTCTTTGGTAAATAATGTATTGGTGGAAAATGATTTATAAGTTGTGTTATTTGTTAAACATATTATTTTGTTTTCTACTAAATAGATGTTAATTTAGGTGTTTAATTGGTTGAAAATTGTTTAGTAATTAAGTGTAATTAAATTTAGGTGTATTTGGGCATGTTGTAGGCTTGAAGTAGATGGATTTGATATTTAGTTACCTAACATTTAGTTGAAAATGGTTTAGATATATTTACGCATTTCATGTATATTTTTTGTTTAAATAGTTAAAAGATGTTTAGATTTTGTTTTTTACTTGATTGATTAAAACTTATTTATATGTTATTAATTTTTATGTATTATTAGCTTTTAGTTTCACAATTTTATTCTAATCACCGAGCTTAGAAATACCCGTCCGAAATTGATTTAGTAATCAATTTCGGGTTGTCCCCGTTTTGGGACTGTTTTTTGAATATTTTATCTCATTTAGGATGTAATGTGTATTACTTTTTGTTTGTGTAAGAAAAATTTGGTTTTCATTTTCTCTTTGCTTCTCGGGTATATATTTTTATATACTTAGGAGCTAAGAAAATTGTTTCCAAATTTTTATTAAACAAACAATTATGTAATACACATTCATATATGAGACAAAATATTCAAAAAGTGGGTATAGTAGTCTACCCTTCTAAATTCTCAATCTGTTGTACTACTTTTTGTTAATGTTTTATGAATAAATTTTTCATTCACTTAATTACTTATATATATATATATATAATATATATATATATATATATATATATATATAATATATATATATATATATATATATAATATTATTTTGTAGTTTCATAATCATGGCTGCCGATAAGAGTTGGCTTCTTAATCGAACCGTAGATCATCTGAGTATCAACAAGAACTCAACTCTTTTATATGTGTGAAAAACTTACCGATGGTTATGGCCAGATTCATTGTCCATGTATGAAAATGTCAGAATACCGTATTATTAGGGTGGGTTAAAATGAAATATCATTTAGAAATATGGGGCATGTGCCGGTTGTACAAGGATTGGATCTATCATGATGAAAGTTTAATTCCTGAAGTTATAGTTGTAGATAACGCCGCGCCAACAAACGAAATGGCTGACGTCTGAAGACGTTATGGAGGAGAGTACTGGTATCCATGATGATTTTGAAAACTTGTTAGAGGAATTCTATCAGAATTATATCTAGTTGTGCTAAGTTTTCTTCCCTTGATTTTTAGCAAAGCTTATGTATATCAAGGTGAAGAATAAATGGACTATTAGCTCATTTGATAAGTTTCTTGACTTGTTACAATCTTCATATCCTGAGGGTAATAAAAACCCCCTTCTCATTATGTAGCAAAAATGACATTAAATAAGATTGGTTTAGGATATGAGTCGATACATGTCTGTAAATATGACTATGCTCCTTTCTAGGGAGAAAATCTTTTGTTAGAAAAATGTCCTATTTGTAATGAGTGTAGGTGGGTCGATACAAATACAAAAGGCAAGAAGTTACCTCACAAGGTGTTACGATGGTTTCCTTTAGCCCCGACATGATTTGAGCTTTCCAACATAACCAACAATCCTATCAACCTTCTCATGTTCATGATACCCAAACATTAAACCATAATGCTTAGTACCCCTGAGATATGTTAAGATCCATTTCACAGCAACGCAATGAGCTTTACCTAGATTTGATAAATACCTGCTGACTAAGCTCACAGCATACCCAATATCCGGCCTTGTACAAACCATCAAGTACATCAAGCTCCCAATGACATTGGCATAAGGTACTTTCTCCATATATCTAACTTTAGCATCTGACTTAGGACAATCAGAGCTTGATAGTTTAATATGAGCACCTATAGGAACAGTTACTGGCTTCACATCATCCATCCTATAGTTACTTAGTCCCTTCTCCAAGTAAGACTTTTGAGGTAGTTTCAACACCTTGTGCTCTGTGTCACTTGTAATCTCCATGCCTAATATCTTCTTTGTTCACCTAGATCTTTCATCTCAAACTCTGACATCACATCTTCTTAGTAGCTTCAACTTCCTCCAGGTCAGAACAGGCCACCAACATGTCATCAACATATAGCAACAAATACATGAATTTGTTATCACTGTATTCCTTAAAATACACACAACTATCATAGCTGCTCCGGTTAAACCCATTAGTCACCATATGTTCATCAAACCTTTTATACCACCTGTCTAGGGGATTGCTTCAGCCTATACAGAGACTTCTTAAGGAGACATACCTTATATTCCTGCCCTTTAACCTCAAACCCCTCCGGTTGCTTCATATAGATAGTTTCATCTAGCTTCCCATGCAAAAATGCAGTCTTCACATCCAACTGATGTAGTTCCATATCCATAGAAGCAGTCAACGACAGCATAACCCTGATATATGAATGTTTCACCACAGGTGAGAATATTTCATTATAGTTCACACCTGGCTTATGTGTAAACCCCTTAGCTACCAGTCTAGCCTTGTACCTGGGAGGTTCACCTTAAGAAATCCCATCTTTCAGTTTAAACAGCCATTTACATGACACAGGCTTGTGACCCTCAAGTTATCAACCAGCTCCCATGTGCCATTCTTATATAGATATTCCATCTCTTCCTCCAAGGCTTACACCATTTTGCACTTTCTTTCACAGAAATTGCCTCAGAGTATGACAATGGTTCATAATGCTTTCGGTTTAGCAGCAACAAATGCCAGTGCAAATAAATTCATCCACTCTATATACCTAAGAGGAGGTATTACTTGTCTCCTCTGTCTATCCCTAGCCAACCGGTAATCATCCATACCATCTCCCTAGCTACCAGAGGTACCTTGATCAACACCTTTATCATTCACACCTTGCTGCTCCACCTCAATCTAAACCCCACTTTGATCTTCAACTTTTGACTTTCCTTTTTTTGAATGTCTTTATACATGACATTCTATTGAAAAATTATATCTCTGCTCACTATCACCTTAGGCATGTCCCCTTCTAGTCTCCATAATCTATACCCTTTTACACCCTTTGGGTATCCTAGAAAAACATATTTACAGGCCCTAGGTTCCAACTTCCCTTGACTAACATGACCATAAGCCAAAGATCCAAACACCTTAAGTTCCCTATAGTCACTCTTTCTTCCTGACCATGCCTCTATAGATGTCTTCATGTCTAATGTTGCTGATGGAGACCTATTGACCAAATATGCTGCTGTGGAAACAACTTCAGCCAATAACATCTTGGGTAAACCATAACTAGCCAACATGCACCTCACCTTTTCAAGCAAAGTTCTATTCATCCTCTCAGCCAAACCATTCTGCCGAGGAGTCCCTGGCACAGTTCTATGTCTAGCAATACCATGAGTTTTACAAAACTGATTAAACTCATGACTGCAGAACTCCAACCCATTATCAGTTCTCAGCTTCTTGACTTTCCTTTCAGTTTGAGTTTCCACCAGTACTTTCCATTCTTGGAATTTATTAAAAGCATCACTCTTATTCTTTAAGATAACCACCCAACTCTTTTTGAAAAATCATCAATCAAGGTCATAAAGTATCTAGCACCACCCCAAAGAATCACCTTAGCAGGACCCCATAAATCAGAATGAATGTAGTCTAATACCCCACTTGTAATATGCCTAGCCTTTGTAAACTTTACTCTCTTGTGTTTACCAAGAATACAAGTTCACAAAACCAAAATCATAATTATGCAGCTCAGTCATCACCTGTTGCTTTTGCAACTCCACCAGTCCTTGATGACTGATATGACCAAGCCTCCTATGCCATAGCATAGCCTTATAACTACTATCACTTAAGGCAGATGTCACCTAAGGTTCTACTACACCAGCACTATCTAGTAAGTAGATATTATTTTCCTTATACTACCATACATACTACATTGATCCCTTTATCACCTTAGCCTTACCATCTCTAAGACTAACATGGTAACCAACACTCTCCAACAGCCCTAAAGACAACAAGCTCCTTTTAAGACCAGGAATGTAGCTTACATCATGAAGATCCACTTCCATGCCCTTCTTCATTTTTAGAGTCACTGTGCCATGACCCATAATCTTGTAAGGTCTATCATCCCCTAGCTTTACTCATCTAATATCTTCAATCTTTAGTTCTTTAAAGAACTCCTTCACTAGTTTCATATGAAATGAACATCCCGAATCTATAATCCACTCATCCTCCTTGTCATTGCTTGTGACAGCCAACACATCTGCACTTTCATATCCATCAAAGGAATCACCATGAGCATTGTGTCCAGAATGAGTTTTTGATCCACTTGATTCACCTTTCTTTCTTTTCAAGTCAGGACAATCTTTCTTGAAGTGCTTTTCAGATCCACACGCATAAAACCTCCTCTTATACATGGACCGGGACTTTGAGACACTTCTCTGCTTGAAGTTTCTTTCTTCAGATCTTCCCCTGACTACCAAGCCCTCTCCACCATCTTCCTTATAATCAGTTCTCTTCTTTAATTCCTTTGAATTGAGAGCTGCCAGCACTTCTTGCATGGTAAGAGTGTCCCTACCATACATTAACGTATCCATAAAGTGCTCATAAGAGAATGTCAAAGATGTCAAGAATATGATTGCTTGTTCTTTATCATCTAACTCACCTTCGATGTTCTCAAGATCCAACACCAACTCGTTGAATTCATCAGTATGATCTTTAATTGACTTCCTAGGAGCCATTTGGAATGTGTACAACCGTTTATTGAGATACAATATGTTCGTAAGAGACTTCGTCATGTACAAACTTTCCAATTTTGCCTAGACCCCTGCAGCAAACGTCTCCTTTGATACTTCTTTGAGTACTTGATACCCCAAGTTCAAGATGATTGAACTGTGTGCCTGTTCTAGCATTTCCTTCTTCTCCTTGTCTGACATTGTGTTCGGCAACTTGGATTCTCCGGCCAAGGCATCCACCACTCGTTAGTGAACGAGTAATGCCGTCATTTTCAACCGTCATAACCCGAGTCATTCTTCCCGTCGAATTTCTCAACTTCAAACTTCGTAGACACCATTGTTGCCACCAATCAATCTTTGATTGAATCTTGATTCTCAATTGAGCCACAAACCAGACTCTAATACCAATTATTGTAAAATTAATTGAGAATACGAACGCGGAATATCAACAATACAAAGATGATACATGAATAAAGTCGTGAACAAGAACTTTCAAATGATTACTATGGTTGGAATGATTTTGGATGCTCTCACCGATTACATCTGATCCTTATTTATAACGTATTAACTAACTATAACGAACACTCAACAAAATTAAGAATTTACACTAAGGACCCTAAACTAAATCTTCCGAACGGAAATAACCCTTTGGAAGATTCCCTTCGGAAGATATACATACTTCGGAAGAATTCCAAAGTACAATTCAAATTCCTTCCGAAGAAAACATAACCTTCGGAAGATATCAACTTAGCTTCGGAAGAATTATGTTAAGCTTCGGAAGTTATCACTTGTTTTGGGTTTTAATACTTTACATACCTAAACACCTATTAAACCTTAAAGAGCTGGTGGTCACAAAACTCTCTAATAATTGCAAATATCCTCTAATCAAACTCCATTAATAAGACTCTTCATGTGCATTCTTGAAGTTGAAGAAGCAATGGTTCATCTAATGAAGATATTAACTAATGAAGATCAACTAGTCATTTCACATTACACGGAAGAGAGTTTTAGCGATGAAAATATGTTGCCCTATAGTGACGACGACTCGTGTCACAATGTAGGTGTTGTTCCTATATTGTAATATTGTTGTTGTGTCAGTTGTTAATGAATAATACTTTGGTTTTGATTACTGATGATCATGAACTTGTGCTTATGTATACTTTAATTAAGCTTATTATTGCCGATTTTAAACCTGGATAAAAGAAGAGGGTTTTGATTAAAGAATTATTTTTAAGGGTGTCATTTTTTTATTTTGATTGGGTCCCAGAAAACATTGAGCCAGCCCTGAACACGTTCATGTATATCTTGAGTTTTGAAAAATACTACTTTACAGATAGGCATGACAGATAACCAACCTAATCACCATTGCTTTAATTAAGGTATCTCTTAAAATACAACTCAACTTATGTGCGGATCTTATGATCTAGAATCCTAATCTAATATTTATGTTTGGATCTTATGAAGTTTTTTGTGTTTGTGGGCTTAGGGCTTCATAATTGCTGCTGGGCTTTATAACTGCTGCTGGGCTTCTTATTATTCCGCTTATGGGTTCGTAAGAACTATAATCAAAACATTTTAAATTGAAGGGGCTGGAATGCATCGTGTTATATCTTAGTATCTAATCTTACCATGTACATAACTTTTATTAAGAGTTAATAAGATTAGTTCTCAATGCATAAATGTTCAATGACAACTGAGACTAAATCTGTTTTGTCAACTTCTTTACGTATTAGCGTTTTTGTATAAAAATATTATATTTAATATTATGTAGAATAAATGAAGGTAATATAATAATTCTGTTTATACAAATATATAGACACATATACAATTAACTATACGTTAGGAGAAAACACAGAATGAACTAATTATTCATTGAAAGTTTCTAAAATATAAGAGGACGATTCATATAAATGTTTATTCATGTATTTTAAATTCAAAAATAAATAAAATTAATAAATTTTGTTAATAGATAGGCCCTACATATGTGTAAGTCATGTGTTCTCATGGAACCATCCTTGTGATAAAGGTATTTTTCTTTGTTAAAGAGATTGAATATATGTTCAAATCCTGCAAAGTTAGCTAGGTATAAGTGATTAATAAAAGAATATTAGGAGCTGTTTCAAAAACAATTTTCAAACGTGTTATATTACATATGCAAAATTTACACACATATAGTGTAAATAATTAAATAAAAATGTATACACAAATTAGTGTGATAGTTTTTATGTATATAACATACGCATTTGTATGAAACAAGTAGACTTTTTAAAACATGTTGCATTGATCCAAAAATTAAACCATGTATGTTTTTTTCTCGTATTAACTTTTGCGTGAACATATATGCATATTGTTTTTGATAAATTTATGATGGGTTGTGATGTAGTAAAAATTTATTGTATCTAAAAAGACTAACAAGTATTCTAGGTTTAACATGTGTTATTCTATTGTTTTAAAAGAGGGCTTGATTATTGTCTTACATAAATCAGGTTATTGCGCAAATACGACAGATTATTGTGTCAATGATTTGCTATAAAATATACATAAAAAACCTATCAAAATCACATCTGTTATTCTTTAATATTTTTCTTAAAATAATAAAAGTGTACTTAACTATATCAAATTGTGTTTTCAAGTGTTTATAAGGCCATATCGACAAAAGAAGCATACTTAGCAAAAACTTGAAAAAAAACCGAGTTTTAAAGTCCAAGCATAGGTACATGTCTCATTAAGCACACCCCCATGCCCAGCATGAAACACACCCTCGTGCTCAAATTAGTACACACACCGTGTTTGTAGATCTAACATAATAAAAAGTATTGTCACCCAAAAGTAAGCACCAGGTTGTGCCCCATGAGGCACGAGGGCGTGCCCACCTCAAACACAGGGTTGTGCCCCCTCAAGCACGAGGTAGTTTCCGACATCCTCTGCACGTACGAACCGACCAACTTTCATAAGCATTGTACTAGCACGAAGTCGTGCTTAAACGCTCCAGAAAGCCTATAAATAAAGACCTAAGTACATCATTTGGGATAGTTTTTGGTGGAGGGTTATCTTGTTGATTTCTTTCGGGAATCAAGACTAGAAGACCCTTAGGGGTCAAGAGGTGCATACAACACTTGAAAGAAGCTCAGAATTGTCTAAACATCATCATTGCAGATCACCAGTTTGATTGTTTCATTTCATCGATGATTTCATATCTATCTTCTATGATGTTTGTTGTTATGTTATAATTCATTATGAGCTAAACTATTATTATCATCCTAATTCGATGAAACTTATGTAATTTGTGATGAACTAATGGCGTGATTTTGAAGGGTAGCATCTACATTTAAACTGAAAGTTGTAAATTTATGACTTATAATTGTGAATGTCATACAAGTTTGAAAAACGTATGAACTAGATTTTATTTATGAAGCTAGTCTTAATAACAAATTCATAGCTAATAAACAAAAATGGTTATAAGAAATTATATAACTTTAGCTTTTTGGTCATTTGCAGTTTTCCTTTTATTAACGTGAGAAATCTACAATAATTATTATGGTTTTCTAAAGCTAATAGTATGTTAAAAAAATTTGATTAACACCTTTTCTAACTTTAAGTTATGTTTTCAGAAATTGTATGTTGAAAGGTTACACGAGTTTTACCCATATTACTAGTGGCTTGGAGGATTAACATTGTAAGTTACTCATGTTGGTGTGCTTGTCATTAAGGAGCTGCTAGACGAGAAATCCGTGTTGGCTAACATTTATAAGTATTAAATAACTATTTAAACTTATATATTTAGTCATACTACGATATTCACACAGTTAGATAAGTGTAATTTAATTAAGATCATATCCTTAAATCCCTGTTTTAAACATAAAAGTCTTAATTTTACTTTTACTTTTGTGTTATTATTGTTTTAAAAACCTAAAATTTTGGTTACATAAATGCAACTTATCATTTTTTTCAAAACAAACCCCAATTTGATAGTCGATTAAAAGGTTATTGCGTAAGTGTGGTGTGTCTACGGATTGATACTTGGTTCTTATCAACATTATATTATCACAAAACATGTACATTTGCCTTTTCGTGTGTAGTTAGTATAAGTAATAACCAATTAAAGTGAACCTGTGCAAAACTCTTTTATAAAAAAATATATATACTTATTACACACATCAAGTTTTTGGTGTCATTCTAGGTACACATGACAATTTCGAAAGACAATATAATTTTTTTACTATCTTGTTTATAACCTATTAATATATTTTTTTTCAACTTTTTTTACCTTGTTAGTTATATTAGTTAAAGTTAGTTTGCCTTAGTTAGTTAGTTTAGTTATATTTGTCGGATTCATTCTAAGCCTTAATTAGTATATGCTTTCTTAAGTTAGTGTATGTCTGACTTGCCTAGTCCTGGACTTGTTTCGTCTCTTTCGGGACCCGAATGATTGTTCAGTCAAAGGTTACGTGAACGAGCATGAGAAACAGCAACAATCATCAAAGAAGACGATTCCAAAGTACACCATCTGAAGAAGACATGGCTAACCAAGATGATAAAATAAAAATGACACACTATGTCAGGCCGTCAATCGATAGTTATAAGAGAGACCAAGAATTTGAGATTAAGTGTAGTATTATCTAACTTGTATAAAACTCTATTTAGTTCCACGGATTGCAAGAAGAAGATCATAACGCTCACAAATATATCAGTTAATTGTATCATATATTTCTTTTAACATTTGTTATATATATTTATCATTATGCTTTACGTTTTATATTATATAACTTGTATTAATTTTTCATTACGTTCACATTAGAAATAGACAACGATATTGTTTTATCAATGTGTTTTCATAACTCACAATGTTAAGGAAAACACATTAACAAGCATAAAAACACAATAAGATATTTTATGATTTTCTTTTATGTTTTATATCATTTTGTTTTGTTTTGTCATTTTGTACATGCTAGAACTACACAATAGTCTTATTTCACCTTAATATTATTTAAGATTTATTATTTTAGAAAAACACATTAATGTTCAGATAAAAAATAATATGAAAAAAAAGACACAATGAGAAACAAAAATCATATGGGCCAAAAATGTATTTTTTATTTTTTTATATAGCAATAATATACTCGTTTAAAAGATTAAAAAAACTTATTTTGTATGGAGTAATATTTAGTAAAAATTAATATTGTATAAAGTTATAAATGTAAAAAAAGGGAAGACTTGATAAAAAAATAATAAAATTGGTCATGCCTAAACTACCCTTTATTTTTTTACAAGTTGATATCAACTATTGATTAAGAATATCAATGGTTAAAAAAAATTTCTTACATTTTTTAGATCTGAAATAGTTTTTATTTAAATCAAATTTACAACATAAAAAACATAAACAAATTATCATGGATGGTTAATGTTTAACGTTACACTGTTGTATTTACATCCTTTTAGTTGTTAATCCATGAAGAATATAGCTACTTTTGGTGTTTTTTGTGTTTGTAGGTAAGCATGAAGAATATAAAATATATGGAAGTTATACGTGGTGCATAAATTGGAAGTCAAGAGATCAACAACATAGATGAACATGTTATGGGACTTTGCTGGCTTCAAATACGAATAACTTAAGTTTGGAAAAGAGTTCCATAACTAGTTTATGGAAAGCTGTCAACAAGTTGCAAGTGGAAAAAATTATGCAATTAGGGGCGCCACCAACATCTACACCATTAGAAATTACATTAATTGCATCGTAAGTTAGAGGACTTTAACTTCTACTAACATCGGTAAGCCATCAATGCCGTCCCCGTGTTTTAATAGATTATAACCTAATTTTGATGAGACTAAAAAAGGATAAACCCTAGAGCTAAATACACCTTCAACTAGCAGCAATCAAGGATGAAAATGGTGATCTTCCTACATTCTAAAGGTCTTCTAATATCCAAATCATCTAAATTCTTCATGTTCCATTCAATATGTGTTGATGAATCAATGATGAGGGAAGGCTAATTCGTTTGTGATCTACTTCTAGTGGTAAGTTTATGTGAGTAGTTGTTTTTTTAGTTAATTTAGTTTTGGAATTGAATCTAGAACCCTTTAAAATCTTTTGATTTGACTTGTGATTTGATAATTTAAATGTTATGTTTAAACCTAAATTTAATATGAATTTGATTTCTTTTAATCATTAATTATGTGTTTAGTACCTAAAATTAGGATTACATTCTTGAATTGGTGTTTGTATGAATAAAGTACGTTACACTTTGATCTGCAATCATCACTTAGATCTTATCACACATAGAATCATCATTATGTCTTCTCACTATGTTTAGCTAAGATATCGTTACTTTGTCAAACCAGTATCTTGTACTTTTTATTCAAGATTGTTTGAAAATAAAGTTTTAATTTTGTTAATTTCACAACTACTAAATTAACAAATCAAGTTTCTTTTCCGATGTTTTCTTTCTTAGTTTTATCATTACTAGCACCTTTCATTGATTCTCTGTGCATTCGACACCTTGTCTTTTAGTACTAAATATGATTAGGGACTATATATATTTAACCGATTTTTAATTTATTAGTTTTAAAGGGTGTTTTAGTAATTGTTTATATAACTTATTTTTAGTAAATTAACATTGTTGACTTAAATCCCTTATTTTTCTCCATAATTGAACAAATTTGTATATAGACTACTTCAAACAACCCAATTCATCGATCCTTTTGTTCTTCACCATATTGATTTTTTTCCACAATAGTTTCTACTTAATTTAGTGCTTCAATTGTTTCTATACAACAAAATTCAAGAAAAATCTAATCCATTACAACATTCATATACTCAAGAAGGTGGTAGTTTCTTTATTCTTTTCTAATGATTGATCGATTCAAGCCCTATTTTTTAGTTTTTTTATTTCGTTTACCATTTAGGATGGATACCTACTCTTGCTTGATCAAAAGACCCACTAAGCTGATAAACAATCAAAACTTGAAGAAATTGATGAAGAAATCCCCATATGAAGAACGAGGATGATTATTTATGTATATGATTTACATACGCGTAATTGCATAACAGAAGAAGATGCCTTCTGAAGAAGTCGATGATGATGAAAGAACTTTTCTTCATCTTCTTGTTTAGTTACATATATGTAACCACAAGTTACAGAAGTAAAACTACATGTTATATTTAACACATAGGAGTTGCATCAAGTTACGTATTCGTATCCCACAATTATACATATGTAACTCGTAGTTACATATATGTAACTATAAGACTTTATATTCCAAAGTTCTCAACTCTTACATACTTGTAATTTATACAAAAAGGAGGACTTCTAATTTATTCGGTTGAAGAAGTACACAAACTATGTTTCTACAAATTTGTTTATTATTATATCTTTTTTCTCATTTTTTTGTTGTTTCTCTTAACAATTCTTCTTCATCGTTACTCTAGCTACATATATGTAAACTTGGGTCAACAAACAAAAATGATATGTATATAGAGTTGTTTGATTATAAATGTTTATTAATAGGAAAAAAATCGACTTACATATTACAGGACCAATGAAGGGTGGTCACTTACAACACAACAACACAAAGAGGAGATTAACTAGACTAATCAAACAGTAAGACTGGATTAACCACAAGAGATGATACAAAGAACACAAATAAATAAAAGACAGAACAAGATAGCAAAATACACAAGGAGATGGTTTTCAAGATTGCATATATTACTTTCTCAAGTTCTTTTACAAGTGTTACAAAGCATAAAGGAAAGTTACAAGTACTTGAGATACATATACTACATCCTACAGCCGGCCATACTTTGAAGGCCAGCTGGATACAATTGACTAGACACAATACAAAATCAATTATAGAGTCAAAAGGCAGATTGCCTTTTGACTTGTGACTATAACATGCCATAGCTCACATCCTAATATATTACAAAAAGGATAAAATACATGAAGTAGAAAGTTACAAACACAAAACCTCAATGTAAAGTTACTTAAAGCATGGACCTTTTCATCAACTCATGCAATTTGGTGACTTTACAGAGTCGCAGCGGAAAGCGGTCCAGCTTTATGTAAAGTACATCAGATAAGCATGCATACTAAAAGTCTTTGGAAGAAATCTGTCTTCAAGTGTTGGCTTCGGAAGACTTTGTCTCTGAAGCTTCGGAAGACTTTATCTTTGGCTTCGGAAGATATTGGTCTTGGCTTCGGAAGATTTCACACTTAGAATATTTATGTTGCATATGTGAAACTTCCGAAGCATTCTTCTTCAATGTATTTGTGCAGCATGCAGGAGACTTGAAGTGTTTAAGTTACATCAGCCTTAACATGTATTCCTTATAAACTCCCCCTAGGCTGATGCTACCAAAACACTTTGAAGACTTTAGATATTAACAGTCCTCATTATGATGGTGACCATCCCTTTCTTCATGAGATGATCAGGATCACTCAGACTCTCAAAATGTCTTCTCATGTCAAAGAGATCATGCAGAGGCAGATTGAACACATCCTGCCATGTGTAGACATCCTTAATGCCTTGATCTATAATGAAATGCCATCTTTCTGGATTTGTGGTGTATGTCCAGGACAAGATGGGTCTTCCTGATGCTAGAGGAGCTGCTTGAATGGGAGTTGATGGAGCATCCTCTCGCTGCACATCCTCAGGATGTTTTGACTCATCCTGAGGTTTAAAAAATGATGTTTCTTTCTTCTTCTTTGGCTTTGGTTTTGAAGCCATCCTTTTCTTTCTCTTTGTTTCTTTTAACTGAGAAGACTGGCTTGCAGCACCTAATTGATCTTCTTTGTCTTTCTCAGTTGGGTCTTCCTCTCTCATAGGTTCAGAAGGAGAGGGGGTCTGACCCTGCTGCGGATCAGAAGATGAAGCTTGCTGAGATTCAGTAGGAGGTCCAGGTTGTGTTGTCTCAAGTTGTTCAACCTTAATATCCACTTCATGTGGGGCTTGACTTGGATGGGAGTGTAAGTCAATCAACTCTCCATTCTTGATCTTCTGCTTTATTACCCTAATATGCTCATCCATAGTGGATTGAGACATAAGGCCAAGTCTTCTTTCGGAGAATCCATAAAGCTTCAAGAAGCTCCTCATCCTCTGCCTGTCTGCAGACTTCTTCATGCTCTTCTGGATGATGCCTCTTGACTTAGCAGCTTCTTCCCTTAGTTTCCTTCTAGTAGTATTTCTTTCCTTGACTATCTCAAGTTCAAGTTGTTTGAGATACTCAAACTCAACATAGTCATAGGATAAGGAAGAAGTGCATCTGCCTAATAGAGGCCTGTGACACTCAAGTAGTTGATCATCTTGATCATGTCTTCTTCTTTGTCTACCTGAGGTTCTTGTTGAATCACATCCTCATGTGCAGGACTATCTTGAACTGTGGAGAGAGTAGACACATGCTTATATAATCATTTCTTTCTTCTTTCTTCTTTCATTTGTACTAGTAGCTCAGTATCTTCTGCCTCTTTCTTCTCCTTTGATCTTTCTCTATCAACCAGTTCATTTAACTCCTCTAAGAGGAGAGAAATGACATTGTCAATGTCATAGTTCCTGGTCTGCAAGTAGTTGATCCGGACTGCCCTCAACTCATCATCTTGAGTGTTTAGTCTGGGGCCAGTCCGGATAGCAGTTTCTATGAGTCTTGCAGACCCAAAAAAGGAACTTTCTCCCCTCAGCTTCCTTTTCCTCTCTCTCCTCATTCTCAATCTTCGGAGATGTCATCTTTCTTTTCCCTTTATCACTCACAGATCTTTGTGACTCGGTGTGGAGAGAGCTTCGGCTTCATTGTTTGGTGTAGCATCCAAGCTCTAACAAGAGAGAGGTTGAGAAGCACCTTCACCAGTAGGTGTCTCAATAAGGGTATGAATCTCTGCAGCAGTTGATGATGATAAGACAGGGCTCTCAAGTCCTGCCACTTGGCCTTCAGTCAAGGTTTCCCCTATGAAACTAATCTTATGGTCTGCCTCAACATCTAGTTGACCGATGGCATTACCTGATGCCTTAGTCTCCTTCTGAAGCTAAACTCTGCAGTGATCCTGTCTTAGATTCTTTGAGCTAGCTTGTCTTGATTGGCTTTGATCGACAAGTGGCATGTTGACTAGATCCAGACCTTTATAGAAGTTCAAGGTCTGAAAATTGAAGACCTTTTACTGCCCTTGAACTCTAAGAATGATGAGGGCTCTTCTGTTGTTGTCATACCTCCACCCAATGATGTGATTTGAAGTTGGTGGAGATGACATAGCCCTTGGTATTCCTTCCTCAAACAGACTCTGTATGTAGGAGTCTATGGAGCCCACATCAATGTGAACATGAGGAAGTTGCTGAGTGTGCACAATTACAAGTGAGGATGGTGAGTCCTCAATGTCCATACTCTCTGAAGAACGCCCAGGTTCTGTGATTGTAATGACTTTCTCCCTTTTTTGGTAGCATCACCCACTTGCATAGGTGAGCTAAGAGTTAGGTCAATCACATCCACAGGTTCTTGTGTTCCTGGTTGAGCTCCACTTAAAGGTCTCCCAGCTAGTTTTTCCTTAAGATAAGAAATCTCAAGTTGCTTATCATTGACTCTATTTTGCAAGGTAGTCATTTAAGATTCAAGGTGACTGACCTTGGAGACTAAATAGGTGCATATTTTAGACAGTTTTTGCATATTTAGTCTTAAATTCCCCTTATCTTCAACAGAAGAATCATTGGGGGATGAGATGATTAGACCAGAGTCCTCTCTCTCCTCACCAGCTTTAGGTTCTTGGCTATTAGATTTCCTCTGCTTACTGGCGGCTTTAGTTGAGGTGTTAGTGGGCTGAGTTGCCATGGTTGAGGTCTTAATGATGGAATCAGTTTCAAAAGTGAGAGCCTCTTCCATATGGACATCCTGAACAGGTTCAGAAGTGTCCACCTTAGTAGTAGGTGACTGATATGGGCTAGAAGTGGGAGACTCAGGAGCACTCATCTCTCTTTGAGTAAGGGAAAGAAGAGAGAATCATGGTACTCACTGAAACCTAGATCTTTATCAGTGTAGAAGTCAAGGTTGGGGATAGGTTGGTTTAAGTCCAATGGCTGGGGATGGTAACTGTCCCCTAAAGGTTGATCACTTGAGTGTTGAGACTTAGAGTGATGGCTTAAGGCATTTGGGCTTAGAATGAGGATCCTCAGCATTGATTATTGAAGGAATGGGAGTGGTCTGCTCCTCAGAAGAAGTGGGAGCTCTAGTGTCCACTTCATCCTGTGTGGATGAGTATATAAGGACCTGCACAGACTGAATAGTCTGTGTAGGGTTTGTTTGTGTTTTATTTGGTAGGTGAGGGTGATTTGTGGTTGTTGAGGTGGTTAGGATGTAGAAGGTGTGGGTTCAACACTAGCTAGTGCTTCTAGGTTGTCACCTTGAGTAATGAGCTATAACATTTTTGGGACAAGGACTATTTCTACCCTAGAGAAGCCAACAGTGGGCTTTCTCAGTATTTTAAACATGTCGGGCTTCATCTGCCCTAAATTAAGAGTATTACCTGTTCCTCTTAACTGTGAGCCCAGTTCACAATTAAGAATGTATTGAACATATCTAGGGAACATATAGTACTCTAAGGAGTCCAAGTTTGCAAGCAGATTAGTGTAATCAAACTAAGATTACCTAAACTTGACTCTCTGAACCATCCCATGAATGAGAGATCCTCAGGAATCTAGTCCCATCCATCATGCTTGTTTAATAAGCTATGGATAACCACATGGAGTAGGAATTTACATTGAGATGAGACCTTCCCTTTCCTGAAGGTCTTGACAGAAAAATCTCCCTCATAGCCCATTTGCTCAAAGGACTGGTTAACAACTTCTTTGGTAAAGAACACCTCACCTTCTTCATCATCCAGCTGAAGATGAATGTTGATGATGGCCGAAGTGATGAAGACTGTTCTCCCATGTACTGTGGCAGACAGTGCCTTCTCCCCATCCATGATGACCTCTTGACAGGTCTTCCAAAATTCTAGCAGTTGATCATCATAAAGAGTAGGATCAATTGTTATGGAGGTGAAGTAGTTTGATAGAGTTAAGAATCGGCAAACCTCTGAGAAATGAGGATCTTTCTCAGAGTGTAACAGAGCAACTTGGTTATGTTGTCTGTGTAACTACATGGAAAAGTTCGGATCATTTTTGCGGTTAAGGTTGGCCATTTTTGAGGAAGCTTAAGGATGAAGAAAGAAAGAAAGTAATTTCAGAGAGAAATTTAGGGTTTTAGGTCTGGAGGAAGAAGGAGATGATAGAAAGAGGAAGAAACCATTGGGCTTATATGTGAAGGAGCATTTCAGATAAAGTTTAATGAAAGAGGATAAAATTTGAAATCTGGAGGTCAGTCCCACCTCTGAAGAAGTAGTTTACTTTTTGCTCAAAAAGTAGTTTTTTGGAAGTCAAAAAGCTTCCGAAGGTAAATTATCCTCGGAAGTTTTAACGAAAAAGCTTCTGAAGCTAAAATGACTTCGAAAGATTTTCCTAGAAGTTGTGATAATTTTGCTTCGGAAGAAAAACTAAAACTTGAATGCTTTGTTCAAATGAACAGAGCTTCTGAGAGTTAATTTTGCTTCGGAAGAAAATGGTCCTTGAAAACACATAAGTGTCTGAGACAAGTGTTAAGCTTCGGAAGATATTTCAGAAATTTCTTCCAAGTTAAATTTTAGATAGTTATTTGTTTTGAAGACATGATTTTCTTCCGAAGGTAAAAGCATATCTTCCGAAGGATCAAAATTTTCAAAATCTAAGGAAGTCTTCAAGAATTTTCATCCAAAGAAAACAAGAGCTTATGAAAGTGATGAACTAGACAACTTAGAACACACAAATTTTAAAAAATAATAAGAATTAGTTTTAAGAAAAACCTACTCAAAGTTTATCATCCCAATAACTGATATAAGATATTTAAATCTCTATTCATCAAAATCCTTTGTAAACATATCAACATATTGTTCATTTTTGTGGACTTTGACTAGTTTAATTAATCTTTTTTCAAAATTATCTCTTATTAAGTGCTACCTGATGTTGATGTGTTTAGTCCTTGAGTGTCGCACAGGATTCTCTGTGATTGAGATAGCACTATTGTTGTCTATGTGAATGGGAGTCTCCTTGAAGTTTAATCCATAGTTAAGCATCTGATTTTGAATCCAAAGAACTTGAGCACAACAGCTTGCAGCAACAATGTATTCAGCTTCACCAGTTGATGTAGAGACATAGGATTGTTTCTTGCATTGCCATGAGACAACCCTTCCACCAAGAAACTGACATCCCCCAGATGTAGACTTTGCAATCATGTTGCAACCACCATAATCACTATCTGTATAAGCATACAGATTGAAGTCAGAATTCTTGGGATACCACAAACCAAGTGTTGAAGCACCTTTGAGGTATCTTAGAATCCTTTTGATAGTGATACGGTGAGACATCTTAGGGTTGGCTTGATATCTTGCACAAATGCATGTAGCAAACATGATATCAGGCCTGCTAGTTGTAAGATACATAAGAGACCCAATCATAGCCCTGTAAAGGTGTTCATCCACACACTCGCCCTCAAGATCAAGTCCAAGGGAGTGGTTTCTTGCTATGGGTGTCTTAGCAATCTTACAATCAGTCATGTTGAATCTCTTAAGTATGTCTTGAACATACTTTGACTGACTAGTGAAGATACCATCTTCAACTTGCTTCACTTGAATTCCCAGAAAAAAATTGAGTTCCCCCATGGCACTCATTTCAAATCTGTCCTTCACCAGCTTCTCAAAGTCTTTGCAGAGCCTTGGATTAGTTTAACCAAAGATGATGTTGTCTACATATACTCAAACTAGCAGTATGTCATTTCCCTGTCCTTTGATGATGAGTGTTCCATCTATAGTACCTCTCTTGTATCCATGCTTATAGAGATACTGAGAAAGAGTCTCATACTGCTTCATGGGTGCTTGATGCAGCCCATAAAGAGATTTGTCAAGCTTGTAAACATAATGAGGATGATCAGGATCTGAAAAACCAGGTGGTTGTTTGACATACACCTCTTTATCAATCACTCCATAAAGAAAAGCATACTTTACATCAAGTTGATAGACCTTGAAGTTGTTAGATGCAGCAAATGCCAGGAATATCATAACAGCTTCCAGTCTTGCTACAGGAGCAAAGACATCAGTGTAGTCAATCCCTTCTTCTTGTGTGTATCCTTGAACAACTAGTCTAGCTTTATTCTTGATGATAATGCCTCTATCATCCTTTGTTGATACATGTATGTCCCTAGATCATGATATGAATGTAATAGATCTTGTTTGTCTGATTCTGATGTAATGTTTGGAATGATTAATGAAATGATATTGGTTGTTTGAATTGTTACACATAATGTTATATTAATTAATACATTCAAACTTAACAAAATGAAGTTCTCATGCGAATGGACCATACTTATGAATAACTTCATACGAATGACTCAGTCGCATGACTGAACCAGGAGACTAGATCAGTCGTATGATTGTAACATAAGATTGGCTCAGTTGCACGACTGAACACTCAGTCGTGCGGATGAATCAACCGCATGGTTCAATCGCACGACTGAACCATACTAATGGTTCAGTCGCACGAATAAACAGTACTAACCTATAAATACAACCCAATTCGTGGAAAAGAGAGAGCATTCATTCTATTTCGACTCCAAACGTACCCTAGCCGTCCAGAAGCATCCAAGTTGATACTCCAAGTTCATAGAACGCTGTAGATCGATTCCTAATCGATTCTTAATGTTTGATTCAATACTTTATTGATTCTACATGCGTTCGTACTGATTGGATCGCCAATCAAATAGGATTCCGCACTATTTGATGGTTTACACGTTAATCATTCGGTATTTCGTTCAAATACCAGGTCCTAACAAGTGGTATTAGAGCTCTGGCTCTTGATTACGTGTGATTCAATCAAGATTGATAAAAAATTTGTGTTTTTACACTAAAAAACAAAATCTTTTATGTCAAAAGTTGTCTTGGATGTTCCCTGCTCATCAAGTTTCGGTTTCTACGGCCTTAGGCGATTAGGGTTTGCGAAATTTCAAAATTTTACGGCTAAAACACGTTTAACCTAGAAATTTTAGCAAAACAACAGCTTCAGTCGCACGAGTGAGCCATTCGCACGACTGGACTTCAGTCGCATACACCACGCACGATTGGATTGAGTCGCATCTCCATTCGTACGACTGAACCATCCGTTCGCAGTGTTCATACGCATCAGCTTCATTCGCACGACTGAACCAATCTCTTAGTTCAGCTGCACGATTGAACCAATCGCATAGTTCATTCGCACAAATAGCCCATTCACATCACCCAGTCGCACCAGTTTGACAGTTTGTTTAGTACACTTAAAAGTTAATCGTGATGGAAGATCAGATGTCAGCGTTTACTGCCGGGAAGGACTCAAGGATCCAGAACCTACTGTTGCTTGAGAGTGAGGTGGGGAATCATAATAAACCACCAAAACTCTTAACGTTAGATGAGTTTCCCCACTGGAAACAACGTTTTGAGATCTACCTCATTGGAGTGGATCCAAATTTGTGGGAAGCTATCGAGATTGGGTATAGTATGCCGGTGGGAGCAGATGGGGTAAAGCTTACTTTGGGAGGGATGACTGATGCTTAGAAAGTTAAGTATAATGCAGAGAAGAGAGTTTATGCACTGATTACCCAGTCTATTCCTAAAGATATTTTCCACCAGTACTCGGAGAATAAGCAGGCCAAGAAATTGTGGGATGAGCTGGAAAAGAGATACGACGGGAATGCTTCGCTGAAGGCAATTAAAGCTAAGGAACTGAAGAAAGAATTTGACAACTTCTCATCGATGGGAAATGAGATTTTGGACGATGTTATTCATAGATTCTACCATCTGATGAGTGAAATGCATACACATGGTATTGTTACTACCATGGAAGAAAAGGTGTCAAATTTCGCAGACGGATTGCCGGAAAAGTAGGCTTCATTTGTGTCAAATCTGAGACAAAATGAGATGCTGGCAAAGTTGGATATCAATGACTTCATTCTAAAGCTGCAAGAAGAAGCACTTAGGATGAAGTACAGAGCTCAGAAGTCTTCGCACACTCAGAATCCAGCTTTGTACAATGCCACGCCTCAAGCTAAGACGTCTGGAGCACCTCTTTAGACTGCATTTGTGTCTAGCTCATTGGGTCCTTCACAAGCTTTTCCTTCAGGTTTAGAAACGTCAGGGTCTTCTTGTACCCATTACATTGGAACTGAAGCGAATGCTACTAGACTGAAGACCGAGAACCTCGGTAATGTGACTGTGGAAGTAGCTCGAGCACATGGATCTTTTGGTAGCAGTGGTTCATTCTTATGATGGACTTGTTACTGGGAAGATTGGAAACTACCATCTGGCAGATAAGGACTACGAGTAGGTGGATGAAATGGAGCTGGAGAAAATGGACATTATGTGGGCCTTAGCTAGTGTTGTCCGGAGGGCGGAGAAGTTTGTGAAAAATACTGGACAGAACTTGGTTGCTACTAAGGATACCACATTTGGCTTTGACAAGAGTAAAGTGACCTGCTTTAACTGTGGAGAAAAGGGGCACTTCAAGAGAGAATGTGTGAAGCCAAAGAAGACTGGGAACAGGAACCCATTCTCATCCTTCACTCATCAAAACAAGCAAGCTAGCAGTTCTACTTCATCAAGCAAGGATCCAGAATCCTTGACTGCTCATGATGATGAAGGACATGACTGGAGCTTTCAGTTTGTCTCTCCAGGGGAATCTAATATTGCCAGTGTAGAAGATTTAGATGATGATTCGCGAGTGAGGGAGATATTGCAGTTGAGATAGCGATGTCAAATATTGAAGAGACAACTGCAACTGAGGTCAGCTACAAGCCTGAAGAAGGGATTTCAACAGCAAAGACAGAATCACCAGAACCAGAGACATCTGATGCTGCGTTGATGGCTAACTCTTCTAAACCTCCTCAGGTAAGTACCACTGACCAACTGTTTAAAAATCATGCTTGTTCTGATTGTGATACTTTTAGAGATAGAATAGATGAGAAATTTTCTAGGTTATTAGATCATAATGATAACTTAGTAAAGGATTTGCAACTGTGCACTGAGGCTAATAGAGTTTTAAAACAAAATGAGCATAGTTACAAAGAAAAGATAGACCTTTTGACCAAACAGCTTAGGGAAACTGAAGTAGTTGCATTTAAACAAGCTAATGACATTAGGTACTATCTTAACTCCCTAGAAGACACTAAGAAGCAAAAGGTATTTTTAGAAGTAGAAGTAAACTCATTAAAGCAAAAACTGCACAGTTGGACAAGTTCATCACACATTGTCCAACACTTAGTGAGAAAGAAATAACGGGGAGGGTTTGGGTTATAAAGTGGTTCCACCACCACCTGAGACCTTGATGAACACTAAGAGTAGACCAAAAAATAACAATCTCATCAAGGATCATGTGGTGTCTACTCCTCTTGTTAGTGATCCAGATTCTGCATGTTCATCAATTGAATCTGGAACAAAACAAAAGGAGGCCACTTCAAAGGCAAAGGGTAAAATGCCTTGTGTTAATCTGGAAAAAGAATTTGAAAAGGTTAATATAAATTCCGGGTCAAACAAAGTAAAATCTAAATCTAAAAGGACTGCTAATGTTAATCTTTCATAAGCTTCATGTCAAAAACCAGTTAACCAAAAGGAAAAAGATGTTAAAAATGTTAAAACAATTAATTTTGTTAAACAGGAGAAAACATCAAAAGAAATAGAGTCAAAACCCAAACTAAGTGATGTTACTAGGGTGTCACACACATCTCCACAAAGAAAGTTTAATCATAAAGTTGATAGCAGGTCGTGCTACAACTATGGAGAGTGTGGACACATTGCTTCCTTTTGTCTTTACTATCAGACACCTAGGAAGAAGATTGAACTTCAGGATTCAAAACCTAGGTCTTCTAAGAGGAGTTCTTTAACTCCACCTAGAAGAACTAGTGAACCTAACATTCAACCCATTAGCCAGTCGACTGTTTATCACAAACAGCATTGCATAAATCTGGCTTATGGAAAGAGAAGTCATCCTCTGTGTCTGATAATGATGACAAGAAGGAACCTGAGCTACCCTCACCCTCTAAGGGTCAATGGGTTGAATTCATGATGTGTGATGTCTCTGGGAAACCCAAGGCAGTAAAGGCTTGGGTTCCTAACCTAAACTAATGTTTTACATTGTATGTGCAGGGTGTTCGCTACAGTGCTGAAACCAACACGTGGATTGTAGACAGCGGAGCATCCAGGCACATGACAGGAAACAGGGCTCTTTTATCAAACGTCAAGCAAATAAAAGGAGGGCATGTTTCGTTTGCTGGAAACAAGGGAGGCTATATCACAGCTCAGGGAGAAGTTGGAAATCAGAAAGTTAAGTTTGATAAGGTGAACTACGTTCAACAACTTCAAAACAACATACTTTATGTTTCCCAAATCTGTGATAAGGTTTTAAAGTCATATTCGACAACAAGAAGTGTTACGTCCTAAAGAAATACTACGTGATTCCGAAGGACCAAGTTCTGATGACAGCTTCAAGATATAAAGACCTTTATGTTTTGGATCTCTCAACAGCTTCTACAATGGATCATGAAATTCAGTGCTTTCTATCAAAAGCCACTGAGAAGGACTCCATCTCCTGGCATAGGAGAATGGGACACATCAATCAACGGAAGATGAATCACTTGATCCAGAAGGATCTTGTGAGAGGAGTTAATGTCAAGAATTTCCAACTTCCTAATTTTTGTGTAGCTTGCAAGAAAGGCAAACAGAGGAAGAAGTCTCATAAGGAAAAGAAAGTTCATTCAATAGAACTTCCTCTTGAACTTCTTCACATGGATCTGTTTGGTCCAGTCAGTACAAAGAGCATTGTAGGCGACTTGTACTGTTTTGTGGTTACTGATGACTACACAAGATTCTCTTGGGTAATCTTTCTGAAGTCCAAATCAGAAACATTTAAGTCATTCAAGGAGTTAGTAACCACACTGGAATCTTTCTACAAGCTGAAGGTGAGACAAGTACGCTCAGACAACGGGAGTGAATTCAAGAATCAGTGGATGGAGGCTTATTGCAAGGAAAAGGGAATTGTGCATCAATTCACTTCTGCCTACATGCCTCAGATGAATGGTGTTGCTGAGAGAAAGAACAGAAGCTTGATAGAGACAGCACGGACAATGTTGGCAGACTCGAAAATGCCTATCCAATTCTGGAATGAGGTAGTGGCTAATGCGTGTTATACACTGAATTGAGTTCTGATAGTCAAGCGCCACGGAAAGACATGTTACGAGCTACTACAATGACGTAAACCGAATCTGGAGTATCTCAAACCATTTGGCACGCCGTGTACACTTCTAAAGAAGACTCAAGAAGGAAAATTTAGCGAGAAGGCTGATGAAGGAATCTTCCTAGGATACAACATACCGAACAAGAGAGTTTACAAAAACTCTGGTAGATGGACCTAAAGGTGCTAAGGTCATTGGCACCAAATAGGTCTTGAAATGCAAGAAGGATGACTAACGGTCATTATCAGAACAAGGCTCGACTGGTTGTTCAGGGATTTCGCCAAGTCGAGGGGATTGACTACAATGAAGTGTTTGCACCCGTGGCAAGGATGGAAGCCATCCGTATCTTCCTTGCCTATGCATCGTATATGAAGATTAAAGTCTACCAATTAGATGTGAAGAGTGCATTCCTTCATGGGGAAATTCGAGAGACAGTGTATGTCAGTCAACCCGAGCGATTTGAAGATCCTTATCATCGGGACAGAGTTTACAAACTCGACAAGGCCTTATACGGGCTTCATCAAGCTCCAAGGGCCTAGTATGAGAAACTCTCAACTCATCTTGTGAAACACGGCTTTCGCAGGGGAGTCATTGACTGCACACTGTTCATCAAAGAAAAAGATGGAGACCTACTGCTAGTACAAATCTATGTCGATGACATAATCTTCAGTTCAAAGAACGAAGAATTATGCAAAGAGTTTGAAGCAGTTATGAAGAAAGAGTTTGAGATGAGTGCTATGGGGGAGATGAAATTCTTTCTCAGGTTACAGGTGGATCAGACACCAAATGGGATCTTTATACATCAGACCAAGTATGTGGGAGACATTCTCAGTCGGTTTGACATGGAGAATGCTTCTGCTGCTGGGACTCCACTTGCTACAAATCATGATATAGCACCTGACGAAAATGGCGATCTGGTAGATGCCACAATGTACCGAGGAATGATTGGATCCCTCATGTATCTCACTGCCTCAAGACCTGATATCATCTATGCTACATGTTTATGTTCTAGATATCAGGCTAAGCCTAAGGTTAACCATCTGATCGGGGTCAAAAGGATATTTCGTTATCTGAAGGGTACACCCACACTTGGGTTGTGGTATCCTCATGATTATGATTTTGAGCTCACGGCGTATAGTGACTTGGATTACAAGGGCTGCAAGATGAACTACAAGTCTACATCAGCAGTGTGTCAATTCTTTGGGAGGAGATTAGTTACCTGGCAGTGTAAGAAGCAGACCTCGGTTGCATTGTCAACCTGTGAAGCCGAATACGTTGCTGCTGCAAGTTGCTGTTCACAAATCATTTGGATTCAACAGCAAATGCGGGATTACGGTTTAATGTTTTCTTCTACTCCTATCCTTGTTGATAACTCTGCTGTAATTATAGTAACTAAAAATCCGGTACAACATCCAAAGACCAAACACATCGGTATTAAATACCATTTCATAAGAGACTGTTTTGAAAAGAACTTAATCGATGTGGTAAAAATTAATACTGACTTTCAACGCATGACCTCTATATAAAAGCCTTTGATAAACCACGTTTTCTATATCTGTTAGAGGTCAACGGCGTTAAAAAGAAAAGTGATGTTATTCCTGATGATGATCATGTGTAGTCCGATGCATTGTAGTTATATTTTCTTTTTCATTTTTCTTATTTATTTTATTCTGTTTAAATTAAATTCATGTTATTTAGCTGTCTGTTAAAATCCTAAAATAATTAAATCCAGTATGATTTTAGAATTTTAGGGGGAGAGTAGGTCAGCTAGTAACATTAAAAAACGAGGGAGAAGGAGTGGATAGCTGATATAAGGTAGATCGTATCTGTGATACTGATTCAAACCTTTTGGAAAATGATAGTACACAGGAACAAATCAAAAGGGACTTTAAAATTTTAATTTAGAAAAGATGCAAAATTCAAAGTATAAGTCTATGTAGTCTAAGCAATATAAAAGGGAAGACGATAGAAAAACTGGTAACTACTAAGGTAACACAAAGAAAGTAGACCTAGAGGTTGCTAGACCACAAATGATATGTCGGTAGATTCAACACAATAGATGATTAGATCTGACTGGTGATCTCAAGATCAAACTAAGTTGTTCAACTGACTATGGGCTGCCATCTTATCACTGGTTAACATAATCAACAATATTCCAATAAGGGGTAATGAGCATGTAAACGCCACAAATATGTGCGGATGACCATAAATAGAGCAAAGCACGAAAAAATGAAAGACAAATGCTATCAAGCTAATGACACATGTTGTTGGTGCATTCTGTGCAAAAGAAAATTTAGCTGCTCTAACAAGAAGATAGGTTGTGTGCCTCTCTGTGTGCGATGACACTGACCTGAGGATAAGCATAACCTAGATATTCTAGAATTCATTGTTGTTTGCCGCCTCTCTACTGTGCGATGGCACTGACCTGAGGATTGGCTTCTCTTTGAAAGCTCTAAGAATAGTCTCTTCTTGTAAAAATACCTGTAGACAGCTCAAAAGCTCCTGAGGAATGTTGATTACCATATAAGTGTGGGATCCAAAAAATGTTAGTTGAAATAATTAAACCTAAAACTATCATCAGTTTGTGTCTAAAGTCTGTGTATGGATTTAAGAGGACAAATATACTGACAATCATTATGGCTGCAATTCTTGAAAGTTCAAATCAATGTGGGAATCTAATAGTACCAGTGTGATTTCCTAAAATTGCTAACGACTCTGGATGAAAACCAAGAATTGAGCATCAAAAGGTTTTGATAACAAGTCCCAAATGATTTGACTTGCCTATATGATTCCAAAATTGAATTGGTCCAGGTGTGGTCAAACTAAATTGAAGCTGCCTATTCTGGAACCAAATCTAGTAGATGTCTATCTTAGGATTTATCTCTCACAAAAAGCTAAAAACAAGTTTTATTTTTGTATTTAGTTTAAGTTTCTAGTTAGTTAGTCATTTTAGTTTGTTTGTTCGTCGGACTATATCATGAAAATCAGTATGGGATTAACTCACCTAAAAGGGTCATGTCTGAGATGGCCAGATGTGTTTTCAAAGTTTAAAAGGGTCACGTCTGAGGTGACTAAATTGTTTAAAAGGATCACGTCAGAGGTGATCAAAAAGTTTTCAAGTTAAAATGATCATGTCTGAGATGATCAAATGCTCGTAATGTTAATTTCAACAGGTAAAAAGGGTTTAAGTGCTAAATGTTCATAAGTGTAACCCATTCGCATAACTGGATCATAAGTGTGGACCAACCATGCAAATGGGTCCCATTCGCACGACTGGACATGAGATTGAGCCATTCACCTGAATGGCTTATCAGAATGATCCATTCGACTGAATGAAAGGGTGCGAATGAGTCAGTCGACCGACTGAGACTCAGTCGGTTAACTAAAGGTGCGAATGAAAGGGCACGAATGAGTCAGTCGACCGACTGAGACTCAGTCAGCCAACTGAATGCGACTGACTGGGCCAATCGCACGATTGAGCCTCAGTCGCCCGAATGAACTGAGCGAATGAGGCCAGTCGGCCGATTGAACTCAGCTTCAGTATTTAAAGGGCCATTGTCGATCGCATTTCACTCATCACCCTCAATCGCTCCTTAATTGCACCAAGTATCGTACTCTACCGAAATTCCTCTAGACCTTGTTTTTACATCTTTATTGATCTTCTGACGTGCGTTGACGTTTATACAGGTATATTGCAGTAAAATCTTACCGAAATCAGAAGACATTGAACCCTAATTTGTGATATTCGAGTGAAACAAGAACCGGACTGTAAATGACCTAATAACCAACATAAACTAAGCAACATGTTAAAATTAAGTTTAATAGGTTATTAGTGACAAGATGGCGAGTCTAATGGACCATTAAACCATGTTAAATTACTTTATTTGGTCAAGATTCGAACCATAGGCGACTGAACAGTGAGACAAGCGACTGGTCGTTGGGATGAACTCCAATCGCACGATTGAATCTTGCGATTGGGTCAATCGGCCGAATGCACCATGCGAATGAACTCAGTCGGCCGACTGAACCAATCGCAGACTCAGCCAACAGATTGAACTCAGTCGCATGTCTCATTCACCCAAATGAGCTCAGTCGCATGAAAGGACAACCGACTGACTTCAGTCGCATGATTCATTCGTACGAATGAATCAAATTGAATTTAAACTATACACTTTGAACTCAAGTTTGATGTATGAATTTCTAATGGTTCTGTGTCTTGTGTTTTAGGTCAATGGCTGATAGATGGTCCATCAATCCAAAGCACAATATATGTGCTCATTTGGACCATACGACTCGGAATGGGGCCGAGTTTACAGAGATCATTGCGTTCCTTCGACGTTCTCGGATACATAAAGCCATATCCACACCGTGTACTCCTTACAGGTCGTTACATCAGGCTTTCTGGGAGAATGCCTCCGTAGATCGTTCACGTGAGCCTTACAGCATACGGAGCTCCATTCATGGTCATGATATTGAGATTACAGCAGCTGACATCCAGAGAGTACTTGATTTTGGGGATGATACTGATCACCCCACCAAACTACATCCATTTACAGTCAGAGGTTGCTTTCTCAGGATTAAGTACGCTGGGGAAATCAACTCAGGTGTGCTCAACAAGAGCAACATGTGTCCCTAGTATAAGTACTTGGCGCATGTGATCCTGAAGTGTATTGCTTCTCGGAGGGGTGGGTTTGATGACCTGTCAGACCAGATTCAGAATGCCTATGTAGCATTGGTGCTGAACCACCCCTTCAGCTTCTCGAGCATGATCTTCTCATATCTGGTGGAGAATCTGGAGGCCAAGGGGAAGGAGGGTTTTTGTATGTACCCCAGATTTCTATAGCTGATCTTCAACGAGAAGCCGCCATTACTTCCCAAGGAGAGCCATGATGCGGTTGCCTTAGAGATTATGGATGACACGACTTTGGGTCGCATGAGAGTGTATCGGGGCAAGCAGGTAAAGCCCCAGGTGAAGAGGTTGATCGGCCATCTGGCCAATGAGAGATATGCAGCGCCAGGTAGACGCAAGTGGCATCATGATGACAGCGATTCAGACGATGAGAGGCTATTGCTCCCAGAGCATGATTCAGACGATGATGACAGTGGGGATGCTGGGGATGATATGCCTATTCCATCGAGGGGCACAGCTTCAGATGTTATACCTCCAGTATTTGCCCCAACAGGTGACATAGCTGAGTCAGCGGGTTTCCACCAGGACTTCATACCTGGTGAGGAGGAAGAAGAGTCGGATGAGGAGCCCTTGACGAGGACTGTGGGAAGCAAGGTTGTTCCCACAGAGTATGGACTCCGGGCGGTTGGTGAACCCCCTGGGGATTCGGGAGAGACGACTGCAGATCCTAGCTATGCCCCTGAGTCAGCTAGCCGTGTTCTAGGGGGAGCATCCACCTCGACTGGATCGAGGAAGAAAAGGATGGCTCAGCCCCATGGCCAGAAGAAGAAGAAGAGAAGACTCACCATCATCACCACCACAGCTACCACTACCACCACCACTGTACATATGCCAACCACCACCACACCTTCCACCACTGTACATATGCTAACCACCACCATATCTTTCACTTCTACATCACCTCCACTATCTCACAGGCCCAACCCCATCTTCACCACAGCCACCACCACCACCACTAGCCACCAAGCAGGACCCTCATCCCATCCCGCACATATATATGGATCTCCTCTACCTCCAATTGGGTTGGAGGAATAGCTTTCTGCGCTGAACCGGATGGTGATGCGTTTATTAGCTGCTGATGAGGAGAAGATGGCGCAGATCCGTCATCTGACAGATCTTACTGCAGCACAGTCTCAGCAGATCTCGGAGCAGGCTCGGTTGATAGATGACCAGGCCAAACAAATGGTTGCTCAGAGCCACGAGATCGCCCAACTCAAGAGCATAGTATCACATCTACTAAGAGGATTGAGGAGTTGGAGAAGGCTAAGAAGACCATCATGCTAAAGCTTAAGGGATCTAAAGACGAGCCACTAAAGATTAAAGAAGGAGACGGAGATAATGAGGATGATGATGATGAGACTGAGGATGATGAGGGGATTGAGGACGAGAGGACAGAGGAGAGGAATGAGGAGGATGATGATGATACTGAGGATGATGAGGGGATTGAGGACGAGAGGAATGAGGATGATGATGAAGAAGGAGGGGATGCAGCTGCATCCACCTCTGCTCAAGGTCAGGAAAGGAGATCCAAGAAGAAACAAGACCGACAAGCTTCCTCCTCTGCTCCACCAAGCGATGATCCAGTGATCCAAGAGAAAAGTAATGATTAGATGTCTATGTATTTGATACTTTTGTATTTGAATCATGTATTTAAACATATGTATTCGATGTTTATATTAAAATTAATGCATTTCTGTTTTTTTTATTAACTAATGTTGATGTGTTGAATGTTCTAAATCAAGCAGATCCTGATTTCCAAAGAGACGAATACGATATTGCTCCCCTCCAATAAGTCAAGACTCAACTGGCGTTGATTCTTGATCTGCAAGGTATTGTCAGGAGATCGGTTATGTATACTACTGAGGAAGGAGAAATCATTCATAACCTTACTGACGAGCAATTAGCTGAAATGTTCCAGCTAAACGCTGATGAGATTGTGAAAGATGCTCCAACGTGCGACTCGACAAGTGAAGAAGAGCTCAATGACGTTGATGAAATAGAGATAGAAGATGTCACTACAGAGCACTACCCTCAATATGCTGACAATGAGGGAAATGTGGTCCCCAATCTGGGTGAATCCCTTGTCAGTGGTACGTTTGAGGTGTTAGACAAAATGGAGCAGGAGTCAGAGAAGACAGAGGGAATGGCCCAAGCCTCAAATGATGATGTTGATATCCAAAAGGCTGAGTGGGCTGCCTGTTTTGAAGAAGTTAGAGCCCAACGCTTGCACCTAAACAGGACGCCTACACCAAACTCTACAGAGTCAAGAAACATCATAAGGTGTCGGGCAGGATTATAGCATGGGCATATTTTGAGGACCTTAACGTCTATGCAGTTAATATGGAGAAGGGCATAGAGTACTTTAGATTTCCACATGATCTAAAGACTCTACCAGGTTTTGAGCTCAACCAGCTAGCCAAACTGAAGCTGTTGTATGCTGACCCGAGAAAGATGTCAGGCTGGTTTGAGGCTGCCCTAAGGAAGGAGTACCACACCAGGTGGGTTAACTTCAGACCCCAACAGCCTACAAGGTACATCAGAAGGTCTGAAGTTGATGCCATTACTGGAAAGCCAAAGATAGTGTTGAAGTGGAGTCCTCCGCGCACAATGTCAAGAATCCCACTTAGGGAAATGGATACTATCAGGGTATTTGACCCAATGTGGTGGTACTACGATTGGAGGACAAGAGAAGCGGTCATAGTCCTAAACAAAGAGGGCCAAATGGATACTATCAGGGTATTTGACCCAATGTGGCTTACCAACTTGTCAGCTAATGATGTCTACACTCTATACAAGTGGCCACTGTTCTATGATACGCAGGATATAGTACAAGCCCTCCAGTTCCAGAATGTCATAAGACTCTGTTTTACATTTGAGATTCATGCAGGAGTCACAAAAGAGGATAAGTACAACAAGTATGAGGAGGTAATGAAAAAAAAATTAGAGAGATCTAGGTCCAAGGGGGAGTTTGTTGATACATGTATGTCCCTAGATCATGATATGAATGTAATAGATTTTGTTTGTCTGATTCTGATATAATGTTTGGAATGATTAATAAACTGATATTGGTTGTTTGAATTGTTAGACATAATGTTATATTAATTAATATATTCAAACTTAACAAAATGAAGTTCTTATGTGAATGGCCCATGTGAATGGACCATACTTATGAATAACTTCATACGAATGACTCAGTCGCACGACTGAACTAGGAGACTGGATCAGTCGTATGATTGTAACATAAGATTGGCTCAGTCGCACGACTGAACACTCAGTCGTGCGGACGAATCAACCGCATGGTTCAATCGTACGACTGAACATACTAATGGTTCAGTCGCACAAATGAACAGTACTAACCTATAAATACAACCCAATTCGTAGAAAAGAGAGAGCATTCATTCTATTTCGACTCCAGACGTACCCTAGCCTTCCAGAAGCCTCCAAGTTGATACTCCAAGTTCATAGAACGTTGTAGATCGATTCCTAATCGATTCTTAACGTTTGATTCAATACTTTATTGATTCTACATGCGTTCTCACTGATCGGATCACCAATCAAATAGGATTCCACACTATTTGATTGGTTTACATGTTAATCATTTGGTATTTCGTTCAAATACCAGGTCCTAACAAGTGGTATCAGAGCTCTCTGGCTCTTGATTACGTGTGATTAAATCAAGATTGATAAAAAGTTTGTGTTTTTACACTAAAAAACAAAATCTTTTGTGTCAAAAGTTGTCTTATTTGGTTCCAATGGTAGTCTTCCTATGAGGAAAAGGACAAAGGTTCCAAACTTTCTGTCTTTTGAATTGAAGCAACTCCTGTTGCATGGCTTCATCCCAACTTCCATCCTTCAAAGCCTGATCAACTTTCTTTGGCTCTATCTGGGATAAGAAACAAGAGTCTAGACAAACATTTACTTCATAGGTTTGTCCTCTTGTTCTTACCCTTGTGTTAACATCTCCCATTATATTTGTGGTGGGTGAGACTTATGGATCCTTAGCTGAGGGATCACAGCAAGTTGCTGAGAAAGATCTAAATTAGAGAAATTTAGATCTGGCATAGATGTTTCTCCCACCATATCAACACACTTATTAAGAGAAACTTGATCCAATGAGTGTGTGACATTATTGATGTTATCATCTATTGAGTGTTTATCAGCATCAAGAAATTCCTGATCACTGTCACCGCCTCCATTATTTTCTTCTACATTTGAAGCAACTTTATCTAGTTGTGGAGCCTTTGAGATGGAATTTGAAGGCATCCCAAATGTATCAGTTGAGTTTGTCATTGTGGTGTTGATTGTGACATCTTGTATTTTTGAGTTAATTTAAAGTTAACTGTGTTTATTCTTATAAGGGCAATTGTTGCCTTCTGTGAAACTTATGGGCCATTTGTGCTTATTTTCTTATTGTCTTTTTTAAATCCTTTAGTTTGAAAGTTAATTATGTTAATTTTAATTAATAAGTAAATAATAATCATAATAATAACAATAATAATAATAACTAATTATAAGAGTAATAATAATTATGTTATTAATAATACTAATAATAATAGCAAGTTATAATAATAATAACAACAACAACAACAACAACAATAATAATAATAATATTAATAAACAATAATTTTATAAAGTTTTCAAACTTAAAATAAAGAATAATATTTAAAACTTGGAGATTAACTCAAGGGGGTGTTTTGTTATTTTGGAAACTTGAAATAGGAAGCTTTGACATAAAATAATAAAGATTGAAAGTTGAGGGACCAAAACTGTAAATTCATTAAACTTAAACCAAACCCCCACCCAACCCCTGCTTTTCCGGCCATATCTCCGGCCAAATTCCGGCCAAATTCCGGCCAAGCTCCGGCAAGGCCCAAATCAACTTAAACCTTTCGATTTCCAACCTCAAACCACCCTAAAATCGATAAGTTCGTGATCGTGTTCACTGTTGACATTCTTAGTTATTCCAAGATGAAAATTGATCACGAGATGCACTTGCGACAAGTTCTTGGACTTTTGAAGAAGGAGCAATTATACGCCAAGTTTTCCAAGTGTGAATTTTGGTTGGAGGAGGTTCAATTCTTAGGGCATGTGGTGAATAGTCAAGGAATTCATGTTGATCCTGCTAAAATTGAAGCCATAAAGAATTGGTGTGTTCTCACAACCCCAACCGAGGTTCGTTCTTTTCTGGGCTTAGCGGGATATTACCGTAGGTTCATAGCAAATTTCTCGAAGATTGCTAAACCATTAACAACGCTAACCCAAAAGAATCGACTTTTTGAATGGGGACCAAGCAAGAAGAGGCTTTCGAGACATTAAAACGCAAGTTGTGTAACGCTCCTATTCTCACACTTCCCGATGGAAACGATGACTTTACCGTGTATTGTGATGCTTCTAATCAAGGTCTTGGTTGTGTTCTCATGCAACGAGGCAAATTTACAGCATACGCGTCGAGGCAATTGAAAGTTCATGAAATGAACTACACGACTCACGATCTTGAACTTGGTGCGGTGGTTTTTGCATTGAAGATTTGGCGACACTATCTATATGGGACGCAATGCATAGTGTACACCGATCATAAGAGTCTCTAACACGTGTTCAACCAAAAGGATCTGAACATGAGACAAAGACGTTGGATTGAGTTGATTAACGACTACGACTACGACATTCGCTATCACCCTGGAAAGTCGAATGTTGTAGCCGACGCGCTGAGCCGCAAGGTCCACAACAAGACTGTCTCGCTCCAAGAAATTCGAGATCGAAGGCAATGGTTTGATACGCTAGGAGAATTTGATACCGAAATTCATGTGGATGTCAACGAGGCTACTATCATGCTTCAAAACATAAGGATCGATAATGACCTTGAGTTATGCATTCGCGAGGCTCAACAAGCGACACTAACCAATAAGGGAAAGATGAAGATTTGATGCCTAACGTTCGGTCACAACTGGAGACAAAGCCAAATGGTATGTGGTATTTCTTGAATAGACTTTAGATCCCGAATCGTGATAACCTTCGACATTTCATTATGGACGAAGCTCATCAAACCCGATATTCCATTCATCCTGGCTCCGATAAGATATACATGGACCTGCGTGGTCAATATTGGTGGCCTCGAATGAAGAAAGATATCGCGTCTTACGTTTCCAAGTGTCTCATGTGTGCAAGAGTCAAAGCCAAGCATCAACGACCAAGTGGTTTACTTGAGCAACCTGAAATCCCTATGTGGAAATAGGAACATATATCCATGGATTTCATAACCAAGTTACCTCGTACACCTTGTGGTCATGATAGTATATGGGTCATCGTCGACCGTTTGACCAAGACAGCACATTTCATACCCATACGAGATACATACAAGGTTTCAAGGCTGGCTCGAATCTACATTGACGAAATTGTGAGTCGTCATGGCGTGCCTTTACACATTATTTCTGATTGAGATGCTCGTTTCACTTTACACTTTTGGTCTTCGATGCAAGAACTCTTGGGTACTCAATTGGCTTTAAGCACGGCTTACCATCCTCAAACCGATGGTCAAACCGAACGAACAATCCAAACCCTAGATGATCTACTGCGTCTTTGCGTCCTTGACTTTGGTGGTGATTGGGATACGCATTTACCGCTCGCGGAATTTTCGTATAACAATAGTTACACTCAAGTATCAAGATGGCACCATTCGAGGCTTTGTATGGTCGTAAATGCCGATCACCGATCTGCTGGACTGATGTTGGTAAGAAATTTCATCACTGGTCCTGAACTTATACAAGAAACGACCGATAAAGTATCCAAAATCCGCAAGAACCTTGAAGTGGCAAGAAGTCGACAAAAGAGTTACGCCGATAAGCGTCGTAAGCCATTGGAGTTCCAAGTTGGCGACATGGTTCTTCTTAAAGTTTCACCGTGGAAAGGTGTTGTTCGCTTTGGAAAGAAGAGTAAACTAGCTCCAAGATTTGTAGGACCTTTCAAAATCTTGAAAATAATTGGGAAAGTGGCTTATAAACTGGAACTACCTTCCGACCTTAGTGGAGTTCATCCTATGTTCCATGTCTCAAATTTGAGAAAGTGTTTGGCCGACGAGAGTCTGCATGTTCCATTGGAAGACATCCAGATCGACGAGTCATTGCATTTGTTGAGAAACCTGTTGAAATCATGGGCCATTTGTGCTTATTTTCTTATTGTCTTTTTTAAATCCTTTACTTTGAAAGTTAATTATGTTAATTTTAATTAAAAAGTAAATAATAATCATAATAATAACAATAACAATAATAACTAATTATAAGAGTAATAATAATTATGTTATTAATAATACTAATAATAATAGCAAGTTATAATAATAATAATAATAATATTAATAGTAACAATAATTTTATAAAAAGTTTTCAAACTTAAAATAAAGAATAATATTTAAAACTTGGAGTTTATTAACTCAAGGGGGTGTTTTGTTATTTTGGAAACTTGAAAGAGGAAGCTTTGACATAAAATAATAAAGATTGAAAGTTGAGGGACCAAAACTGTAAATTCATTAAACTTAAACCAAACCCCCGCCCAACCCCCGCTTTTCCGGCCGTATCTCCGGCCAAGCTCCGGCAAGGCCCAAATCAACTTAAACCTTTCGATTTCCGACCTCAAACCATCCCAAATCGTTTCGTGAACGTGTGTCGAGCTTAAACACACACTTTAATCGCGTTTAATCATCGGTTACAACACCATTCGATTGTGTAACCGAAACATCTTGAATTCATTAGCCGTTCGAGCCTTAAACAACAATAACACCTCAATTAATTCAATCTGATCGAACTTCTATCTACCTCTAATCTAACTCAACCCTCAGTTGCACCTAAATCAAACTTAACCCTCGAAATCCATCACCATCTAACGTCGCAACCTGCAACAAATCGAGCACTAACCTCTGGAGTTCAAACGTCAAAATTGATAGAGGGCTTTTGATCTCGTTCACCGTTGGAAGCTTTCTGCAACTTGAATTGGATTTTCGATCTCATTTGCAACCTGAACCATTTACGGGATAGTCACGGCTTGTTCTTCGTGGTGATCATCTCCAATCCAATTTTAATCGGGTAATCAAATACATAAAATTACTCGGAATTTCATAGGGAACATAAACCTTATGAATCCAAGCATTTATCTAATCGAATTGAACTTCAATTTGGCACTAATCGATTTTAGGGTTCTTACGATTTGGGGAAAGTTTCTTTAAATAAGTTTATAAGAGTTTGGAACCATCATAAACCACGACCAAGGCCCTAGCTCACCGGTAACACTCAACACTCCTAAATAGGAGGTCCCCGTCCGAATCCGGGGGACTTCATGTTTTGTTTTTTAGGCTTTTTAGCCTTCAACCCTAACACTATTTTTTTTTAAATTATAAAAAAAAAGTCATTTTATAAAAGCTGATTATTTAAAAAAAAATACTTTTACTTATTTTCTGTAATTAATTTCTCAAAAGAAATATATTTATACTTTTGTCATATATATATATATATTAAATAATAATAATAATAATGGATTAGTGTTATAAAAACTATACTTTAACTAATACCTTGTTCCACAAATATGATTATTCCGAACGTTGCCTATAAACTATCATTAAAATGTGTTTATTAGACTTTATTTAACTTTTATATATACAAAATTATAGGCGTTATATTTTTATATAAAACTTTATATAAAATATAACAACTTTCTTTAATATCAATAACTAAAGCTGGTTTCATTTTGTTAAACATAGTTATTTGACAATCCCTAAAGTCTACTTAGAACCCTAGTTCTCGTTAATTCGTTAAACTTATTATTAAACTTAAAACCTTGTAAACATATATTTGTTTTAGGTGCATTGTGAAGGACTACGTTGAAACGTTGCTTATTATTATTCATATTAATCATCAATTATATTTTGATCATGTGAGTATTTTCATACCCCTTTTTAGTTTATTTCACACTTTGGGGTGAAACATGTTACTTATGACTTTTGCACTTGTAAACTCGTTTGATACTTGTAAACTAATGGCAATTACTTACATGTTGTGATTAGATGACCTTTGTAACTACCACGTAATGTCGACTTTATGTACAATCATTAACTATTGCTAGCCTGGCGACGTCATAGATCTATGGGTGTGACAAGCCTACTTGGTTGATCCAAGTACACTTAGCTAATCGTATATGCTTGTAAACATTTGAGACTTGTAAAACTTTGTCAAGGTTTGATTGTGCATTCTGTCTTACATCCCTAGTTTACTTTGTTCTCTAACTTACAACATGAATTGCCATCTTTTATATATATCTATGTATTGCAAACTATGGAAATCTTACCAACATTATTATTGACATTTTTATTTTTAACATGTTTCAGGAAATACTCAAGCTTGATTTCTATCCTTTGAAGCTTACACATCTAGGAATGGACCTAGATAAATAAATGAAATAAGAATGACTTGTTACATCTTATGTTATGCTTTTAGTTTCTTTGAGACTTATGATTGTAATGGTACAATTGAAACTTATGTTTAATATATATTTGGGTTATTAATAGTGTTATGTGGCTGTGAACGATCTTAACCCTCACACCTCGATGTTTCCGCCGTCAAGGTTGGGGTGTGACATTAATAGACCCTTAATTTGTAGAAGTAGTTACAACTTGAGCTGAAGAGTGTTGCTTGAAGGTCTTCTTAGCTCAAATCTTGTATCAGGATCACCTGTTGATAAGATATCTGCAGATCCTGAAACAATCTCACAAGATTTGTTAAAATAGTTAGTAACTAAATCAGATCAAATAGCCAATCAGAACCAGAACCAGCCATACAAGGTGTGTGTTCATTGAAAGTCATATTGGCTGACTCATCAACAATTCTAGTTTTGAGATTGTATACTCTATAAGCCTTAGCTTAGGAAGAGTATCCAATAAAATGTCCATCATCTGATTTCTCAGCAAATTTGGTAATTTGATCTTTGGTATACAAGATGGTGCAAGGACATCCAAATGACCTGAGAAAACCAATGAAAGGTTTCCTCTTGTGTCAAAGTTCATAAAGAGTCTTGCCATGAGTCTTAACCACTAAAACTTTGTTTTGCACATAGCAGGCAGTGTTGACTGCCTCTGCCCAGAAGGTTATGGGCAGCTTAGAGTCAGACAACATGGCTCTTGCAGCTTCAATCAGTGTCATGTTTCTCCTCTCAGCAACACCATTTCGCTAAGGAGTCCTGGGAGCACTATATTGTCTTGTAATACCTTTTCATCACAAAATGTATCAAGGATTTGGTTCTTGAATTCAGTTCCTTCATCACATCTTATGATTTTGACCTTGTGATCAGATTAATTCTCAATCTTTAGAACGAAATTCTTTAGAATCTTAGGAGTCTCATCCTTAGTTCTAAGGAAGAAAACCCAAGTGAATTTTGTAAAGTCATCTGTGATCACCAAACAATAAGAGGTCCTTCCTAGACTCATTACACTGGTGGGGCCAAAGAGATCCATATGTAACAAGTGCAGGGGTGTAGTGATATAGTTTCTTTCCTTAGGCTTATGAGATACCTTATGTTGCTTCCCTTTTAGGCATGCAACACAATAATCATCACTTGTAAACTCTTTCTTTAGCATTCCAGTTACCAAATCATTCTTAATAAGTTTATTCATGCTCTTAAAGTTTACATGGCACATTCTTTTATGCCATAAGAAAGACTCATCACTATTGGCTCTAGACAAAAAGCATGAAACTTCTCAAGAGGGAGATGTTTCTTGCAAATCCATCTTGTACATGTTCCTTTTCCTGGGGGCTCTAAGCAGAATATGCTCATGAGGAATGACCACCCCGGGCTTGAGAACAATGCACTCATGCTCAGTAAAGAGCATGTTATGATGCTAATCACAAAATTGGGATACACTCAGAAGATTGTACCCAAGCTCCTTGACAAGTTTACCTTTTCAATGCTAAGCTTACCATTTATGACCTTGCCCCTTCCAGAAATGTAACCATCTTCATCTCCTCCAAAAGCAACTGGCCCTTCATCAATCCTTTCAGAGTTCTGGAGTAGTGACCTATTGCCTGTCATATGCCTCGAACAACCACTGTCAATGATCCAAACATTCTTGTTTGTCTTGAGTTGTCCCTACACAAAGAAAATGATTAGTTACATTTGGAAACCCAAACCTTACTTGTCTTGGGCTCACTAAGAGGAAGGTAATGCAACAGTAATAGATCCTATAGTAGTGCTTTGAGGATCTTGAGTTGTTGTTGATGTAGAACTTCTAGTCACTTGGTCTTTCTTTGACTTCCACACCACCTTTGTAAGTTTGGACTTGACCTTCAACACTTCGAAAGCTTTTGAGGCTTCAGAAGTTTTGATGACTGGACCTTCGAAAGATTCTGTAGACACTGCAGCAGACTTCAGTGCTTTAGAAGTATTCCTTCATTCCGAGACCAAATTTTCTTCCGAAGGCAATTTTCCACTTGCCTTCCTCTTAGTTTTGGAGCTTTCGAAGGAACAGATTTTCCTTTCGAAGCTTGAATCTTCTTGGAACTCTTAGAAGTCCTTGTCTTGGTCATGTGAAGAGTACATTTAGGATTGTATGGACAATCCTTAGCAAGATAAGCACTACTTTCACACATGACACATACAATTTTCTTCTTCCCAAGAGCCTTCTGCTAAGAACAAGACTGACTTTGATCACATCCCTTCTCCACCTTCATCTTTGCAGATGCTGAGACAGTCCTTTTGGCTGAGGACTATTCTTGGAGTTTGATGGTCCAGGTTGTGTAGCAGTGGTGCATAACAGATCAACCTTCTTCTTGGTGCTGAGATGATTTGAACATGAACCTGAACTCTTAGCAGAAGAGTTGAGGTTGATGTCTTCAGTCTTCACCACTTCAAATCCTACAGAGATAAAGACTTGTTTTTGCTTGGAATCAAAAGTGGCCTTGATCTTTTGAGCCTTCCTTGCTTTTCTTTTACTCTTTCTGATCAAGTTCTTCCTCATAGACTTGGTCATCATAGTCTTCTTCTTCTCCTCAGAAGGATAGTGGCCCTTCTTAGAATCCTTCTCTTCACTCTTCTTAGAGGAATTCTTCACTATCACTTCTTCATCCTCTTCACTTAAAGGATCTATGAGAGGAAGCTCATCTTAACAAGTTTCACTCCTGGGTGATCTTACAGACAAGATTGTGTGTGGAGGAGCTATCTCACTAGAACCCAGTCCATGCTTGTTTTGATAGCATACCTTGTTGTGCGGGGATGAGGATATCATGTACTTGAAGGTCTCTTCTTCAAGAACACACTTTTCTGTCCTGGCTTTGCTGATCATAAGCTCAGCCTGGCACTCAATCAGCTTGGTTATAAGATCTTTGATCAGAGTCCTAAACTTTGTATGCTCATGTTTTAAACTGAAATAGTTTTCTCTAAGTCCTCTATCTTCAGTTTATAATCAATTTCAGACTTTCTAAAATCAGCTTTTAAGATATTTAAGCTCTCAAGATCATGTCTTATTTCTAAGTTGTAGGACCTGTATTTGTTAACTTTAGCAATGCATTCAGGGGTACAGAGATGTTCCAATACCTGGCTTCATCATCGTCTACCATCAGTGCTTGGTTTGGAGAAGCATCTTCCACCTGAAAGCTCCAATCAAAGCCTCCTTCTTCAGCAGCAACTGCAGCTTGCTTATAAGGCCCATTCCTGGGACGCTTATAGCTGGTCAATCATTGCACATAAAACATACATTTTTAATAAATTAAAGAAAAACATTGCAACAGAACATTAAAATAACTTTTCATTTCATTATAGATGCTTTGGCAAGTTAATACAATCATTCATTTCAAAACATAGTTCGTTCACATTACAATGCAAAAACATTTAAACAAAAGAATGCCATCCAAAAGAGCTAAGTAGTCGCACTGTGCCATCCTCAGCAACATTACCTGCCAACTGCAAACACATAAAAGTTAGCGTTGCTGAGTGAGTTCTAGTTTTATAATAAAACATACTTTGCTTTATTACAATCATTCTTTACTTTTGCATGTGATCATACATCATACGTACACATAGATAATATCATTATTATCTTCATCCTTCGTTTATTAACTTTCGTTCATTCATTCATTCGTCATTACCATTCACTTTCATTACTTTCATTCATATTCATTCATACATTCATCATTACTTCGTTTCATTCCATCAATACTATGAACTTTACCCCACCGTCATGCATAAAGCGGGTACTGGGCCTAAGTCTAACATAGACCTTCTGTCATGGCGCACAACAGCCTGGCCTTAGTACCTAAGGGTAAATTCAGGCGTACCATTTTCATTTGCTATACCCAACGTCATGCATAAAGCGGATACTAGGCCTAAGTCTAACATAGACCTTCCGTCATGGTGCACAACAGCCTAGCCCACAGTATCTAGGTAAGCGACAAAGGTTCTATACAAATGGTCAATCACAAAGAAAGACCCCGATGTGCATCCTTCTAGGGTAGCTAACCCACACACCGTTGGACTAACACCCTTCATTGGGCGTGTTCCGACATACAAGGCTTGCAAGACTTTCTTTACTTTCCATCATTCATTAATGCATGAATTCATTCATCATGTTCCTTTTTTCATTATCTTCCACTTTGTGTTACATAATACTTTCATTTCATTCATTAACATTTCACGTAAAGTGAAGGGAAAATAATCATACATAATAATAGGGAACATCAACATACATAGTCAACATCATCATACAGGGCATCATCATACATACATCATCATACATCATCATCATCCATGTCCATCTTAACGTCTATGACCTCAAAAGTCAACTTACATGCACCCTCGGGAATCTCCCACATCAAAACTTACATCTGCACTTTCTCCCGAAAGTTAGTAAATAGACTATGTTCTTTCGGGTGCACAAGCCCGACTTGGGCGTATGGACACCCTTTAGTCGCATGGCCTCCCAGGCGACTGAACACAATGCAGATGAACACCAGGCGAATGGGTCCTATGCGAATGGACCCAATACGGATGGACATAATGCGGATGGATACTATACGAGTGGACCTAATGCGGATGAGTACCTATGCGAATGGACCCAATGCGGATGGATCTATGCAAATGGACCTAGGCATATGGACCCCAGTCGCATGACCCCCATGAGAATGAACCTCAGTCGTACGACTCACAAGCATATGGACTCCAGTCGCACGACTCGCATACGAATGAACCTCAGTCGCATGCCATTCAAGTTTTTCCCGTTTGGCAAGTTCAGTCCCTCGACTTTGGACTTTATTTCTTTTCTTTCTCTTTTTCTTCTTTCTTTGGCTTTAAGGGAAATGACCGGGTGTTATATTGTTGCTTTGGCTTCTCATTCTGGGTAGCCTTGTCAGTGTAGTTTGGTCTGGATTATGCTTGGCCACCACTTGTTCTTAGTGCCTTACACTCCCTAGCAAAGTGACCCATGAAGTTACAGTTGTAACACTTGACTTTGCTTTTGTCCAGTCCAAACTTTCCACTAGTTGCATTGTTGGGGAACTTCATTCCAGTCCGCTTGTAAAACTTCTTGGCTCTGTGAGTGAGAAGATCTATCTGCTGGACTATTTCCATGTACTTCAGATCATCTAGATGGATACAATCTAGGTCTTTAAGGGTGAAAATAGAGCTGCCACAGCTTTCATCAGAAGACACAAAGGCTTGAGAAGAACTTATCTCTTGGAATGGGCTTCCTTGAGTATAGTTCTCCCTTGGTGTCTCAGGGAAGGTGATGAAATGACCTTTTGTGAGTTGTCAGGGTAGCATATGAGATGATGTTGGGGTTTTATGCTATCCCTTTCAACCACATGAAAGGTTGAACCCATCTGATTGTTGGAGTTTCCAGATGAACCTTGCATGTTCATCTCCATCTGGTAGCCACTGAGAATCCTATACAACTTTGTCAGAGTAAGAGTTTTCAGGTTCTCAGTTCTCTTGATAACCACATAGTAGTGTGTCTATTGCCTAGGAAGTGAGGACATGAACTTTCTTATAATGTATCTGTTCTCAAGAGCAACTCCTCCATCCACTATGGTATCCACAATCTCAACATACCTAAAATGTTGTTGAGTCATGGTTTCACCTACTTTGAAGGTGAAATTTTCAAACTGGTGTTTCAGGAGATCCTTCTTGTTCTCTTTGGCTTTAGAGGAACTCTCATACATTAGCTTCAATGCATCCCACAACTGCTTAGTTGTTTTGCATTTCTTGAAACCTCTATATACAGAGTTAGGAAGAGCAGTCTGAAGGGCTATCATGGCTTTCTGGTCAATCTCTACTCTCTTCCTATCTTCATCAGAGTAGTTAGCCATAGCCTTAGGGATCATACCACCACCAGTAGCAGAGGGGGTGCTTAGTATGTAAGGTCCATTCTTAACAGACTCCCACATTCTTGAATCTAGAGACCTGATGAAACCTTCCATTCTTTGGCACCAGGTGTCAAATTTATCAAGAGTGATTAGTGGAGACTTGTTCATGGTTCCAGTTTCCATATCAGTTTTGAAAATGGTTGCCATTTGAAAAGTTTAGTATTTATGTATGTGAGGGATCTAAAGATGGTGGGATATTATATCAAGAGCCTGGAAAGCTCTGATACCAAATACAGGACCGGTGAAGGGTGGTCACTTACAACACAACAACACAAAGAGGAGATTAACTAGACTAATCAAATAGTGAGACTGGATTAATCACAAGAGATGATACAAAGAACACAAGTAAATAAGAGACTGAACAAAATAGCAAAATACACATGGAAATGGTTTTCAAGATTCCAGTATATTGTTTTCTCAAGTTCTTTTACAAGTGTTACAAAGCATAAAGGAAAGTTACAAGTACTTGAGATACATATACTAAATCCTACAGTCAGCCATACTTTGAAGGCCAGCTGGATACAATTGACTAGACACAACACAAAATCAATTGTAGAGTCAAAAGACAGATTGCCTTTTGACTTGTGACTATGACATGCCATAGCTCACATCCTAATATATTACAAAAAGGATAAAGTACATGAAGTAGAAAGTTACAAACTCAAGTCCTCAATGTAAAGTTACTTAAAGCATGGACCTTTTCATCAACTCATGCAAGTTGGTGACTTTACAGAGTCACAGCGGAAAGCGGTCCAGCTTTATGTAAAGTACATCAAATAAAGCATGTATACTAAAAATCTTCGGAAGAAATCTGTCTTCAAGTGTTGGCTTCGGAAGACTTTGTCTCTGAAGCTTCGGAAGACTTTATCTTTGGCTTCGGAAGATATTGGTCTTGGCTTCAGAAGATTCACACTTAAAATAGTTATGTTGCATATGTGAAAGTTCCGAAGCATTCTTCTTCAATATACTTGTGCAGCATGCAGGAGACTTGAAGTGTTTAAGTTGCATCAGCCTTAACATGTATTCCTTACACATATATGTAAACATACATTATATCTATATTTTTGTGGGGTTGAAAAAATAAAATAAGTTGGTTTTCAGATTTTTTTGTTTGTAATACGTATGTATGATTTGTGTTGGATCATGTTTAAATTTTTTATTTAAATCATGAGTAGAAGGAGAGGGAGAATGCGAGAAATAGGAGAGAGAGTAAGTATAATTAGAAAATTATAAATTTATGATCTTTCAAAAATACCCTTAAAGTTACAAATTAATTCCTATAAATTTTTTTTATTTACAGAAATATCATTATGAATCTTGACCATTGATCAAACAAGATCAATGGTAGAAATATGACTTTTTTGGTTTTCTTATAAAACTTGGTTTTCTCTAGAACGCTCCCCCCCCCCCACACACACACACACACACACACATATATATATATATATATAACCGATTATACGAAATCGACCATCATCTATTTGTTTATCATAAATTTTGAATGTAGGTAAGCGCCAATAAACAACATTAAAGGCTTTATAAAAAGTCGACTATGACAAGAAAAATGGTTCTATAGGAAAACTTTATAAATAAATAATTGCTTCTAAACTTAAAGTCAAGTAGTTGAAACTCAAACCAAGGTTTCTTAAGGAGCAGTATTTGCCCCCTAGGCCCCTAGAAATTACACCTTTTGGCAATCGATTTAGACTCAGATATTATAATAAAATAATAAAAATAGGAAAGCATAATAAAATATATAGTAAAAGTTTAAGTAACACAATATATGTATCATTTTAAAAATCAATTTGGTTTAAGTCCATAATCACGTGATTTGATAAATTAAATATAGTCATGGAGCAATAAGGTGTAAAGCTTCACAATAATATACTCCAATCGTAAAGCAAATATTTTAACTTTAATTATTTGATCTTGTGAACGCCCAAATTATTCTTCAATGACCTATTAGAATCTCACGGGTCCTTGTATAAGACCAGACCCACTTACTCGTCTGCGGATCCAACCTGGAGTAGGTCCTCATCGTCGTCCCCTAATATTTGACATCATCAGTGCTTCCCCAACCATCCTTGAGAGGAGATGCTAGTGTTACATTTTCAAGCTACCTCCTCCACCTAATGGTGTATGTCTTTGACCTGACGGGGAGCCTTGCCCTTGACATGCTAACGAACTGCCCCTGGTTTTTGCAATCTCTAAATCAAACATTATACATACATTGACAATGATCATATATCATGATTTCAAGCTAAATTGACATGCTGCGTTAAACGCACGTTGATCATATAATGATTTCAAATCAGTTAACATGCTACATTGTACGTGCATTGATCATCTATAAAACAAACATTATACATATATTTTACATCCACATATATACATACACTATGTAACTATGCCTTTCCAAGAGCAATAAAAGAACTAATATATAGTCAGATTAATAAGTCTAACTTAAGATTTTGTGCTCCATCTATCTCTCCTTCTTCACTCTTAAACCTCATTGACATAAATCCTTAGAAAAGTAAATAATAAAAGTTTGATGTTACGTCCCATTTGACATTTTTAGCTATGTAAATACAAAGTCTTTATGTAAAGCGTAAACTATTGCTTAATATGAACCAAACAAAAAAAGTTTTAACTTTTAACATGTGACGTAAAACCATATCAAATGGTACCAATGTCGCACTACCATCAGTAACCACCAACAACGAAAATTCTCGTACTAAAATAAATGAAAAATAAAAAAACAAACGAATAGTAGAAATAAAGACGTTGAATCACGCAGGAGAAACGTAAAACATATAAACAATAAGTATATTTAAGATTAGCGCTTTGTGACGGGGTCGTGAAACGGGAAAAAATAAACGTAAAAACGTTGAACCACAAACACATACTACGACTTGTAAAACACGGTTCACTAAAACTAGTTAGTAATATACATATAATTAACGATTAAACGTTACCCTATTTATCAAATCACATTTAATATACACAAGAACTAATTTACACTAATTTGTAAGCGGGACTCAAACTTTTAACATAAAAAGAAAACTTCACAGTTCTAACCTCAACTAACTTTCTCATTTAACCTTCTATGCACCATAACTAATTATTTAATAATTTATTTATTCAGACGTGTAATATACGGGTACTAACCTAATCTATCATAAAGCAAAACTCGAACTTTTAACCCGACAAAAGCTTTATGATTCGGTCATTCGATTCAACCCCGCTCACCTTATATGTTAGAGGTTGAAATGTCCGTTTAGTAACCAACTCGGGCGGCTTCTAACTCGTTAAGCATCTTTCTTGACTGCATCATCACCACCATCATCATCATAATCATATTCATATAAAGCCCAAGAAGCAAAAAGATTTGTGTGCTTCAATTCTCCTGAAGAAATCATTTCAAACCCATTTTTCACATTTGTCTAATTGTCTCTTCCCCAACACACACACCCTACAATCTTGGATTCTTGAATCCACCTTCCCCTCTTTCTATATTCACCATCATCATCGATTCCCCCAACTGAAACTCGATTCAATTCAACTCTTCGAAATGCTCGAATTCAAAGCCTTCAAGAAGAAAATGTGGATGTTTTCTCAATAAGATCCTCTCTGTAACCAAACCCTCTTGTCTTTTACCATCTAATGCAAGAAAATATGTACACAAAATCAAAATCACTATCAAAATCAAAATCATCTGTATCTCTATCGATTATTACACTCATCAGATTTCCCCTTCGTATGGTTTCTTTCTGGTTTGCCCCCACCATACGTCCACCAGGTCTCGACCCTTAGAACATTGATCACATCATCACAATCTTTCTATCCCTTAGTTCTTTTCTATACACTTGGTACAATAAGATATAGATACATATAGCTGTAAAGGGTATTTGCAAGAATGGATTTTTATGACTGGAATCATGAGTTTTCAGACTTGGGATCCATTGGGGATGATGGATCTTTGATGGGTTTAGGCGGGTTTGATGGGGATTGTGGAAATGTTGATGGGTTGTTCTTGAAATCTTCTGAATCTTGGTGTTGGATGGTGAAAAAGGAGAGCTTGTGAAGGCTAAAGGTAAAGTGGCTGGTAAAAGAAGTGGATTGATGTCTGATGAGAAAGCTTTGGCTGCTTTGAAGAGTCATAGTGAGGCTGAAAGAAGGAGAAGAGAAGGATTAATGCTCATCTCGACACCCTTCGGGGACTCGTGCCCTGCACTGATAAGGTTGTTGTCTATGGTATCCTTTCCTCCATTGGTATTTGATCATATATGTTGATTAACACCATGTGAATCTTTGTGCAGTTAGATGTTTCTACCATTTTTTTTGTGTTTCTATATGGTTTTGCCTTTAAATTGTTACTTATTTGGTCTTATTTTGATGTTCTTGGTTGCTTTTTTGAACGGATTCAACGGTATGTCGTGTGGGTAAAGAGATTCTAACAAGAGTATATAAGTTGAATCCTGTTCTTCTGAATTTAGATACATGATGATATTTCTAATTTGCATGACTTAATTGGTAACAATGTACTACTTCTTGGCATTTGGATTCTTTGAATAAATGAAGTTTAACCATTTTAAGAATTTCAATAATAGAAGTTAAGTTTAATTAGGTAATCTGACATCAAATACATATGGGCGCAATGCATGATTGAAGTTTTCTTGAAAATTATGGTTGCCTAACAAGTTATTGTCTTTTAAAAGATGATTGTCAACCTTCTTTTTGCAGTTTTGACTCGTACTCTTTAACAACCATGGGAGATCAAGGTTGACTTTTTTTGTGAAGATATGATTCTTAAGTAGTTGGATCTGGCATTAGAACTAACAACCAAGAACTAAGAGCTAATTGTGGAGCCAATTTGTTAATTAGAACTACTTACATATCGTTTTCAGTGTTTTGTCATCGTTTTCACTTGCTCTATTACTTACAATTATGTCATTGTCATATCACATTAAACATCTAATGTCGGCGAACACTATTGATGTTGATCTAGTTTTATAAACATATGGTTATCTTTCACTATCTTTGTCTGGTGAAATTGCAACATCTTTGTTTTTTTAGAAATATACATAGTTAGAAATCATCTGTATGTTTATATGAACATATTACTTGTGTAGATTTAGACCCACATAGTTCCTTATTTATTATTATTAAAGGATGTTTCCAGTTTTTAGCAAATACCATCTTTTTAGCATAAACTATGCTAAAATATTATTGCTGCAAAAATATTTAATATATAAAACATTATTGCTGAAAATTACATTTGATAACTACCATGGTTACTACATGACACTTGTTACAGAAAGGTGGCTTTCTTTATTTTATAATAATGTCAATGATATACACAATTATTGTAATAAAATATAGGTCAACTTTTATAAATTTAGTTGACATTAAATTTTTTATTTGTGTCATACATTTCAGAAAGGTTCATTAGGTCAAAGAAGCAACCTAAGTTTCTCATTCATGGTACTTGAATATTAGTAATAATTCACTTCTAGAAATAAGATATAAGTTGACTTTTGAGGTCAAACCTGTTTCCATTTGATCTCAAATCTGATGAGTGTGCTAACTTCATTATCATTGTTGAAAATTAAAATACTTAACCATAATCAAATGGTTTCTCATACTTTAACGGCTCAAAACTGTTGAGTTCTGTTTTACATTCAGTTGTGGAGTGAAACCTTAGCCAGTTTGACTTTCAAGTCAAAGTATGCAATTTTGTAGAAATGAAACTTAACATGTTATGTTATTTTTAACAGATGGACAAAGCCACATTACTCGCTGAAGTTATCCGCCAAGTAAACCAACTTAAACTAAATGCACAACAGGCCAGTATAGGTTTACTCATACCAGAAGATGTCAATGAAGTCAAAACTGAAAAACTTGACAACGCTGCAGTCAACGGAAGTTTTACTTTTCATGCATCTGTCTGTTGTAAGCACCGACCCGAGCTCCTAACGGATATAAAACGAGCCCTTATTGAGCTCAAAGTCAACATTGAGAAGGCCGAATTGTCAACTCTTGGAGACCATATGAAGATTATTTTTGACTTCACTGCAAATGAAAATCTACTTGCTTCTGTTCATGAAGCGCTTACTTCTGTTATAGAAAAAGGAGCGATGTCGCTTGATTACTCCCCAAGAACAATGCTTTCTAACAAGAGGAGGAGGTACTGTCTTTGACCCGAGTTTGACTCGGTTTCACATGCATTTTTTGTGGTGAAATTGAAGTTTGTATAAAGTTTCTTATGTTTATAGTCTTGAAACTAAATAAGGTGACATGTATATTAATGTGGAGTGAAGGTGTGATGTTTGAAATAGAGTTTTATGATGCGTTTGTTTGTTTCTGTTATATGTAAAACTATGGAATGGCTAATATTAATATGGTTATAGCCTATGATTGTCATGTGTTTTTATCGGTTATATTTTCTACCTGTTGAAACACATGACAATCATAGGCTATAATCATATACTTCATCAAATGCTAATTTTTCATCAGATATACCAGAAGATACTCCTTCTACCACTTCATCGTGTGCTTTAGATTTGGTGACGCAAAGGTACGATCAGGCAAACCGTGTGGCGTCGACCAAACATCACTGGTTAAGTTTACACCGGTATTTATATTTTCAAATTATACAATTAAATCATTTTTTGCTTGCTTTTATAATTTTAAACAATAGCGTCTAAGTGTAGTACGACTTACGTGAGTGTAACGAGGTTGAAGCGTCTCTCGAATTAAGTTGGTTAATCGAGGTTTGTCGAAGTGATTGAAAGGCAAAGCTTTTTGAATCATGAACTTTGTCATTCGATCTCGAACCTCATTAACGTTGTAATTAAAGATTCCACCGTCTCCACTCAATTGTGTTTGTTGCGAAACCGGATTTTTTTCAACAACTTACAAAACTTCTTGCTAATGTGTTTGTTTAAAGTCGTGTTAGAATTTTTAGCAAGCAAAGCTCCACAAAACTTGCAACGAGCCTTTACAGATCCGTCACTCAACTCAACCATATCCCAATTGCACCAAACATCCATGTTATGATTGTGTGCAAGAACACGAACGACGGTTGGAGAGTTCGATGAACCTTGACCAACGGAAGATTGAGAGTGAGCCATATTGAGATTTGAGAGTAAACGAGAGTATGTTTGCGTTTTTTGCGTATATTTTTTTGTGTTTGAAGCTTGGGTACCTTCCCATATCAACCCACACCTATTTATACTTTTTTAGGGGCAAAAACAACAAAAAAAAGATCAAAAATGGTCCCCAACGGCTATATAGCCGTTAAGAACGGCTAGTTTAAAAAAAAAGGTCGAAACCGGGTTGTACCCCGGGTTCAACTGAGTCGGGTCGAGTCCGGGAAAATCCATAAAACCCCCAACCGGGTACAACCGCCGGTTTTTTCCGGGTACGAACCGGGTACATCCGGTACCGGGATGTACCCGGACCCGGGTCCGGGTCGGGTATGTACCCGGTTTTTTTGTACAAGTCTACCTATTGTTGATGATATTTTAATTGTGTATATCTTTATCTTTTAAAAGTTTAATTATTTCAGGTGTTGTTTTGTAAAGTTCTGTTGTTAATAACCATCAGAACACAATAAGCTAGTAAGCGGTTATCTAAACAATTTAAGTCAACTTGTAAAATTACGTATTTTTGCAAATTATCCTTAAAAAACATTATGCTTTATGCATTGTGCTTTTATGTTTGGACTGGACTGAGTTGCTGCTAGAACTGTTGATGTTGGGCTTATAATTTGTTGGGTTGAAGAGTTGTTGGTTGGTGGTTAATGGGCTTAACTTGATTTTTTAGTCTTGTGACCTTGTTTAGCAAATTATGAAATCATCTTTTGTTCAGTAGTGTTGAAATTGAATATGTTTTTTTGTTGTCGTCTTTTACCTTGATCTTATATTGGATATATTGGATTTGGTAATTTTTTGTTGATACACCATTTTTGACAAGTTTGTAAAAGCTAGATATATTAGCATTAGAGGTGATAACTTGATAGTCACGTTACCAAAAAACAAGTTTAGTCTTTAAACCTCAGAAACTCGCCATGCAACGCAATCGTTCAACGTCTTTTAAAGTAAAATGAACATATAATAGTCTAGGACTATCGCAAAATATCATTAAACATAGCCCGTAGGGCTATTTCCATTAAAACTGAAAACACATATTTCTTTTCACCATTGTTTTTTAATATCAAATAATAAATTAACTAAATCCCATTACAACAAATACTGAAATTAAGGTTTTAATTAAATGTGCTATATTTTCAAAGTGGCATTATTAGATGCGAAAAAGCAATAGTAATCTCTTTATTAATTTACATGTAGACAGCCACCTTCAAGTTGTATTCCAAATTGTTAGGCCACCTTAATAGCATTTTCATTATTTTGAGTTTACAAATCTTAAACAAATTAATAAAATTATCATAAATCTCACCAAAAAAAGGGTGGAAAGTTAACATCTTACCTCAAATCAGAGTGCAATTTCACATTTGTATTATCAAATATTAAATTGTGACTAAATAAATCTCAAACTAAATTAGTACTCCAAAATGTTGTAAACTTTCAAATTCAAATATTCAAAAATCTAATAGAAATACTCCATTACAATCTAGTAATTTTTTTATTTTCAATCATCCTTGGTTTCTTTTCGAGTACCTCTAAAATGCTCGAGCGGTTTAACAACCATACATAAAAAAGAGTAAAGAAATTCTATGATACCTTAACTTTTTGTTTAACCAAAAAGTTAAAACACGTGATATGGCCGCTTACAAATTTATATAACATATAATAAAAAAAATTTAAGACACGTATTATCATTTTAACATCTCAAAAAATCATTTTCTCGTCTCTTTTATAATAAATACGAAAATTATAAAAACAATTAATTTAACTTTCTTTTATACTAAAATATGTTAAAACATATATATCTATATTTGTGTTTATTGTCTCTCATATTAAATGATAATTATTTTAAATAAATAAGCTAAACTATTAAACATCTAAAATATAAATAGTCTTATTTTAATAACTTATTAATACATATTAAATTATATGATTATAGACATATTTTATCTTTACATATAGAGTAATAATTTTTAATTTAATTATTTTTTATAGCTTTATATTGTTCATTATATTTTGATTTCACCAATGGCTAATATCATTTAGAAATAAAATATTTATAAAACTAATAAATTTGATATGTTTTATTTTTACATATATGTAATGCATGGGCTATAACCTAATTGTTCATATACAAAACCGACAAGCATGTAATTAAAAAGAACAAAAAATATATTAACATATATAGTGACTCACATACGTAAGTCTCTGTGTATCGATAGTTGCCTTTCGTGGGCCAAAAATTGTGGGACAACCACGTTATCTTGTAAATATCCAATGGCAAATGAGGTAATTAAACGTTACATGAACAATCTATATTATATCAAAAGAAAATTGAACTTTAGTTGGTGGAGTCTCCGATTTCAAATGGGCATACGCATGCTATAAAATTAATCTGAATCATATTTACTTTTCTACTATTATTATTATTATTACTTAATATTGGCGGCTTGAACTTAATCTAACAAGTTATATTCCTTATATTTTGACAAAAAGATCTTCAACACTTTATTAGCAATAAATATACTTTTTTACCATCTCCTTAGTTACTCCTATCAATTATCTATATATGTATATTATATGATTATATGATTTGAACTCTTAACTAGTTGAATATAAAATAAGTTAACATCTTTTCATTAAGATGTCTCTTTTGAAAACGTATAATTTTAATTAGTTTACACCAACATGACACCAAATAACTTTTTTAATTCATTTTTTACTATCATCTTTATATAGTAGTGGTTTTGTATGGTCCTGAATTATCACACGTATATATGTAAAATGATTGATGAAAGGAATCTATATTATAATTGAATAATGAATACATAGTGATACATTGTTTGGACGTTTGATATATGTAAACACGAGTCCACCACTATTAGTATGGAGTATGGATATTACATGTTTATCATAAAGTGTTAATGGCTATGAGTTGAGAATGGAGGTGGTACACGTCACTTGAGCACCGATCATTCTCCAATGCAATGGATTTTGTTCCAAGCACATCTATCTTGATGTCGTGTACAAAATGTCTTTTTATTCATCTTAGCGTTAATCTTCTAGTTTAATGTTAATTAGAATTTTTTTTATATTTGTATGTTGTGAGAGCTAAATACATTTTTTTTAATTCCCAAAACCAATGTATAGAAAATCGAGTTCCACGAAATAAATATTAATTTTTCAATTTATGGAATACGAACGTCTTAAAATCGTTGAAGCATCTACTGCAACAGGTGAATTCACCGACAAACATGGATAAATCAAAGATGTGACACATGGTGGGTGGGTTGACTCCTAAAATCAATATATTTGTGAAACAAAATTAAAATATGAAAATTTAGCTTTACTGTCACATTTTGTCTACATTTCGACATTGCCCACTACAATTTAGACCTTAACTAACGTTGTTACAGTCCGTAAGCATGTCCTTTATACGATTTACTGAAAGCTTTTTGTTGACTGGTTATGAATCCCATAACCCTATACTAGCCCAAGTTATATCTATAGTCTCACAAATCAAATAACCTAAAAAGTATTAAACAAACTGTGCTGGAAAGATGGTAACAATCTTATCACAAGCATCTAAAAATTAAATATTATAGCGTTTATGGTATTGGTGAAGTTTTCGATCTAAGACTTGATCAATGAACCAACGATAAGGAAATAATACAATGGTCCTAACCTATAAGTACGATGTATTGTGGTGAATGTGATTATACATGGATGTGCATCCTCAATTCAATGCTTGAAATGTGGCGTAGTAATGACAAGAACATTAAGTTTTTTTGTTACACATGTCTGGTGTAAAAGTATGCATACAGTATTATTGTGTTCTTAATTTATCAAAATCGTACCAAAGGGTGGTGAAAAGTAAGTAACGTGTTACTGTAACTTTTATTCATGTGCTTGCATATAAGTAGTATGCCTAGAATAAGATTTCTACCATTTACTTGGTGAAGATGTAGAATCATATAATCCTAATAAAGAAAATATGTATATGTAATCTAGAATTGGTTGACAATCGAGAATAGAGCAATAGTTATAGTTATCATGGTGATACTAGTGACCATAATGAAAGATCTCAATCATCTCATGACAGTGACGATCGTCTTCTTACTAAAAGAATGCGCCCGCAAATAGAATGAAAATAGTGAAGACTTAGAATATGTTTCTATTCTTCATGGAACATGTGAAGAATGTTATTGAAAGTGCATTTGAACGAAAAATAATAAAACCTAGACTAGAACAATTAATAACTGAATACTAAAAGTACAAATGGATATAAGAGAGAAGAGAAGTTTGAAAAAACTAGAGGGTTCGCTTAAAGTACGAAGTTTTCTCAATCGATAAGGAAAAAAATGTGTTAGGTATGAGAACTGAGCTTGTAAAAATTGCAGTTGAAATCACCATGGAGAATGTCGTATGCACTTGACTGATTTGTTACAAGTGTAGCCAAACATGACAAAAGAAAACTCGATGTACAAGTTTGGTAAATGTGTGATTTAGTTGTAAAATCCTACGCATTTCAAATTAGAAGGTCTGACATTAAGTAAGAAGAGAAGTGGCCGTAAAACCATCCATGAGACTAGTAACAACTCACCCACCGGACCAAATAAAATGCACAATTGATAATCAATAGAAGGAACAATTAATATACTTTTAGTAAATTTTATAAATATTTTTACAACTGAGTTTATAAAATTAACTATTTCTAAGTTCCTAAGCTTCCCAAGGCCCACCAAGGACAACTATCCAACAACTCATATATCGTTCATCTACTTACACAAGTAGACTCACAACTATCCTCACAATCATAATAAGTCGCTTGAGTTAATAGTAAGGTCTTGATTATAAGGAATCCTGGAACCACGTTTCTGTTGATTATCAAGATGTGCTTGGTTACATAACTAAGAATAGGATTGAGGAATGATTAACTATCAACAAAGTTAGCTTCGGGTAACTAGTTATAGTTTAAGCATAGTGATTAGGTTATACCCCCAGTAACATTCTCGAACAAAATTTAAATAAGTAAATAAAACTTAAACCTTACCTGAAGGTGCTTGATGCGAATTGAAGATTTTAAAACATTCAAAGGAAATAGAAGGCACTGAAATCGGGTTTCTATTTATAGAGCAAAGACATATGTAAAAATTTTAAATACCCCAAGAAAACTTAATCGTCAGCAGTAGATAGTTGAAGATTAAAGAATGAAGAAGAGATTAGGAGTTAATTATAGAATACATAATAGTCACATATCACCTAATCAATCGCCAACTAACTCAATTTCATTATCACAGTTGTATCTTTGATTGAGGGTAAGGGTACTTGTAGAAATTGTAAGAATCTCGTCTTCATTGGCCACCACCACTCCTAGCTAGCACACCACCATCACCCCACCGCCACTTAGGGTCTTGGAAAGACTAAAACCATGCGGGAGAAATCACTTAATATGATTAAAGAAACCTTAAGTATATCCTTTAATCAAGAATTCGACAATGATGATCAACGATTCTCAAAATGACGTGAATAGGGTAGAGAAGCAAGTTAGTGGTGTGTTGAATAATCCTTTTGTCAATGGGATGAAAACCAAAACAAAGAAATGATAAAATAACACAAGACGCATTGAAGAGCATCTCCGTCAACGGGATGAAATGCATAACTTTTTTAACGACCGCCACTTTCGGTAACGACAATACTACCACTAGCATTACCACCTCATTGTCACACCCCCGCTAAGAGCAGAAACACGGGGGCGTAACAAGACGGGAATCGTCATAACACATGGTAAGCGATAGAGATGCAATAATAAAAATGATGACAAGCGTGTTATGACGACACCCGACAACAAGGGGACTAGTGTCGTGTTTAGTCAGTATTCACGACAACATAGTCATAAGCATAAACATGGTACATAAATCACAAAGCATAGATGATACATTGTATGCAATTTTCACAACCCGGGAACAAGTTACAAAGTATAATGTTGTTTGAAACAGTTACAACAATTGTTTTCAAAAAGACAAGTTTGGCCCAAAAATGCATCCTAGGGTCTCCACTAAGGCAGCACACCTAGAACCTCAGCTAGCATGATCACCTGAAAAGATATGCTCAAAATGGTCAACAAAATTGTTGGTGAGTTCGCAGTTTTAAAGTAAATAAGTAATTGATGTTGTATAAAGTTGTTGTAGAATACCGTGCATACAGTTATAAGTAAGCAAAATCACATGACAAGAGCTTTACAACCAAACCTAATGACGTACACAAAGAATCTTGTCAGAATATATTCACCCAAGGCCCGTACCTGGCTATTGTTGGTACTAACTAGTATACCAACACGAGGGTGGGGGTGTCAACCCAGTAGTACTACCAATACCTAACCGTCGGTTCCACACTGAATTAAATGGTTGTAAGAAAGAACCACAAAGCATACTCAAGCATGTATCAGATAAGTACCCACAAAACAGTAGCACGTTGATTCCAAGTATGTAAATTGTATGTATGTTGTACAACATAGAAAAGAGTGAGCATACTTTTCCCCCATGTTTGTAAATGTTTGTAAAGTAGTATAAGCATAAAAGGGGCCACGAAACTCACATGTTAAGTGGTAAGTATGAAAGATTGAGATTTCTAACAGTTGTATGCAGAGAACAGTCAACACCTATTGACAGTTATTGTTAAGCATTAGTGACATGTACAAAGCGTATAGTAATGTTTGGTCGGTTCGGGTTGTATCGTTTCGGTCGTGGGTAGCACACACACACAAGTGGACACACGTATCAGATCTTATGTAGATCCAAATACTACGAGTAGTCGTCATTGCTTATGACATCCGTGAAATGATCTCGTGGTTAAGAAAGATAGCACTTGTTAGTATTTGGAGTTTCAATTGGATTGTCGATAACTGTAAAATGTTAGGTTGTTTTCAATTGAAATAGTATGTACATGTTGATAGCGTTGACTTTAATCTTTGTGGTCAAGCAATGACACTTTTACTGATGTTGCCTTATCATCATCAGACGTTCAACGGGAAATTCACACTCAACATCATCAGTCACACAACAGGACTAGACGCTCGACTCAACGCTCCATCCTTACGAATCAACCTTTAATCGTACGAATCAGCTTCATTCGTACGATTGAGTCTTCATTCGCATGGCTGGCATTCAGTCATACCACACAACACACATTCGCATGACCCAACCTCCATGCGCACGAATCAACCCTCAATCGTGCGAATTAGCTACTTTCGTGCGATTGAACCTTCATGCGTGCGATTGGACTCCAGTCGTGCGAAACATGCACAATCGCATACATTCAGTCGGTCACCTGACTCAATCGCACACAATCATTCATACGCATGACTCAATCACATACACTCATTCGCACGCATGACTCAATCGCATACAAACTCACAGTTGCACGACTCAGTCGCACGACTCAGTCGCACGACATGCCTAGTCGCAAAAATCAGTCGCACGATTGACTTAGACGCAAGATTCAGTCGCACGACTCACTCAGTCGCACGGCTCAATCGCCTGACAGACCCAGTCGCCTGAACTGCAGAATCGTGACTGTGGTCGGGCTGAGCAGCCCCCGAGCTGCTCTAAACGCGAGTTTTACACCACAAGGACTTCCAGAAACACTCTACAAACATACACAAACATGAAACACAAGCAGAAAGACCTCACACGCACCCACACGACCTCATGTGTTCGAGTTGAACCCGAACACCCGAAACCCTAGTTTGGACAGCCGTGAATAAGCAAGGAAAACGGACAACCAAGGTCATCTACCTGCTAGAATAGAGTAGACTAGGCCGTAGGTGGAGTCTAGACAACAAGAACAAGACCAAGCGGGTTGGATTTGGTGCTAGAATGAAGAAAATGTGTGTGTAGGGAGTGAAGAGGTGAAGAAGATGAAGTGAATGAGGAATGGGCTGGGAATGGGGTTTATATACCCAGTCTAAGTTTGCAAAATTACAAGTTTAGTCCCTGCACTTACCCTCGAGTTCCCCAAAATTTGTTTGGTTGATTACGACCTTAAAATGTTCGTTATATTAAGGTTAAAAGCGTGTTTAATGGCATTTGATAGTCTAAAATGGTTTTATTAATGACAATGGTTGAAATTAAAAATGATATATTTGGGGGTAATGGTGATGAAATTTATAAAAGGTTTATGCTTAACACACGTTCTCGGAGGAAGTACAGGCACAAAGGAAAATAAAGCAGACATGATTCCTTAAAGCAGGAGTTCATGAAGAAAAGGAAGAATAATTAAAATAATTCTATGCTTATTTATGTCGTTCGACAGACCTTAAGGCGACGGATGTCACACTCATCACTGCCAGAATCAAACCTAGCAATGGCATCGATAGTAAAGGAATGTGAAAGTTACATACATGGCTAAAGGAAGCCACAACCATCTTCATAAACCCAAACTTTAACAAGTATCGATTCCGCCCACGACATCATCACCACCATCACACCATCGCCACCTAGGGTTCTAGAATCGCTTGACAACAAGCGCCAATCATAAAAAAGAGAAGGAGAAACAAGTAAAGGGAGAGAATGAGGAGAGAGGCGTCCAAAAGAAAAAGGAAAGACAAACATATATACCCGTCCAAAAGAATTGACTAATTAGGGATTAAAATTATTCACAACTATTTTAAATGTATATATTTAAAATTTTATTAGTTATGTTTTGTTTTATTTTTGTTAAAACAGTCAAATATGAGAATTCTACAATAAAAATAAGTGGAAAATGATTACAAAAGTCAATTCCACAATCAACATGACTCGCCTACATAAAAAAATCCACAAAAAAGTCCAATTATATATTTTCTTTCATTTACTCTTCATTTTATATGTGAGTCATACCTTTGAGTGGAATAAATGCATGTCATAGTAAAATTCAAAGTTGAAGTAGGTCGTGACTCGTGTTTTGTAGTGGTGCACTTTCAAGGCTTCGATCCTGCACGGAAGGAACCATTCTAAACATTGCTACCACTCACCTTTTTGCGGCAAAATCAATCATTGCTTCTTTGGAAGATAAACGCTAGAATATTATTATCAGTATCTTTATATCAATGTAAAAGTGCTAATGAGTACGAGATCCATATTTTTAACGGCAACTCACACACATATATATAACATACTTATAATTTTATAACATATTTAGTTTATATTAATTTATAAACATTAACTTTAGAAATCTTCATCATTCTACTTTAAATGATTTTATCATTAAATAAAACCTCCCCACCACCCCTATGAGATCTAACTATCTAAATAGCCCCACCCCTAAGTGGTGTGGTGTAATGCAATCGTCTTTGAGGGAGAAGACGCGGTTCAATACCGGGCATAGGTGTAATTTTGGTGGTGTAGTTTAGATGGTGAGTACATGTGTCGTTCAATAAAAAACCTAGTTGAATACATTTAAGTTAATATTCTGTATCTAGTATTATTAGTATTATATTTAAGTTGGTAATAAATTCTTATAGAATTAAACAAAAAAATATTTGTCTGAAACAATTTGTGAAGTATTCATCTAGTTATTCATTAATTCTAAAGTTTTCTTTTCCACGGTCAATGTTTTAAAGATTTCTTTGTATTTTCATATGTACATCACCAAGTGAAGGCAAATACAATTATGTGAAGGTGATGGATCGATCAAAGATCTTATTTTCCAATGTCATCATGGTGTAGTCTTTAGGTGGCTTACCCAAATTGACCACTTAAAAATATACAATACTAATTATATAACTATGTTTTGATCCAACTAAAACAACTTTAATAATTCCTAAAAATCCAATCAACATCACATGTTAAAGTTTTGAAACTTTCAAATAGGAATTTCACTTCATGTAAAATCAAGAAACGCACACTCATTGATTTAGTTCGGTTTGTGTTACACTTGTGTTCAATTCAAGAAACCAACACAGTGATAGCTTATAAACATAAGCACATCTGATTCAAAATTCTAAAAATCCAAAATATATTTCCCTTTACTTTGAGCTTAAGCCGTTGTCATCTGAAAATTTATGATATGAACTTCGTATTTTTTGAAATATCATAAACGAGTACATTTACCAGTGTCGGGTTACAATGTAACATTGGTCTTCATATATATTCAGCCCTAGGTGTAAACATATGAGAACTTTATATAATTAATGTTATTATTAGAAAAATGTTCAACTACAGAAACTTGAAAACTATAAAGCGTGTCAAGTATTAAGAAATTGGCACATGAATCCATTGGTAGAGGCTTTTGTCCCTTTAGAAGTAGAGTATAATTTACCTTTTAAAAAAGATGTCTTTACATGACTTATTTTATCAAGATCGGGTTGAGGGCAAAATTGATCATGTTCCTCCTTTTTAAGTTTCACCTTTTCTTAAACGCTCGTAACTTTTACATACAATACTATTTTTATAAAAAAATACGCCATAAAAAGCATGTTTTTTACCTTAAAGACACGCATAGTGTTAATATAAAAATACAAAGTTTTATTTTTCACATTTTTTTACTCACTGTGTAATTTCATCTAGTCAATGTGTCATCGAATTTTCTTAGGCCTTTGGATATGGATAATAACTCTACTAACTCTCTTTAGTTTTTCTTCATTTGAGAATAACTCCATCTTATTTTTAAAATATAATTAGTTTTGTTAAAACAATAAACACTAAACTTCACTATACTAGCATGAACTTTATATAATTTATCGTTTGCGCCCCTAGATGTAGGTATAACTTGGACATAACTATCTTCCCTTTCGGTGGCTACCAACATTGAGGCAAAGTCTTAAATAGAGCTAGTTGATCTCAACATGAGAGATTTTAGGAGACGATTTCATGAGTTTTATGAGTGTGACTAGATTTATGGCTTGATATAGTGCTCGTCTTTTAGTTAACGATTTTAGATAGTCTTTTGAAAAAACTATCTTCCCCATCCGTAGGTGATCTCTTGCTAAACCCGATGGACTTATAGTAAATAAATAAACTTTATTGTTTCTTATAACCATTTTAGGTTCTAAGATGTCAAGTTAATTACATATTTATGAGTTGTGTTTGATGATATGTTACCTAATTTACCCTTTTGACTCTTGTTATAACTTATTGTGTGTAAATGATTTGTCACATATTACACTAAGTCATTTTTAGGTTAATAAGTCATGTTAGGTGTTAACAAGAAATGTGACAAGAAATGTGATCTAATTTATCATTATGTTTAACTTAATCTAACATATACAGTCATACAGTTATAATGAGTCATTATAAGTCACAATGATCATGAGAGAGAGTTCTACCGTATCATGTGCGTCAATTATTGACAGTGATTCACCTCATTTGACCATGATTAACCATGATTTGAACTACATTAGTTATGCTTGACAATTATTCAACTATTAAATACTTGATTATGTTTGAACTTGCTTGACAATTACCTACAGAATTATATGAAAAAAAAACAAAAGGTATCAATTTTGTTGGTAATCTCCCTTCATCGTGAGTATACACGATGTCATAGAATTATTAAAATAATCATGTTTGGAAAATTATTAAAAATGCTTGATCAATTTTATGCATGTTTAACCAAGTATAACCATGTTTGACAAAATATTTTATAACACCTTATATAAATCTCACATCGATCATGAACAAAATAGATGTTGAATTCGTTAGAAATGTCCAGTTTTAATATCACCTACGCGTTTTGGGTGCATTGGCTTTGAATTAGAGGAGAAGTTCACAATTAAGCATGCTTGAGTGGTAACAATCCAAGGATAAATGACCTCCCTAGAAAGTTTTCACTCGAGCAACCAAAAGCAAAATTTGTGAGCTTCTCGTGGGCATAGTAGATAATATTTGTGGTATAAAGACAAGATGTTACAAATGGTATTAGAGTCATTCCAATGACGTTCGTGATGATAGGACAAACTTCATCAAAGTTGGTGAATCCCCTCAGGCAAACCTAATCGATGATGATAGGTCCAAAAGGGAGGGTATTGTAACACACTAGACAAATCTCACATTGGTCCTGGATAGGAGAGATGTTGGATTCAAGGAAATATTTTTCTTCTAATATCAACAATGCATCTTAGGCAAATTGGTTGCAGATTAGATGAGAACTTCATAGTTTAGTGTGCTTGAATGACAACAATCCAAGAATAAGTGACATCCCTATGAAGTTTTCACCGAATAACCAAAAGCAAATTTGTAAGTTTCTCGTAAGCAAAATGGAAAATATTAGTGATACAAGGGGTCAAATGTTACAATTTTTTTATCAAACAAATACTAAATATCATGTGATCAATGTTAAAGCATGACTTGGTGAGAATCATTAGCTTTCTATGTTAGTATCTTGTGCGGTGTTTTCAGAACTGAATCACAACAGGCAGTCATAGAACCGGTCCGGTTTGTAAGGCCCCGTTCCCGAAAACCTCACAGTTGGTCAATCATAGCAATTAAAACATTAAACATTACAATTAAACAAGCTTAAGCGGCAGAAATAATTTATCAAAAGCCATTCACTTCATTTAAAACACTGTTGTTAAGCAATACATCATCATTGACTGTTTACAAAAGACTTGTTATATGCATTGCAAAACAACAGCAACACAGAGTACGAATGGATGTCAGACTTTTCCTACCGAGTAGCTTCACTCTCGTGCCATCCTCAGCAATAATTACCTGCCAACTGAAAATGTATAAAAGTCAGCGTTGCTGAGTGAGCTCTAGTTTTATAAGTAATAAAATACTTTCTATATGTGTATATGAAAATACTCTTTTCTGTAAAATACAACTCTGTACTGTATATGCGAGCACGCATCAACTATATGAACAACTATTGTTCGTTCTTTTTACTGTAGGCCGTGTCTGTTCTATAAACTTTTATCTTTATGTTTCACTTTCTATATGGACCAGTGAGCAATGCCCCAACTATATGCACGATGGAAAACGGGTGATGGACCATCCATATCCCTCGAAAGGGTCAACTGTATCCCTCGAAAGGGTCAACTATATCCCCCGAAAGGGTCAACTGTATCCCCCGAAAGGGTTCTGTGTACTATGTACAAGGCCAACCCAATCACCCAGGACACGCTGCAAAGGTCCTGCCAATCTCAATTGATTGATCCTGTGTGCATAGTAGGGTAGCTAACCCGCAGCACAGTTGAGCTACCGACAACATGGTCGTGTACCTCCTGTAAGCTTGCAAGACTTGTTAACATTTTCATTAATGTTCCTCTTCTTTTCTTTATTGCTCTTTCACTTTATTATTACAATATACTTTACGTTACGATAATAACATACCACGTAAAGTCACATACTATAAGTAATATAATAACAATAACAATAATAAGGAACAATCATAAGCAATCATATCATGCATGAAACAACATCATTAATAAGCCCTTAGTCAACCTCGGTCAAAACCCTAAGGCACAGACTCCTAGAAACATTCTGTAAAAATTTCTAAGTCTTAGGAGCATGGGAACTATTTGGGCGCATGAGCTCTGTTCGAGCGTTTCATCACTATGTAAGCACATCAGCCAACACTTAAGCATTTTCACTTTAGGCGCATGAACTATTCAGGCGCATGGGCACTATTTGTGCGTATGAACGCTTAGACACATGAGTAATTTAGGCGCATGGACACTTAGGCGCATGAGCCACTTAGGCGCATGGGCACTATTGGGGCGCATGACCCTACACTTAGTCGTCCAGCTAACATTTCTAGGCGCATGGGCCACTATTCAGGCGCATGGGCCACTATTCAGGCGTAGGCTGTACTAATCATTTCTAAGGTAATCTTAGGCGCATGGCCTGTTTGGGCGCAGGATTACACTTAATTCTTTCTAAGGCATTTTCAGGCGCATGAGCTTATCTAGGCGCATGGACCTTCTGCTCAACATGTTTCCAGTATGTTTTCAACCCAATCATCAAATCCATTTGTTCTAAGCTTAATGTGGCTATTCTAAACATGAATAACCTATAAGCATTCAAGAATCATATTCATTCATGCACAATACATACAGGCATACATACTAAACATTTGAAAATCATTTAAATACATTTTCAGCCCCAAAGATGTTTGAAAAAAGTAAAACCGGGGTTTAGAACTCACCTGGTGCAATTTGGGTGTTCTTCCTTTTAACCCGCTTGCAAAGAGTTCAAAACACCTAAATACAACCCCAAACACACACACCCGAACACATACACAAACACATAAGCACATAAGCATATAACCGGGATAAAACCCATCATAAACACATAAAAACCACGAATCTTACCTTGAATTCATTCACTTCTTCTTCTTCTTCCACAAGCCAAGAGTTTCAGCTCTCCTTTTGTCTTTCTCTCTCTAAAGCCGAGGAAGATGTTGATGTGAAGTGAGGGTGGGCGGCCATGCCCACCTTTACACCAACTTTTCAAAGTTTTGTCCTTTTGGACACTTTTGGTCCCTCCACTTGGACCTTATAGCTTTTCTTTCTTTTTATTCTTCCTATCTTGCCTTTCAAAAAGGCCATGTGTTACAAGTCCACCCCCTTATATAGGTTTCGTCCTCGAACCTGTTATTCCTCTAATAGATGAGGATAATGCTCCCTCATCTCCTCCTTAGTCTCCCATGTAGACTCGGACCTTCCGGTGCTTCCACTGTATACACACAAGAGGAACCACTTTTTTTCTCAGCCTTTCTCTTTACGATCGATGATTGCCACTGGTTGCTCCACATAATTGAGCCTTTTATCAACTTCAATGTCCTCCAATGGAATAATCATGTCTTCATCGGCTAAGCACTTTCTCAGATGAGACACATGGAATGTCGAGTGAATCCCACTTAACTCATCCGGTAATTCAAACCTATAGGCCACCTCCTACTCGAGCAATGATTCGGAAAGGGCTATATATCTTGGGCTCAACTTGCCCCGCTTCCTGAATCTGATAATACCCTTCCAAGGTGAGACCTTCAATATAACCCGGTCACCCACCTAGAACTCAATGGTCTACGTCGTTATCGGCATACGACTTCTGTCTACTTTGGCTGCCTTCATGAAGGCTTTAATCTTTTCAAGCTTCTGAGTCGTAGCCTCAATTACCTCGACGCTTCCCAACTCTTTTTGACCAATATCACCCCAACATACGGGTGTTCAGCATCTCCTACCGTATAGCATCTTGTATGGTGGCATACCAATGCTGGCATGATAACTATTATTGTACGAGAATTCAGCTAACGGTAAGTGGTAGTCCCAACTTCCACCAAAATCGATTACACATGCCCGAAGCATATCCTCCAATGTCTGAATGGTCCTTTCTGACTGACCATAAGTTTGGGGATGATAAGCCGTGCTAATATGTAACCTCGTCCCCATGGCATCGTGGAATTTCTTCCAGAATTTAGATGTAAACCGGGTGTCGCGATCAGACACGATGGACACCGGCACACCATGACGAGTTACAATCTCCTTGATGAACAGGTCAGCCAACCTCTCAGATGAATATGTCTCACAGATCGATAGGAAGTGAGCACTCTTCGTCAAGCGGTCAACAATCACCCATATGGCATCTTACCCCTTCGGAGTACGTGGCAGCTTCGTAATGAAATCCATGGTGATGTGCTCCCACTTCCATTCCGGTATATCCAAAGGTTGGATCTTCCCATACGGCTTTTGATGTTCTGCCTTTACTTGCAAACAAGTAAGGCACTTGCTCACATACTCCACCACGTCACGCTTCATACCCGGCCACCAATAATCCTTCTTCATGTCTTGGTACATCTTTGTGGCACCGGGATGGATAGAGTATTGGGTCTTGTGAGCTTCGTCCATAATCTTCACACGTAGATTCCCGAAACGAGGAATCCACACCCGTCCAAATCGAGTTTTAACACCAAGCGTGTTTTCACTCAATTCCCTAACCAGACCTCTCATTCTTTCAGAGTTTAGATGATCTTCTTTTAATGCCTCATCCTCAAACTCCTTGACTTGCTTCATTACGTCAGAGGTCATGATTAGTTGGTATGTTTTCACCCGAATCGGCTCGGGCCTCTCCTTCCAGCTAAGAGCATCGGCCACCACATTGGCTTTGCCCGGATGGTAATGGATCTCGCAATCATAATCCTTTATAAGCTCCAACCATCGCCTTTGCCTCATGTTCAAATCTTTTTGCTCGAAGAAGTACTTCAAGCTCTTGTGGTCCGTGAAAATGGTGCACTTCGTCCCGTACAGATAGTGCCTCCAAATCTTTAGTGCAAAGACCACGGCTGCTAGCTCCAGGTCATGGGTAGGGTAGTTGACCTCATAAACTTTCAGCTGTCGGGATGCATAGGCTATAACCTTCCCCCTTTGCATTAATACGCACCCCAACCCTAAGTAAGAAGCATCTGAGTATACTACCAAATCCTCGCTTCCTTCGGGTAACGACAAGACAGGAGCTTGAGTCAACCTTACCTTTAACTCCTCGAACGTCTGTTCTTAAGCTTGACCCCATATAAACTTTACATCCTTTCGGGTCAACTTGGTCAGTGGAGAAGCGATCTTGGAAAAGTCCCGAATGAACCTTCGATAATAACCGCCAACCCCAAGAAACTACGAATCTCGGATGGCGTCCTTGGAGACTTCCATTGCATCACAGCCTCCACCTTAGCAGGGTCTACCATAATCCCCTCTGGGTTTATCACGTGACCCAAGAATTGAACTTCGCGTAACTAGAACGCGCATTTGGAGAATTTGGCATACAACTTCTCCCTTCTTAAGGTCTCTAACACCTCCTGAATATGATCGGCATGCTCCTCCTTGCTCCTTGAATAAATCAGGATATCATCAATAAACACAATCACTGGTTTATCTAACATTGGCTGACACACTCGATTCATCAAGTCCATAAAAGCAGCTGGCGCATTGGTCAAACCAAATGACATAACAAGGAATTCATAGTGACCGTAGCGCGTGCGAAAAGCTGTTTTAGGGATATCCTGCTCCTTCACCTTCAGCTGATGGTAAGCAGATCGAAGATCTATCCTTGAAAAACAACTGGAACCTTGGAGCTGATCAAACAGATTATCTATCCTTGGTAGGGGTATCGGTTCTTCGCCGTTAACTTGTTCAGCTCTCGGTAGTCAATACACATCCTCATACTACCGTCTTTCTTCTTCACAAATAGGACCGGAGCACCCCAGGGAGAGATACTCGGTCTAATGAACCCCTTATCGAGCAGCTCTTGCAATTGTTCCATGAGTTCTTTCATTTTTGTGGGAACTAATCGATACGGTGCTTTGGCAACGGGTTGAGCACCGGTATCAGGTCAATTTGGAACTCAATCTCGCGATCCGGTGGCACGCCGGGTAAGTCTTCCGGGAATACGTCCGGAAAGTCACACATAACTGGTACATCAGATAGTTGCGGTGTTGGCGCGTCCCATCCTTTACGTAGGCCAAGTAGGCACTACATCCACGCCTCATGCACTTTCCCGCCACCGCCATCGAAATCACTTTCGGAATCGTCGTGTTGCGATCTCCATAAATCGTAACCAAACTCCATCGGATGCAACTAATGAATCATCTTCTTGCGACACACGATGTTTGCTTCATAGTTTGCTAACCAGTCCATCCCTAGTACTACATCAAATCCATCTAGGGGTATCACATGTAACCTAGCAGCAAACCTATCACCTTCTAGTTTTATGGTACAGTCCTCTATCACATCAGTAATTCTAGTGGACTTACCAATAGCAGTTTCTACATCAAATGGTGCACTGACCTTTCTACTGATAACAGGAAACTTAGCGCAGAAAGTAGTAGAAATAAAACTCCTACTAGCACCAGAATAAAACAATATAGAGGCACAAGGTGCAACAACTATCCAAAACATACACCTATTTAGTCTCAAAGGTCAGTCACCTTGAATCTCAGGTGACTACCTTAAACAATAGGATCAATGATCAGCAACTTGAGATTTCATATCTTAAGGAAAAACTAGCTGGGAGACCCTTAAGGAGAGCTCAACCAGGAACACAAGAACCTGTGGATGTGATTGACCTATCCTCCAGCTCACCTATGCAAATGGGTGATGCTACCAAAAAGGGGGAGAAAGTCCGTACAGCCACAGAACCTGGGAGTTCCTCTGAGAGAATGGACATTGAGGACTCACCATCCTTATTTGCAACTGTGCATTCTCAGCAACCTCCTTTAGTTCACACTGATGTGGATTACACAGACTTCTTCATACAGAGTCTGTTTGAGGATGGGATACCAAGAGCCATGTCACCTTCATTATCCTTTAATCACATCATTGGATGGAGGTATGACAACAACTGGAAGGCTCTCATCATCATAAGAGTTCAAGGACAGCAAGAAGTTTTTAATTTTCAGACCTTGAACTACTATGAAGGTCTGGATCTAGTCAACATGCCACTTGTCAACCCAAGCCAATCAAGACAAGCTGACAAACTGGCTAGAAGAATCCAATACAGGATCATTGCAGAGTTCAGCCTAAGAAGGAGACTAAGGCAATCAGGCAATGTCATTGGTCAACTGGATGTTGAGGCAGACCCTAAGATTAGCTTCATAGGGGAAACCTTGACTGAAGGCCCGTGTCAGAACCTGAGAGCCCTGTCTCATCATCTCCAACTGCTGCAGAGATCCATATTCCTTCTGAGACACCTGCTGGTGAAGGTGCTTCTCAACCTCTCTCTGGTCGGAGCTCAGATGTTGCAATGAGCAATGAAGGCCAAAGCTCTCTCCACCCTGAGTCACAAAGGTCTGTGAGTGACAAAGGGAAAAGAAAAATGACATCTGAGGAGATTGAAGAGGAGAAGAGAGAGAGGAAAAGGAGGCTAAGGGGAGAAGGTTCCTCTACTGAGTCTCCAAGACTCATGGAGTCTGCAATCAGGGCTGCCCCCAGACCAGATACTCAGAACGATGAGTTAAGGGCAGTCAGGATTAACTATCTGCAGACTAGGAACTATGACATAGATAATATCATTTCTCTCCCCTTGGATGAATTGAATGAGCTGGTTGATCTAGAAAGGTCAAGAGAGAAGGAGGCAGAAGATGCAGAACTCCTAGTACAGATCAAAGAAGAAAGAAAAAGAAAAAGACTGTACAGAGGTATGCCTACCCTCTCACCAGTTCAAGAAAGCCCTGAACAAGAGGATGTGGTTCAACAAGAACCTCAGGTAGATAAGGAAGAAGACAGAATCAAGATGATTAACTACCTGAGTGCCACAGGTCCTATCAGGCAGATGCACTCCTTCCCTTACCTTATGACTATGTTGAGTTTGAGTATTTAAAACAACTTGAGCTTGAGTTAGTCAAGGAAAGAAAGACAACAAAGAGAAGATGAGGGAAGAAGCTGCAAAGTCAAGAGCCATCATCCAAAAGAGCATGAAAAAGTCTGCTGATAGGCAGAGGATGATGAGCTTCTTGAAGCTGTATGGATTCTCCGGAAGGAGACTTGGACCCATGTCTCTATCCACTATGGATGAGCATATCAGGGTAATCAAGAAGAAGATTAAGAGTGGAGTGCTTACTGACTTACACTCCACTCCAAGTCAGGCCCCACCTGAAGTGGAGGTTAAGGTTGAACAAACAGACATAACACAACCCGGACCTCCTGCTAATGCTTAGCAAGCTTCATCTTCTGATCCACAGCAGGGTCAACCTCCCTCTCCTTCTAAGCCTGAGAGAGAGGAAGTCCCAACTGAGAGAGACAGTAAATATCAATCTGGTGCTGCAGGCCAGTCTTCTCAGTTAAAATTTGGAAAGAGAAAGAAGAGGATGGCTTCTAAACCAAAGTCTAAGAAGAAGAAGAAGCCTGCATCCTCTTCTGAACCTCAGGATGAATCAGAACAACCTGAGGATGTGCAGCCAGAGGATGCTCAACCAACTCCAACTTTAGTAGCTCCTCTAGCATCAGGAAGACCCATCTTGTCTTGGACATACACCATAAATCCAGAAAGATGGCATGTTATTAGAGATCAAGGCATTGAAGACATTTATACATGGCAAGATATGTTTCAGTTGCCTCTGCATGATCTCTTTGACATGAGAAGACACTTTGACAGCCTGAAGGATCCTGATCAACTTATGAAGAAAGGAATGGTGATCATCCTAATGAGGACTGTTATATCTGAAGTTTTCTAAGTGTTTTGGTAGCATCAGCCTAGGGGGAGTTTGTAGAGATTAATGAAGAGGCTGATGCAACCTAAACATCTTTAGTCTCTCCTGCATGCTGCACAAGTGCATTGAAGTAGAATGCTTCGGAAGTTTCACATGTGCAACAGAAATACTCTAAGTGTGAAATCTTCCGAAGCCAAGACCAACATCTTCTGAAGCCAAAGATGAAGTCTTCTGAAGCCTCAGAGACAAATTCTTCCGAAGCTTCAAGTTCATGAAGACAGATTTCTTCCGAAGACTTTTAACATATGCTTTATCTGATGTATTGTTCCATAAAGCTGGACACCTTTCCGCTGCGACTCTGCAAGTCACCAACTAACATGTTTGGTGAAAAGGTCCATGCTTTTGGTAACTGTACATTGAGGTCTTGAGTCTGTAACTATCTACTTTATGTACTTTATCCTTTTTGTAATAGATAAGGATGTGAGCTATGGCATGTCATAGTCACTAGTCAAAAGGCAATCTGCCTTTTGACTTTACAATTGATTTTATGTGTGTCTAGTCAATTGTATCCAGCTGGCTTTCATTGTATAGCCAGCTGTAGGATGTAGTATAAGTATCTCATGTTCTTGTATCTTTTATTTATGCTTTGTAACACTTGTAATAGAACATAGAGAAAGCAATATATTGCATTTTTGAAAACCATATACTTGTGTTCTTTGTGTTCTGTCTCTTACATTACTTGTGTTCTTAGTGTCTTATCTTGGTTAATCCAGTTTACTGTTTGATTAAAGTTTGGTTAATCTCCTCTTTGTGTTGTTTTGTTGTAACTCACACCCTTCAACGATCCTGCATTTAGTATCAGAGCATTCAGGCTCTTGATATAAGATCTCACCATCTTAAGATCCCTCACACACACAAATACCAAACTTTTCAAATAGCAGCCATTTCCAAAACTGATATGGAAACTGAAACCATGAACAAGTCCCCACTAATCACTCTTGATGAGTTCGACACCTGGTGTTTAAGAATGGAAGGTTTCATTAGGTCTCTTGATTCAAGAATGTGGGAGTCTATCGAGAATGGACCTTTCATACCCAGCACACCCTCTGCTACTGGTGGTGGTATGATCCCCAAGGATGTGGCTAACTACTCTGATGAAGATAGGAAGAGAGTAGAGATAGATAGGAAAGCCATGACAGCTCTTCAAACTGCCCTTCCAAACTCTATGTACAGAGATTTCAAGAAGTGCAAATCAGCATAGCAGCTGTGGGATGCACTGAAACTGATGTATGAGGGTTCTTTTGAAGCCAAGGAGAATAAGAAGGATCTCCTGAAGCAGCAGTTTGAAAACTTCACCTTCAAAATAGGTGAGACCATGACTCAGCAATACTTCAGGTATGTTGAGATTGTGGATACCCTAGTGGATGGAGGAGTTGCTCTTGAGAATAGAGACATTGTAAGGAAGTTCATGTCCTCACTTCCTAGGCAATAGACACACTACTGTGTGGTGATCAAGAGAACTGAAAATCTCAAAACTCTCACTGACAGAGTTATATGGGATTCTTAGTGGCTACCAGATGGAGATGAACATGCAGGGTTCATCTGGCAACTCCAACAATCAAATGGGTTCAGCCCTACATGTGGTTGAAAGGGGTAGCATAGAACCCAAACATCATCTTATATGCTACCCTGACAACTCACCCAAGGGTCCTTTCATCACCTTCCCAGAGACACCAAAAGAGAACTACACTCAAGGAAGCCCATTCCAAGAGGCAAGCTCTTCTCAAGCATTTGTGTCTTCTGATGAAAGCAGTGGCAACTCTCTTTTCACTCTTGAAGACTTGGACTGTATCCATCCAGATGATCTGGGTACATGGAAATAGTCCAGCAGATGGCTCTTCTCACTCACAGAGCCAAGAAGTTCTACAAGAGGACTGGAACGAAGTTTCCAAGCAATGCAACCGGTGGAAAGTTTGGACTAGACAAAGGCAAAGTCAAGTGTTACAACTGTAACTTGATGGGCCACTTTGCCAGAGAGTGTAAGGCACCTAGAACCAATGATGGCCAAACACAACCCAGACCAAACTACACTGACAAATTTCTCCATAATAAGAAGTCAAAGCAGCAAGCTACTGTTGCTATTGAGGAAGGAGGCTTTGACTGGAGCTTTCAGGTGGAAGATGCTTCTCCAAACCAAGCATTGATGGCAGATCATGATGAAGCCAAGGTATTGGAACATCTCTGTACTCCTGAATGCATTGCTAAAGTTAACAGGTACAGGTCCTATAACTTGGAACTGAGATCTGATATTGATTCCTTAAACATTTTAAAATCTGATTTTAGAAAGATTGAAAATAATTATAAGCTGAAAATAGAGGACTTAGAGAAAATAATTTTAGTTCTAAAACATGACCACATAGATTTTAGGATTCAAATTAAAGATCTTATAACCAAGTTAACTGAGTGCCAGGCTGAGCTTGTGATCAGCAAAGCCAGGGCAGAAAAGAGTGTTCTTGAAGAAGAGACCTTCAAGAACATGATATCCTCATCCCTACACAACAAAGTGTGCTATCAAAATAGACAGGGACTGGGATCCAATGAGAAAGCTCCTCCACACACAATCTTGTCAGTAAGATCTCCTAGGTGTGGAACTTGTGAAGATGAGCTTCCTCTCATAGATCCTATGAGTGAGGAGGATGAAGAAGAGATAGTGAACAATCCTTCTACTAAGAGTAAAGAGGAGGATTCCAAGAAGGGCCACTATCCTTCTGAGGAGAAAGTGAAGACTGTGATGACCAAGTCCATGAGAAAGAACTTGATCAGAAAGAGCAAAAGGAAAGCAAGGAAGGCTCAAGAGATCAAGGCTACTTTGACTCTAAGCAAAAACAAGTTTTTATTTCTGTAGGGTTTAAAGTGGTAGGGACTGAAGGCATCAACCAAAACTCTGCTAAGAGTTCTGGTTCTTGCTCAACTCATCTCAGCAGCAAGAAGAAGACTGATCTGCTATGTACCACTGCTGCACAGCCTGGTCCATCAAACTCTAAGCACAGTTCTCAGCCCAAGAATACTATCTCAGCATCTGCAAAGATGAAGGTGGAGAAGGGAAGTGACCAAAGACAGTCTTACTCTCTAGACAAGGCTCTTGTGAAGAAGAAGATGAATTGTGTAATGTGTGACAGTATCATTCACATTGCAAAGGATTGTCCCTTCAATCGTAAAGGTACTATCCACATGGCCAAAACAAAGGCTTCAAAGAGTTCCAAGAAGATTCAGGCTTCAGAAGGAATACCAGTTTCCTTCGGAAGTCTCAAATCTAAAAAGAAGGGAAATGGAAAATTCTCTTCGGAAGAACATTGGTCTCGGAAGAAAGGAGTTCTTCCGAAGCACTAAAGTCTACTGCAGTGTTTGCAGAATCTTCCGAAGGTTCAGTCATCAAAACTTCTGAAACTCCAAAAGGTTCTAAAGTTTTGAAGGTCAAGTCCAAGACTCCAAAGGTGGTGTGGACGTCTAAGAAAGACCAAGTGCTTGAGATTTCTCCATCAACAACAGCGCAAGATCCTCTTAGTACAACCATAGGATCTATTACTGTTAATTTACCTTCTGCATGTGAGCCCAAGACAAGCAAGGATTGGGTTTCCAGATGTAACTAATCATTCTCTTTTGTACAGGGACAGCTGAAGACAACTGAAATGTTTGGATCATAGACAGTGGCTGCTCCAGGCACATGACTGGTAATAGGTCACTACTCCAGAACTTTGAAAGGATTGATGGAGGACCTATTGCTTTTGGAGGAGATGAAGGTGGTTACATTTCTGGAAGGGGCAAGGTCACAAATGGTAAGCTCAGCATTGAAAAGGTAAACTTTGTTAAGGAGCTTGGATACAATCTTCTGAGTGTATCTCAATTTTGTGATCAGAGTCATAACATGCTCTTTACTAAGCATGAGTGCATTGTTCTTAAGCATGGTGTGGTCATTCCTCATGAGCATATCCTGCTTAGAGCCCCCAGAAAAGGAAACATGTACAAGATGGATTTGCAAGAAACCTCTCCCTCTGGAGAAGTTTCATGCTTTCTATCTAAAGCCAATAGTGATGAATCTTTCCTATGGCATAAAAGAATATGCCATGTAAACTTTAAGAACATGAATATATTGATTCAGCATGATCTGGTAACTGGAATGCCAAAGAAAGAGTTTACAAGTGATGATCACTGTGTTGCATGCCTGAAAGGGAAGCAACATAAGGTATCTCATAAGCCTAAGGAAATGAACTCCATCACTACACCCCTACACTTGTTACATATGGATCTCTTTGGCCCCACCAGTGTAATGAGTTTAGGAAGGACTCATACTGTCTAGTGATCATAGATGATTTTACAAGATTCACTTGGGTCTTTTTCCTTAGAACTAAGGATGAGACTCCTGAGATTCTGAAGAATTTCATCTTAAAGATTGAGAATCAGTCTGATCACAAGGTCAAAATCATAAGATGTGATCAAGGAACAGAATTCAAGAATCAAACCCTTGATACATTTTGTGATGATAAGGGTATTGCAAGACAATTTAGTGCTCCCAGGACTCCTCAGCAAAATGGTGTTGCTGAGAGGAGAAACAGGACACTGATTGAAGCTGCAAGAACCATGTTGTCTGACTCTAAACTGCCCATCACCTTCTGGGCAGAGGCAGTCAACACTGCCTGCTATGTGCAGAACAGAGTTTTAGTAGTTAAGACTCATGGGAAGACTCCTTATGAACTTTGGCACAAGAGATAACCTTTCATTGGTTTTCTCAGGTCATTGGATGTCCTTGCACCATCTTGAATACCAAAGATCAAATTGCCAAGTTTGCTGAGAAATCAGATGATGGACACTTTATTGATACTCTTCCCAAGCTAAGGCTTATAGAGTGTACAATCTCAGAACTAGAATAGTTGAGGAGTCAGCCAATGTGACCTTCAATGAACACACCCATGTGTTGCTGGTTCTGGTCTAGATTGGCTATTTGATCTTGATTTGGTTACCAACTTTTTTAATAAATCTTGTGAGAATGTTTCAGGATCTACAGAAAATTTAAATACAGGTGATCCTGACCCAAGATTTGAGCTAGGAAGACCTTCAAGTCATACATCTTCAGCTCCAGTTGGAACTACTTCTGCAAATGAGGTTTCTATCAGCACAACAATGACAAATTCAGCTGATACATCTGGTATGCCTTCAAATTCCAGCTAAGAAGCTCTACAACCAGATAAGAACACCTCAACTATGGAAGGCAACAATGGTGATGGTGACAGTGACCAAGGATTTATTGATGCCACTAACCACACCATAGATGAGACCATCAATGATGTCACACACTGCTTGGATCAAGTTTCACTTGAAAAGTGTGCTGATGTGGTGGGAGAAACATCTAGCCAGATCTAAATTTTTCTAATTTAGATCTTTCTCAACAACTTGCTATGATTCCTCAGCTTAGGGTCCACAAGTCTCATCCTACCACAAACATCATTGCAGATGTTGTCTCCGGGGTAAAGACAAGAGGACAAACCATGAAGCAAATGTTTGTCTTCACTCTTGTTTTCTATCCAGATAGAGCCAAAGAAAGTTGAGGATGCTCTAAAGGATGGAAGTTGGGTTGAAGCCATGCAACAAGAGCTGCTTCAATTCAAAAGACAGAAAGTTTGGAACCTTTGTCTCTTCCTTCTGGGAAGACTACCATAGGAACCAAATGGGTGTTTAGGAATAAGAAAGATGATAGAGGCATCATCATCAAGAACAAAGCTAGACTGGTTTTTTCAAGGATACACACAAGAAGAAGGGATTGACTAACTGATGTCTTTGCTCCAGTGGCAAGATTAGAAGCTGTTAGGATATTTCTTGCATTTGCTGCATCCAAGAACTTCAAGTCTTTCAACTTGATGTGAAATGTGCCTTCTTATATGGAGTGATAGATGAAGAGGTTTATGTCAAATAGCCACCTGGTTTTGTAGATCCTGATCATCCTGACCATTGATCCTCCACTCTATGAGGATTAGTTGCTGGAATTCTGGAAGACCTGCCAGAGTCATTATGGACGGGGAGAAGGCACTGTATCCACAGTGCAGGGGAGAACAATCTTCATCACACCGGCCATCATCAACCGACATCTTCGTTGGATGATGAAGAAGGTGAGGTGTTCTTCCCAAAGGAAGCGTAAATCATTCCTTTGCGCAGATGGGGTATGAGGAGATTTTTCTGTAAAGACTTTCAGGAAATGGAGGTCTCATCCAATGGAGATTCTTGCTCCATGTGTCATTCACAGCTTATCAAACAAGCATGGTGATGGGACCAGATTCCTGAAGATCTCTCCTTTATAGTCCATGGAATGGTTCAAGGGGTCAAATTCAGGTACTCTCAGTTTGTTATACAAATTTGCTTGCTAATTTAGACTCCTTAGAATATTACATGTTTTCTAGATATGTCCAGTACATTCTTACTGTGAACTGGGCTCACAGTTAAGGGAAACAGGTAACATTCTTAAATTGGGACAGATGAAGCCCGGCATCTTTAAAACATTGAGAAAGTCCACTGTTGGATTTTATGGGGTAGAAACAGCCCTAGTCCCAAAATTGTTAGAGCTCATTGCTCAAGTGACAACCTAGCAGCACAACTAGTGTTGAACCCACACCTACTACTTTCCAACCACCTACACAGCCTCAAATCTCCATCACCTACCAAAGAAAATCCAAACGAACCCCTGCTCAGACTATTCAGTCTGTGGAGCCCCCGTATACTCACCCATACAGGAAGAAGTGGATACTGGAGCTCCCACTTCTCCTGAGGAGCAGACCACTCCCATCTTTTCTAGAATCAGTGCTGAGGTTCCTCATGCTCAGCTGATGAGCTCATTACCCTGCTGCTTTAAGCCATCACTCTGAGTCTCAACACTCAAGTGATCAACCTTCAGGGACAGTTACCATCCCCATCCTATAGATATCAACCAACCAATTCCCAACCTTGACTTCTATACTGATGAAGATCTAGGTTTCAGTGAGTATAATGAGTCTCTCTTCTTTACCCCTACTCCAAGAGAGATAATACTCCTGAGTCTCCTACATCTATCCCACATCAGTCACCTACAACTGAGGTGGACACTTTTGAACTTGTTCAGGATGTCCATATGGAAGAGGCTCTCACTTCTGCAAGTGATTACATCATTAAGACCTCAACCATGGCAACTCAGCCTACTGACATCTCAACTGAGACTGCCAGTAAGCAGAGGAAATCCAATAGCCAAGAACTTAGAACTGGTCATGAGAGAAAGGACTCTAGTCTAATCTTCTCCACCCCCAGTGATTCTTCTGATGAAGATGACGGGATCTGAGACTAAAGGTGCAACAACTATCCAAAACATGCACCTATTTAGTCTCAAAGGTCAGTCACCTTAAATCTCAGGTGACTACCTTAAACAATAGGATCAATGATCAGCAACTTGAGATTTCATATCTTAAGGAAAAATTAGCTAGGAGACCCTTAAGGAGAGCTCACCAGGACACAAGAACCTGTGGATGTGATTGATCTATCCTCCAGCTCACCTATGCAAATGGTGATGCTACCAAAAAGGGGGAGAAAGTCCGTACAACCACAGAACCTGGGAGTTCCTCTAAGAGAATGGACATTGAGGACTCACCTCCTTATTTGCAACTGTGCATTCTCAGCAACCTCCTCTAGTTCACACTGATGTGGATACACAGACTTCTTCATACAGAGTCTGTTTGAGGATGGGATACCAAGAGCCATGTCACCTTCATCATCCTTTAATCACATCATTGGATGGAGGTATGACAACAACTAGAAGGCTCTCATCATCATAAGAGTTCAAGGACAACAAGATTTTTAATTTTCAGACCTTGAACTACTATGAAGGTCTGGATCTAGTCAACATGCCACTTTTCAACCCAAGCCAATCAAGACAAGCTGACAGACTGGCTAGAAGAATCCAAGACAGGATCATTGTAGAGTTCACCTAAGAAAGAGACTAGGCAATCAGGCAATGTCATTGGTCAACTGGATGTTGAGCAGACCCTAAGATTAGCTTCATAGGGGAAACCTTGACTGAAGGCCCAGTGTCAGAACCTGAGAGCCCTGTCTCGTCATCTCCAACTACTGCAGAGATCCATATTCCTTCTGAGACACCTGCTGGTGAAGGTGCTTCTCAACCTCTCTCTAGCCAGAGCTCAGATGCTACAATGAGCAATGAAGCCCAAAGCTCTCTCCACCCTGAGTCACAAAGGTCTATGAGTGACAAAGGAAAAAGAAAAATAACATCTGAGGAGATTGAAGAGGAGGAGAGAGAGAGAGAGGAAAAAGGAGGCTAATGGGAGAAGGTTCCTCTACTGAATCTCCAAGACTCATGGAGTCGGCAATCAGGGCTGCCCCCAGACCAGATACTCAGAATGATGAGTTAAGGGCAGTCAGGATTAACTATCCGTCACCTTAAGGTCTGTCGAATGACATAAATAAGCATAGAAATATTTTAACTATTCTTCCTTTTCTTCATGAACTCCTGCTTTAAGGAATCATGTTTGCTTTATTTTCCCTTGTGCCTGTACTTCCTCCGAGAATGTGTGTTAAGCATAAACCTTTTATAAACTTCATCACCACCACCAAATATATCATTTTCAATTTCAACCATTGTCATTAATAAAACTATTTTAGACTATCAAACGCCATTAAACACGCTTTTGACCTTAATATAACAAACATTTTAAGGTCGTAATCAACCGAAACTAATTTTGGGGAACTCGAGGGTTAAGTGCAGGGACTAAACTTGTAATTTTGCAAACTTGGACTGGGTATATAAACCCCCTTCCCAGTCACATTCCTCATTCACTTCATCTTCTTCACCTCTTCACTCCCTACACACACATTTTCTCCATTCTAGCACCAAATCCAACCTGCTTGGTCTTGTTCTTGTTGTCTAGACTCTATCTACGGCCTAGTCTACTCCATTCTAGCAGGTAGACGACCTTGGTTGTCCCTTTTCCTTGCTTATTCACGGTTGTCCAAACTAGGGTTTCGGGTGTTCGGGTTCATCCGAGCACATGAGGTCGTGTGGGTGCGTGTGAAGTCTTTCTGCTTGTGTTTCATGTTTGTGTATGTTTGTAGAGTGTTTATGGAAGTCCTTGTGGTGTAAAACATGCGTTTAGAGCAGCTCGGGGCTGCTCACCCGACCACAGTCGCGATTCTGCAGTTCAGGCGACTGGGTCTGTCAGGCGATTGAGCCGTGCGACTGAGTGAGTCGTGCGACTGAATCTTGCGTCTAATTCAATGTGCGACTGAGTTGTGCGACTAGGCATGTCGTGCGACTGAGTCGTGCGACTGTGAGTTTGTATGCGATTGAGTCATGCGTGCGAATGAGTGTATGTGATTGAGTCATGCGTATGAATGATTGTGTGCGATTGAGTCAGGTGACCGACTGAATGTATGCGATTGTACGTGTTTCGCACGACTGGAGTCCAATCGCACGAATGAAGGTTCAATCGCACGAAAGTAGCTAATTCGCACGATTGAGGGTTGATTCGTGCGCATGGAGTTTGGGTCGTGCGAATGTGTGTTGTGTGGTACGACTGAATGCCAGCCATACGAATGAAGACTCAATCGTACGAATGAGGCTGATTCGTATGATTGAAGGTTGATTCGTAAGGATGGAGCGTTGAGTCGAGCGTCTGATCCTGTTGTGTGACTGATGATGTTGGGTGTGACTTTCCCCTTGAACGTCTGATGATAATAAGGTAACATCAGTAAAACTGTCATTGCTTGACCACAAAGATTAAAGTCAACGCTACCAACATGCACATACTATTTCAATTGAAAACAACCTAACATTTACAATTATCGACAATCCAATTGGAACCCCAAATACTTAACAAGTGTTATCTTTCTTAACCACGAGATCATTTCACGGATGTCATAAGCAATGACGACTACTCGTAGTACTTGGATCTACATAAGATCTGATACGTGTGTCCGCTTGTGTGTGTGTGCTACCCACGACCGAAACGATACAACCCGAACCGACCACCATTACTATGCGCTTTGTACAGGTCATTAATGCTTAATAATAACTGTCAATAGGTGTTTGACCGATCATTGCATTCAACTGTTGGGAATCTCGATCTTTCATACTTACCACTTAACATGTGAGTTTCGTGGCCCCTTTTTGTGCTTATACTACTTACAAACATTTACAAACATGGGGGAAAAGTATGCTCGCCCGTTTTCTATGTTGTACAACATACATACAATTTACATACTTGGAATCAACGTGCTACTGTTTTGTGGGTACTTATCTGATACATGCTTGAGTCTGCTTTGTGGTTCATTCTTACAACCATTTAATTCCAGTGTGGAACCGACGGTTAGGTATTGTAGTACTACTGGGTTGACACCCCCACCCTTGTGTTGGTATACTAGTTAGTACCAACAATAGCCAGGTACGGGCCTTGGGTGAATATATTCCGACAAGATTCTTTGTGTACGTCATTAGGTTTGGTTGTAAAGCTCTTGTCATGTGATTTTCTTACTTATAACTGTATGCACGGTATTCTGCAACAACTTTATACAGCATCAATTACTTATTTACTTTAAACCTGCGAACTCACCAACAATTTTGTTGACCATTTTGAGCATATCTTTTCAGGTGATCATGCTAGCTGAGGTTCTAGGTGTGCTGCCTTAGTGGAGACCCTATGATGCATTTTCGGGCCAAACTTGTCTTTTTGAAAACAATTGATGTATCTATTTCAAACAACATTATACTTTGTAACCTGTTCCCGGGTTGTGGGAATTGCATACAATGTTATTATCTATGTTTATCTTATATCATGTTTATGCTTATGGCTTTGTTGTCGTGAATACTGACTAAACACGACACAAGTCCCCTTGTTGTCGGTGTTGTCATGACACGCTTGTCATCATTATTATTATTGCATCTTTATCGCTTACCATGTGTTATGATGATTCCCGTCTCGTTACGCCCCCGTGTTTCCGCTCTTAGCGGGGGTGTGACAGACTGGTATCAGAGCCATTGGTTATAGAGAATTAGGCAATACACTTGACCTAGACTATAACCTAGAACCTTCATGTAGATTGTGCATGCCAGGTTGTGTGCATTTTGTATCTCATACGGTTCCTCATTACATGTTCGTTTATCTATCTATTTCGTGATCTTTTCACTCTATGAGAGAGCCCTTGTGCTCACTCTTTATGGGATGCTCCTATTAGATCTTCCGTTCCCTCTGCGCGCCAGTTATCATAACCAAATTCGGGTATTGAGACCTGAAGAGATCTTCACAGATCATATACTGCGCTTAACCTTGGATACTAAGACCGACCCGAGGAGGCTATGTCTGAATCCTTTAAGGATGCGAGATAGGAAAACCTCCACCAGACTATATGTGATTACATGCTTGGGCTCTCAGTTGACTTGATGGATTATTATGGATATGATGAGAAAAAGTCGATGTCATGTAACCGGATCGGCATCATTCTCGGTACATCGTGTGTGGTGGGAACGCTGCGGGAACCCTATATATAAACATCACCGGTATACCGAGAATATGCTTGAAATGGGCTGCATGGTGATCTTGGCTGACCGAACATGAACATTGGAACTTGATAAGTGGAATACTTGTGTACCTTATGGTGACTAAAGCTTACATGTTACCTCTTTTATGAATAGAACATGCCGCCTCGAATATCTACTCGCGGTAATAGTAGCGGAATTGAAGCCCCAAGGGGCAGAGGCAGAGGCAGAGGAAGAACCCCAAGAACAAGTGATGCTCCAGCTAGTAGCAATCAAGGAACAGGGAACGTGGATATGGCAGTCCTGATCGCTCAACAGCTGGCCGCACTAATTCCGACCATCGTGGCCCAAGTGAGCGATGCTCTTCAGAATTCTCACCCCCACGGGGACGGTGGCAATGATAATGAGGATAACGGTAACCCGACTGGGAACGAAAGCAATCAGGAGACCGGAAATGGTGGTACAGCCGTTAACGAAACTGTAATCGTTAATGAGACCAGGGTTGTGAATGCTAGACGGGGATGTTCATACAAGGAATTTGTGGCTTGTAAACCACGAGAGTTTGATGGCAAAGGTGGAGCCATAGCTCTGACCAGATGGCTTGAAAAGATGGAGGCCGTGATTGACATCATCGAATGCCTCGACAGTCAAAGGATTAAATACGCCACTTGCTCACTATAGGGCAAGGCACTAACGTGGTGGAACACTCAGATTCAGGCTAGGGGAAGAGAATCCGCGATGCAAATGTCGTGGGATGAGTTCAAGGCCCTAATCACCGAGGAGTACTGTCCTCTCAATGAGATGCAAAAACTTGAGCATGAGTTCTGGAATCATGCCATGGTGGGGGCTGGGCACGCAGTTTACACCGATCGTTTTCATGAGCTAGCAAGGTTGGTTCCGCATCTAGTCACCCCGGAATCAAAAAGGATAGAGAGGTACATTTGGGGACTTGCGCCTCAAATCCAGGCAATGGTAACCGCTACTGCTCCTCCTACTATTCAGAGCGCGATTCTGAAGGCTGGCGCTCTAACTGATGAAATGGTGAGAACAGGGGCATTGGGTAGGGGAGCAGAGAAAAGGAAAGAAGTTGGGGAGACGAGCCGGTCGAGTGCCGGGAAATTCGAGAAAAGGGCCAAGACAACCAGAAATTTTGTGGCCGTGACCCAGGGCAGGCGAGAATATGTGGATCCGCACCCCCGATGCGATAGGTGCAACTTTCATCATCCCCCAGCTATGCCGTGCCGGGTGTGTGCTAACTGTAGACGCCCGGGACATTTAGCAAGAGACTGCAGAACAACACCGAATATGGTCGCACCAGTCAACGCGGTTAACCTCGCCGGGAACGCCAGAGGCTGTTATGAGTGCGGAAGCCCTGATCACTACCGAAACATGTGCCCCAAACTGAATCGGGCGTCGGGCCAACAAGGGAACAACCAGCATCAGACTATGGCTATAGCTGGAAATCAAGGCCCGCAAACCAAGGGAACGCGGCTTGGGGACGCGCTTTTGCCATTGGAGCCAATGAAGCCCGTCAGGACCCAAATGTCGTCACGGGTACGCACTTACTCAATAATCACTTTTCATCTGTATTATTTGACATTGGAGCAGACATAGCTTTATATCTTCTGAATTTATGCAATTGCTCGATTTGAGTCCTAGTAGGCTAGAAACTAGCTACTCTGTAGAAATGGCCAATGGTAGGGTTGTTCAGGCCAACGGGATTATTAGAAAGTGCTCGATAATATTAGAGAACCATACCTTCGATATATACTTGATACCCTTCGAGCTAGGAAGTTTCGATGTGATTGTGGGAATGGATTGGTTGTCGAAACACGGGGCCGAGATTGTTTGTCGAGACAAGGTAGTGCGAATCCCTATGTCAGATGGAGGAGTACTCAGAGTTCAAGGAGAAAGACCATGGAGAAAATTAAAGCTTATTTCCTGCATGAAAGCACGCCAGATTTTACGAAAACAGTGCTACTCTTTTCTGGCTCACGTGGTGGAAAAGAAACAAGAGGAGCAGAAATTGGTAGATATCCCTGTAGTGCGGGATTACCCAGATGTATTTCCTGATGACTTGCCTGGTTTGCCTCCTCCACGACAGGTGGAATTTCGCATTGATTTGGTTCCTGGAGCTACACCGGTAGCAAAGACACCGTATCGGTTGGCACCGTTTGAAATGCAAGAGTTATCTAGTCAGTTACAAGAACTACTGGAGAAGGGTTTTATTCGGCCGAGTCACTCGCCGTGGGGAGCACCCGTGTTATTTGTCAAGAAGAAGGATGGTTCGTTCCGTATGTGCATCGACTACCGTGAGTTGAACAAATTAACTGTGAAGAATCGGTATCCTCTCCCCAGGATCGATGACCTGTTTGATCAGTTACAAGGAGCTTCGTATTTTTCCAAGATCGACCTTCGATCTGGATATCAGCAACTAAGAGTTTTCGAGGAGGACATACCGAAGACAGCATTTAGAACTCGTTATGGGCACTATGAGTTCTTAGTCATGCCATTCGGATTGACTAACGCACCAGCTATGTTCATGGACCTGATGAATCGGGTGTGCAAACCTTACTTGGATAAGTTTGTGATCATATTCATCGACGACATACTTATCTACTCTCGATCGAAGGAGGACCATGAAGAACACCTTCGGGCAATACTGGAACTGTTAAGAGAAGAGAAACTTTTCGCCAAGTTCTCGAAGTGTGAATACTGGCTGCGAGAGGTGAAGTTTTTGGGTCATGTGGTTAACAAAGACGGGATTCATGTAGATCCGGCAAGATCGAAGCGGTAAAAAAATGGGATACACCCCAGACACCTTTAGAGATACGGCAGTTCTTAGGCTTAGCCAGATACTATCGTTGTTTCATTGCGAACTTTTCAAAGATCGCTCAACCGTTGACGTTACTGACTCAGAAAGACAAGAAGTTTGATTGGGGAGATGCGCAAGAACGGGCGTTCCAAACGCTGAAAGACAAGCTGTGCAATGCACCGATATTGTCCCTCCCAGACGGAACTGATGATTTTGTGGTGTACTGTGATGCTTTGCATCAAGGGTTGGGATGTGTGCTAATCCAAAAAGATAAGGTGATTGCCTACGCTTCGCGATAACTTAAGGTGTACGAGAAGAACTACACGACTCATGATCTTGAGTTGGGCGCTGTAGTATTCGCACTTAAAATATGGAGGCATTACCTGTATGGAACCAAATGCATCGTATACACAGATCATAAAAGCCTTCAACATATTCTGGATCAGAAGGAACTCAATATGCGACAGCGACGTTGGGTAGAGCTTCTTAGTGACTACGATTGTGAAATCCGGTATCATCCCGGGAAAGCTAATGTGTGGCTGATGCTCTAAGCCGCAAGAACGCGTGAAACCACTACGTGCTCGAGCTTTGGGTTGATCATTCAAACAAATTTGAAAGCTCAGATCCAAATGCACAAAGTGAGGCATTGAAAGAAGGAAACCTTGCGGAGAAGAATTCCAAGGTTGGACAAACAACTGATGTGCAAGGATGATGGTGTGCAGTACTTCGTGGACCGTATATGGGTACCCAAGTGGGGAGGTACGTACCTTGGTCATGGATGAAGCACACAAGACACGATATTCTATTCATCCTGGCGCTGACAAGATGTACCACGATCTCCAAGATCTGTACTGGTGGCCAGGCCTAAAGAAAGACATTGCCACGTACGTCAGCAGATGCTTGACATGCTCGAAAGTTAAAGCTGAACATCTGAAACCATCGGGACTGTTACACAACCTGAGATTCAACTGAGATCCGAATGGAATGGGAGAACATAGCCATGGACTTCATTACCAAACTTCCTCAAGCGAGCAATGGGCATGACTCGATATGGGTCGTAGTGGATCGAATGACGAAATCAGCACACTTCTTGCCAATCCAAGAAGACTACAAAATGGACAAGTTGGCGAGATTGTACATAAAAGAGGTCGTGACAAGACACGGAGTGCCGGTGTCAATCATACCCGACCGTGACGGCCGATTCACTTCACGATTTTGGCAAACACTACAAAAGCAATGGCACTCGATTAGACATGAGTACCGCCAATCACCCTCAAACGGATGGCCAAAGTGAACGAACCATACAAACGCTAGAAGACATGCTGAGAGCATGTGTAATCGATTTTGGTGGTAGTTGGGATACTCATTTGCCATTGATCGAGTTCTCTTACAATAACAGCTACCGCACCAGCATTGGGTGTGCTCCGTTCAAAGCGCTGTATGGAAGGAAGTGTAGATCACCCGTTTGTTGGGCCGAGATTGGTGAAAGTCAATTAACAGGCCCAGAGATCATCCAGGAAACAACCGACAAGATCTTCCAAATCAAAGAGAGGCTGAAAGCCGCTAGAGATCGCCAAAAGAGCTACGCCGACAATCGTCGAAAGCCTCTAGAATTCAACGTTGGGGACCGAGTGCTACTCAAAGTCTCTCCTTGGAAAGGAGTTGTTCGGTTTGGAAAGAAAGGGAAGTTAGCCCCAAGATACGTTGGACCATTCGAGATTACAGAAAGAATTTGTCCAGTGGCTTACCGATTAAGGTTACCACAAGAACTCAATGGTGTGCATGATATTTTCCATGTGTCGAACCTCAAGAAGTGTTTGGCTGACAAGTCACTTCACATACCCATTGACGATATCAAAATCGACGAAAAGCTTCATTTTATTGAGGAACCCATTGAAGTCATGGATCGTAAGGTCAAACAGTTGAAGCGCAGCAGAATACCAATTGTTCGCGTGAGGTGGAATTCAAAACGAGGGCCAGAGTTTACATGGGAACGGGAAGATCAAATGAAACTCAAATACCCACACCTATTCGTGGATGACACTCTTGGACCTAACTCCAGCTGAATTTCAGGACGAAATTCTCTCAACTGGGGGATACTGTGACATCCGTCGCCTTAAGGTCCGTCGAACGACATAAATAAGCATAGAAATATTTTAATTATTCTTCCTTTTCTTCATGAACTCCTGCTTTAAGGAATCATGTCTGCTTTATTTTCCCTTGTGCCTGTACTTTCTCCGAGAACGTGTGTTAAGCATAAACCTTTTATAAACTTCATCACCATTACCACCAAATATATCATTTTCAATTTCAACCATTGTCATTAATAAAACCATTTTAGACTATCAAACGCCATTAAACACGCTTTTGACCTTAATATAACAAACATTTTAAGGTCGTAATCAACCGAAACAAATTTTGGGGAACTCGAGGGTTAAGTGCAGGGACTAAACTTGTAATTTTGCAAACTTGGACTGTGTATATAAACCCCCTTCCCATCCACATTCCTCATTCACTTCATCTTCTTCACCTCTTCACTCCCTACACACACATTTTCTCCATTCTAGCACCAAATCCAACCCGCTTGGTCTTGTTCTTGTTGTCTAGACTCCATCTACGGCCTAGTCTACTCCATTCTAGCAGGTAGACGACCTTGGTTGTCCCTTTTCCTTGCTTATTCACGGTTGTTCAAACTAGGGTTTCGGGTGTTCGGGTTCATCCGAGCACATGAGGTCGTGTGGGTGCGTGTGAAGTCTTTCTGCTTGTGTTTCATGTTTGTGTATGTTTGTAGAGTGTTTCTGGAAGTCCTTGTGGTGTAAAACATGCGTTTAGAGCAGCTCGGGGGCTGCTCAGCCCGACCACAGTCGCGATTCTGCAGTTCAGGCGACTGGGTCTGTCAGGCAATTGAGCCGTGCGACTGAGTGAGTCGTGCGACTGAATCTTGCGTCTAATTCAATTGTGCGACTGAGTTGTGCGACTAGGCATGTCGTGCGACTGAGTCGTGCGACTGTGAGTTTGTATGCGATTGAGTCATGCGTGCGAATGATGTATGTGATTGAGTCATGCGTATGAATGATTGTGTGCGATTGAGTCAGGTGACCGACTGAATGTATGCGATTGTACGTGTTTCGCACGACTGGAGTCCAATCGCACGAATGAAGGTTCAATCGCACGAAAGTAGCTAATTCGCATGATTGAGGGTTGATTCGTGCGCATGGAGTTTGGGTCGTGCGAATGTGTGTTGTGTGGTACGACTGAATGCCAGCCATACGAATGAAGACTCAATCGTACGAATGAAGCTGATTCGTACGATTGAAGGTTGATTCGTAAGGATGGAGCGTTGAGTCGAGCGTTTGGTCCTGTTGTGTGACTGATGATGTTGGGTGTGAATTTCCCCTTGAACGTCTGATGATGATAAGGTAACATCAGTAAAAGTGTCATTGCTTGACCACAAAGATTAAAGTCAACGCTATCAACATGCACATACTATTTCAATTGAAAACAACCTAACTTTACAATTATCGACAATCCAATTGGAACCCCAAATACTAACAAGTGTTATCTTTCTAACCACGAGATCATTTCACGGATGTCATAAGCAATGACGACTACTCGTAGTACTTGGATCTACATAAGATCTGATACGTGTGTCCGCTTGTGTGTGTGTGCTACCCATTACCGAAACGATACAACCCGAACCGACCAACCATTACTATGCGCTTTGTACAGGTCATTAATGCTTAACAATACTGTCATTAGGTGTTGACCGATCATTGCATTCAACTGTTGGGAATCTCGATCTTTCATACTTACCACTTAACATGTGAGTTTCGTGGCCCCTTTTTGTGCTTATACTACTTTACAAACATTTACAAACATGGGGGAAAAGTATGCTCGCCCGTTTTCTATGCTGTACAACATACATACAATTTACATACTTGAAATCAATGTGCTACTGTTTTGTGGGTACTTATCTGATACATGCTTGAGTCTGCTTTGTGGTTCATTCTTACAACCATTTAATTCCAGTGTGGAACCGACGGTTAGGTATTGGTAGTACTACTGGGTTGACACCCCCACCCTCGTGTTGGTATACTAGTTAGTACCAACAATAGCCAGGTACGGGCCTTGGGTGAATATATTCCGACAAGATTCTTTGTGTACGTCCTTAGGTTTGGTTGTAAAGCTCTTGTCATGTGATTTTGCTTACTTATAACTGTATGCACGGTATTCTGCAACAACTTTATTACAGCATCAATTACTTATTTACTTTAAACCTGCGAACTCACCAACAATTTTGTTGACCATTTTGAGCATATCTTTTCAGGTGATCACGCTAGCTGAGGTTCTAGGTGTGCTGCCTTAGTGGAGACCCTAGGATGCATTTTCGGGCCAAACTTGTCCTTTTGAAAACAATTGATGTATCTATTTCAAACAACATTATACTTTGTAACTTGTTCCCGGGTTGTGGGAATTGCATACAATGTTATTACCTATTTTTATCTTATATCATGTTTATGCTTATGGCTTTGTTGTCGTGAATACTGACTAAACACGACACAAGTCCCCTTGTTGTCAAGTGTTGTCATGACACGCTTGTCATCACTATTATTATTGCATCTCTATCGCTTACCATGTGTTATGATGATCCCGTCTCGTTACGCCCCATGTTTCCGCTCTTAGCGGGGGTGTGACATCCGAAGCCTCAGAGACAAATTCTTCGAAGCTTCAAGTTCATGAAGACAGATTTCTTCCGAAGACTTTTAACTATGCTTTATCTGATGTACTGTTCCATAAGCTGGACACATTTCCGCTGCGACTCTGCAAGTCACCAACTAACATGGTTTGGTGAAAAGGTCCATGCTTTTGGTAACTATACATTGAGGTCTTGAGTCTGTAACTATCTAATTTATGTACTTTATCCTTTTTGTAATAGATAAGGATGTGAGCTATGGCATGTCATAGTCACTAGTCAAAAAGCAATCTGCATTTTGACTTTACAATTGATTTTATGTGTGTCTAGTCAATGTACCAGCTGGCTTTTATTGTATAGCCAGCTGTAGGATGTAGTATAAGTATCTCAGGTTCTTGTATCTTTTATTTTATGTTTTGTGACACTTGTAATAGAACATAGAGAAAGCAATATACTGCATTCTTGAAAACCATATACTTGTGTTCTTTGTGTTCTGTCTCTTACATTACTTGTGTTCTTAGTGTCTTATCTTGGTTAATCCAGTTTACTTTTTGATTAAAGTTTGGTTAATCTCCTCTTTGTGTTGTTGTGTTGTAACTCACACCCTTCAACGATCCTGCATGATGTATAAGTATCATGTTTCACCCCAAAATAGTGTGAAATAAAGTAAAAAGGGGGCAAGGAAACTGACATGGAAAACTCACATGAAATAAATAAGATGATAGTAAGAAATTAACGATGCTCCAACGATTCCTTTTTACAAGACACCTAACGTATGTATATTCCAAGATTAAGTTTAAAGGTAAGATTAGCGAATAAAAGTGAACTAGGGTTTCAATTGGAAATTTGGGGGTTTAATTAATTAAGAAAAATAATGAATCGTTTTGTGTTTGGTTTAGTATAGATAATATAAATCAATTAACTCCAATAATGATTAAAAAAGTCTCAACAGTTTAAGTTATTGGTTTAATAGAAATTAAGTATAATATGTGAAATGAAATAATTAAATAAATAATTAATTATTTGATAAAGAGAATTTATTAATTACTTATTTAAATGATTTTAAAATTATTTAAAATCATTTTATTAAGTTTTGAACTTTTAAAATTATAAAAATTATTTAAACCACGCCATTTCATTGAATTTGGTGGTGTACTGCTGGTGTGTCATCGTTTCCGCCTCCAGCTACAGGAAGTCTCTTTCTACCTTGTATCTCTCGGTGAGGATAGAATTCCTCAATCACTAGCTTCTTTAGTTCAAGCCATCTCATTCTTCCAATGGCCCTACTACCCTTGGCTTGGACAATGTTGTCCCACCAGCACAAAGCTGAGTTCACAAAGGAGTGGGTAGCGAATTTCACCTTTTGATCCTCACGGCACTCACTGATATCGAGGACAGCCTCCATCTCCCGTACCCACCAGTGAGCAGTTGCCGCAGTGTCGTTCCCATCGAAAGTAGGGGGCTTGCATCTCATAAACACCCCTTAGTTACAGCCTCGGGTCGCCTTCGGCGCCGGCTATTCTTCCTCATCCTCATCATCAGACAGAACCGTCTCAGTCTCGGGCTGTCTTCTTTCGCCCGTAGGTCCACCCCTTTCCTTTCTCTCTCCCTCTCTAACTGCCTTGAACATTTCGGTCACCATAGACGGTAGAATCGTCTACATGACCTGGTGAACCTCTTCCACCACAGCCTCCTTTACTGAGGCCCTCAGATTGGCGCTCTCGTCGCCACCCTCCGGATGAGGGGTCTCTGGTTCTTCATGAACCACTTTCTCGACTCTGGGTCTCCCTCTCTTGGGTCGCGGAGCAGCACCGTGACCTCCATCACGAGAGGCCTTTGAAGATCTACCGCCAGCCATCCTCTATAAGACACTATAAGATTCGTTTATGTCAAGTATAGTAAGTCCCTCATTACAGTGGCCAGTTGTGATTAGCCACTTACTTTACTCTTCATACTCCAAGCACCTCCTATCCTGACTTAATCAGTATCTAATCTACTAAGAGCACATAATCAAATAGCATGCGCACATAATACCGGTTAACATTAAGAAAAGACATACCTGATGGCACGTAGCTACTCGGCTGACATCCCTCCATTTGTCCCATTTTCAGTTTAGGTTTTAAAAGTTTATTTAACCCAATTCTCTTAACCTTTGGCTCTGATACCAACTTGTAAGGCCCCATTCCCGGAAACCTCACAGTTGGTCAATCATAGCATTAAAACATAAACATTACAATTAAACAAGCTTAAGCAACGGAAATAATTTATCAAAAGCCATTCACTTCATTTAAAACACTGTTGTTAAGCAATACATCATCATTGACTGTTCACAAAAGACTTGTTTATATGCATTACAAAACACAGCAGCACAGAGTACGAATGGATGTCAGACTTTTCCTGCCGAGTAGCTTCACCCCGTGCCATCCTCAGCAATAATTACCTGCCAACTGAAAATGTATAAAAGTTAGCGTTGCTGAGTGAGCTCTAGTTTTATAAGTAATAAAATACTTTCTATATGTTGTATATGAAAATACTCTTTTCTGTAAAATACAACTTTGTACTGTATATGCGAGCACACATCAACTATATGAACAACTATTGTTCGTTCTTTTTACTGTAGGCCTTGTCTATTCTATAAACTTTTATCTTTATGTTTCACTTTCTATATGGACCAGTGAGCAATGCTCCAACTATATGCACGATGAAAAACGGGTGATGGGCCATCTATATCCCTCGAAAGGGTCAACTGTATCCCTCGAAAGGGTCAACTGTATCCCTCGAAAGGGTCAACTATATCCCCCGAAAGGGTCAACTGTATTCGCCGAAAGGGTTCTGTGTACTATGTACAAGGCCAACCCAATCACCCAGGACACGCTGCAAAGGTCCTGCCAATCTCAATTGATTGACCTTGTGTGCATAGTAGGGTAGCTAACCCGCAACAGTTGAGCTAACGATAACATGGTCGGTACCTCCTGTAAGCTTGCAAGACTTGTTAACATTTTCATTAATGTTCCTCTTCTTTTCTTTATTGCTCTTTCACTTTATTATTACGATATACTTTACATTACGATAATAACATACCACGTAAGTCACATACTATAAGAATAATAATAATAATAATAGCAATAACAATAATAAGGAACAATCATAAGCAATCATATCATGCATGAAACAAGATCATTAATAAGCTCTTAGTCAACCTCGGTCAAAAACCTAAGGCATAGACTCCCAGAAACATTCTGTAAAAATTTCTAAGTCTAGGCGCATGGGAACTATTTGGGCGCATGAGCCCTGTTCGGGCGTTTCATCACTATGTAGGTGCATCAGCCAACACTTAAGCATTTTCACTTTAGGCGCATGAACTATTCAGGCGCATGGGCACTATTTGTGCGTATGAACACTTAGACGCATGAGTAATTCAGGTGCATGGACACTTAGGCGCATAGCCACTTGGGCGCATGAGCCACTTGGGCGCATGGGTACTATTGGGGCACATGACCCTACACTTAGTCGTTCAGCTAACATTTCTAGGCGCATGGGCCACTATTCAGGCGCATGGCTGTACTTAATCATTTCTAAGGTAATCTTAGGCGCATGGGCTACTGTTTGGGCGCATGGATTACACTTAATTCTTTCTAAGGCATTTTCAGGCGCATGAGCCTTATCTAGGCGCATGGACCTTCTGCTCAACATGCATCCGGTATGTTTTCAACCCAATCATCAAATCCATCTGTTCTAAGCTTAATGTGGCTATTCTAAACATGAATAACCTACAAGCATTCAAGAATCACATTCATTCATGCACAATACATACGGGCATGCATACTTAAACATTTGAAAATCATTTAAATACATTTTCAGCCCTAAAGATGTTTGAAAACAAGTAAAAACCAGGGTCTAGAACACACCTGGTGCAACTTGGGTGTTCTTCCTTTTAACCCGCTTGCAAAGAGTTCAAAACACCTAAAAACAACCCCAAACACACACACCTGAACACATACACAAACACATAAGCACATAAGCATATAACCGGGATAAAACCCATCATAAACACATAAAAACCACGAATTCTTACCTTGAATTCGTTCACTTCTTCTTCTTCTTCCACAAGCGGAGAGTTTCAGCTCTCCTTTTGTCTTTCTCTCTCTAAAGCCGAGGAAGATGTTGATGTGAAGTGAGGGTGGGCGGCCATGCCCACCTTTACACCAACTTTTCAAAGTTTTGTTCTTTTGAACATTTTTGGTCCCTCCACTTGAACCTTATAGCTTTTCTTTCTTTTTATTCTTCCTATCTTGCCTTTAAAAAAGGCCGGGTGTTACACGGTTATACCTATGTGGAACTCTTATAATTGAACCAGCAGGTTACCAGTCAAACGGTGAACTAGTTGAACCAGAGCGCGTGGCCGGATCTGGTTTCAAATTTTTAATTTTTTTACTATTCCTCTTTTAGAGTTTTATTCTCCGTATAATTACTACTACTTGATATAGTTTTTTACTCTTTATATATTCTTAATATATTCATTTCAAAACATATACTTTTTTCATATTTTGTTTCGAATTACATAGGCAAAATTAGTTTTATTTTTTTCTAATATTTACAACGTCATTTGGTTCTTTAATACAGTCCGGCTGATACGACTAACCTGAATAGTAAATCAATTAGATGATTGATTCATTGTTCGGTTTTAATCTTAAAACATTAGTCTTGTGATCTTGTATTTCATGCCAAGCAACAAAAAGATTTGATCATGCACAAAAGTACGTTGAGCTCACGAGTAAAAGTTCTTAGTTAGTGACATTTAATCCTCAAATTATATTGTGTCAAATTTGTCAACCGGTTAAGTTTTTATTAACAGAAACTCTACATCTTTTAGTATAGTATTATAACTTAACTGCAATTATTTTATTTTTAGTATGCAGACGTACGCACTTACATATTAATATCAAAATCATGAGTATTGATATCGTATAAAGATCAGATTTCATCACGGGGATTTGGTTTTCAGATTGGATCGTATCGTATCACTTTTAACATGTTTTAAGTTATATGATCTAAATCCTTATTACTTATTAATGAAACATCCATTATTGTTTAACCTCATTAAAATATAAATATATTGTGTTGAAAGCATGCACATTTATGAGAAAATCCAGATTAAAAATTCTGTTTTTCATACAAAGTATACAATTTTTTTAGTATTACTTTGTAAAATAGTAATCAAGTTTTAAAATTGTTTAATGAGGTCACTCATAAATTTATTTGTCTCAATCAAGTCAATCATAAATTTATTGTCTCAATCAGGTCACTTATAATTTTTTATCTCAATCAGGTTACTAAAATTTCAGAATTATTCTAATTAGATCACTCATATATAGTAAAAATATTTTCAAATCAATTGAAATATATAAAATATTAACAATATTTATAAAGAATCGAATCATTTATAAAATTGCGATTTTTTTAAACATTTTAAAAAAAATATGAGTGAGCTAATTGTAATACTTTTAAAATTTTAGTGACCTAATTGAAACAAATAAAAATATCAGTGATCTGATTGAAACAAATAAAAATATGAATGATTTAATTAAAATACTTTTAAAACTTGATTACTATTTTATAAAAATTTTTCTTTTTTGTATACACAAGAAGTATCACATTTACATGACATAATAATGTAGATGTTGAATTATCATACAAGAATAATTTTTGTATTGTAGTTTCATTCTTGTGTAATAATACTAAGGTGTTTTTTTCTTAAACTCACTTAATTTGAATCGAAAATCGAATCATAAAGGTGGATAAAATGTTAGCCGGTGCTAAACATAATCAATCAACGATGAAGAATACAAAATGTATCATAACAATCAAGTAAATAATGCTCTTTTTATTTAATTCAAAAATGTATATCTTACAAGCTATGAATATGAAAAGTACACTGAAAAATAAACACATACTACCTAGTTATACAAAAATAAAATCAATTCAAAGGATAACGTTCTCACCCAACATAAAGTTCCTGCAAACCTGAAGTTCTTGCATACTAGAATCCTATTCAATAGTTTTCGCAAACTCACAAACCAAGACAAGTTTCACTTTCACCAATGTTCTCGCATTTTGCCTATATTTTCAAAAAAAAAAACATTTTTTGATTTCTCAAGCCTTTATTTATGAACTTTACAATCTACATATTACATCTGTTTGCTAATTTTTTATGTGATAACTTTATACATTTTCTATAAAATAGACTTTCTATTCTGATTTTTCTCTACATCATGTTTAGCTACAAATGAATGGTAGTTTAAATCCTTCTTTTCCTACAAATGACAATTTTTAACAATACTTAAAAATTCAAATTTGAACCAATCTTTAAATTAAAATTATAAATTAAGTTTTTTGAAATTTATACTCAATAAAGTAAATAACATATGGATTCAAATGACCTGGCTACACTCGTGAAGTGTTGTTATCCAAGCAACAGTGATCATATTACAGTGGTGAACCGGATATAACGGTGAACGAGTGAAGTGTCGCCATAAATGTAGCAAGTGTCAGATAAACTGTGGTATTTTCTATACTCGTAGCACGTGTAAAGATGAAATATATTTTCAGTTAGTTATTATATTCGTATGTGACACCCCAAATCCAACCTTATCATAAATGTGGTTTCAATAACCAATAGATCCACACTAAACAAAATTCTCACAAAATATTATATTTCATTGGTGTTTGTGAGGTGCCCTTGAAGTAAGGCACATCGGTAGCAACAGCGTGGTGGTGATTGAGGTTTGAAAATAAAATAACGGATTACTAGTACGGGATCCGTGTTTTTGCTAAAAATATTTGGTTAAATATAATTAAGGAATTGCATAGATCGACAATATGTTTAATTACGTGATTAGTTGAGAGAGAAGTACATCAGAGTCCCGTAATAAGGCTCTAAAGGCAAATGTAAGAACGATTTATAATATGTTTAGTGATTTAAGGCTAGTAGTTTAGATTGTTTATTATTTGAGAGTTTATGGTTTATAGTCAGTAGCTTAGGCGTTTCAATTATGTATATTTATGCTAAGGTTAATTTAGCATCGGTAAGGCTAGATGTTTATTGTAAACCTTGGGTTTTCTATAACGATCTTATGGAAGGATAACAACTAGCTAGATGTTTGATAGTCTTTATGTAGATAGATAGACACTTAGATGAAAGTATAACACCTAAGATATACTTGTAGGTTCGAAGTCATATGCAATTGCCTCATTGTTAAAGAAGGAATTAGTTGTTATCGTTAGAAAACTTGAAATGTTATAATCTAATGGTTTAAAACAAGGTTATAACACCTTAGAATGAGGTTATAACATTTTTGTAACATCTCTCTATACTTTGTGGTTTGTTTAAATCTGATGAGTGGCGCATCCTACGGCCAAGTACATCCGAGATCATGGTGTCAATAACTACTAAGATTATCTTTGAATCGATATGTGATTTAGGCAGCCTAGGAGGAAGTATCCATAAATTAGATCGCATATGCATTTTTGCAACAAATTAAAATGGAGTATGTTTGTAAAGTGTCACATTGCATACATAGTAAGATGTTTGGTTATGGTTTAAAGATTGTAGTCTATCATATCATGTATGTGAAAGGAGAAAATAAAAAGGAGGATATTAAGAATAACTAGTACCAAAGAAATTGGATGCAGTAGTTTTTACAATTTGAAACCGGCCTCAGTATCTCTTAGATATATGTACTAATTATCTATAGATTAAAGTACTTTCGTGGTACTACAAATCATTAATATGATAATTCTATGAGAAAGTAATAAAGAGTGTACTTTTATGTATGAATATATATGTCTAATTCTTATGAAATTATTTATCTAAAAAGACCAAAGACGTGTCTTAAATTGGTAGGGAAAAATGATAACGTTTTGTTGAAAGGTCACAACTGTTTTTGAAATAGTATCTTAGTTGGTGATTAGAACTTATGCTAGTATTCACTATATCAATAGTGATTTTCACTAGCAAGAAATCCATAAGAAGAAACTACTTCAATAATATATAAGTTTACGTGTCAGTAGTAACTCAGTTAATGTTGATTACACAATTTGTTATTAATGATCAGTTACCATTTATGGGTAATAATACCACTTATGATCGGATAATAAGTTTCTATTGATGATAAATGCAAATTTCCACGAGCAATGCAAATTAGTAGCCATGTATGTTTTTCAACAATGAAACAAAAATTACCCCTAGACGTCATTTGTTAGCTTGTAGCAAGTCACAAAGATTTTGTCGTTAGACCACAATTAGTGGGCTACCCTAGACCACTGTCAAGGGGGACTAGCCGTGTTGAAGCCCCTTCTAAGAGAGCACTTTTCCGTGAACTCCGAGGTTCGGGAGTAGTCTTGAAAAATAATGTTCATCACACCTTCAAAGTCATATTGATTGTTATGAATCTTCAAAAGGAGGGGGCGCTTTTTCTTGAACCATGAGGTTCATTGGCTCATGAATTGGAGTATTCTTGAAAAATAAGGTCCATCACACCTTTAAACTCGTATTGATTTTTATTAACATTTCTCTTGGTATTAAGTAAATCCAACTAAACTAAAATTACTTAGTAACACTAAAATCACTAACGATTGTCATATGTTACATTTATAAATACTATCAACATTGCTCAGTGTGATTGTTTCTAGATATTTAATTTGTTTTGTATCTTTAATTTATGGAAGTTTGAATCTCTATTGAACCAAGTCAAGCGTGGATTGATGACTACTTCAAGAAATCATATTAAGCTTGAGCTTTGTTGGTGATTTTATCGTCCTTATGTAATTTTGGTTAATCACGATTTTTCTTAAGAGCAAAGAAGAAAACTAAACAAACATTAATACGAGTTAGTAGGGGTGTAGTATATGTTTGTGCACAAGTATTCTATTGAAAACATGGGATTCTATGGTCGAAGCCCATAGACTAAGGGGTTCCAAGGGCAATCCTCCTGTTGATAAGGTTCAGAAAAGGGTTGAGGTGAGGTCCAAAGGGCTTTTCAGCATAGGATATTTTATTTTACCTCCACATGAAGTTGGTTCTTTTTTGCATGATGGATGAAAGTTGAAAGGAAAATAGTTGTTAGTAAGAAGTGATTATCGATGGCAGTTGGTCATTAGTGGTAACTAAGGTTAGCAACATTTGATAATAATGGTAACATATCAGTAGCAAATGATCACTAGTGACAACTTGATCCAGCAACAACAATTAACTATGAGTAGATAGGTACATGTCGTTTTAATCTCAACTGACATCCTTTCACGTAAGGTTATGTTGCTTCAACTTAAACGTTATAAATTTTCACCAATGTAAGGTCTATTAATGAACTTACGTATCTGTTATTGTTTTCTCTTTAAAATATCTTACTAACTTTCAAGCGTAATGTACATTGAATTATTTCAATTTGACAATATATGTTACACAATTCATTAAAATTTTCAAACCCTTTACAATATTTGAAACTTACACAATCCCATGCAAATAACTTTAAGTACTTTTGGGTGTGTTCAATATTTAAATTGGATTCGAAATTCAATTCGAGTCAAAATCACTAAAATCCAAATTCGATTCGAAGTCTAGTTATCAAATTCAAATCAAATTACGAAAATATGATTTTCAGTTCATTTCGACGTTCAAATTACAAATACACACATACGTTTATTTATTTTGTATATTAGTAAGGAATATTTATATGGGAAATAAGAACGAAAAGTTTAAAATATATAATCTAAAATATTAAACCTTAATTGGTATCTTTTGACTTATTTGAAGCTTGTAACATTTTATATTTTTATGTTTGTTTATTTATTTTGAACATTTGAAATTGGATTTTTCAAATAAATTTTAAAAATATTTTTTTACTAAATAAGAATTGAATAATTCAAATTCGATTCGAGTTCGAATTTTTTTTCGAACATGAATCGAATTCGAATCTTATTTGAAAATTTAGAATTAGATTTGATTTTTTTTGAATTCGAATTCAGTTTGAAGTTTTCATAATTTGACTTATTCGATTTGATTAACTCGAATTCGATCAACAACCCTACTTTTAGGTTGTTTAATTAATCAATGAAATTTTTTTTGTTACTCCTTTTGCTACATAAAATTCATTGAAACTATAATCCAAATTCAAAAGATAAGGTATTTGGTTTGAGAATCGAAGAAACTATAAGTTGGAACCCATGGTTTAATGAAGTTGTAAGTTAGTTATTTTAATTGTTTGATAAAAAGATGTGGAATAAAAGCTAGTCTGGATGTAGAAAAAAATATAAAATGTTATATAAAAGTTAGTTTGGCAGCAAAAAAATATGTTATGAGATAACTAGTGGCAAGACTGGTTAAGGGAGATTAATACAATCAGTCTCATAATAAAAAGAAGGTTATAACACTTAACAGATCAAATATGAAACCAGGTTTGAGTAAGAGATGCAAAGAAGACAAGCAAACAAGGAGATAGAAGTTAAGAATAATATGATATAGTTTTCAAGAATAATTTATATTAATCTCAAGTTTTTTTACAAATGTTAAAATACATAAGATAAGATACAGACCTAAGATACTTTATACTACACTTTATAGTCGGCTATACTTTGAAAGCCAGTTAGAAACACTGTTCGACAACAAGATCAATGTAAAATCAAAAGACAGATTGTCTTTTGACTAGTGACTATGACATGTTATAGCTTACATCCTAATATATTACAAAAATAATAAACGTATATAAAATAGCAAGTTACAAACTCTAGACCTTAATGTGCAGTTGCAAAAGCATGAACCTTTTCACCAACTTATGCAAGTTGGTGAGATTTCAGAGTTGTAGCGGAATGTGGGTCAACTTTATGCAAAAGTACATTCGAGGAAAGCATATTCTCCTCTGACTTCGGAAGAAATCAGTCTTCAATTCATTGACTTCAAAAGATTTGGTCTTTGGCTTTGGAAGATTTTACACATAGAATGTTTTCTGTGCAAAGTGTAAAACTTCCGAAGCAACTTTTACCTTGTACATAATGCATGCATACAGGAAGTATTTTGGTTGCTTTGGTTGAAACAGTCTTTATTATAAAACCTTATAGTTATATAAAACACTAAAACTCTCAAATGCTCAATAAATTTACCTTAATGTAGCGTGAAAGTGGTGATGAGAATATTCGCGACTTAGTGATCGGACTTATATTTAAAATTTAATTGGATTTATGTAAAATATGGGTTTTAATTGGGTATATGTGTCATTTTTGGTTAAAAACTTAAAAGATTAACATCTGAGAATTAAAAAAGATGGTTGCAAAATTTACGTGAGGCGGTCGATATTTTCACGTTAATAGTTTTCTTAAGTAACAATTTAACTACTCAGATAACTCCATCCATGAATTTCGTTAATAGCACCTATTACTCCTCACATGAGATGCATTTTAGTCAATTAAATCTGAAATAATAACCCTTTTGCCTTCCACTTCCAAGCATAGATAGACTCTTGTAGTCTATAATTAAACCTTCGTTCGATCAGCTTTCAACCCATCATCAATCCTTCAATCTTAATCAAACCTTTAATTTATAAATGATCAGATTAGAATCATTCAATCGACCAGTTTCCAACCTGAACATGCAAACCTACAATCCTTCAGAAAATCCGTCGCCATGGTTGTTTCATTATGGTACGTCTGAAAACAAGATGGGTACGTATTAATTTCCTTCAAAACTTTTGTTCACTGTCATGATTGTTTTGACCATACTTGTTTGATTTTGAGTGCATATGTTGATTGTATTTTGTAAAAAATACATTTGTTTACTATATCTTTATTTGAATGCATTAGATTTGATAAGTTAAAATAGCAGCAATAAGCATTCCAAAAAAAAAATTTCAAATTAATTGACTAAAATACCCGTCATATGATATTCATATGAGAGATTTTTAATGGAATAAATATACGAGGTTAACAAAATCTATGAAAATAATTATATAATGAAAAAATGTGATTAAAATAGTTATTTATAATCTTTTAGATGGAAATGTTTACTTTAGAAATCAAATCATGATTTAGTCTATTATATATAATCTTCTTTCAATAAAAAGTTGCATTCTGTCTTAGTAATTAAATTCTCCTCACAAGGACATTTTTGGAACACCAATCAAATCTTTTCAATCGATCGATCATCACCATCAATATATCGTAGGATCTATATATATATATATATATATATATATATATATATATATATATAATATATATATATATATAATATATATATATATATATATATATATATATATAGATATATATATATATAATATATATATATATATATTCAAGGATGTTAACAGTATGTTATACTCAAAGAATACCCTGTGCATGTGCCCTCTTCCCCCACATCTCTCCCCTCAAAGTCTTCTACATCTCTCTCTCTAAAACTGACTTCATTCTGATACATAAAATATCCACCAAAAGTTCATATCAAAACCTATCTTTTTCACTTTGTATGTAATCTTTACAACAAAACACAAAAGATGATCAACTCATCATCATCACCATCACCATCACCATCACCATCATCAACATGGTATCAAGTCTTTGTGAAGCTCAGATTCGTTTCCAAAATCAAACGTTTCATCCGCAAGCGGTGTGAAGGCGAAAGAACCGCGGAGACGTTGGTTGTGGATCAAGGGGAAAGTGTTAGCCATGATGAGGATGATGAGAGTGTGGTTTTGCAGAAGTCTGTGAAGAGGCTGCACTTTGGGAGCATGAGGAGAAGGCGGTTGCAGCCGGAGAGATAAAGAGGCTCGCCGGAGGGGACTTGAGCCGCCGGAGGTTGATGGCGGAACTCGGTGTTATTCAGCCGTTGGTGGCCATGGTTGGGTTGGAATATAGCATACAACATCGGAGGTTGGCTGTGCAAGCTTTACTTGAGCTTGCTAATGGCACTTGCACGTAAGTTATTGTTTTATTATTTTTACGCAAACAGTTGAAGCTTTACTTCGTTTATACGTGTTATTATATTTTACTCATGATGAGTGAGATGTTACTCGATATTTTTATATATACTTATTAACATTAGAAACTAATAACCATATCAAATAAATGTTTAATCTTGATTGTTATAATCAACTTATCCAACAAGAGCTTAATTAATGTAAGACTAACTAACTTGTTAGAGATTTTTCTTTTTAAATTTTGATAAGACTCGAGGGTTTTATCTTCAAACTCAGCCTTAAAATAATTAATTTAAAGTAATGTAAGAGTAATAGTAAGAATAAGAAAACTATACAACAAGAGTTAATATATTAACTATAATAAATTTACACATCTGAATGTGTGGTGATAAATATTTTAATAGTGTTAAAAGAGAACTTATATAGAGCTTAATCAACTTTAGCGGTACATATGTATATATTTAATTAGAGTTTTGTGCATCAAAAGTATTTTTGTGACTTAAGTTAGAAAAGGAAAAAATTCTATTAGTTATCTTAAAAGATATTAGTGATCTAAATTAACCAAGGTAAAAGACAGTAAAATAAAAAGTTAGGCAAACTTATATTAGATTGGTTTTAAATTAATTGATATACATATACATGATAAATAAAGTAATCAAGTGGCATTTCTTAGCTCATCACCGCATAATACAACCTAATTACTAGAATATTAAATATATCATATATTATTGCTCACTTAAACTTTAAATTTGTGCTAAAACTTATTATCTGAAAATGAGTTGTGTATGTATTTAATTAAATCAAATTTTCATTGGCTAGATTAGTATGTCAAGCATTCATGTGTAGCGTGGAGTTTTGTCTAAAGTGGTAATGGGACTAGAACCAACTCCACATAAAGGAGCTAGTGGCCAACCTTGACCTTTCATTACGAATATTCAAACATATGTTAACAATTTATATAGAATTATTGCAACCTTTTTTTGTTAAAATCTTAAGTTTGACAACTTCACTTTTAAAAACAAATTTTGACTTATTTATGATAGTTTTTGAAGCATGTCTGATAGATCTTTTAAAAGATCATTATAAATTTATTACGTAATTTATGGGCAAAACTAAAGGAGGTTTCAGGTTAAACTTAGATGATCCGTCAACCTCCGAACGACCTAATCTTCCATCAATAAACGTATTTGAAATTATTGTTTTTGTTGTCAAGTAATTTAATTGAATGAAACAAAATTTTTACTGTTATTCCGTCGTAAAATTTTACATTCTTGAAACTATAGTAGATGTTAATTTGTTATTGTATTTTGCCATAGAAATATATAAACAACATTTAATCCGGATGTTATAGAGAAATGTAAATGTAATTTTTCAACGGTTTATCAGTTTATGTAATTTCTTTAGGAATTTATATGTATAAATTAAACCATTTAGCTTGATTTTTAATTATCATCCATAAGTTGCATTGACTCTCCACTAGAATCCACGATGGTAGGAATGAGTTGGAAGTGGAATAATAGCAGTTGTTAGGCAGACCATTTCTTATAAATATTATTTATGAGATCATGTTGTCCTAAATTATTATATTTTGGCTTTTAAATCTTTGAATTCTTCAAACCTATCATTTATTAAGCATGAACTACGTAATATTATATTTTTAAAATAGTTAACAAAGTGATATTAATATAATTATTTTGGTATACATAGAAAAACATGATATTATATCACGACCAAAACATAATGCGTCATGTGCTCGTAATTTTTAGGCAAACATATATAATATGAACATGATCATCTAAAATAAAATAAAAGTTATATAATTGGGATATTAAATTTATGTAAAGATTCTTAGACAGACAAAAAGCTGCTTTAAAAACTGCATTTGTTGACCTTATAACTCTCTCTTGAACTTAGATATAGTTTTAAAACTTGTTGACTTATTAGTATCACAATGTTACTTAACTTCTTGTGGGTTGGTATTCAAAGGCCCCAATCAATCATACATGCATACACAATATCATAACTTTAAATTTACAACCATTAGTAATATAATATAATAAATGGTGTTACTGAGGTCTATTTATCTTTTAAGACAATCCTAATTTTCTCTTGTTTTGTTTGATTTGCTAGGAATAAGGCTCTCATGGTGGAGGCAGGAATTTTATCAAAGTTATCTAAAAACATAACCGTTGATGAAGTAGTCAAACATGAATTCGCACAACTCGTCATGTCGTTATCTTCTCTAGTGAACGCTCAATTCCCTATTGATTCATCAAAGCTTCTTCCGTTAGTGCTAGATATGCTTGAATCAGAGTCAAGTGTCAACACCAAAATGTTGTGCTTGGGCACATTGTATAACCTATCGACTGTGATAGAAAATGTTGGATCTTTAGCGAAGGATGAAGTGGTACACATTCTCTTAAAGTTGTCATCTATAAAAGAAGCATCAGAGAAAGCTCTTGCGACATTAGCCAATCTTGTGGTAACTTTGATGGGTAAAAAGATCTTGGAAACCAGCCCTATGGTGCCCGAATGTTTGATAGAGATTTTGACATGGGATGATAAATCAAAATCACAAGAGTTGTCGGCTTATATTTTGATGATATTAGCTCATCAAAGCTCATTACAAAGAACGAAAATGGCAGAGGGAGGAATCGTTCCTATTCTTCTTCAAGTTGCATTGTTAGGGAGCCCATTAGCACAAAAAAGAGCTCTAAAGTTGCTACAATGGTTCAAAGACGAGAGACAAATGAAGATGGGACCTCATTCGGGGCCACAATCAAGAAGATTATCTTTTAATTCGCCAACAAGACATGACAATGCAGATGAAAGCAAGAAGTTGATGAAAAATATGGTTCGACAGAGTTTGTACAAGAACATGGAAACAATTACACGTCGTGCAAATGGAGACTCCGATTCAAATTCTAAGTTGAAAATATTGGTCATTAGTTCAAGTTCAAAGAGTTTGCCATATTAGCTACACAAAGAAAACGATTTTAAATCCATACGAGTGTACTAATTGTGCATCTTCTAATTTCTTTGTACATTAAGGGGGAAATATGTTCTTTCTTTGTATTAATATTAAAAAATATATTTTTTGTCATTCTTTAACTATGTTTATTTATCTTCCCACTTTTACTAAATACGCCTAACATCATCAAACATACATACTACAAGATTCATTCGAACTCTCATCGCTTGATGAGAGGAATACACCATCTACCATTAGGACATCCCCTTGTAAACTGATTGACGTTATTATAATCTAGGTTTACTAATTGTTTTTCTAACTAAAGCTATGACATATATAGATCACTGGTTGTTTCCCTTAATCTCCTAACTTTCGAAAACTTTCGATTTTTTTATACCCTTGCTATATAGTCTTTTGATCCTTAAAAGCTTTGAGATACCATTTTCTTTCATCATCAAATGCTCTGAGAATTAATAGTAAGCTAGTTATTGAGGTGTATAGTAGTTTGATAATTGGTGTTGGGATTCCTTGCCTTTATCATTCACATCATTGGTTTACACAATATATCAGTGACCTATCTATGAACAGAATGGAAAATCAAATACAATCACAAAAATATTAACAATAATTATTTATTGCCTTGTATATGCATCAGGCATGTATATTTCAGCTAATAAAAATGCCACCGTCGAATTCTAAGTTGTGACATAGTTAATTACAAGACTTTGGCTTATATAGATAATAGGTTAGTACCAAGTGTATTACATGGGTTGAATTAATAATTTATTAAATGATTAGTGAAAATATTAATTATAAAATTATACTTGAAAATAAAATATGATTATAATTACTTGTAAATAGTTACTTTAAGTAAAAATAATAATATATTATTTTAAACTTTTGTTTTATAAAAAATATGGTATTTAAAGATTTTGTTTTAAGTAAAATGGTTTTTTAAGAGTTCGTTGATTTTTTTAAAGTGTGTTCTTGATTTAAAATAAATAGATTTTCAATTAGTATATTATATATATTTTAATTTGAAAATGGTATGATTAGTATTATCAGTATTCAATATTAGTTTTAATAATAAAGAAAAATGAGAAAATTAGTATGATGAGACTTATGATTGTATCACATATTATCTTATTTTTTTCCTTGTTTAGATAGATTGATAGACAAAGAGACAAATAGATATATAGATAGATAGACTAGAAACCATTTTATTAAACGAATTATAATTAATAATAAACGCAAAGATTTACAGTGTCACACCTCAACCTTAACAGCGAAAACGTTGAGATGTGAGAGTTAAGATTCTTTATTGCCGCATAACACTACAATTAAATGTAAATATATTTAACCATAAGTTTAAAATGCAAATTACAACCAATAAGTCTCAAACAAAATAAAACATATCATAACTCCAACAATTTCAAGATTTGAAGACATGTTTTTATTTCCTAGGTCCAACCCTAGATGTAAGTATACTTTAATATTATTTATTAACATTGGGCATTTCTTGAAACATGTTAAAAATAAAGTTAACATTTGTATATTGGTGAGTTTCCATGGGTTATTCATACATAAGCATATATAAGTTTAAAAGTAGCAATTCATGTCATCGGTTACGAATAATGCAAGTTTACAGATAACATAATGATACAATCATATATTGACAAAGATGGCCACAAAAATTATAACGATTTGCTAAGTGTATTTGGTTCCCATGATGAACAAGTCATACGTTATCAGGAGCTGGTAATAACCTCGGCTTTGGCACCAAATAGGTTTGTCAGGCCCATAGATCTATGACATCGTTAGACTAGCAATAGTTAATGATTGTCAACATATAATGTTTATCATATAAGTCTCACAATATTACAAATAACCATGACAAGATTAAAGATGAATTGCTAATGTATTTACAAGTATCAAGACGTTTACAAGTACAAGTTTATAATTTTAACATGTTTCACCCCAAAATGTGTGAAATAATGTAAAAGAGGGGCATGAAAACTCACATGATATAGAAGATGATCTTAAGATTATTAACAAGAAATTAAGTTTTCCTCCAACGATTCATTTTACAGGATACCCTAAACGTATAAGTTCCAAGATTAAGTTATGAACATAATTAATGACTAAATGTGAACTCCGGTTTCAATTAGAATTTGGAGTCTTTAAAATAATATAATCGATTATACTTTGAAATAAAGATGTAATGAATCAATTAAATAACTAAGAGTAGTGGAGTCAAGTGACTTAATTTATAATAATTTAATTTAATAAAGATTTAGTATAACACGTGAAAGAAATTAATTAATTTAATAATTATTTACAATATAATGCGATTAAAAAATTAACTAAATAATTAATTATTTAAAGCATTTGTAAAAAATAGATTTAAAAATACCCAAAATAATTTAAGTTGATATATGTAGTTTTTAATATATTTAGATCATATAAATAAATTAATAATATTTTATAACTTTTATTATTCTCTAGTGATAATTGAATATATGAAAAAAACCCACATCTTTTAAAAATATTTAAATTAATTTAATAATTTCTAGAAGGTGTTAGTTAACAAACTAATTTTTATATTAACTTAAAAACATTATAATAATTTCTTAATTCTGGAAATAATAACAAAAGAGTTTTTTTTAAATTACATGTGAGTGCCTGGGATCAAACTCGGGTCCCTTGCGCATGAGTCCGAAGCTTTAACCGGTGGTGCCAACGCCCCAAATCTGATTAGGATTATTTTTAAATCTTTAAAAAAATTATAAAACAAAACCCCCAATTCGCATGAACCCTAGGTCTCGGATTAAATTTGTTTGAGCTTGAAATCGAGATCAATAATCAAATAAACATGGGGCTTTGATTCCCCATGTAAAATTGAATCTAGGAGTGTAAGAAACTTATGTGATCTTGTGAGAATTGATGGTGACGAGGATGAGAACAACCATGACCGTGAGGGAGACGGGATTCAACACGAGATCGGTGATACCTCTCGAATTAAACATGGGTAGAGCTTGAGAGAGTGAATTCGACTAAAAGCCCTTATGTCAATTGAGATTCAAGATGCTTGAATGGTGATGAACACCTTAATTACAGGTCGTAGTGGAGAAGGGAATTGAATGTGATGTTCGCGTGCGTTTCAAATGAAATTGCTTTTAGTGATGAACTAGAAACGATACGATTGGTGTGCTCAATTAATTCGGTTATTAACGATTTCAATTGTCGAACGGTTCGCGATTCAATGCAAGCTTCAGTTTCAAGTTGAATTACCTTCATATCCATTTTTAAAACCCAATTAACACACGTATTCAAGTTTGAAACGTTCCCCCTGAAGCGTTTGACATCATTTGGTTTTAGATTGTGGTCATTTTGACCGGTTTTGGGCCTCGCCAGCATCGTGCCGGGCTTGGTCGGCCGGAAAACTGGGGAAAGAGAAGGGGGTAGGAGTTGGGTGTATGAGAAATTACGTAATGGTCCCTGTATATTTATATTTTGTCATGGTTATTTGTATTATTATGAGCTTTATATGAGATACATTATATATTGACAATTATTAACTATTGCTAGCCTGGCGACGTCATAGATCTATGGGCCTGACAAGCCTATTTGGTGCTAAAACCGATGTATTTCCGGCTCCTGATGATGTATGACTTGTTCATCATGGGAACCAAGTACACTTAGCTAATTGTTATAAACTTGTAATCTTAATCTTGGTCAAGGTTTGATTGTAGCTATACATGTTTTATAAACTTGCATAATTCATAACCATTTACATAAATTGTTACTTGTAAATCTTTTATATATATGTATGTTTAACCCATGGAAACTCACCAACTTTCATAGTTGACCCTTTATTTTTAACATGTTTCAAGATTGCTACTTGAGGAACTCTTATTGCTCATATAGGACTTGGACTTAGTTCAATTAAACATCTTATGTTGTTGTTTATATCTTTGTTGTATTGTAATAACTTAGTTGTCTTGTATTTTTCAATGAAAATGGTATTTAATATTATTCCAAGTTATTTAATTCCATGTGCTATGAATAATCGTTTCATATTTGTCCGCCTCGATGATTCCGCCGTCGGTCAGGGTGTGACAGATATCCGCCCATTTTCAAATTACAAACCTAAACCCGAACTTATTGAATCATGAAATTATGAAGGTATTAACCCTTATTAACTTCAGGGGCCTGGATGTAAATTATTCAAAAAACCTATCCCAACCCCACCGTCGCTCTCCTTGCACCCCGACTAGCTTCTGGCGGGTCTCCGGCAACCACCTGGCACTCAAAACACTTGACTTCTACATAATTAACCACTCTTTAACCCTCTCGCATCAGTTTCGAACCAACAACCTTAATTAATTTGAATTAAATGCTCATTGAACTATACTAAAACCGAAACCAGAGTCTTTAATCAAATTAAATCGGTTTCTTTGAAACTCGATCCACTAACTCAATTACTTGATCTGAAATACGTTGGTGAACATTTCGGGCATAATAATCGATTCATTTTGACTCATAACCGTGAAAATTACAATGAAATCGAACGTTTATAACCAAAACAAACACATGATGCGTTTATGATGAAACTAATAAAATCATTTACTCTTGAATCATATCATTATTCTAACTCTAAGACATCAATCCCTAGGTTGAATCGTGAAGGAAAACGTTGGAGTAATCTTATCTTCTTATTGTTACCTTAAGTACACTTTATAGCACGTGAGTTTCCTGTAACGCCCGGTTATTTCCCTTGAAGCCAAAGAAAGAAGAAAAAGAAAAAGAAAAGAAATAAAACCTAAAGTCGAGGGAACAAACTTGCCAAAACGGGAGAAGGTTTGGAAGAGTGGGGGATTAAGAGGGGAGGACAGCCCACACCCTCCCCAACACTCACAAAATTCAGCCAAAGAGAGGAAGAAAAGTGGTCTCAAGCTTCGGTTTTCATGGATGCGAGCGTGAAAGTTGAGGTGTAGCGGGTTGGATTGAAGCTCTACTTGACAGGGTTGTTTGTATGAGTTTTAGGACCCCTCTTTTACACTTTTCAACTGATTTGGGGCTGGAACACATTGTAAACCCGTTTTTGAAGTGTGTGTGTTGAACCCATGTGTATGTATTTGTGTGTGATGCGAGTGGGGTTTGTTTTCGGGCTTGTGTGTGCTTGAATGGTGTTGTGGTATGTGTTTCTAAGGTTTAGGATGGTTGATCTGGGCTTAGAACAGGTTTGAGAGGGTTTGGAGGCTGAAAGTGCAGATTAGGTTCGGGATGAACTGCATTCTGCATCAGCTAGGGCTATGCGACCGAATGGCATGCGACTGAGGTTCATTCGCATGGAGGTCATGCGACTGGAGTCCATACGCTCGTGAGTCGTGCGACTGGATTTCATTCGCATGGAGATCATGCGACTGGGATCCATACGCGTAGGTCCATCCGCATTAGGTCCATTCGCATGGGATCCATCCGCATTGGATCCATTCGCATAGGTACATATTCGCATTAGGTCCATAAGCATAGTATCCATCCGCATTGTGTCCATCCGCATTGGGTCCATTCGCATGGGGCCTATTCGCATGGTGTTCATCCGCATTGTGTTAGGCCATGCGACTGAAGGGTGTCCATACGCCCAAGTAGGGCTTGTGCACCCGAAAGAACATAGTCTATTCGCTGACTTTCGGGGGAAAGTGCAGATGTAAGTTTTGACGTGGGAGATTCTCAAGGGTTCATGTAAGTTGACTTTTGAGGTCATAAGCATTATGATGGGCATGTATGGTGATGATGTATGATGTTATGTGTTTATGCATGTTGTTATGTATGTATGATTTATGCCTCGTATGATGATGTTGTATGTTTATCATGTTCCTTGCTTTACTTGATTGTCTTCCCGTGGCTTTACTTGAATGTTAATGAATGAAAAGAAAAGTATTATGTAACGTAAAGTGGAAGATAATAAAAAGAGGAACAAAATGAAAAATGCATGCAGTAATGAACGAAAGAACGTAATAAAGTCTTGCAAGCAAATGTATGGAGGTTCACACTCAATGAGGAGTGTTAGCTCAACCGTGTGCGGGTTAGCTACCCCATGAGGATGCACACTGGTGCTTGATCCGTGTGATCAAGCATATGTATGGAGGTTCACACCCAATGAGGGGTTGTCAGCTCAATTGTGTGCGGGTTAAATACCCTAAGAGGATGCACATAGGGGTTCAATCTTTGTGATTGACTAGATGTATGGGGTCCTTGTCGTTTAACGCTAGATGAATTTCTTGGTGCTCTAGAGGGGGGTTAAGCACATGACAGGACCTAGATGAAAACGAAAGATAATAAAAGTATGAAATGAACGATGATGAAGATAATAACTATTATCTATGTGTACGTACGATGTGTGATCACGTTCTAAGTCTGGTATGATTTGAAAGAAAGTAGTGGACAGTTTTGAACGAAAGATAAAGTATGTTTTATTATAAAACTAGAACTCACTCAACAACGCTGACTTTTATGTGTTTCTAGTTGGCAGGCCTGGGGATGGCACGGGGCGGCTACTCAGCTCTTTTGGATGGCATTCTTTTGTACAATGTTATTGCATTATAATACTAACAAACGATATTTTGTAATGAATGTTGTATTATTTTGCAAAAGCATTTATATTGAAAATTTTGTTTTTTAAAGTTTTCGTTGCAACGTTTATTTCAAGTTAATGTAATTATATGTTTTATGAGCAATGATTGGCCAGCTGTAAGTGTCCCGGGAACGGCCGGGGCCTCACAAGTTGGTATCAGAGCCAAAGTTTAAGTGAAATGGGTAAATTTTCAAAAGAAACATTAACTTAAACTGAAAATGGGATGAAAAAGGAAGGGATGTCACTCTGAGTAGCTGCGTGCCATCATGTATTTTCTTAATGATAACCGATATTATGTGCACATATTATGTGGTTATGTGTTGCCTGTGGATTAGATACTGATTTAGTCAGGATAGGTAATGCTAGGGGTATAAAGAGTGAAGTAAGTGACTAATCACAACTAGCCACTGTAATTAGGGACTTACTATACTTGACATAAATTGAGTTGTTCCCTTGAATGACCGTGTTGGTGTTTGAATCTTTCAATGTGTGTGTGGATGGCCGTGGTAGATCTTCAAAAGCTTCACGAGTTGGAGGTCGTGGTGCTGAACCACGACCCAAAAGAGGAATACCTAAAGTTGAAAAGGTGATTCATGAAGAAACAGAGACCCCTCATCCGGAGGGCGGTGATGAGAGTGCAAAATTGAGGGCCTCAGTGAAGGAGGTTGTTGTTGAAGAGGTGCATCAGGTGTAACACTCTGAAATTTCTATTTAAACGGAAGGAAAAGAAAAGTAAATAGAAAGAATAGAAACTTTGCACAAGTGGAAGGGGAAAAAGTTTACAAAGTACAAATCTTAATATTTTAAGATATTAAAGGGCATGGTCACCCATATCAAGCAGAAAGCTGCTTTGATCTCGGAGAAGAAGAAGAGAGAGAGCCCGGTTCTAGAGAGAGAAAGAGGAAGAAGAAGCTAAAAAAGGTAAGTCTTCTCTTGTTTGAGCTTGGTTTCAGTTAAGTATTGAGTCTTGACCGAAGTTCCGGTTGTTTAGAGTTTACTTTCGGGATTCAAAGAGTTGAATCGAAGTGGGTCTTGAACTGGAAGAGTGCTGCTCAAAAGCTGCTCAAGGTGAGTTTCTAGAACCCCTTTTTTACTGATTTTTAACTGATTTGGGGCTATTATGCATACTAAGTAAACGTTTTGAAAGAAACCGTGGGTTTACAGCCTTATGTTCGAATGTTGTATGTATGTATGCATGTGTTAGTGTTGGCTTATGGGTTAGAGATGATGTTTAGCATGCTTAGATGGTCTTAGTATGTTAGATCTGTGTTTGGGTATGCTTAGAATGAGAATCGGGTGAAATTGGTAGCATAGAAAAGATTGCAGAATGTTTGATGGACATGAACAGTGGTTCATGCGCCTAAACAGTGCCCATGCGCCCAAGAGCTTGAAACGGCTAAGTGTTGGTCATGCGCCCAAGAGTGGGTCATGCACCTAGCATGTTGGCCCATGCGTCTAAGTATTGGCCATGTGCCCAAGTGTTGGCCATGCGCCTAAATAGTACCCATGTGCCCAAATGATAAAAAGGCTAAGTGTGGACCATGCGCCTAAACAGTGCCCATGCGTCCGAGTGAAAGAAACGGCTAAGTGTGGACCATGCGCCTAACAGTGTCCATACGTCCTAAAGATTGAAACGGCAAAGCATTGGCCATGCGCCTAAACTGTGCCCATGCGCCCAAGAGCTTGAAACGGCTAAGTGTTGGTGATGCGCCTGAACAGGGTAGAAACGCCCAAACAGTGCCCATGCGCCCAGACTGTTATATACTTAGAATTTTATGCTCATGCGCCTGGAAGGACCCATGTGCCCACTTTGGACTTGAGGTTTTCTAAGTGGATTTTAAGGGGTAAAATGGGAAGGTAGGTCTGGTTATGATGTGATGGCTTATGCTTGATGTGTGTTATGTATGTATGATGTGCCTGTTATGGTGATGGTGTATGTTTATGTTTATGTATGCTCCTTATTATACGTATGTCTTCCCTTGGCTTTGCATTGAACGTTAATGAATGTAATGAAAGTATTATGTAACGTAAAGTGGAAGATAATGAAAAGAGGAACGTAATGAATGAATGCGAGCATAAACGAATGAATGAGAGATAGGATGGCTTGCGAAAGAAAGAAAGGAGGTTCACGACTCACTGAGGGTCGTTAGCTCAACTGTGTGTGTATTATAGCGTGCGATCTTGGCTAACTCATAAGGGGACATAGACACAGTGGGAGTTCAGTTTTGGTAACTGCTCTGATACGTGCGATGTGGTATTTACTGTGTGCTATGTAGCGTGCGATTTTGGCTGCCTCATGTGGTTTTTATAGCGTGAGATCTTGGCTAACCCATGGGATGGCGTGCGATTCTGGCTAAACCCCGAGAGTTCTCACACACAGGGGGATTCGGTCTTCGTGACCACTCCGATGGTGCGATTGGTGCGATATGTGCGATGGACGGCATAAGGGTAGCGTGCGATTTTGGCTGCCTCATGTGGTTTTTATAGCGTGCGATCTTGGCTAACCCATGAGATAGCGTGCGATTCTAGCTTCCTTATATGTGCGATCCGTGTGATATGTACTTCGGGTACGATGAAGCGAAAGTACGATAACGAACGAAAGAGATCCTTGTCGCGTATCCCGGTACTGTGTCAGTCTTCGGACATGAGTCGGGGGTTTGTGTGTCAGGCCCCGGCACAGTATCAGTCTTCGGACATGAGTCGGGGGTATTGCATGAGACAGGATACAGATTTGCGTACTCCGGTACTGTGTCAGTCTTCAGACATGAGTTGGGGGTTTGTGAGCAGGCCCCGGCACAGTATCAGTCTTCGGACATGATTCGGGAGTATTGCACATGACGAAAGTGACGGATGATGAGATCCGTGTCGCGTATCCCGGTACTGTGTCAGTCTTCAGACATGAGTCGGGGGTTTGTGTGTCAGGCCCCGACACAGTATCAGTCTTCGAACATGAGTCGGGGATATTGCATGAGACGAGATGATGAGGTGAGCGACTTTGTGTTGCAACAGACTCGGATGGAGTTCAATCCCTGTGATTGACTCGTATGGGATCTTTGTCGCGTATCACGGTGCTGTGTCAGTCTTCGGACATGAGTCGGGGGTTTGTGAGTAGCCCCGGCACAGCATCAGTCCTCGGACATGAGATATTGCAAGAGACAAGATTCGAGTAATAAAGAGAAATGAATGAAAGATAATGTATGAAAGAATGAACATATGAATGAACGAAAATGAATTATTGTAATAATGTACTGAACAGGATCCCTGTCATTCGCCCTCAGTAATCGTGGCTGAGTGCCACGAAGAGGGTAAAGTCTGACCTGATCTAGAAAGTGAAATGAATGATAATGTTATGCGTTAAACGAACAAAGTTAATGAACGTAATGGAAGATAATAATGATATTATCTGTATGTACGTATGATGCATGATCACGAACGGTTGTATAGTATAGTATGTTTTGAAATAAAGTAAAGAATGATTTTAGACAGAGACAAGTATTTTATTATAAAACTAGAACTCACTCAGCGTCGCTGACTTTTGTATGCATGATAGTTGGCAGGTATATGTTGATGCTGAGGAGTTGCAGGCATGGATGCATAAGCTACTGGGAGCATTTTGAGGCTGGTATCCGTATTTTGACATGTCATGTATTTTGAGATGAAAATTAATGTTGTAAATGACATGTTCTAGTTATAAACGAAAGTTTTAAATTCCGCTGCAAAATTAATGTACATTTTATAATGTTTTAAGTGCGATGAACCACCAGCTGTGAGGTGCCGGGGAACGGGGCCTTACAAGTTGGTATCAGAGCAAAAGTTTAAGTGAATTGGGTAGATATTTTGAAAAACCTAATCTTAAACTGAGAATAGGACTAAAAGGAAAAGGGATGCCAGTCCTAGTAGCTACGTGCCTGCAGGTAAGGGTTTTATGTAAGTTATGTTAACCGGCATTATGTGCGCCTGTTATGTGGCTTGTGTGCTTTTGTGTAGATTTAGATACTGATGTAGTCGGGATTGGAAATGCTTGGGGTATGAATAGTAAAGTAAGTGGCTAATCACAACTGGGCACTGTAATTAGGGACTTACTATACTTGATATAAACTGAGTTATTACCTTGAATGACCACGTTAGTGTTTGAATCTTATAGTGTGTTAGATGATGGTTGGCGGTAGATCTTCGAAAGCTTCACGAGGTGGAGGTGGGTGGTGGACGTGGTGCTGAACCACGGGTCACAAGAGGAAGGTCTAGGGACGATGACACATTAACAGTAAACCACCAAGTTCAATGAGATGGCATGTCTGGTGCCGGACCAAGTGACACCCTTGTCACGAAAAATCAAGAGGTATATTCAAGGTTTGCCAATGGATATTCGTAGACACATGATCGTTTCCCGACCGAGCATGTTTAGGTCCACAGTTGATTTGGCAGGAAGACTGTATGATGAGCGAGAGGTGGTGGTGGCTAAGGCAAGCAAGAAGGGTGGTGGTGATCGGAGTTGAAATGGGAAAAGGTTTGGTCGGAGTGGTGCCCCAACAAGTAACAAGAAGGCATGGGTGGACGATCGTCGTGTGGTCACGTCGGGTACGGGATCGAAGAAGTGTGGCAAATGTGGGAAGGAGCACAGTGGCGAGTGTAGGTGGGGACTGAATGTCTGCTTCAAAGCCTGATCATATGGCTAGAGATTGTGGAGCTACGAGGTGTTTCAACTGTGGGGAAGTGGTCACATGAGTAGGGATTATAAGAAGTCGAGGGCTAAGGGTTGTGGGGTGAAGAAGACTAGAGGAGAAGGACTCAGGGCGAGCACCAGAGCATTTACGATGACACAGGAGGAGGCTAGGACGGACCCTGATGTTGTGTAGGTACGTTTCTAGTAAACCAAACTTTAGCCTCCGTAGTAAATGTTTTATTTCTGTTGCTTTCTGTGCTAAACTGCCTACTAGTAGTAGGAGTGTTGATGCACCCTTTGATGTAGAAACTTTCATAGGTAAATCTACCAGGATTTCTGAGATGATAGAAGACTATAATGTGAAACTGGAAGGTCATAAATTTCCTGTTAGACCATTCGTGATGACCTTAAGCGGGTTTGATGTAGTACTGGGGATGGATTGGTTGGTGGATTACGAGGCGAACATTGTGTGTCGCAAGAAGATGATTCATTTGACAGCGCCTGACGGAGTTCGGTAACAGTTTATGGGGATCAGGTCATGGCGATCCCGAAAGTAAACTCAATGGCGGTGGCGGGAAAGTGCTTGAGGCATGGATGTAGTGCCTACTTGGCTTATGTGAAGGATGTAGAAACACCCACACCATAACTGTCTGATGTACCAGTTGTGTGTGACTTTCCAGATGTATTTTCAGAAGACTTACCCGGAGTGCCGCCTGATCGTGAGATCGAGTTTCAGATTGATCTGATACCGGGTGCCCAACCTGTTGCGAAGGCATCGTATTGGTTGGCTCCAACTGAGATGAAAGAGTTGATGGAGCAATTGCAAGAGCTGCTTGATAAGGGGTTTATTAGACCGAGTGTCTCTCCTTGGGGTGAGTGTCCGCTTATAGGTACGCATGTCTTAATTAAGGTTGTAGTTGACCTAATACTTTGATAACTCAATGTATTGCTTTGGTTTGTAAATCGAACGTTACACTCGAACATCTTGTTATTTTGAATCGTCTTATCATTGATCTTGTCTTCTTGGAACTTAAAACTCATTACCCAATTCTCATAACGACACTTAATAATCTTTTTTAATGTCTTCCCCTCAAAATCGCACTTAATCTGAAAACTCATTTCAATAATACTATTATTCTGAAATGAACCATTAATCTTAAGAAACCCAATTCTCGTATCAACTTTAAACTAATGTAACTTTGAAACCTCGATGACATAGTAAACAAAAATTAGTCATCTAAGAACCATGCTAAGGTTGCCTGCTTTGAGAAGCTCCTCTAGATTTTTATTTCATCAAAAAAATGTCTTAAACATATTTCTCGTGTTCGTCAAGCCGACTCTCGTATTGATCAAAAACTTGGTGCAGTACTCGTGACAAAACCTTCTTAATCGTCTTGAACCATCTGAAATATAAAAGTTTATTAATTTAAATTCTAAATTAATGATCTTATACACTTTGTTAGGAAACACCTGAAATATCGAATCATGAAATTGAACAAACTTAAGCATAGCAAAACATCATAATTAAACTTATTGGATTTAAACACTTCCAATAGTTTACTTGCGAACGTGAAATGAAATCCAAGTCTCCTCATATCCTCGAAATTAGTCTTCTCGTGATTAAATTTCAAGACGAAATTTCTTAAAGTAAGGGAGACTGTAACATCCACCGAATTTCAAAATTATGAAGCCAAACCCGAACTCACTTTAACTTTCATACGATAGAAATTTTAATACTTAGAATTTTTATTATTTATTTTATTGAATTTAACGCGTTAGATGTGCAATTTAAGCAATATAGAAAATTGTTTTGTTCATTTTATTATTTAAACAAAGAATAATAATTTGTTTATTTATAAATAAATCATTTTCATAAAAGTATAAATCTTTATTTATCATTTTATAATAAATAACTAAGTGGAAAAAACTTACTAAACTTATAAAGTTATAAAATGAATTTCAGTGAAATTATAAATTTTTATTAGTAATTATGAATTTTAATTATTGAAAATAATAATCAAATTATAAAGTTACAAGTCTTATAAAAATTATAAAGATTTTATAAGAAAATAACTTGATTAAATTAAAATTAAGGTTTTAATAAATTAAAAGTTTAAACTGTAATTATTCTTTTATCTATTTATTTTATTTAATCTTATATTTATTTCAAAATCATAACCCCCTTTTAAAATATTTATAACTCACCATGAACATCATTCATAACCTCATCTTCACCTCAACTATAAAAACAAAGCTTATGTCTCACTTTTCATTTGCTTATTCTCTAAAAATCTCTCACACAAATCTTTTATCATCATTTGATTATAATCAATTTCAAGAATTTTCTTTTACAAGTAATTTCAAGAATCTTATAATACTAAGGTAATCTTATATTGCTTTTATTTATATATTTCTATATTGTTTCAATCATCATAACATCCATTGTTCTCATGACCTTATGTTCTTATTTTTATTTTGTCTTCTACTAAATCTCTTTTAATTTGATTTATTATCATTTAATCTTTAATTTTTTAACATTCACTAACCTTATAACAATCAGTAATTCCTAAATCAAGGTAACAACACACTAATGTAAACAAAGAATCTCGTTTGCATATGGACGGCTATGCTACTGCATTCGGTTATTCCACAAGATTATTTTTCTAAATAATGGCTATGACAAACTCTTGGAATATTTTTTATATAACTCAAATGAAGTCTAATAAATTATATATCGACATAATAAATTTTTTCTAACACGTTTCATGCTTTAGCAATTCTAAAAGTGCACATAAGTGCCTTACTACATATTTGGCAGAATATAGTCTGACTTAAACTAACCATAACTTGGTCCTTACAAACTAAATTTGAGTAAACTTAGACTCCAATATTAAGTTCATCGAATAACCTTTTTAACGACAGTTTATACGTCTTCAAACTCAATCGGATGACTCAATAATAGCCTTTCCAAGATAAGTGCACATTTCAGCACCTTCTGTCTTGTGTTGCTGTTTTGATTTATTTAAGAGTCTTTTCCTAAAAATGTTTCTGAATGAAAGTTGTTAGAAACACTCTGAAATAGTCAACTATAAATTTTTATAATTTTATGAAATCGTTTTCTATTTTCAAAACCTGTTCACACACATACCAAACATTCTGTCCAGAATTTAAAATTAGTGTACAATTATTTTTCAATCTATCTTTCGCTTTTTAGCATTCTCTAAACATCCTAACTTCTTGTAATAAATTCCAACCTCAAGTTATTGTTTTTTATCATTTAAGACATCACTTTTGACTCTTGACATCCAAGCTTTCTTATGTACTCTACAACCATTACTATACTTGTGAGTTTTCCATGTAAGTTTTCCATGCAAGTTCTCCATGCCCCTTTTTATTTTATTTCACACCTTTTGGGGTGAAACATGTTAACTTTATAAACTTACACTTATAAACATCTTGACATTTGTAAGTGCACATACAATTCATCTTTACCTTTTTGTCATGGTTATTGGTATTATTGTGAGTGTTATATGAGATACATTATATGTTGACAATCATTAACTATTGCTAGCTTGGTGACGTAATAGATCTATGGGCCTGACAAGCCTATTTTGTGTTAAACCCGATTTATTGCGGCTCCAAATGACGTATGACTTGTGTAAGGCCCCGTTCCCGGGACGCTTACAGCTGGGTTCTCATCGCACATAAAACGTATAATTACATTTGTATTTAATAAATCGCAGCGGAAAACTAAAACAAACTTTCATTTCCATGTAAATGCTTTTGCAAGTTAATACAACATTCATTACAAAATAGCTTGTTCGCATTACAATACAAAAACATTAATCAAAAGAATGCCATCCCAAAAGGGCTGAGTAGCTTCACGGTGTGCCATCCTCAGCAAACATTACCTGCCAACTGGAAAACATATCAAAGTCAGCGTTGCTGAGTGAGTTCTAGTTTTATAAATAAAACATACTTTACTTTCATATAAAACCGTTCGTTACTTTTACATGATCACACATGGTACGTACACATAGATAACATCGTTATTATCTTCTTCATTCTTTCATTCGTTCATTATGACTTTACTTGCGCATCGGACATCATCCTTACCAATACCATGTGCTACACCCCGGTTAGTCGTAGCTATCGGGCCGAAGTCAACAAATGAACAGCTAAACGTATGCCACGGTAGTAGGAGTAACCATCAGTCTTAGCTACTGGGCCGAAGTCAACAAATGAACAGCTAAACGTATGCCACAGCTAAACCCTGTTATCCAATGTTTGCAAGACTTCTTTCATTCGTTCATTAATACTTCGTTCATCATCATGTTCCTCTTTCATTATCTTTCACTTTACGTTACATAATACTTCATTTATTCATCATAATAGGTAAAGCCATAGGAAAGATATTATACATCACACTAAGGAACATTAACATGCATCAACATCACATCATACAGGGCAACCTCATACATACATGACATACAACATCAACCCTCATCATGCCCAACATGCTTTCTAAGACCTCGATCGTCATCTTAAAAACTCTTATGGGAACCTTTACGTCAAAACTTACATCTGCACTTTCCCCTGAAAGTCAGAAGTCAATCTACACCTTCCTCGGGTTCAACAGCCCTATTCGGGCGTATGGACACCCTTCAGTCGCATGGCCTCCATGCGACTGAACATCATGCGAATGAACTAATGCGGATGAACACCTATGCGAATGAACATCCAGTCATGCGAATGGACAATGCGGATGAACACCTATGCGACTGGACCTTCAGTCGTGCGAATGGACCCCAATCGTGCGAATGGACCCCAATCGCACCCTAATCGGCCGTATGGCCTCCATTCGGCCTCCAGTCGGTCGCCTAGCCCTAACTGATGCAGAATGCAGTACATCCCGACTGCAACCGAGGGTTTTCGGCCTCCAAACTCATCTAAACCCATTTTAAGCCTAAATCGACCATCCTAAACCTTAGGGATGCATACCATAACATTATTCAAGCACAACCAAGCAAGAATCAAGCCCCAAACGGGTCCTACGCATACATACACGCATACATACGGGTTTCACCCAAAAACGCGAAAAAGGGTTTTCAGATGTGTTCCAGCCCCAAAAATCATTCAAAAACATGTAAAGAGGGGTCCTAGAACTCACCTAAACGAGCACAACGACAAGAGCTTCGATTTGGCTTGCTTCACGACGATTTGGCGACCCGAACCAACTCGAACCAACACTTTTCCTCTTTTTCTCTTCTTCTCTCTTCTTCTCTTTATGAAGCTGAAATGTGGGGTGTGTGGGGAGGTGGGCTGCCCTCTCCCTACTAATATCACCATATTTCCAACTTTTCTTCGTTGGCGAGTTTGTCCTTCAACTTTGAACTTTATTTCCTTTTTTTCTTCACGGCTTCAAAATAATAAATATTCGGTGTTACAAGTCCACCCCCCTTAAATAGGTTTCGTCCCCGAAACCTGTTATTCGTTGAACAAACGTGGATAATGCTGTCTCATTTCTTCCTCAGTCTCCCACGTTGACTCGGATCCCTTCCTGTGCTTCCATGTACACGCACAAGAGGAACCACTTTATTCCTTAGCCTTTTCTCCTTTCGGTCGATGATTGCCACTGGTTGCTCCACATAATTGAGCCTTTCATCTATTTCAATGTCCTCCAGTGGAACAATCATGTCTTCATCAGCTATACACTTTCTCAGATGAGATACATGGAATGTCGGGTGAATCCCACTTAACTCATCTGGCAACTCCAATCTATAGGCCACCTCCCCTACTCGAGCAATGATTCGGAAAGGGCCTATATATCTTGGGCTCAACTTGCCCCGCTTTCTGAATCTGATAATGCCCTTCCAGGTGAGACCTTCAACATAACCCGGTCACCCACCTGGAACTCAATTGGCCTACGTCGCTTATCGGCATACGACTTCTGTCTCTTTGGCTGCCTTCATGAAGCCTTTAATCTTTTCAAGCTTCTCTGTCGTAGCCTCGATTACCTCGACGCTCCCCAATTCCTTCTGACCAATATCACCCCAACAAACGGGTGTTCTGCATCTCCTACCGTATAGCATCTCATATGGTGGCATACCAATACTGGCATGATAGCTGTTGTTGTATGAGAATTCGGCTAACGGTAAGTGGTCATCCCAACTTCCACCAAAATCGATCACACATGCCCGGAGCATGTCTTCCAATGTCTGAATGGTTCTTTCTGACTGACCATTGGTTTGGGGATGATAAGCTGTGCTAATATGTAACCTCGTCCCCATAGCGTCGTGGAATTTCTTCCAAAATTTAGATGTAAACCGAGTGTCGCGATCAGACACAATAGACACCAGCACACCATGACGAGTTACAATTTCCTTGATGACCAGATCAACCAACCTCTCAGATGAATACGTCTCGCGGATCGGTAGAAAGTGAGCGCTCTTCGTCAGACGATCAACTATCACCCATATGGCATCATACCCTTTCGGAGTACGTGGCAGCTTCGTAATGAAGTCCATGGTGATGTGCTCCCACTTCCATTCCGGTATATCCAAAGGTTGGATCTTCCCATACGGCTTTTGATGCTCTGCCTTCACTTGTAAGCAAGTAAGGCACTTACTCACATACTCCACGACGTCACGCTTCATACCCGGCCACCAATAATCTTTCTTCATGTCATGGTACATTTTTGTGGAACCAGGATGAATGGAGTATCGAGTCTTGTGGCTTCATCCATTATCTTCACCGTAGATCCCCAAAACGAGGAATCCACACACGACCGAATCGAGTTCTAACACCGAGTGTGTTTTCACCCAATTCCCCAACCAGACCTCTCATTCTTTCCGAGTTAAGGTGATCTTCTTTCAATGCCTCATCTTGAAACTCCTTGATTTGCTTCATCACATCAGAGGTCATGATTAGTTGATAAGCTTTCACCCGAATCGGTTCGGGCCCTTCCTTTCGACTAAGGGCATCCGCCACCACATTAGCTTTGCCTGGATGGTAATGGATCTCGCAATCATAATCCTTTATAAGTTCCAACCATCTCCTCTGCCTCATGTTCAGATCCTTTTGCTCGAAGAAGTACTTCAAGCTCTTATGATCGGTGAATATGGTGCACTTCGTCTCGTAGAGATAGTGCCTCCAAATCTTTAGTGCAAAGACCACGGCTGCTAGCTCCAAGTCATGAGTGGGATAATTAACCTCATCGACTTTCAATTGTCGGGATGCATAGGCTATACCTTCTCTCTGCATTAACACACACCCCAACCCCGAGTAGGAAGCATCAGAATAAACACCAGATCTTCGCTTCCATCGGGTAATGACAGAACAGGAGCTTGAGTCAGTCTTGCCTTCAGCTCTTCGAACGCCTTCTCTTGAGCTGACCCCATACAAACTTCACATCCTTTCGGGTCAACTTAGTTAGTGGAGAAGCAATCTTAGAGAAGTCTTGGATGAATCTTCTATAGTAGCCCGCCAAGCCCAAGAAACTACGGATCTCGGATGGCGTCTTTGGTGACCTCCATTGCATAACCGCCTCCACCTTCGCCGGGTCAACCATAATCCCGTCAAGATTCACCACATGACCCAAAAACTGAACTTCACGCAACCAGAACGCGCACTTGGAGAATTAGCATACAATTTCTCCCTTCTCAACGTCTAGAACTCTCGAATGTGACCGGCATGCTCGATCTTGCTCTTCGAATAAATCAGGATATCATCAATAAACACAATCAGTGATTTATCCAACATAGGCCGACACACACGGTTCATCAGATCCATAAAAGCAGCTAGCGCGTTGGTCAAACCAAAGGACATGACAAGAAACTAGTAATGGCCATAGCGGTACGGAAAGTTGTTTTAGGGATATCTTGCTCCTTCACCTTCAACTGATGATAACCAGATCGAAGATCTATCCTCGAGAACCAACTAGCACCTGAAGCTGATCGAACAAATCATCTATCCTCGGTAAGGGGTAGCGGTTCTTCACTGTCAACTTGTTCAGTTCGCGGTAGTCAATGCACATCCTCATACTACCATCCTTCTTCTTTACAAATAGGACCGGAGCACCCCAAGGAGAGATACTCGGTCTAATGAACCCCTTATCAAGCAGCTCTCGCAACTGCTCCATCAACTCTTTCATCTCGGTTGGAGCCAACCGATACGGTGCCTTGGCAACAGGTTGGGCACCGGTATCAGATCAATCTGAAATTCAATCTCTCTGTCAGGTGGCACTCCTGATAAGTCTTCTGGGAACACGTCTGGAAAGTCACACACAACCGGTACATCGGCTAGTTATGGTGTTGGTGTACACATCTTTTACATAGGCAAGTAGCACTACATCCACGCCTCATACACTTTCCCGCCACCGCCATTGAGATCACCTTCGGGATTGTAGTAACCCGATCACCATAAACCGTTACCGAACTTCCGTCAGGCGCTGTCAACCGAACCATTTTCTTGCGACACACAATGTTCGCCTCGAAGTCTGCCAACCAATCCATCCCAAGAACCAAATCGAAACACCCAAGGTCATTACAAACGGTATAACAGGAAACTTATGACCCTCAAGTTCCACATCACAATTCTCTATCATCTCAGAAATCCTGGTAGACCTACCTATGGCAGTTTCTACATCAAAGGGCGCGTCAACACGTCTACTACTAACAGGCAGCTTAGCACAGAAAGCAGCAGAAATAAAACTCCTACTAGCACCCGAATCAAATAACACAGAAGCTAAAGTCTGGTTCACTAGAAACGTACCGGACACAACGTCAGGGTCAGTCCTAGCCTCCTCCTGTGTCATGGTGAACGCCCTGGCGCTCGCCCTCGGTCCATCACTTCCCGTCTTCTTCACCCCTGAACCCTCAGTCCTCGACTTCTTACAATCTCTGCTCATATGACCAGTTTCCCCACAGTTAAAACATTTGCCGACAGGCAATCCTTCGCCATATGCCCTGTCTTCCCACACTTGAAGCACAAGTTTGACCCAACCTACATTCCTCGCCGTGCTCCCTTCCACACTTGCCACACCTTTTCGACCCCGCACTGATGTGTGACCACATGGCGTTCATCCACCCGTGCCTTTTTGTTACCCATCGGGGCATCACCCCGACCAAACCGTTTCCCGTTCAGTTCCGATCACCACACACCCTTCTTACTCGCTTTGACCACCACCACCTCCCCTCATCATAAAGTCTTCCGGCCAAATCGACCGCCGACCTAAACGTACTTGGTCGAGCGGCGATCATATGCCGGCGAACATCCACCGGTAAACCTGAATATACCTCTTGATTTTCCGAGACAGAGGCGTCACCTGATCAGGCACAAGCCGTGCCATTTCATTAAACTTGGTGGTATACTGCTGGTGTGTCATGGTTCCAGCCTCCAACTGCAGAAACTCCCTTTCCAACTTATCCATTTCCCTATGAGGACAAAACTCCTCAATCACCATCTTCTTCAACTCAGGCCATTTCATTCTCCCGATTGCCCGATTACCCTCTGCTTGGACAATGTTGTCCCACCAACATAGTGCCGAGTCTACAAAAGAATGAGTGGCAAACTTCACCTTCTGATCTTCCCGACACTCACTGATGTCGAGAATAGCCTCCATCTCTCTCACCCATCGGTGAGCAGCGGTAACATTGCCATTACCGTCAAAAGTAGGGGGATTACATCTCATAAATGCCCCGTAGTTACATCCTCGCACTGCCTCTGGCACAGGCTCTTCTTCTTCCTCTTCATCACCAGATAGAACCGTTTCCGCTCTGGTTGTTCCCGTCCTCCAGAGGATCTGTTTCTTCTCTTTTCTTTCCCCTTCTCGTACAGCTTTAATAACTTCAGTCACCACAGACGGTAAGATTGTCTGCATGACCTGATGGACTTCTTCTACAACAGCCTCTTTTACTGAGGCTCTCAGATTGGCGCTTTCGTCGCCACCCTCCGGATGGAGGGTCTCTGGTTCTTCATGAACCACCCTCTCACTCTAGGTCTCCCTCTCTTGGGTCGCGGTTCAACACCGTGACCTCCACCCCTAAAAGCTTTCGAAGATCTACCTCCGCCATCACACGCACACTGAAAGATTCAAACACCAACACAGTCATTCAAGGGAACAGCTCAGTTTATGTTAAGTATAGTAAGTCCCTAATTACAGTGGCCAGTTGTGATTAGCCACCTACTTTACTCTTCACACCCCAAGCATTACCTGTCCTGACTACATCAGTATTTAAATCTACATACAACACATAACACATACCATGCGCACATAAAACCGGTTAACTTTACGAAAATTCCTGATGGCACGTAGCTACTCAGATTGGCATTCCATTCCCTTTTCCGTCCCATTCTCAGTTTAAGATTAGGTTTATTTTGAAAATTTTACCCATTTCGCTTAAACTTTGGCTCTGATACCAACTTGTAAGGCCCCGTTCCCGGGACGCTTACAGCTGGGTTCTCATCGCACATAAAACGTATAATTACATTTGTATTTAATAAATCGCAGCGGAAAACTAAAACAAACTTTCATTTCCATGTAAATGCTTTTGCAAGTTAATACAACATTCATTACAAAATAGCTTGTTCGCATTACAATGCAAAAACATTAATCAAAAGAATGCCATCCCAAAGGCTGAGTAGCTTCACGGTGTGCCATCCTCAGCAAACATTACCTGCCAACTGGAAAACATATAAAATTCAGCGTTGCTGAGTGAGTTCTAGTTTTATAAATACAACATACTTTACTTTCATATAAAACCGTTCGTTACTTTAAATGATCACACATGGTACGTACACATAGATAACATCGTTATTATCTTCTTCATTCTTTCATTCGTTCATTATGACTTTACTTGCGCATCGGACATCATCCTTACCAATACCATGTGCTACACCCCGGTTAGTCGTAGCTACCGGGCCGAAGTCAACAAATGAATAGCTAAACGTATGCCACGGTAGTAGGAGTAACCATCAGTCTTAGCTACTGGGCCGAAGTCAATAAATGAACAGCTAAACGTATGCCACAGCTAACCCTGTTATCCAATGTTTGCAAGACTTCTTTCATTCGTTCATTAATACTTCGTTCATCATCATGTTCCTCTTTCATTATCTTTCACTTTACGTTACATAATACTTCATTATTCATCATAATAGGTAAAGCCATAGGAAGATATTATACATCACACTAAGGAACATTAACATGCATCAACATCACATCATACAGGGCAACCTCATACATACATGACATACAACATCATCACCCTCATCATGCCCAACATGCTTTCTAAGACCTCGATCGTCATCTTAAAAACTCTTATGGGAACCTTTACGTCAAAACTTACATCTGCACTTTCCCCCGAAAGTCAGAAGTCAATCTACACCTTCCTCGGGTCAACAGCCCTATTCGGGCGTATGGACACCCTTCAGTCGCATGGCCTCCATGCGACTGAACATCATGCGAATGAACTAATGCGGATGAACACCTATGCGAATGAACATCCAGTCGTGCGAATGGACAATGCGGATGAACACCTATGCGACTGGACCTTCAGTCGTGCGAATGGACCCCAATCGTGCGAATGGACCCCACTCGCACCCTAATCGGCCGTATGGCCTCCATTCGGCCTCCAGTCGGTCGCCTAGCCCTAACTGATGCAGAATGCAGTACATCCGGATTGCAGCCGAGGGTTTTCGGCCTCCAAACTCATCTAAACCCATTTTAAGCCTAAATCGACCATCCTAAACCTTAGGGATGCATACCATAACATTATTCAAGCACAACCAAGCAAGAAATCAAGCCCCAAACGGGTCCTACGCATACATACACGCATACATACGGGTTTTCACCCAAAAACGCGAAAAAGGGTTTTCAGATGTGTTCCAGCCCCAAAAATCATTCAAAAACATGTAAAAGAGGGGTCCTAGAACTCACCTAAACGAGCACAACGACAAGAGCTTCGATTTGGCTTGCTTCACGACGATTTTGGCGACCCGAACCAACTCGAACCAACACTTTTCCTCTTTTTCTCTTCTTTCTCTCTTCTTCTCTTTATGAAGCTGAAATGTGGGGTGTGTGGGGAGAGTGGGCTGCCCTCTCCCTACTAATATCACCACATTTCCCAACTTTTCTTCGTTGGCGAGTTTGGTCCTTCAACTTTGAACTTTATTTCCTTTTCTTTCTTCACCGGCTTCAAAATAATAAATATTCGGGTGTTACAACTTGTTTATCATGGGAACCAAGTACACTTAGCCAATCATATAAACTTATAATCTTAATATTAGTTGAGGTTTGATTGTAGCTTTATGTGTTCTATAAACTTGTATAACTCATAACCATTAACATGAATTGCTACTTGTAACCTTTTGATATATTATGTATATTAAACCCTGGGAAACTCACCAACATCATTGTTGACCATTTTTTTTAACATGTTTCAGGAAACGTACAGTTTGAAGTTGTTATTTGAAGTTTGCACAAATCTAGGATTTGGACCTAGATTAAAGAATAAAAAGCTTTGGATTATTTTCTTGTTTTATGTTTTGATTTATTTCTTGTTAAGACTTATGGTTGTATTTGCATTTGAAATTTATAATAATAATATTTTCATTTAAAGATAACGTTATGTGGCTGTGAACAATCTTAACCCTCACATCTCGACGATTCCGCCGTCAAGGTTGGGGTGTGACATTAACTATTGCTACCCGGCGACGTCATAGATCTATGGGCCTGACAAGCCTATTTGGTGCTAAAGCCGATGTATTATCGGCTCCTAATGACGTATGACTTGTTCATTATGGGAACCAAGTACACTTAGTTAATCGTTATAAACTTGTAATCTTAATCTTGGTCAAGGTTTGATTGTAGCTATATGTGTTCTATAAACATACATAATTAATAAACATTGACATGAATTGCTACTTGTAAATCTTATATATATATATATATGTGTGTGTGTGTGTGTGTGTGTGTTTAACCCATGGAAACTCATCAACTTTCAAAGTTGATCATTTATTTTTAACATGTATCAGTATTGCTAATTGAAGATTTCTTCTTACTCATATAGCACTTGAATTTAGTTTAATTAAATATCTTATGTCGTTGTTTAAATCTTTGTTGCATTGTAATGACTTATTTGTCTAGTATTATTCAATGAGAAAAAAAGCTTTTAATATTATTTCAACTTATTTAATTCTATGAGTTATGAACAATCATTTCACATTCGTCCGCCTCGATTATTCCGCCTCGATGATTCCGCCTTGATGATTCCGGCGTCGGTCGGGGTGTGACAAATGAAGGGGGTAGGGGTTGGGTTTATGAGAAATTACATAATGGTCCCTGTAGTTTTAGTTCTTATCATTTTATGTAAAAAACATTTATTTTCAAGTTTTCAAATTGACATAAAAGCCCCCTAAACTTAATTAAACTTTAAGTTTTAAACATTTTAGTTATTTAACTTTTGTAAATTATTATATATTATTATTATTATTATTATTATTATTATTCTATTTTTTTATTATTATTTTTATTATTATAAGTTAAGTTAAGTTAAAAATTTTAACTAATAACAAAAGTTGCAATTATTAGCATTATTATTATCATCTTTATTATTATTATTATATTAAATAAATTGAGTTATTAATTTTTAAAAAAAGATAACAAAGAATCAATCATGAATAATCCTTATAATTTCATTAATGACAAAAAGGCCCTTACAAGAACGTAACAACATTAATTTTATTTAACGAAAATACGAAAGGTTACATACAGTATGATCTTTTAATATAAGATATGAATTTTATATACGTAATAGTTCAAGAAAATAAAATAATTATATTATTTTTAACCATCTTATTTAAATAGTTTCATTTTAAACATTCGTATTAAGATTCTTTTATAAAAGAATTTATATTTATGGAAATCTTGTTTATTAAAAACTTTGGTTTGTAGTTATTCTGGTTGTTTTAATAAGACCGTTTTTAGAAAAGTTCACATTTTTATAATTTTTTATAAAATGATAGATTTAAAATATTTTATTTCAAAAAGGTTGAGTGTTTTTGAAAATTTCATATTGTATAAAAATATTTTGTTATTAGTTCTATTTTAATTAAAATTGTGTTTTTTTATTTTCTTAATAAAATCTAATGTTAAAAAGATACATTGATTTTAAAAAATCAAGATGAGAGGATGTTTAAATTATAATAATACTTTTTTGGAGAAAAAAATAAGGTGATGATATCTATAAAAATGATAAGTGACAAAAAGATAAGTTAAAAGAATGACATATGCCTTTAAAAAGTGTGTTTTATAAAAATCTATAGATAAATGTAGAAAGATTTGAATCATGGAGGAAGTAGTTGTATTACTTTATCGGACAAACTAATGTATTTCTATTTGTTTTTGTCAAGTATAAATGCAACATATTTCCATTTTTAATGGTAACTATTTGAAATAAGTAGCTTTTTCCACCTTGCCGCCTCGAATTAAATACACATATTGATCTAATTATGTTTTTTAAACGACAAACTTACGCATTCATTAAATCTACTCTTAAACTACATCATTTTTGTTTTTACCGGAACTTAAACCGTCACCACTTGAGTGGAACAACACTATTTAAACACTTTGATACTAGTATGGTCTACCACTTCTATACACTTGTTTATTAACCAACAAGTGGTAGAAGGTGATGTTCCGTATGACCAAGGCTACATCAAAGTTGGTATTACAATAAGGAGTACTACATATATATATGAAACAATAAACACAGAAAAAACAAAAACAAGAAAACATATATATGAAAAATAAATAAATAAAAAAACAAAATTACAAAAAAAACCTACGAAGGGAAAATGAATTTCTCCCGTTTAGGTTTAGCTATACCAAAGTTGGGTTTTAGAATACTCTTTATGTTCAATGGCATGTAATACAATAAGGAGTACAACATATATATGATAAAAAACAAAAACAAAAAACCAAAAGAAAATAAACAAAAAACCTAAAACGAAAACAAAATTCTCTTATTTAGGTTTGCGAATATCATATGATAAAAGCAATCGAATATATGGTTGAGATAGAAATCAAATCATGGGATCTTTTACTTCTATTCAACTTGGAACATGAAGATTTTTATTGCTTATTTTTCCAAGTGATGTAAAAACGCTCACCACCTAATGCCTTTGTAAATAAATCCGCAATCTAGGACTTCGTGTTGATATTTAACTATTGCATTTCACCGGATTGCACTTGTTCTCCCACAAAGTAACAACCCATTTAATGTGTTTTGAGTGTTTATAAAACACATAATTGTTACATATGGTGAATAGTTTAGTTATCATAAAACAAAGGTGTTAGCGATTGTGAGCTAACATCAAGTTCTTTTAATAACCATTGTAGCCGCAATACTTTGCCAAATGTGGACGCCATATATTGATATATTACTTCAATTGATAGTTCTCTTGAATAGTTTTAAAAACTTTTATTCGTGACTTTTGAAAAAAAATACAACCTAAGCAATCTAAATCATTGTAAGTGATAAGACTCGTACTTCGTTCTTTTTGAAGCAAGATTATCTGGACTGTGTACTTATGATGTAGCGCAATACATGATTCAGTGCTTCCAAAATAAGCATAACGAGGGTCAACCATATATTGACTCAAAACATTTATTAAAAATATGATGTCAGGTCAAGTGGCTTGAGGGTAGAGGTGTACAAACCGGTTTGGGGGCCCAAACCGGTTCGGGTCCCAAACCGAAACCGGTTTGGTCAAAGTCGGTCAAAACGGTTTGGCCCCAAACCGATTCGGGTTCAAACCGGTTTCAAAACCGTAAAAACCAAACCTATCAAACGGTTTGGGCCGGTTTGGAACCGGTTCAGGCCCAAATCGGTTCGGCCCCAAACCGGTTCGGCCCAAGCCGGTTTTTTTTTGTTATATTCAAACGAAATTTTAAACTTTTAATTAAAACATAAATATTTATAACATTTTTATATAATTTATATAATTTAAAAGAATTTATATAATTTAAACAATTTATAACATTATAAACATTTAAACGATTTAAACAATTTAAACATTTAAACGATTTAAACAATTAAACAATTTATAACATTTATAAACATATATATATATACTATTTATTAACATTTATAAACAATTTAAGCATTTTACAATTAATAACATTTATAAACAATTATATCATTTATAAACAATTTAAACATTTTAACAATTCGTAACATTTAAATAATTTAAACATTTAAAACTAAACATTTAACATAGTCGTTTCTTTGTTCGTATTATACTTGTACGTTTATTCCTCGCCACCAGAACCGGAACTGTTACGAAGGTAGTCATCATATGCCGCTTCATCATCAGTCATTCCTGGTGTCAATCCGCTCTCTACCTCGTCCTTGTATAATTCTGCTTCGTATTCCAGTTCTCCTTCAAGCGATCGTTTGTCTTGTACTCTTTCTGCGGCATCCAAATAATCTTTCAAGCAAATTGACATTTCAACTGCTTGTGGAGTGAGTCGAGTTCGTCTTATTGATATAATCCTGCCACTAACAGAAAAAACAGATTCCGAAGCTACCGTAGAAGCTTGGACGGTTAGTAAATCTTGGGCCATGGTGGATAGGATGGGAAATTGATCTTCCTTACCTTTCCACCAAGCCAACAAGTCAAAAATTTTAAATTCATGTGGAGTCATGGTCGATAAAAAGTTTGTAAGACCATACCTCCCGAGTTCACTACTTGGAGTGTTACCACGTTGACGTTTATTACATTCATCCCTTAAAGTATTATATAAATCAAACATTGGATCATTCGAACATTCGGCATTTGCCGCATGCCTTAAAGCATCATGGATTTGTGATGTTTCCCCGTATTTTAATAAATAAACATCATACATTGTTGTAATTGTTTGTTGAAAGTTGCTTTTAAAGTTTTACTATACATTGGTTTACCAACTTCTAAATCCAAATTAAAAGTAATTTTATCAAGTAAAGTTTCAACCCCCGACAAATTTAAACAAGGGTTTAAAGCAGCGGCACATGTAATAACGGGAGGCATTTCTTCAAAATACTTTTTAAGTTTTTCTTTCATTGGGGGTATCATATCGGAATAAGGTCCACCCCTACACGACAATTCATTTAATTTTGAAGTCATTAAATAAATTTGGTGTAGTACCAACGGACTCGTTGGTAATAAACTCCAGAAAGACATATAGTTGCATTTTTAAAAACTTGAAGCATTTTTGTTACTTCTTCGATGATGGCCCAACCCGATGGATGGTAAGAATCTGCCTTTCCCCGACTTACCAAACTATTATGAAAGGCTATTAAACTTTCTTTTTGTTCAATAGCCTTTTCAAACATGTTACATGTGGAATTCCATCGTGTTGGTACATCCCAATTCGGACCTAAACATTTAGTATTTGCGTCTTTACAAAACTTGCGATATTTAGTATATCTTTGGTTGTTACTAAAAATATCACGTAACATTCTTTTAAAACAATCTTTAATTGTTTCAATCGTTTTTAAACCGTCTTGCACGGCTAAGTTTATGATGTGCGCAACACATCGACTATGAAAAACACACCCTCACATATTGGTTTATATTTTAATTTCAAATGATCTATCGCAAGAGTGTTGTTTGAAGCATTATCAAAAGATATAGAAAATATTTTGTTTTCTAATTTATACGTTTGAATAACTTTATCAATAAGATAAAAAATGTTTTGTCGGTGTGAGGATAATCAAACAATTCAAACGCAATCGTACGTTTCATCATTTGCCACGAATCGGGTTCAACCCAATGGGCGGTGACACAAATGTACGAGTCCGGTAAACCGTGAGGTGTCGACCAAACATCACTAGTTAAGTTAACACCGGTTTGTAAATTTTCAAAATAAGATATTAATTCATTTTTAGTTTTTTTTCCACTTTTTAAACAATCTCGTCGAAGAGTAGCACGACTTACATTGGTGTAACGCGGTTGGAGAGTTCGTTGAATGAGTCGAGTCAAACGTTCGTTGTCGAAATGTTTGAATGGCAAGCTTTCTTGAATTACAAATTGCGTCATTTGCTCCCGAACCGCATCAACGTTATAAGCCCAAATGTTTCCTTCGTTTGTCATCGAAGCTTGACCTTGAGAAGGTTCACTTTTAACGCTTTACAATATTTATTTGCAATATGGTTTTTCAACGTTGTGTTTGCATCTTTTTTGAAAAACTTATGACAAAACTTGCAACGAGCCTTGTTTGGACCGCTAGCCATTTGACATAAATCGTAACTAGACCATACTTCGGGGTTCCTATTCGTAGGAAGGATTGCTATCACCACGTTGCTTGAAGACGCTTCACAACCAATGGATGATTGAGCACTTGTTGAAGCCATTTCAGAGATTTTTGTGAGAGCGTTTTAAACGAAAGTATTTGTGGAGAGCGTTTTTGAGAGCGTTTTTGAGATTTTTGAGAGTAGAGAGTGTTATAAGTTGTTGTGATTCAACCAAAACATCAAATACATATATATAGTAACCTAGTGGGGGTATAATGGTAAAAAAACATAAAAAAAACGGTCAAAAATTGCAAAAAACGGCTATATAGCCGTTGGGTAACGGTAACCGGTTGGAAACCGGTTCGGAACCGGTTTGAAAACCGGTTCGGTTTGAAACCGGTTTGGAAATAGGAGGTGTTAAACCGGTCAAGAACCGGCGGTTCGGGCCCGGTTTGGGCCAAACCGGTTTGGGCCTCAAACCGGTTCCGGTTTTTTTGGCCGAACCGGTTCCCGAACCGGTTTTTTTGGCTACCTCTACTTGAGGGTAAAATACAACATATAAGCCTTCATGACTGATTAACATATATTCAAGGTTCTTTATCATTTTTCACAACTTTAACTTTGGTTCGTGGGAAAGATACTAGGATGAAAACCTTGCATGCCACAATCTTTAAGATGATCAAGATGTACTTTCTTTGACTTAACACAAGACCCACCTTTGTTCAAGCAACTTCGATTTCGAGAAAGTAATTTACGACCTCGAGACACCTTTCTTTGTCTTAACATAAGACAACCTTTGTTCAGTAAGGTTATCGGTTGTGAATTGACGAACTGCATTTTTTAAGCAATCGTGATGGCCTAAAATTTCCCCACGGGGCAACCGATAATATTATATGCGGTTGCCCTAATGAGTATATAAGGGGACCTTTTCCTCAATTGATATGGACAGTTTTAAGAGGACCTCAATCAGATCCTTAAAGGTATTTTTGTAAATAATCTAATACATTCTCTCTTTAAGAACTAGATTTCAAAATCTAAAACATATTCGTGCTCAACACTCAAATCTTCATAATCTCCAAAACCCTTATATTCTTGAATAGATTGTTTTGATTCATATTCACCATCACTATTCTAACATGCAATGCATTATCCGGATGTTCAAGACATAACTTTACTGCGAACCATAAAGACAAAAATCAGAGCGGTTTCATCATACAAATCAGTAAATCTAAAACTACTATCTACGACTTAAAGTAGATTCAACAGAGATTCCATCAAAATAGACCGGCACATCATCAAACACATGCCCTAGATCCCGATCAACTTCACAAGAACTCTTAGCTTCATTATGCTTGATAACAAATTTATAAGAAAAGATAAAATACAAACTAAATATACTATATTCGTAACATGTAGACACTGGATACACTATTACCGTAACAATTTCACTAGCCTCATAGTATCTTGCCAAATATTTCACTACCTCTTGATAAACATATAGCGTCGAATCAAAGCAACAACCTTTCATCATCTTTTCACCCTCAAATTAGGGTTCTTCTAGGGTTTACAGTTCATCATCATCACAACAAAAATGGAGCTTTCAAAGAAGAGAAAGACGGAGGAGAACGGCGGTTTATACACTCCACCCACCAACAACGACGGCGTTGCTCCACCGCCATCACTCTCAGTTCTCAATTTATCCCCACAAGACGCTCGCAAGATCCTCGAACCATTCACCAAAGACCAGCTTCTCGACGTCCTACAAACCGTCGTCGTTCGAGATGTTGCTGTTCTAGACGCCGTACGTTCAATCGCAGATTCCGATCCCGCACAACGTAAGCTGTTTATTCGTGGGATTGGGTGGGAAACCACCACTGAGAAGCTCCGATCGATCTTTTCAGGCTACGGTGAGCTCGATGAAGCGATTGTGATTACTGATAAGAACACGGGTAAATCGAAGGGTTATGGGTTTGTTACGTTTAAGCATATAGATGGTGCGATTTTGGCGTTGAAGGAGCCTAGTAAGAAAATCGATGGTCGGATCACTGTGGCGCAATTGGCTGCTGCTAGAGAAGCTGGGAGTGTTGATGTGTCGATGAGGAAGATTTACGTTGGCAATGTTCCGTTTGAGATTTCGTCGGAGAGATTGTTGAGTCACTTTTCGTCTTATGGGGAGATTGAAGAAGGGCCTTTGGGGTTTGATAAGCAATCGGGGAAGACGAAGGGGTTTGCGTTTTTCGTGTATAAGACGGAGGAAGGGGCGAGGAATTCGCTTGTTGATCCGATGAAGAACATTGATGGGCATCAGGTTTTGTGTAAAATGGCTACTGATGGGAAGAAGGGGAAAGCTGGTGGACCTCAGGGACCAGGTGGAATGCCTGGTGATGGTGTTCCACCACCCATGCCTGGGTCTATGAACACTGGTTATGGTATGGATGTTTTCTTATTATCTTTGTATAAAGAATTGTTATCTTTTCATGTCTATCTTGTTAGTGGAATTATGGAGAATCTATATTTTGTTGTTCTTTGATTGTTACTGTTAGTGTTAAAACCTAAGTAAATGTTATAGGAACTGTTGAGTTTGTAATTCATAACTTGAATGAACTTTTGAAGTGGTGATGTTATTTGAATGGTGGATTGCAGGAGGGCTACCATCTTACGGTGGGTTTTCTGGTGGGCGGCCTCTGCCTCATCCAAATCCACAGATGAATTCTTCAGTGCCTCCAGCAGTTGGTGGAGGTGGTGGTGGCCATGGTTATGGTAATCAAGGCCCTCCTTCTTTTGGTGGCGGTGGCTATGGTGGTGGAGGATATAACAGTGGTGGATTCAGCAGTGGCTCACATTATGGAGGTGGGGCTGCGTCTGGGGATTATCCTGGGGGCAACAATTATGGGTCGTCTATGAATAGAATGCCCCCGAGCTCAGGAGGAGGATACCCTGATGGTGGCAGCTATGGTCTGTCTTCGGGTTATCCAACACAAATGCATCAGCCACCACCACCTGGACCAAGAGGTCCTCCTAGCCAGATGTATCACAGTGGACCCCCTTACTATTGAGGTAATTTCAAGCATTTCCTTCTCTTCTGCTTTTAACATCAATTGCAATACTTACATCATTGGTCATATCTAGGCAGATGCACATTGAACTTTCTAACTACACTGATATACTAATAACCGAAATTAATGAGTTTTCTAATCATCACAGCTGTATTTTTCTTTCTAAGATAAATTTACAAATTGCTCTATACTTACATATCAGACACTTTTAGGCGGATACACATCTTTGTGTTTAAAAGCGTTCACGGGGCACCTTGTTGCCATAGGAAATGCCCCAGGGCGTTAAGGCGGTGTCTCATGTGTATCTCGGTCAAAATTGGTTAAGGTTTGGGTCTGTAGGAGGTGGTGTGGTCAAAATTGGCTAAGGTTCGGGTCTGTAGGAGGCGGTTATGTAAAGAAAACAAAGCGATGTATGGTTTACTTGATAAAAAGACTTGTAGGTAAAAGACATGACACAAATGCAGCTTTTGGTTGTACATACCACATAAGTACATACAACTTATTTGGTTGTACATGGAGCAACGCCTCACACCTTGTATATTAGGATCAAAACATCACACTCTTATTCTTTTTTTCTAAGATGCAAAATCAACATGTCTGCAAAAAGAGTGATTTTAGGTCATTTGCAATGTTATTTTGAAACAAAGGAATTAAAACTGGGGTGGTTGTGTTGTTCATTTTAGTGTTGTATTTTGAATTTTTCAAGTAGAATGATTAATTCACAAGAGAGTTACGAGTGTGATGGTTATAAACTCTTATGTTCTTTTTATTAGACTGATGTTGGGATTAACTTATTTATTGTTGCACATTGCATGTGAATTATAGTATTATACTTATGGGTGTTTCTTTCCCATGTTAAGTTTCTTTTGACTGAAGTTGGATGAACTTATTTATTGTTGCATTTGACCTTTTTTGTTTTTATTTTCTAATTTTTACATGGACTTCTATTGACTGGGTGCGCCAATGCATTTGTTATTTGCAAAAAAGCAGCGGTAACTGTTTTATGTGATATCTGTTGCATCTTGATTGTTTTTTGAGCTAAATGCTTTTCTTATTAGTTGTCTTAACCAGTTCCCTACAGTGGTTCACTGGTTTGTTAAACTTGCTGATTTTTCTGTGAAATTTTTATGGATTTTTGTTCTCTTGTTTTATCTAATTTTGATCTAATAAAAAACTATTGTGCATTGGTTTGAATTTTTTATGTGTTAATGATATTTTTATTTGAAAGTTGATCTGTCCTGAAAACCTAAGGGTGATTGAGTTACCAATTTTAATCCGTGATTTCTTCATGTCATGTTTGTTTCCTATCTTTTGGGTATCATGTAAGGTCTAAATAATCTATCTACCGTCTTTTTTATAAGCTTCAGCAAAGACTCAGGAATTGCATGCTGCTGCTTCTTATTGGTCATAATTTGTTGGTTTTGGTTGCTAGATTGTTGAATGATGGATTGAGTTAAATGTGGGTATTTGGTCCAGGTATATGAGAGCTTCTTGGACTGCTTCAAATGATTAAATGGTTATGGTGATTGCTGATTGGTTGATAAATGGACTGTTGCTGCTACCTTCCCTCTATCTGCCTATCTGTCTGTCTGAGTTGTTTTCTTTCTGTTAGTATTATGCTTTAGATATTTGTTCCAAACTTGCAAAGCTGTGATACTTGATGGAAGGTTTACAAGACTTTGTATGTGCTTCTTAGCTGCAACATATGTGCATTGTTTATCAGTCGTTTTGATGTTTTATCTAATGCAGAATCTTTGGTTTTTATATCAGTTTTTCTGCTTTTACTTTCAAGAATGTTTTTAGTCCAGCTGGGGATTGTTTTTTTAATCTTTTCTTTTGTTTTTTAAATATTTTCTTGAGTGCTACTCTTATATCTGGATTTTGTGTAAACAATATGCTTCTCTAAATTGGCTAAACTTGAAAAATGTGAATCACTGTGTATCTTAGTTCTTTTGCTTGTTTACAATTCACCTTATTATACTTTCTTCTGGTCTAAGGTGCTGTTTGTTTTTGAGGTTTTTGTCTGAAATCTGAGTAGTCAGATGTTCTGAAGTTTGCAGATCGAATAAAATAAAGACTTCATGTTTTTGTGAAAATGTTCTTATATCTGTAGTTTGTTTTGCCATATCAAATATGCAACTGCTGCATTTATATATAAACACAAACAATGCAACCTGTGCTGTCTGTCGAAATAGAAAAGATGATAACTTATGGGAAGTTAGAAGTTAGCCGTAGATATCTTGGTCGGTTGGATGCTTAAACCATCAATGATACAGATTCAGAGGCTGTTGGATTGGTTGTTTAACGTCAAGTTATTTGTACATTCTTACAAACCTGCGTCTTTTGAAATGGTGAATGCGGTTGAAGACTGCTTTAGACAGGACTTGTGAAGTTTTCTGCAAGTGATCAAATTCCTGTTGTAACAGAATTTAATGACAATTTCACAAGCATTTTTATAATATTATAGCTTTGGTCGAATTAGCAAGATGAATAATTCCATGACTGGTTTACCTTGCATTTTGTTTTGTCAAGACAATTAAAAAGCCCTAGCTTGGGAATTAAAAATGGTACTTGTACGCTAAAATTCTGCAATTTATGCATAATGTGGTGATGATCTTTTGACATAATCCTAAACATGACAAAATTTTTATATACATTATATTGTTTTATTAATTAGCATAAAATTGTAATGAAAGATTTTATATATTGGCATGCCAAATTTCGGTTTCTTTAACCATTTATTAAGATTCGCAACTTTTATGAGTTGTTTAGTTTGTTTCACTTTGATTAATTTGTCTAAAATTCATCATTTTGTTGGCATGTTTAAATAAATGGGGAGTTGCATTTTTCTTCTTTTAAAAAACTTAGTCACGTATTTATTTAAGTTATGCTTGAACAACATTGTATATTGAGCACTGAAAATTTGAATCTTTAAAAGAATGTAAATTTAGAGTGATATATGCTGTTCTAGAAATGGTGTGTGATTGTGTTTGGGCTTGTAAACTTAACCCTCAAGGCTCAAACCAATCAACTTAAAGTGTTTGTCACCCCCTGAAATCATATATTTTTTTCTCAATAAACATTTTACCATATCATTATTTAGGGGAAAGTAAGGGAGCATTTAGGAGTTATTATTATGCACTTACAAAGAGGAGATGAAATGAGATACAAAGTGGCCAATCAAGAGGCAAAGAAGACGGTCTGAGGCAAAGAACATCTGTGTATGAGGAAATACATAAGCTTGTAGAGACAGACTAAAGGATAGAATGGCACGTTTAAGATTCAAAGCTACGAAATGAAAGAGGCAGGATCCAGGAGTCGTGAAGTTAATAAATGCAGTGTTTCCGTTAAATAACAACATTTGGTTTGTCTACGAGTGATATAACATGAGTCACACAAACAACATGATATGGCCAAGTCTACAAGTGAACTAGAGACATTTTATTGTCAAGAACTCAGAATTGTTAGTAACTACATGATGAAGAGAAATGCCCAATATGATGAAGAGAAATGCCCAAGAGCAGAGTCATAAATATGCAAATGAGCAGAGTCTACTATACATCAACTTCATGAGCTTCATAGTAACTAGCCCAATATGATGAAGAGAATGCCCAAAGATGCCCATGTGTTCGTGTATCATTAGGTTGGACTAGAAAAGAAGTCATGTCGATGTGGTGAGTTGGACATGGCAATTCACCATGAGACGAAGATATCTATGAGATGATCTTTTAGAGGGGGGAAAGACGTCATTGTTAATGTTACAACGGCATAGCCCTACATGCAATATATATAGCAAGTGATCACATTAAAATACTTTACCATTTGACCTTAAAGTTTGTGTCAAAGTTCTCAGTTGAGATTTCTACGAGTGTAATTGTGTGTGCAGTTTTCAAATGTAATTCTACTAGTACGAGCATGTCAGTGTATGTTCATAGCTTAGAACATGTAGAAAGGGAATCCGTTTGTGATTTCTATTGTAATATGTTACACAATGTACATGATTAATAAAATGAGACATTCCTTTTTTTAGCTATATACTATGTACTTTACACTTGCAATTTATTTTACTAATTGATGAACTTGATTATTTTACTAATTGATGAACTTGATTATTGATCTTCTGCTACTTAACTTATTAAAAATCAATTTTGAGTATTAAATTGACCTTCCATTAGTTGTCCAAAACTTGTAGTTTTGCTTTTAAGCCTAGGAATTTCAAATACTTAGTTCAATAGCTATCGATTTCAAACGTCGATCCAACTCAAAACTGAACACGTCGTGTCACATTTTCATCTACATCATGAAACCTCGATCTTGTATCCTCATATGATTGCTTGCTTCATTATCAAAGTAACATACAATCTTCTTTTCTTCAAGTATCACTTGTGAAGATTATGCTTCGTTTGAGCTCCTTGTCATTAGTGCATGTTAGGTTAATGTTTTTAAAACCGGACCGGACAGTGAACCGGACGTCTTACCGGTCCGATGGTCTGACCGGTTCAACCGGTCTGACCGTATATAAGAACCGGATAAAGTTATAAGTATCTTTTATAAAATATGTAAAAATTACAAATATATATATATATATATATATATATATATAATATATATATATATATATATATAATATATATATATATATATATATATATTATATATATTATATATATATATATATATATATATATATAATATATATATATATATATATATATATATATATAAACCGGCTCAACTGGTCCGGTTCCCGGTTCGACCACCGGTTCAACCGGTCCGACCACTGGTTCAACACTAAAATGGTTTTAAACACCAATTCTTCACACGAGTAAAATTAATGTTTTGTCTTCAAAAATTTGCAATATACACAAAAGTTTTGATTGGATTATTTCTGATTAATCCTGTTTAATCCTAATTAATCCGATTAAACCTTAGTTGGTATCACACTGCCCGATTAGCGCCTAGTCATAGTCCCAATATTCTATATGTAGTAAGTTGTAACTGATTTATTTACACCGTGACTTAAAACACTTGCTCAAAATAATAAAAACTTTCCAACAATTCAATAACCGGTTAGTGGTGTACAAATCGGTTTTTTTACCCAACCGAACCGGTTTTTGGGTTGTGGGGTCAAACCGGTTTTTCTTCAAATCGGTTCGGGTTACAAACTGGTTTGACTCACCGGAAACTCAAACCTATCACACTAATTCAAACCGGTTTGAAACCATTTTTTTAATAAACCGGTTTTAGGACCAGTTTAACCTGTTTTAACTTTTTAAACCGGTTTATAAACGGTTTCAGGGTGGTGTTACCAAACCGGCAGTTTGGGTCGGTTTGAGACTGGTTGGGCCAAACCGGTTTTCTTTGAAACCGGCTCCGGTTTTTTGGCCGAACCGGTTTTTATTCCCAAGTCTATAACCAGTTAAACAAAATATCCAACAATATTATTACCATTTAAAAACCATACCCATATGTAGAGATCATTAAAAGATAAGTGTTTTATAGTTTGATTTATTGCCTGATTATTGAATCTTAGGTAAAACTACATAAGATGCAAAGTAAGAACAATTGCTACATAATAGTTTCATTACATACTCAAAAGTCAAAACAACTAAAGGAAATTTGTAATATTATTCTAGAATGCAACAATCTGTTCTTCCCTGGAATAATTAACTCTTAAACTACACTACTAATATCATTTTCTATAAGATGTAATGAGCATCTTTATTAGTTTACTACAACGTGTCTGGCCGTTGGCGACACTGTTAGCGACACATGACCGTAATCTGCAAATGACTAAGCTGTCGGGTAAGCGCCTCGCATGGCAATACCACACAATCCTTCTGGGATATTAACATCCGCTGCATCATTATATATCCGTTATGTAGGTCCCCATGAGTTTTTCACTAACCAATATTTTATCCCTTCGTGTATCCCATACCCGACCACGGTAACATCATGGGTCAAATTCGTTCCACAATGTTGCGTCAAAACTCCACTCGAGTAGTACCCGAATTCATAACAAGTTACGTCTATTGAAACCGATACTGGTTGTTTTGACACAGCCATCAGCAGTGCTGTTTCATTGTTGGGTGTACCCCTGTGATGGTGGCTGCATGAACTGCTTCATTAGTCGCGATGCACGCTTCGTCTGCTGCGTGGTATGGGTAAGCATTTTCACTGTTTATCCCATTTTTCGCGATGTAATCGAAGTCATTTTCCTTATATCCTCCCATACACCCTCCACTTCCATTTTTTTACAGTCCACTAGCTGTTGCTCAGATAGTGACACCAATTTACCTGTTGTAAATTGCGTAATTCCTTCAACTGAAGCGATTGTCGAAAAAGCCCAACAACTTCCTATAAAAATGTACAAGAAAATAAAAAATTAAAGATTTTTATAAAAGTTTGTGAAAGTTGTTAAATTGATTTACCACATCCAAACTGCTGCTTGACTTCTGTAACTGCACCATTCTTCCTCCAGTCTAATTTTTGTGGCACTTCACTCACATTTTCATATTTAAATGATGTTAATCCCGTAGATTTCGAATCGTATGGCTCCTTGTGTCCATGATTATAGGCCTTGAATTCGTCCTCCGATAGGTCTGCAAACTGGTTAATAGCCAGTTTATAAGACTGATTACCAAAAGAGTTGAATGATTCAATGAACTCCACATTTTTCTTGAATATTTTGAGGCGCATTTCCTTCTCCGCATTGTTATTATACACGCGACCATATTGAGCCATCCAAAGATCATGTTTTTCTGACATGTAAGCATCACTCAAAGTTCTTGATGTTATTTGACACCCCCATGTTCCAAGAACTAGAAGGACATAAGGAATTAGTATTTTCTTATGTGATAAACCCATGGAGAACTGAATTTTTACAATTGATCATTAGTGTGTGATGATCTTTATAAGCTAGTAGAAATGAATGTTTTTGGACTGTAATCTTGATGATGATCAATTAATGTGCTAGCAGAAGCCTAGTAATATTATGGAAAGATTATGTAAGTTAACAGCAAATGTTGAATGTCATTATCATAGGAAATATTTTGATTATATTTTAACTAATTTGTTTGATAACACTTTTGGAATTATGTAATTCACATTATCAATCAGTGAAATATTCCTTTGTGGTTTGATTTTTCATTTATGTCGAAGAATTGTTAGGTTTATCATAGTTATTGAGCTAGACAATCTTATATTCTTTTGAAGCCGTAGTTACTTAAGTATCTTAATTTATCTGTATCACTATAAATCATTTCACAGTATTATTCTCATTATAAATCAATTATCTAATCACAGATAAAGAAAATTAAGTAATTAGTTTGATCTAATGCCTGATTATTGAGAAATAAATTAGCATATATTTGAAGATCCTACCTCTTTCTGAACCCATTTTTTAATCACAAAATCGTGCTGGGATCTGCATTTGGTAAAATTCTATAACAACCATTTATATGGTATGTAGATGTTTACATGATTCTAATTAACAGTATGTCATTACTTAAATGAATCACACAACTATGATCTTAATTATATTGGATGTAGGTTTAATTTTGTTGAATATTCGAAAGTAAAACAAATAAAGACAATTAGTTATTTATTTCTAGAATGAAACAATGTGTTCTTTCTTGAATCACATATGGGAACTCAATTGATTATACCTGTAGAACATTGTTTTGGACTAATAATTAGAAGTCATTAAGGTGTATCTTTATTCCTTAACACAAAGTTATCATGGTTAGGTGACACTAATCCGCATAATCAACAAACGATTAAGCTGTCGGGAACGAGCCTTGCATGGCAATTCCACACAGTCCCTCTGGCGCATTCACATCCCGCTGAATCATCATATATCCATTCATACCCCAATCCACGCCCCA
>CM046451.1:9590778-9704209 GCA_025506515.1 Flaveria trinervia
TTAAACTAAATATAAAAACCGAAAAAAAGAAACTAACAAATAAAAACAATCAAATTTACAGACGAAATCCACAAAATGCATCACTCAAACATCTTAAGTTAGAGTCAGATTGTGCTAAAGGTTCAAGCAACAACAATCAAATAAACAAATTACAAAATGACATAGATGATTTAAGGAAATTGTAGCAAACATACCGACAATTTCAGCAAATACATAAGAAGTTTCAACCATAATTTATCTCTTTTTGATTTAAGAAACACAAATAGAAGACAAAATATCCAATAGCTAGGCCCTAAAGAACTCCTTCGTCATATACAATTGAAAGCACGAGCAAAAATGTCACACCCTCAAAATCCACGTGCGGAGTTTTACCGCGAGGCGTGTGAACAAATCAGGATCACAATCAATAGTTACTCAGAACGACTCTATATGCCACAATTAAAATAAAATCAACTAAAGTATAAACTTGAAACTGTGCGGAAGCGTTTTGTAAAACAACCCAAAGAATAAAAATGTATACTATGGCAAAACATGCGCCAATCCAATTGAGTAAACATTAACCATTAAAAACAATAAAGATGTCTTGAAGACCAAGTCCTGAAATACAAGTGAAACCATGTAGTGCTCCTAAAGGCAAGCAAGTTAATGACCTGAGAATAATATACTAAAATGTCAACATAATGGTTGGTGAGTTCAAGAGTGATATTCAAACATAAGCAGTTTAATAATAGAGATATAGAAGTAGTGCATTGTAACAGATAGCTAGTCCATTAACAATAAATATTAACTCATAGTGATTTCGCAATTGAAGCTGACTGTTACGTTGTTGCCTCCTATCATGACTTAACAGGTCGTGACAATGTTCAATAGGACAAATTGCACCCGGTTGACCTTGAGTCACACAGGTGGGGCTCGTCAGACCCAGTAGTACTACCCAAATTTCACCGCTATTCAATATTAACAATTCGAAAGTGTGAGGACTTTTCCATGATATCAACACTATATTAATATTATACACAACTTAAATATATAAAGCGTTTATAGTTTACCAGTATGCTATCTCCCCCAAAAGAGATTAAGTAAAGAGTGCGGCATGAACTCACCTGGTATGCGTAATAGATACTTAGAATTTTACTTGACAGACAGAGTGGACAGACAACCCTTCAGAGGTTACCTAGATCATATAAGTACATGAGTACGTGCAAACAGAGAACATGTGAAACCCTAAGTACACTACAACCAAGGACTCAAGGTTTCAAAAAACAGACACGTTTGACCCAGTTGACCCGTTTGACCCGTTGGTGACTTTATGTGTTGTAAACCATTCAAGCAATCATACACATATATCATACATGGTTAACATTCAAATGGGTCATATGTATGCTACATTATCCAAGTGTATCACTTAGATCATCATACAACCAAGTATCATACAAGTCATGCGAATCTAGAACATTAACATGTCCACTAGTTATAACATAACTAACATGCCACACAAAGATCAAATCACGCACCACATGCCATGTGAAGCCACTCACGACTTCACATCCTAAACCCTGCCAATCCTACTAAGTAGGGGCCTCAGATTCGCACGCGTGTAGGATGATCACATTCACATTCATTAACCATATTCATTGCATTCAACATACACCACAACAATCAATTTTCAGTCCCAAACATGATGTCTTAACTACTAACCAACATCAACATCATACATGATCATCAAAGTCCAAACATCACCCATGATTATCCAAGCATCCCATACAACTAATTTAACATGTTCTATCACATTAGAATTCATCCATGAACATACTAACATGCTTCTAACATCCCAAACATGTTCAAACTATCATCCTTCAAACTTTGTGCAAATAAAGTTTCCCTTTTGGGAAAGTACATTCCAACATCTATCAAACACCCAATGTATTCATTACAATTATACCATTTCAAGCTCATAACAACATCTAGACATGATTAACAATACCTAATCATCATAATCCATTAATCATCATGAACAAAATTTTCCACTTTTGGCAAGATATGAATAACAACATTCATTCTAAGATTTCTAGCATTCATATCAACAATCTAGCATCTAATTATCATCATGAACACATCAACAACATCAATCTATCATTATATCATCATGTCATGAAAATAAAGTTACTATTATTAATAACCTATGAACACCAACTTCAATTCATCAATTTCTTGCAAGATCAATGTATCCTAGCATTCATACAACCTACTAATCATCATACATTCATCAAACAACCATCAATCATACATAATCTTATCAATTTCAAATTAGGGTTTGCCTAGAATCAAAGTTCATGATCAATCCATTAAAAACATACAATTCATGCATAATCAACGTAAACAACATGTATTCAATCCAACTAACATACTAACATCATCAATGAACATCAATTTCGACCCCGTGATCATACAAAAACGAATTAGGGTTCGGCCACCATGAAAAACCCACAAAAACTTGAAAAAATCTAACCTTTAAATGTGTGCTAACTTGCAATTGATAATTCCAATGTGTTGTAATCCTTGAAATCGAACAAAACCAAGGCTTTGATGCTTGTTCTTGGTTGAAATCGCAATGGTGAAGGTGTGTGTGGGTGTTTGCGGCCGAATGGGGGGGGGGGGGTGGGAATTAGGGTTTGGGTGTTTTGTTTAATTTAGTTTGCATATTTACCATTTAAGCCCTTGTAATTTGTATTTTATCAAAACTAGACTTTAAACTCTTTGTAAAGTGTTTTTAACTTAATAATATAAAGATATAAACTAATGATAATCATTATATATTTTATCTTTATAAACACACAAGACATACGAATAAATAGGCACGTTTCCACGTTACGCGATTAATTTCCTAATTAACATTTAAAATATGCAAACACATAAACATAATGCCATAATCACATTGTCAATTAGATTATCATAAATTTAACATTATTAATTATTATTAGGTCACCAACATTAAACGGCAACTAGTGTGTACTTACGCACGTGTATGCAAGACTCAACGGAACTAACGGAGTTTGATAACAGAAATTTACCGGATATCACAAGAAACGAAGTCAACTGCAAAGCAAAGAATAAAAAGAACACCACTACTAATAAGAACAAACAAAAAATAAACAATGTACAAAACGAAATACGAAAATACAAAATCAAGAGGATCAAGGAAACAACGAAGTACACAGGACTAAAAAGTAATTTTTCTGGCATTTATCGGTGTTTTTGTGCAACTTTACATAGTTTTAAGTAACATATATAACCAACCATTTTTTTAAATAAAAAGAAATAATCAAACCAATTAAATGTGTAACTTTCTCATATAATGCATTCTTCCATTCAATATTTGTCACTATGGATATTCTCTAATCTCATTATCATCGGTTGACCTGCTACCCATTTTACACGGCAATCTTTCAAGTGTTCTTTCATTTCAATCAAATTTCTATCTAGTTGTCTTCTACTTATTTTTTATTTGATTGTCATCTAGCTACTTCTTCTTCAAAAGGAAATTTTTCCCCAAATCCATTAGAACATTTCAAAAAAACTAGAGATTCAATCACATAAATTACAATTAAATTTTAACAAATAATTGCACAAATAATCATAATCTATTAGTAAAAATCAAGACTTAATGTCCCATCCAAAACAATATCTCCGGACCAAGACCTGATGATCTAGAGAATACCAACCTCTTGATCCAATTACAGAACAACTCTATAAGAAAGAGTTTTACACTTTTTAACAACAAATCTTAGCTAAGTAGTCAGATGAAGATGTGGGTCCTTTTGATGATCTTAAGGAGACTAATGATTATAAAGATGTATTCGGGATCAATGTAAAGAGTTTATCCTCTGATATTTTTTGCTAGAAGAAGGTGAGATACCGAGCGACTCAGGAGTTGAGCATAGAGATGATTCTACTAATCCTTCTGATCTAATAGGACAACCTGGGCACAAAGGTGATACAACTGATCCTTTTGATATAAGAAGACAACCTAATGTTAGAGAACTAAGAAATTTGATTATGTTCGCTCCTCCTCTTCACATGCTTAGACATTCTAAACCGTTTACTTGGTATGAAAACTCAATACATGTATTCAGTTAGACGTGCAATGCTGAGAAGAAGATGTATATCTTGAAGAGGAAAGTTGTAGCTATAGCGTATTATCTTCATGAGCATGATTTTCATACTCTCATAGCTTTTGATCTTTATAATATAAGAAGAATGCCATTTATTAACCCAAGCAACTATAGCAAAGCGAACTAGAGAAGGAATTTGATTTAGAGACACAATAAGACCAACTTCAAGGAGTTTAAGACTGCCTAATCCAAGTTATAGATGAGTCCACTATTGACCCCAACACTAATATGCCAATGAAGATAAGAGTGTTCAAGCATCCTTAGTATGCTAAGAAGATTCCAATCCATGCTCTTGTGCCAATTAATAGTTTATCAAGACTTGTGAGATAGGTTTATGAAATGAACTTAGGGCTTATGGTCATTTACTACATGGATAAAGAATTTTGTATAACAGACCTTATTGAGTTGTTCATATTCAGAAGGATGATTTGATGAGGCTTCAAGCTTGGTTAATTGAAGCAAATAGATCTATCCATTTTATAGCTATTTAATTCGCTTGGTTAATTACAAAGGCCTTGAACAACAAGATGTATGCTTATAGAAGAAACTACAAAGTTATGGATGTGTATTTTGAAAATTTGATTCACCAAGTCTAGAGGGAGATTGTAAAAACTGAACTTAGAGGCTTAGAAAAGCAAAAAAAACGTGTGAAAAAATATCCTTGCAAGAACTTACAATCCATGCGAGAAGTTTGTTCTCACGCGAGAACCTGTCGGTTTAGTATATATAAATATAACTTTTTGTTGGTTAGTTGAAAGAACACTTGAAACTATCACTTGTAATCAAAGTTATCAAAAAAATATATTTAAGTTATTTATATTATGATTAGGTTTATACTTGATCTCATTCTTCTTTTCATTTTAATATCCGTGTTTGATTCATTCCGTGTTTCAATCACAAGATCGATCTTACTAGATTATTCACGATCTCACAAATCCAATAAAAATAACATTTACCTTTTGGGCCTATCTATTATTCATAAATATGATTATGTTATTAAACGTGAATGTTTTTAATGCATAAAGCTTGAAACCCAACATATCATTGTCTCTCTCTCTCTTTGTAAATTTGAATCGGGTGGGATGCTAGAGTGTAGGACTGCTAAAATTGTGGCCTATTAAGATCATTTGCCAATCGATCGAAGTTCGTTCGGCTTGCTAAATTTTTTGCTCCGTTGTAAGCAAGTCGTTTGGTTTGTAAACAAATCAAGCACAAAAAAATGTTCGTTTAGTTCGACTCGGCTCGTAAACACATCTGTTCTAACCACAAAACATAAGTCCACATTCTTTAATTTAAGGTCGTTACGTCCTTTTGGAATGAAAACAGAGTGAGGAAAGTATAATTCAATTGGGCATTTTGGAAAGTTAATTTTTAGGTCAAAGCGATAATTTAAGAATTATCCCAAACTGTAATGGTATATAATTTATTTATGATTTATGATATGATTTGTTATGATTATTACTATTGTATTTATTAATGTTGTTGTTATTGTTTCTATACTTAGGAAGTATTATGTTTATATTAGTTTAGTTGAATTAATGACGTCAAATGTAATCATATGTTTTTTGTATTACGTATTCAAGGATGGATGTAAATTCCTTTTAATTCTTTCTTCCCGTTTTATAATATCATCAAAGCCTAGAAATTTAAGTTTAGTTTTAGCCTTGGATCGGTAAGACGACATGATTAGAAGAATGGTACAATTTCATATTACATTCTTGGATCACATTGATTATCTAACTATGGGGCAATTTTCTTGTTGTATTACACTCAAAGAAAACAGACCTAAATCCTACGCAAACCTAGTTATTTTATAATGAAAAAAACAAACCTAAAACCTATGCAAACATGGAATACGTGCAGTAACAAACAAGCAATTGAAATCATAATTAATAATAAGCTAAAGGTTTATTGGATTTAAATAATCTTACCTTTTATGTATTGATCAATAATAAGCCCACTTTCTAAAATTCTGGGTAGAGATGGTGATAGAGGGCGACCGATGATGGTGAAGGAGGACCGCCGGCGATGGTGGCGGAGGGCCGATGATGGTGAAAGAAAATGATCGATGATGGTGAATTTCACAGAGGAGAGGAATGGTGAATTTCATAGAGTTAGATATATTAGGACTTAGGTTTTTTCTAAATAATATAAATTAATCAAATTGCCACCTAATTTAAAAAAAGACACGTCATACGTCCACCTAAGCACAAATTTAACATTTGTTAAAAAACTTAACGGAAGACCATTAGAAAAAAATAGGATGAAAGGTGAGACTGATGAGAAAAATTTTTAAAAAGTAAGATTATTATTGGCCAATACCTAAAAGGTGGGATTATTTAAATCCAATAAACCTAAGCTAAATAAAGACTAACAAGTCTTTCATAACCACGTCCACATTGATCATCGATGACTAATTCTTGTGTAGACCGTAACTCTTTCTGACTTAAAATATTATAATTGTTTATTTATATGTGTGTATTATATAATTAACTAAAAAAATATTACGCAGTTAAACACTAACTGCTAACCATCACCTTTCTCTTGCATAAACATGATTGTTAAGACACAATTGTAAACTATTAATAGGTTACTACCCTTATCCAAAGATTCGAGTTTCACACAAGATCAAGAACTTAAATTTTACCATAACTAGTGTAATTAAGTAACATAAAATAACCCCCACAAGAAATCATTTACTTGTGAAGAAATAACATAAGATCATACATAAAGGACATATATAAATTAATAAAGAACACAATGTTCTGATTCATATATAAATATATTATGCAGTTGGGTATGAGGCCCTCTTTGCAATGCCACAGAGTCCCTCCTCAGAGTCAACATCTCTTTTCATTCGAATATACCCTTCTTCTCCCCAAGTTGTACCCCATGAGTTCTTCACAAGCCAATACTTGGTACCATCATCATCCATCCCATATCCAACCACTATAACACCATGGTCTAGATTGGTTTCACATGGTCCTGTGAAAACCCCACTTTGGTATTGTTGGAAGTCTGATCCACTTGCATCGATGGATACAGAAACCGGTTGCATAGACACAGCCTTGAGCAATGCCGCTTCATTGTTTGCAGGCACATCTTCGTGTCCAGTGATCTTAGCAGCATTTGACGATCCTCCTATCGTTCTACATTTCCCATCAGTTCCTTCATATGGATAATCAGTCTCTGATGTTATGCCGTCGTTTTGTACGATGAATTTGAAGGCTTCATCCTTATTGCCACCTCTACAACCATTATTTTCACCGCTGGTGTCACAATCAACTAGTTGTTGCTCTGATAATGATATAAGTTCACCTGTAGACAATTGATGGATTCCTTCTACTGCTGCTACTGCTGAAAAAGCCCAACAGGATCCTGTATAACATATAAAAACTAATTAGAACCGACAATGACATAATATATATGTGTTTGAGCACGACAATTAGGTTACTTACCACACTGGCCTTGATCCTTCACTGGAGTCACAGCCCCTTTGTTCCTCCAGTCTAGTGAAGATGGAACTGATGTCAAATTTTCAAACCTAAAACCAGTAGTTCTAGGTTCAACTGAAACCTGCTTAAAGCCGTTGCGCGACACTGTGAATTCCTCATTAGTCATGTCAGTAAATGCATTAATTCCAAGCTTGTACGACTTGCCCCCTCACTGTTGAACGCCTCTATGCGCTCAAGGTTAGCCTTGAATATCTTAAAGCGCATTTCCTTTTCGGTTGCATCTTTGTAAACGCGTCCATGGTGAGCCATCCACTGCTCGTGTTTCTCCACCAAGGACGCACTTTGAAGGGAGCGCGAAGTGGCTTCCACACTTAATACTCCCACAAGGAGAAGTACTACAAAGGCCAACGTCCTAAGAGCCATGTCTTGCTAGCTGCAATAGGTTAATAAATTGTTAGCTGATAGTTGTGGGTGATGCATGAAAAAGGAAATTTATAGATGATTATTTAGGATATTAATTGCATTTTCTAGGAAGCTAGTCGGATTTCCGTGCAAAAAGGTTTAATCTAATCAATTGTGATGAGTTACACGATTGTCGCAAGGTCAAATTACATATCTATTTTAGTTTCCACCATTATTTTCTATATAATCTATCTTTTCTTTAATCGGTAACCATTTGTATAATTTGTGTTGTTATATTGATTAAATAGTAGCTATTATATTTAATTCTTACTCAAATGTAAACGAAAATTTTGATTAATTCTTTGTCCCATATAGGACGAAAATTAAACCTTAAAATGGGTTTATGTAACATGGGAATGATCCCCTTGTCTAATGGTTTAAGAAAGAGGTGGAAGGTTTAGCTTCTATTGGTGAATTAATACTAACTTGATATTATTAACTTGTAACCGTAACATTCTCTTAAAAAAACTATGTAATGTGGGAAACATTAAGAGACGTGACTATGAGTATAACTTAATGTTTTGATGGCACACTTCGCATACTCTCCATCACATCTTAATAAGTGTTCAAATGACTACGTACGTACTACAAATCTAAGGATTATATTTATAGCAGTTTTTCAGTAAGGAAGTTAGGTGTAATTTAGAGCAGTTCTTTTAGTTTTTGTGAGTGATTTCTAAACCGCTTTAAAAAAATGGGTCTTGTTTAATGGAGTGATCTTTAAAACCACATCAAAAACACTTTTTATATCACTTTAAAATAATAGTTTTGTACTAGTGATTGCCGCACTGGGGTTACAGTTCAATGTAGATGCATACTTGTTTAGGTTTTAAGTTGATTAGACTCACAAAGAAGAAGAAGCGACATGGCTTCATTTGTTTCAAATGCGAAATTCTTTACACTAATGGATTCAAAAACTTTCTTTTAATGATGAAAGTATGTTTATATGTTAAGTTTAAAATTCAGAACTATTAAAATAATTCATTATTTGAGGTTCTTGTGAACATGATTATAACTTGTTATAACAATCTACTATATAATGTACGATTTTGCTATGTAATTTTGTTCTCGTTTTTCTTTTGATATAAAGTACGATTTTGCTATTAAAATTTTTGTACAAACTTTTACAACATATTTGCTATAGATTTTGTGAAGACGGTGTTTACGCCATAATTAAATTCATCACGATAGGCATAATTTAATGAAAACTGATTTTTGACATTTAAAGCAGATTTGGTTTGGTTCTTTTAAGGTGATGTTGTTTCTTTCTGAATATTACAATAATATAAGTACTTTTAAACTTATTTTGTTTTTACGTTGTAGTTTTTAATATATATGTTTTATAAATTACAACCATTATGACATATTTAATTTAATTTGCGTTTTGAATTTCGACATAACAATCATCTAAAAATGAGTTGTGTCAAATATAATTGATTTTTAATATCTTTATTTTAATAAATTTTTTTCCCTTTATCACTTTTTATGTATGATATTTTATAAAAATCGAAAATTGAGTTGTGTCAAATATAATTAACTTTTAATTTCTTTATTTTAATAAAATTTTTCCCTTTATCACTTTTTATGTATAATAATTTATAAAATTTTGAGTACAAAGTTATAATTTTTTTAAATTGCATTCAGGTTTCAATATACCCTTTTTTTTAAAGTTGATTGGTTTCTTAAAATTTAGTTAGAGCCATCAAATGTTCAAGTCTTTCAGTCAACGCTTTTTTAATTTTTTTATGAATGATCAAAAGTCGTTAACGCAACTTCAAACGTTAATCTATTTTCTTTTACGAAAGCTTGAATTGGAAAAGGTACACGTACAAATAAGATATTTATATAGTTTTTTTTTGAAAAACTGGTCTTGCCGTGGAAGAAAGTTCATTCCAATTGCGGAAGAATGTTAATTTTAATTAAATTAAATGACACCTCTTTTCGTTAATTTGTAAAGAGGCAAAAGGAAAACTGTATTGTCTATTTTAGTTGCATCATTATTTATCATACAATCTATCTTTTTTTTAATCATTAGGTTTACAATAAACATTTGCATAGTTTGTGTTGTTAGATTTGGTTAGATGATGAAACTCGAAATGAGTTTATAGGTGAATATCACTTTTCAGGGAATTTGTATGTTATGCTATCATAGCCAATGGAGTAAGTATAAAGTTTTTTAAATGATGTCACTAAGTATTAGTGTTTTGATGTCTATCAACTTGAATTAAAAATGTTTTTGGTCGGGTTAGTCTAGTCGAACTTTGAAAACTTAGTTCTGGATCCTTTGTAGTAAATTGGACATTTAAAAATCGTTATTAATGATTACCCGGTAATAAAAGATGCAAGAAAACTGTGTCATTTTATGTATGAAACAAACCTAATTTTGTAAGGATCTAGCCTTTATAATTACAATATCAAATGAAAAACAAAAACTTAAATAATAGATAAAACGACAACGATACGATAACTCTAAAATGATAGATAAATATCTCATCGCGTAAAGACTTGGAATTGCAGCTCGAGAACTTGTGTTTTTGCGCGATAACATTTGGATAGTATATATAGAACTTTTTTTTGTATTTCATTATGTGTGTTTCATTTGTAAAATTGCTCTGACGAAGAAATAGCATAGAGTTGTATGATAGGCCACCCAAGAGGAGCTCATCTCGGGTGGATCGAGCTTCAACGATGTAAACTCATTTAATATTGTAATTGTTTGATTAATAATATTCGATTGAGTTTGTTTTAAGTTTGTTGATATCACACATGACTACTTCCGTTTTAATTTGGTTATCAATTGTGACAATATTTGTAATCGATTATTATGAGGACTTTACAATTTTAGAAAAAATTCATGCACCAACTGTTTGAAAACAAGTTATATATGAAACAAACCCAATTTAATATATATTTCATGCAGACATGCACCAACTCTTTGAAAGCAAGTTAGAACCATAGTGGAATGTATAAAACTGCTATTTTGTTGAATCATCTTTTGAACATGTTAATTAGTCTAGAGTAAAGAAAACTATATAATCATCAAAAATACCTAACAAATATACATACATGTATGTATGTAGTGAGTGATACATTTATCAACGTTATAAGCATAAGGTTTTAAAAAAACTATGTTTGATGAAACTAAGTAGATGCTGAAACATAAATTAAATAAAAGAGTTAATTGGTCATGAGAGCTACACACAATCAAGACTCAATGAAGTATGAAACATGATTAATTGATTATCGGCCACTCATAGCCAATCTACATCCATGAGAAACCCTAAAAATAAGAGTTAATATAAGCCAACCAATGCAAGAGTTGAACTCCTTCAAAACATAACATGAAAAAGACGTGTGAACTACTGCCACAACAAAGTAATTATTGAACAGTTCAGTAAATACTGTTTTTAGAGTGGGTCACTTTCAAAAATTTTATGGGATCAACTGTCTTTTGGTTGCATACATGCAAGGTAAAACAAAGAATTCTAGGGGTCACTTGACCCATATCATTATTAGTAGTTTTGCCCTTGATATCTTTTTAATACTCTCATACTATATATATTTTGTTCGTTTCTTAAATTGCAAGAGAAAGAACTAAAAATAGAACTTTAGCCATTTGTTTATTACCTTTGCATAGTTTAAGTTAACATACATAGCTAACAATTTCTTAAAGAAAAAACCTAACCGATTATATGTTATTTTCTCATCTTTGAAAAATCCCTAATGTTCATTATCACCGGCTACACATTTCATCCTGACAATCTTCCAAGTTTACTTCCACTTTAATTGATGTTTTAGGTGGTTGTTTTCTACATGCTTCTTAAAAAAAGTATTTTCACAATTTCACATAGGCAATTCTAGAGACGATTATAAAGACAAATGGTCATTGGGAGAACCTTAATGTAATACTAGAAGTAAAAAAGAAGACTTGCTTTATATAAGAAAAGCAATAGTCTTTTAAATACTATTAAAAGACAATTTGTTACAAATCTGCAAACTCTGAGGAGCAAACTAGAAAACTTAAAGATGAAAGAAAACGAAAATATGGTTCTTTGTATGTAAGTTGAGTAGTTCATGAATAAAGTTTAAAAGTCTTGGTTCTTGTAACACCCGATTGTTTTTAAAGACAAAAAAGAAAGAATTAAGGTGAAAAAAAGGAAAAAAATGCTATAAAACCCAAGTTGAAGGGTGAAAAGTGTCTAAAAGGACAAAACTTTAAAAAATTGGTGAATAAAGGTGGTATGACTGTCTAAGTGGTCACACCATACCATTTCATTTGGATTTTGTGAAGAGAGAAAGAAAGAGCAGAAAGCTTTCAGGTTTTAAAAAACAAGAAGAAGTTCGAATTCAAGGTAAGAATTTTGTGTTTTTGAGTGTTCTTAACTGACCTTTGCCTCGGCTATGTGTGTTTATGTGTTCGGTTGTCTGTTTGGTGGATTTCTAGGTGGTAGAACTCAATTTGCAAACGGGTTTTGAAGAAGTCATACCCAAGAGCGGCTAAGATGAGTTCTAGAACCCCCTTTTACTTTGTTTTAAATTGATTTGGGGCTGGAAATACATGTGTGTACATTTTTATAAAATGGGTTTTCACCCGTATGTATGTGTGAATATGTATGTGGGTGAGTTTGTTTTTTGGGTGATATATGATGTTATGATGTTGCCATGTTCTTGTTTGATGCTTAGAATGTAAGATTTGAGCCTAGAACGTGTTAGAGGATGGATTGGGGACTAAATTATGTTATTTAAGTGTAGTTGACCGTCAATACGCCTAAATAGTAACCCATACACCCAACAGTAAAAACTTCCTAAGTGTTTCCATGCGCTCAAATTATGTTCATGTGCCTAGAGTTAGGCTAAAATTTACTAAATGTCTAGATGACTAGAAAGCCCATGCGCCCAGGCACTCATGCGTCTACATAGTGTCCATGCGCCCAGGCACTCATGCGTCTGCATAGTGTCCATGCGCCTAGAAATGTGCCCAAACGGTAAGTGTTGGCCATGCGCCCCAATAGTGCCCATGCGCCCAGAAGTTCCCCATGCTCCTGAAAGGCCATGCGCCTGCATAGTGCCCATGCGCCTAGGACTTAGAATTATTTTCTAATTTTTGGGAAAAATGTAAAATGTAGGCTTTGACTTGGGATATTCTTGGGGGTAATGTAAGTTGACTTTTGAGGTCATAGATAATGTGATGGGTGATGTATGATGTGGCATGTATGATGATGTGTGATTGATGCTATGCTTATGATGATTTATGTTATGAATGTTATGTTTTCTTATGTTCCTTATTACGTATTATGACGTGACTTTACGTGGTGTGATTATGTTAGTGAACGTAAAGTATTATCTTAACGAAGTGAGAGATTTAAGATAATGAAAGTGGAACATAATGAATGAACTAATGAAAAGTCTTGGAAGCAAATGAAAGGAGGTTCATAACTCAATAGAGTTGTCAGCTCAATTGTGTGTTTACAGCGTGCGATCTTGGCTAACCCTTAAGGGTTCACACACAAGAGTTAGTCTATATGACTACTCCATATGTGTGATATGTGCAAAACGAGGTTCTTGTCGCTTAACCCTAGATGATATAGCTTTATGCTCAAGAGAGGGGTTAGGCATACGACAGGACTTAGATAGAAGTGAAAGATAATAAAAGTATGAAAAGTGTGATAAGTAAAAAATGTGCGAAACGAACGATGATGAAGATAATAATTATTACCTTGATCTACGTATGATGTGTGATCACGTGCGATAGTAAAAATTTTTTTTAACGAATGAAAGGTAATATAATGTTTTTATAAATAAAAACTTACTCAGCAACGTTAACTTTTGATGCATTTTCTAGTTGGCAGGTGATTGTTGTTGAGGATGAAACAGGGTGGCTACTTGGCTCATTTTGGATGGCATCCGTTTTATGATATGATAACGTTTTTGCATTGTAATGTGAACGAATGATATATTCTAATGAACGTTGTATTATTTTGCAAAAGTGTTTATATAAATGAAATGAAGTGTTTGCTTAAAATGATTCCGCTACAATACTTTTGTGAAGTTAATGCAATTATATGTGTTATGTGCGATGATTGACGAGCTGTGAGCATCCCGGGAACGGGGCCTTGCAAGTTGGTATCAGAGCCAAATTTTAAGTGAAACGGGTAAATTTTCAAAACAACCCTAACTTAAACTGAAAATAGGACAAATGGAAGTGATGCCAGTCCGAGTAGCTACGTGCCATCAGGTATTTTCTTTAATGTTAATCGGCATTATGTGCACATGTTATTTGATCTGTGTGCTTTTAGTATATTTAGATACTGATGTAGTCAGGATAGGAAATTCTTGGGGTATGAAGAGTAAAGTAAGTGGCTAATCACAACTAGCCACTCTAATTAGGGACTTACTATATTTGACATAAACTGAGCTATTACCTTGAATGACCGTGTTAGTGTTTGAATCTTATAGCGTGTTTAGAGGATGGCCGATGGTAGATCGTCAAAGGCTTCACGTGGTGGAGGTCATGATGGACATGGTGCTGGACCGCGGGCCACAAGAGGAAGGCCTAGAGTCGAAGAGGTGGTTCATGAAGAGCTTGAGACCCCTCATCTGGAGGCTGGGGATGAGAGTGCTAACTTAAGAGCCTTAGTGAAGGAGGAGGTGCATCAGGTCATGCAGATGACCTTACCGTCTATGGTGACCGAAGTAATAAAGGTCGTAAGGGAAGGAGAAAGGAGAGAGAGGAACAGGTCCTCGGGAGGACGGGAGCAACCGCAAACTGAGACGGTTCTTTCCGATGATGAGAAGGAGGAAGAAGAGCCTGTGCAGGAGGCAACACGAGGCTGTAACTATGGGGCATTTCAAAGATGCAAGCCCCCGACCTTCGATGGAACTGGCACTGCTGCTGAACACCGATGGTTGAGAGAGATGGAGGTTGTACTCGATATCAACAAGTGCCGAGAAGACTAGAAGGTAAAGTTTTCCACCTACTCATTTGTGGACTCGGCTTTGTGCTGGTCAGACAATATTCTCCAAGCTGAGGGTAGCAGGACTATCGGGAGAATGAGGTGGTCTGAGCTGAAGAAGTTGGTAATTGAGGAGTTTTGTCCTCATAGGGAGATGGATAAGGTTGAGAGGAGTTCCTGCAACCGGAGGCGGGAACCATGACACATCAGCTATACACCACGAAGTTCAATGAGATAGCATGACTGGTGCCAGATCAGATGATGCCTCTTTCACGGAAAATAAAGAGGTATATCTAGGGTTTTCTGGCAGACATCCGCATGCACATGATCGCCGCCCGACCAAGCACGTTTAGTTCGGTAGTTGACCTGGCTGGGAGGTTGTATGATGAGCGGGGAGTGGTGGTGGCTGAGGTGAGCAAGAAAGGAGGTGGTGACTGAAACTGGAATGGGAGCCGCTCCAAACAATAAGGTGGCAAAGATGGGTGACCGAAGTGTGGTCACGTCCGGTGCGGGGATGAAGAGGTGTGGTAAATGTGGGAAGGAGCATGCAGGAGAATGCAAATGGGGATCAAACATTTGCTTTAAGTGTGAGAAGCCTGGTCATATGGAGAGAGATTGTGGAGCTGTAAGGTGTTATAACTGTGGGGAAAATGGCCATCTGAGCAGGGACTGCAAGAAGCTGAAGGCTGAAAGTTTCGGTGCAGGGAAGAAGGCGGCCGAGACTAAGGGACAGAGTGCGAGCGCTAGAGCGTTCACGATGACTCACGAGGAGGCTAAGACGCACCCCGATGTTGTGTCAGGTACGTTTCTAGTAAACCAAACTCTTGCTTCTGTGTTATTTGATTCTGGTGCAAGTAAAAGTTTTATTTATGCTGCTTTCTGTGCTAAATTGCCTGTTAGTAGTAGGAATATAGATAAGCCTTTTGATTTTGAAACTGCCATAAGTAAGTCTACCAGGATTTATGAGATGAAAGAAGGTTGTGACATTGAATTAGAAGGTCATAAGTTTCCTGTTAGACCATTCGTGATGCCCTTAGAATGGTTCGATATAGTTCTAGGAATGGATTGGTTGGCAGACTACGAGGTGAACATTATGTGTCGCAAGAAGTTGATTTGGTTGACAGCGTGTGACGGGAGTTCGGTGACGGTTTATGGTGATCGAGTCACGACGATCCCGAAAGTGATTTTGATGGCGGTGGAGGGAAAGTGCATGAGGCATGGATGTAGTGCCTACTTGGCCTACGTAAAGGATGTGGATACGCCAACACCACACTGTCCGATGTACCGGTTGTATGTGACTTTCTAGATGTGTTCCCTGAAGACTTACCAGGAGTGCCATCGGACTGCAAGATCAAGTTCCAAATTTAAATGATACGTGGTGTCCAATGTGACACCCTACACATATCCCACATCGGCTGTGGATAGGAGAGATTCCTGGTTCATAAGGAATGTTTGGCCTTTAACATCAACAACGCGTTTTGGGCGTATTGACTGTGGATGAGAGGAGAACTCCACAGTTAAGCGTGCTCAGGTGGGAGCAATCCAAGGATGGGTGACCTCCCTGGGAAGTTTTCACCCGGGCAACCAAAAGTAAATCCGTGAGCTCCCCGTGAGCAAAGCGGACAATATTGTTGATGCGAGGGGCCAGGTGTTACAATAGACCCCGAACATTGTGCACGAAGCTGACTCCGGTACCTGAGGCAAGTACATTCACCGTTCATCTTTTTGTTTTATTTCGGATCAATGCCATAGGCTATACCCCGAACATTGTGCACGAAGCTGGTTACTGGGCCTGAGGTCTTTTATAGACCCCGAACATTGTGCACGAAGCTGACTCCAGTACCTGAGGCAAGCGGCAAGGATCCCATACGTGTGGTCAATCACAAGGATTGGACCCCAGTGTGCATCCTTCTAGGGTAGCTAACCCGCACACAGTTGAGCTAACACCCTTCATTAGGTGTGAACCTCCACACATTTGCTTGCAAGACTTTTTACGTTCATTCATTCGTTAATGCATGCATTCATTCATCATGTTCCTCTTTCATTATCTTTCACTTTATGTTACATAATACTTTCGGTTCATTCATTAACATAACTCGTAAAGCCATGGAAAGATAAACATTCATCATCATAGGAACATAACATAACATACCATACATACATCATCACAGGACATCATACATACATAACATACATCATGCATAATCATGCAACATCATCATCATCATAATCATCATCATCATCATCGTCATCATCATCATCATCATTCATAACATGCCCATCATTCTATTTATGACCTCAAAAGTAAACTTATAGTCCGCCAGGGATTTCCCAAGTCAAAGCCTACTTTACACATTTTCTCAAAAAAACATAACAATATTCTAAGTCCTAGGCGCATGGGCACTATGCAGCCGCATGGACACTATTCAGGCGCATGGAAAAACACTTAGGCGCATGGGCCATTTTCAGGCGCATGGGCACTATTGGTGCGTATGAACACTTAGGCGCATGGGCCACTTGGGCGTATGGGCACTATTGGTGCGTATGAACACTTAAGCGCATGGGCCACTTAGGCGCATGGGCACTATTGGTGCGTATGAACACTTAGGCGCATGGACCACTTGGGCGCATGGGCACTATTGGGGTGCATGGCCCTACACTTAGTCATCTGACTAACATTTCTAGGCGCATGAACAACTGTTCAGGCGCATGGGCTATACTTAGACTTTTCTAAGGCAAATTTTAGGCCCATGGGTTACTGTTTAGGCGCATGACTTACACTTGATTCTTTCTAAGGCAATTTCAGATGTATGAACACTTATCTAGGCGCGTGAGCATTCTGCAAACATGTTTCTAGGATATCTTCCATCCTAATCATCGAACCCATATGTTCTAAGCATAATGTGGCTATTCTAAACATGAATAATTATAAACATTCAAGAACCAACATTCAACATACACATTACATACGGGTAAACATGCACAAGCTTGTAAAAATCATTTTAATACGTTTTCAGCCCCAAAGATAGTTTAAAACATGTAAAAAGCAGGGTCTAGAACTCACCTGGTGCAACTTGAGTGTTCACCTTTTAACCCGCTTGCAATGAGTTCAAACGCCTAAAAACAACCCCAAAACACACACCCGAGCACATACACGAACACATAAGCACATAAGCATGTAACCGGGATAAAACCCAACATAAAAACATAAAAACCTCGAATTCTTACCTTGAATTCGCCCACTTCTTCTTCTTCTTCCTCTGCAACAACCGAGAGTTTTCTCTGCTCTCTCTTTCTAAAACCGAAGAAGATGGTGATGTGAAAAGAGGATGGGCGGCCATGCCCACCTTTTACACCAACTTTCAAAGATTTGTGTCCTTCTTACACTTTTAGTCCATCCACTTGAACTTAATTGCCTTTCTTGTTTTTATTCTTTATATCTTGATTTGTAAAAATAGCCGGGTTTTACAAGTCCACCCCCCTTATATAGGTTTCGTCCCCGAAACCTGTTATTCCTCGAACATATAAGGATAATGCTGCCTCATCTCCTCCCCAGTCTCCCATGTAGACTCGGATCCCTTCCTGTGCTTCCACTATACATGCACAAGAGGAACCACTTTATTCCGCGGCCTCTACTCTTTATGATCGATGATTGCCACTGGTTGCTCCACATAATTGAGCCTTTCATCTACTTCGATATCCTCTAGTGGAACAATCATGTCTTCATCAGCTATACACTTTCTCAGATGAGACACATGGAATGTCGGATGAATCCCACTTAACTCATCCGGTAATTCCAACCTATAGGCCACCTCTCCTACTCGAGAAATGATTCGGAAAGGGCCTATATATCTTGGGCTCAACTTGCCCCACTTCCTGAATATGATAATTCCCTTCCAAGGTGAGACCTTCAACATAACCTGGTAACCCACCTGGAACCCGATCGGTCTGCGTCGTTTATCGACATACGACTTCTGTCTATCTTTAGCTGCCTTCATGAAGGCTTTAATCTTCTCAAGCTTCTCCGTCGTAGCCTCGATTACTTCGACGGTCCCCAATTCCTTTTGACCAATATCACCCCAACAAACGGGTGATCGAGGATATCCCTATTGTTCATGACTTTCCTGAGGTTTTCCCTGAAGACTTACCTGGTCTTCCACCGCATCGTCAAGTCGAGTTCCAGATTGATTTGACACCTGGAGCCGCACCTATTGCGAGAGCAGCATAGAGACTAGCTCTGAAACAACTGCAAGAACTGTCCACGCAACTACAAGAACATTTAGATAAGGGATTTATCAGACCTAGCTCATTGCCGTGGGCAGCCCCAGTCCTGTTTGTCAAGAAAAGGGATGGGCCTTTCCGTATGTGTATTGATTACCGTGAACAGAACAAAGTGACGGTTAAGAATCGTTATCCTCTTCCCCGTATCGACGATTTGTTTGACCAACTTCAAGGGTCGAGCTTCTATTCCAAGATAGATTTGAGATCAGGATATCATCAACTGAGAGTCTGAGAGGAGGACATATCAATGACAACATGCAGAACTCGTTACGGTCACTACGAGTTTTTGGTTATGCCTTTTGGGTTGACCAATGCACCAGCGGTGTTCATGGATCTCATGAACCGCATGTGCAAACCCTACCTGGACAAGTTTGTCATCGTTTTTATCGATGATATCTTAATATATTCAAAGAACAAAAAAGAACATGATGAACATCTTCGATTGATTTTGGAATTACTTAAACAAGAGAAACTGTATGCCAAATTTTTGAAGTGTGACTTCTGGATTTAGGAAGTCCAATTCTTGGGCCATGTGGTCAATGAGAAAGGTATACATGTTGACCCGACAAAAATAGAAGCCATCAGGAACTGGGCTACGCCTAAGACTCCAATTGAGGTACAACAGTTTCTTGGGTTGGCTAGGTACTATAGAAGACTCATTGAAGGATTTTCGAAGATTGCTCAACCACTTACATCGTTAACGCATAAAGGCATAATTTATAGTTGGGGTGACAAGCAGGAGTCAGCATTTCAGTACCTAAAACAAAAGCTTTGTACGGCACCGATACTATCCCTACCTGAGGGAACATATGATTTTGTAGTATATTGTGATGCATCCATCCAAGGTCCATATTGTGTGTTAATGCAATGCGAGAAGGTCATCGCATATGCCTCCTGTCAGCTAAAAGTTCATGAGAAAAACTACACGACACATGACTTAGAGTTGGGAGCCGTTGTGTTCGCACTCAAGAAATGGAGACATTACTTGTACGGTACCAAGTGCACCATTTATACCGGTCACAAGAGTCTTCAACATATTTTTGAGCAGAAGGAGTTGAATATGAGACAACGTCACTGGGTCGAATTGTTGAATGACTATGACTGTGCGATCAAGTATCATCCGAGTAAGGCTGATGTAGTAGCTGACGCCTTAAGTCGAAAGGGGACACCTAAGACAAAGCGAGTTCGAGCATTACAACTCACCATCCATACCGGATTACCTGATCAGATACGTAATGCTCAACTTGAGGCTTTGAAGGACGAGAACCTGAAAGCAGAGTCTATACGAGGCATGGAAAAGCAGTTAGAGATCAAGTCTGACGGAGTTCGTTATTTCATGGAACGAATATGGGTTCCTTTGTATGGTAATTTACAAGAACTAGTGATGGACAAAGCCCATAAGTCTCAATATTCTATCCATCTCGGTTCAGATAAGATGTATCAAGACTTGAAAGTTATGTATTGGTGGCCGAACATGAAAGCTGATATCGCCACCTATGTAAGCAGATGTTTAACATGTTCTAAGGTTAAAGTGGAGTATCAAAGGCCATCTGGTCTACTTCAACAGCCAAGACTTCCTGTATGGAAGTGGGAACAGATCTCAATGGATTTTATCACGAAGCTGCCTCGAACTCCTAGCGGGTGCGATACCATTTGGGTAATAGTAGATCGATTGACAAAATCCGCACACTTCCTACCAATTAGAGAGACTGATAGAATGGAGAAGTTAACTCGTATCTACCTAAGGGAAATAGTCTCTCGACATGGTGTGCCAATTTCTATCATCTCTGATCGTGACGCTCAATTTACTTCTCACTTCTGGCAATCTTTGCAACGATCATTGGGAACGCGACTAGATATGAGCACTGCATATCATCCTCAAACTGATGGTCAGAGTGAGCGTACAATACAAACACTGGAAGATATGTTACGTGCTTGCATAATTGACTTTGGCAACCATTGGGAAACTCATTTACCGTTGGTTGAGTTTTCTTACAATAACAGCTATCACACATCGATCAAAGCTGCACCATTTGAAGCATTGTATGGACGTAAGTGCCGATCACCTATTTGTTGGGGAGAAGTTGGAGAAAGCCAACTTACCGGTCCTGAACTTGTGCATTAAACAACTGAGAAGATAGTGCAAATTCATAATCGCATGGCAGCAGCACGTGACCGACAAAAGAGTTATGCAGATAAACGGTGCAAACCGTTGAAATTTCAAATTGGTGATAAGGTACTTTTGAAAGTGTCACCTTGGAAAGGTGTAGTTCGTTTCGGGAAACATGGAAAGCTAAACCCACGCTACGTTGGACCTTTTGAGATTGTCAAAAGGATTGGCCCAGTAGCCTACCAGTTGAACCTACCAGAAGAGCTTAGCGGAATACACAATGTGTTCCATGTTTCGAACCTAAGGAAATGCCTTACACATGAGACTCTTCTCGTTCCATTAGACGAGATACATGTGGATGAACAACTGTGTTTCTTCGAGGAACCGGTGGAAGTTATGGACCGAGAGGTCAAAACCCTCAAGCATAGTCGTATTCCTGTCACAACTCTCGCAAGACCTTGTATTCTTTTGTTCTTACTTTTCAAGAAAATTCTGAACACCCTATTGTTCTTGCTATTAAATCTGGTGTTCTGTGCTAACCTGATGTTCTAATTTTCGGGACGAAATTTCTTCAACAAAGGGATGATGTGACAACTCGAGTTTTTAGATTAACATCACAACCTTTATAACCTATATATATAGATCAAATTTATTATTGTAATTAATAATAACTAACCTAAAAAACACTTAAGTAAACTTGGGGGTGGGGGCATTGTGCAAATGGCCAAAACTCAAGGGACCAAGTGGGAATATACAGGCCTAGTAACCGACCCACTATTGGCAGCCTCTCTAAAATACACGATACCCACCTATCTTCACTTCAAAAGTTACATAGCAAAACCGCAACCCTAATTCTGCAACTATCCGTCGTCGACTTCTTCTTCACTTAACATAAGCTTCATCTGGCTGCTTTCATTTGCAAATTCTAACCTTCGACATCTGTTCTGTATCGCGTGACAATCCCGCTCACAGCTTTCTACGTTAGCGAACGACGATCGTTTGGCAATCGACACCACCCGGCGTTCGCAAGGACCGACCGGAGAAACCGTACGGTAAGAGTTTCATTGTAGTTGTTACAATTTTCGGTTTCAGTTCATGGTTGCGGGTTTGGTTTCGCCTCGGTTGTTGGTGTAGGCTTATGTCTTCTGCATTTGTATACGTAGATATGTATGTATTATGCGTTTGTGTACGTAGATATGTATGTATGTTATGTGTGATCTTGTTTGCTTTCTGCGATTTGATTGTATGTGTGTGTGTGTTAAGGTTTGCATGTATGTTGTGTGTGTGAACCTGCGTGTGTGTATATATATACATGTGCATGGTGGGAATATTAAATGGAACATGAAATTGTTTGGCAGAGGGTATATGATGCATGTGTGTGTTATGTGTAGGTGTATATATGTGTGGGTGTGTGTTAGTGTGTGTGTTTTGGTGTGTTAATGCGTGTGTTTTGTGTGTGTTTCTTCTATTATTATTATAAAAAAAAATTTCTGGCATAATTTTAATGTATGTGAATGATGATGTGCTTGGGTGGGTTGGGGTTTTGGAGTTGTTGCCATTGCATGCACTATTGGTTATAGATGTATGGATATATGTATCGTGTGTTCTGACAGATTCTGTTAGTCAACTTGTGCATGTTGTATCCTGATAATTATAAACTCAATCATTGCGTTTCTTGGGTACAAATTGTGTATTTTTTTATCTAGTTTCTAGAAAGCCCAACCACATTTATATTGGACATGTAGAACTCAAGTTATTGTCTTTTTAGTAAAGGTAGGCCAAAACTGTTCTTTTTGATAGCAAACAAAGGGTCAAGTATTTTGATACATGATTTGCATTTTGAGGAAATTATGGTTAAAATAAATGAATTGGAAAGTAACCCCATGAGTCTTGGAGCAACTCCAAGTAGTTTCATCTCAAAATAATATATAGATTTGTGTTTAGAGACATTATAATAAATGTATGGCATATGAGTTTTATTATAAAACTCTTATAATTAAAGATATATAAACAATAACTTCTTGTATGGTCCAATGAGTGTATGAATAATTGAGTTTTATATGGTTGTGTGATTTTGTGTACATTTGCGTTTGCTTGTGTACGCAGAGTCATGTTGTTTAGTTGACACCGCAACTGAACCGTGATCACGAACCGTACCATTCTGCTCCAAATAATTAATTCCATTTCTAATATCTAATCCCAATTAAATATTAAATGAAACCCACGTTAATTGGAACCCGATCCTTTGTGCTTACACTTGTTTGTTGCAACGTATTCGAGGTGAGTCTTCACGGCCCCTATTTTACATTACTTTGTTTTTTAGGGAGAAAACATGCAAACTTTATTTACAAATGGTTTCTAGTATTATTGTTTATCGCTTGTTACGTTAGTGCAAACATACTTAAAAGTCCTTACATTCTCAAACCGTTAGTAATGTGTAGCGAGATAATTCTGAGTAGTACTACTGGGTTTGACAAACCCCGCCCGGGCTAGTCGCGCTAGCTTGATTGGAGATCAAACGGGTGCGTTATTGACCTAACATTTGTCACTGTCTGGGTTAGACGTGACGGGAAGGCAACAAACTTACAAACAGTCAGCTTCGGTTTGAAACGCTATCTAACTTGATTATAGGCTAGCTACCTATCGATATGCTTTAATTACTTTACCATTAGAACAATTACAAACATTTTTATCTATTATTAAACCTGTGAACTCACCAACTTTATGTTGACACACTTTAGCATGTTTTCTCAGGTCACAAGAAGGCTTAAGCTCATGTTGCACAATTAGGGAACACACTCAGGACATGCATCATCAAACTCATTTATTTTGCTTTGAACATTTTATTTGACATAGTACTTTGGGAACTTCTAGTATTGGTTTAGATTTGTCTTTACGCTTCCGCACTGATGTTTATTTCGTTTATGACTACTCTGATTTGAAGTTCAAATATTTATTTAAATTCATATAGTGTCGTTTGATATGACCGTGTCTGAGATCCTGGTTTGTCACACGCCTCGCGGTAAACCCCGCACGTGGAATTTGAAGGTGTGACAAAAACTAATGCGGACAAGTTAACTCTACCACATTTGTCTCAATGACAAGTACACAAATGTTTGAAGTATTGAAAACTTATGCAGACAAAGTCGTTCAACCGCATTTCTTTATGTGTAACTTTTGTTCAGCCGCATTTCAATATGATGATAAGTTCAGTCATCCGCATTTCCTAAATGTGGTTGACATAACACTAAAATTGCTTTGTGTATCAAAAATGAATAAACAATGTGCTCAATCTCTTTTGTCACGATGATGTTTCAAAGTCAAAGAAATGCGGACAAACTTTTGGTCATTCGCATTTTTCGAAGTTAATGTGAACAAGGAATTTGTTCCATCGCATTTGCTACAGGGAACAAATGCTGATAAACTTTGTTCTATCGCATTTGCTACAATGCACAACTACCGATAAACTTTTGTTAAGTTTTTTATAATTTCACATTTATAACAGTAAACAAATGCTAATGAACAATTCCTCACCGCATTTGCTATAGTGATATTAAAAATCAACCTATTTGTTTTGAAACTTGTAACAGTTGTAAAGACATTAAATTGACTATTTAAACCCACTTCAAAAAGTCATTTAATACTTTTCAAATTTAAGAGACTTAGAGTGTGACGGGAGTTCATCACTATTCTCCATCCATCATCATCACCATCTCCATAATCATGTGTTCATAGTTCATTCACCATCAATATTCCTTATTTTCGATTCTCAAAAACCATAGTATCGAAAACAAGGTGAGAATCTTTGAAGTTTATGACCTAAATCATTGGACCTTCAAACCCATCATGAACTTAGAACACTAGGTCAAGAAAGAATCATCAACAATAACATCAAAATGAGGATTGATAGATATTTTCGAGTGAAATGAACATCATTAACAAGATTATAACAACAAATAAGTAATTTGAAAAAACCTAGTTCATCGCAAGAATATGGTATAACAAAACCAAAAAATGTTGTACTCAAATCTTGATCTTAAGTGTTAAAAGATGACCATCTCCACAAATTTGAAAAACAAAGTAAAAATGGTCAATCACAATAAAATCAAGTTAGGTAAGTTAGGTATAATTCCTATGGAACAATACCTATGAACATTTAATATTGATCATCAAAAGTCAAACTGAAAAGAATTCACTTGATTTATAATTTACAATCTGATTATTATTGAATTTTCTAATTCGTATGCCTTTAATGCAGGTTAAAATGGCTAATATCACATGGAGCAAGCTTCATAATGTCAATGGTTATCTTGACCCTGATGTACCTTAGGAAAAAAGGGCTTAGGAATATGATCAAATTCATCTCTATCACTAGAGTAGCTTATGCTATTATAGTGAGACCTATCATCTATGAGAGATTCGTAAGGTATTTTTGGAGTACTTCTAAAGTGATAGAGATTGATGGTGTGACGATCTGTCTGGAAGAATCTCTACAGATGATACTTTATCCATCATTGAATAGATTGTGAGACAATGTCTACAATTTGGTGATGATGCCAACACTCCCTTAGACGTAGAAGATGATGACTTATGACCTTCTTTGCCAACATTGGGTATGAAAGAGGTTATGAAGGAAATCAGATTGTCAAAGGATTGGTTGACTTACAATAGATGTTTCTCATTCACTTATACCTACATTACATGTCAAAGAGGAAGACTGGATGGAATGATATTCGTGTGACCACCTTATCTTCCATATGTTCTTTGTGCACAAACAGGCCATTTAACATGTCTGCTTATGTGTTTAATGGTCTTGTTTCAAACATTCAGGAAGAAAGAAGGCATATGTTCCTGATATATCCAAGGTTTATAGAATGCTTTATTAATGAAGCATTCCCAGAGATAGTACCTAAAGGGCCAGTGATGGATATAGCTCACTACAATGCAGAGTCCTACAAGTACATAAAGAAAAGACATCCAAGGAACTTTTATAGTGGAACATTCTTTCCTTTGTTACCATGGATGTTACAGTAGATCAATCGTAAAGAACATGTTGGAGAACAAAAGGCTCCTGTTGATGAGCCTGTTAAAGAAGAAGAATGAAAAGTTGCTCATGATCAAGAAGATGTTGATGAGCATGCTATGTTAGTTGAAGAAGGACAAATGCAATGTCATCACACATGGATGTAGGTGGTGATCTTCACACTGGGCCTTCTGCTGAAGAAGCTGAGATAGCATCACCATTCATGCCTACACCAATTCCATCACCTCAAAGATCACCAATCCATCACCAAAAACACTACCCGTCATCTTACCACATATATCACCCATCCACTCACCTCATGTTTCACCCATTCATCCTCCCCATATATCTCCCATTTAATCATCACCTACCACTACTAAGCCTATTGAGTTTTGTGACTCTGCCAACTCTTTAGAGGAGTCCAAATCATCTTTTGATGAGAAGGATCATCAAGTGCAAATGCCTGTGAGACAAGTCACTTCAAAAGAAGTTCCTTTTGAAAGTTTTGCTGAATCAAAGATGAACAGATCTGATGAGAAAGATGAAATGATCTTCGAGCTTTTGAAGAAAGTAGATAAGATGGAAAAGCTCTTGGATAGAAGGTCTGGTATCATAAAGGACAAACTTTTGAAGTTGGATGAGAAGGAGAAAGAATTGAAAGAGCTGAAAGAAAAGTGTAAAGCTAAAAAGCCAAAGAAAGATAGAAAGATAAAGGAATTAAAGATAGGTCTTCAACATTCTAGGGATTAAGTCAGTAGTCATGTGGAAATCTTGAAATCTTGAGTAGTTTGTACATCCTTCTCAATTAAAGCTACAAGAAGAACTCACTACTGTATAAATGATCAAGGGTGTATATACTCCAAATGGCAAAACTAATCATAAAATCATTTCTTGAAAGTATGATAGTGATTGGAATATCTTCATGATTAAAAGGATCTCAAGGTTAGTTTAGTTCTTCACAAAGTACACTGCTCTGGTGAACTCCCGTAGATTCATGGTCTAAAAGAACTAGCCAACTTGGAGTTAATTAATCACAAGGCTATGTTCAGAGGGTATAAGTTTGAAGATATTTTAAAGTTATTCAAAAGGACAGACAACATCAAATCTCTTAAGGCTATCAGTATGAGGAAAGAAAAATCCTTCATTAAACCCTCTTGAGAAGAAGTAACATACCAAAGAGGTAGAGAAAGTTGTATTTCCAGAGCCGAAAGTAAAGCCCACTAAGTCTCTAAAAGGAAGATGGTGGTAGGCACTCACTCCTCCAAACCAATCTCAAATGTCTTCTATGATGAGAACACCTATGAGTTTATGATTGAAAGGAGGTGGGGAGGAAAGGAGGGTGCTGAGATTAGGTTGTTTAATGGATATGAGGTGAGATTTCTTGATGAATCCTACATCCACTACATTTACACTAGGCACTTCAGGGGAATTAACAACAAGCTTAGAGAAGCTGATATGCATTTCTTTCTCAAGTGTATCAAAATACCGAAGATAACCTATGATATAATTATAGCCAAGATAGAGCAAAAGAGCAAGAAGAAGAATCCTTTGCATCTGGGTATCATAGTAAAGTTAGAGGTTGATATGGAAGAAGCTCTATTGATTCATAAATGGGTTGTCAACTATGTCAATCTGGAACCCATTTCATCGAAGAAGCTGCCAACTAAATCCGTATAGTCCATGAGCCAAATGAAGATCCATGTGCTTAACAGAGAGAAGATGTCTAAAGCCAATGACTTTGTCAACATGATAAAGGGCATTCTGGATTCATCTCTTGTAGAACCACCAGTACCTCCCCTAACTACACAAGACCCAACAGAATATTCATAACCTCATCCACCATCAAACCCTTGAAGTACATAGGTTGTATAATCCTTAAGGGTAGTATTATTGGACCCTAAAAGAATCATACATGCAAATTCAAGAGGTGAGTTAATGGCTCTTCAGCTGGAAATCCCATAAGTCCAAGAACTAATACAGATGAAAAATCTGCTCAACAAAAGAAGACAAGTGTCGGCTATCCGCATTGGTATATGCGGATAACCATAGAACAAATGCTAACAAGTATCTATTCTTTCGCATTAACAAATGTGGACAACCGAACAAATACTGACAAGGATTTGTACTCCCCATTAACTAATGCGGATGCTCAGAAAAAAATGCGCCAAGTGTTTGTTCATCCGTATTTCTCAATGTTGATGACCAAACACCAATACGATAGAAGAATCAAGAAATGCTAATGAAGACCAACACATCCGCATTAATTAATTCGGATGAACAAAATAAATGTTGATAAAGACTTTTTGTACTTAGACTAATTTATAGTATAAGGGTAGTTTAGTATTTTTGTAAAGGCATCTTGTTAGCCTATATATAGAATAGAAAACCCCAGTTGTGGGTAGATTTGACAATTGGAATATTTTCTTAGTCGTATGTTACAAAAGGTTTCTTGCACTGTTTATTTCTAAAACCCTAGCATTCATTGTAACTTTTCACCGTCACTAATACAAGAGAATTTTTGAGTATTTCATGCATTTAATGTTCTATGCTTATATGCTTCTGGCATATAATCACTGTCTCAATCATCATATTCGATTCTAGCCGATTCATATCAATTGAGAATATCATTCTCGTCATCCAGTCAAAACATATACAAAAACGTATTCAAATGTTATGAATATGAAGAGCATGAACACTTTGCATATGAGTGTACCAAATGAAAGGACAAAAGGGAATAACAAGCATAGAAAACTAATTTGATAGAAAGAGCATGATGATAATATAGCCTTAATTTATACAATATGCAAGACCATACTAGAACTAAGAGGGTGATTGTTGAACTTAATCCTAATTATGGATTAGAAGTTAATTCGAGCTTAGTCTTAGATTAGTTGGTAATTAATTCTTAATCGGAGGTTGTCCGCTTCAATTTCACCAAAGTAGAGGTGCTAGGCGCTAATCGATCATACTTGGTCAAAGTTAGACCTAGGCGAGCCAAATCGTTCGGAGGTGTTCCGATAACAAGAAATGTAGGATTTTCCGATTCCAGCAACGAATTTTGACGTCGGTGACCGGAACGAGGGAGTAGGAAAGACAAGGTTGAGCTTTAGGTTTAAATGATTTAAATAAGTTTGGCTATTTAACATCTAACACCCTTAATATTCACCAATTTACAATATATCCCCCAAAATTTTAAATTAATACATAAAAAGCTTTAAATTAATTTTATATCTACACAAATTTGCATTATACACAAAAGTTTGATCGGATTAATTTTAATTTATCCTGATTAAGTCAGTACAACACCATTCTATTAGAGCCTAATGAGAGTCCCAATATTCTATATGTAATAAGTTGTAATTGGTTTTTCTACGATGTGACTTTTAACACTTGCTCAAAATTAAGTAAAACACTCCAACAACTCAATAACCAGTTGTGAATCTAATTAGAATTTATAGCCACCAATCACCTTGTAACTTTCGAATCGTATTAGGCAAGCCTTCTACTTCAAGCATCTCTTCATCTTTTTGAACTAAATCCTTACAAGTAACTTAAATTTAATCGTTAGCAATATTTTTTCAAATTTTCATCCTTCGTATAAGCACTCCACATGATAGGATCACAAATTTTGAATAGGAAAAAAATTAAGTGAAACTTATTAAACAAATTCTATTACAGTTCAAATACAAAAATAAATTTTTATGATAATTAGATGCAGGCTATATATTCATTGAAAACTAAAGGGTTTTGTTGATGTAGTAACATAGATATAAAAGTGAACAACTAAAAAAACATCAAAACGATATAAAAAACCAACCAATAAAAAAACTGATATAAAAACACTTAAACATAAAGAACATTTATCTTTCTACTTCAAGGAGTTGCACCTATTTCAGTTTACAATTTTAAAGGCACCCATCATCTTAATGTTGTTTGGGACACATCATTATGATATACATTAATGTAAACTAAGAATGTATACACTTGCACAAATAACATAAACGAATTACTTTTATACATTATTAAGAATACTTTTCATACTTTAGGTTAGGGTGGGCGGGGGCTAAGGGTGTTCAAAAATATCCGAATCCGAAACCGAATCCGAAATATTCGAAAATCCGAAATTCGGATATCCGAAATTTCAGATATCCAAAAATTAAGATATCCGAATTTCGAATATCCGAAATTTCGGATTCGGATTCGGATAATGATTTTGAGAACTTTCGGATATTTCGGATATCCGAAATATCCGAAATATCCAAAATATTCTTATAAAATTTTAAAAAATATTAAATATTAATAAATATTTTAGATATTTTGGATATTTTAATAAATACTTTGGATATATGAAATAAATTTCAATAAAATTTATTATATTGTTATAAAATTTATCAAATAATACATTTTTTTTAAATTCGGATATCTGAATCCGAATCCGAAATTTCAAATATCCGAAAATCAGATATCTGAAATTTTCGGATTCGGATTCGGATAGTAAAATTCACTATCTGAAATTTTCGGATATCCGAAAATGAACACCCCTAGTGGGGGCACTCACCATGAACCAACGCTGGGCAACAACGCATGTGCCTCCTCTACACCAAGTAATCCTCTTCTCATGGCATATACTCATTGTGTCCCGCACCCCTATATTACCGTTGCAACTACCCGTTACACCCCGCTAAATGGCTATTTTTTTAAAAGAATTTCTAGAACACTATAAATACAAACTAATTATCCTAAATTTTATATACCAAACAAACCGAACGTTTCTAGGTTTATATAGCCTCTAAACGAACCGAACATTTAGCGAACAGATCGTGAATCGTTCGGCGAGAAGTTTGTTTTTGTTTATTTGTTTAATAAATGAACGAATACAAACAAGAACTAATTCATTATAATTATGTTCCTTTAGTTAAGCGAACAAAGATGAAAAAGTTTGAATTCATTTATTTAACTTCTTGAACGTTTGATAATGTGTTCGTTAACGTTCATTTGTGTTTGTTCATTTAAAAATAACATTTGAGATACTTATATTAATTACTTATTTATATTTGATGGATATTAAATAATGTTTTTAATTATAAAATCAATATATAGTAGTTTGTATTTGTTTGTTTTAAGAAATTTCGTTTGGGTTTATTATCGTTCATGAATATTTATGTGCGTTATTTGCGATAAGAAAAAAGTGCTTGCAAAGCAAAGAAAAACGAAACACCGGACGAAAATAAACGATCTACAAATCAGAATAGGAGCATACACAATCAAAATGATCGATCAAACAACAAAGTATTGATGACTAATAAGTAATTTTTCTACCATTGTCGGTGTTTTTCGAAACTATACATAGTTTTAAGTTAACATATATAACCAACCAATTTTAAAAAAACGAAAAAAAATTAAACCAATTAAATGTGTAATTTTCTCATATAATATATTCTTTCATTCAATATTTGTCATTATGGAAAACCTCTAATCCTCATTATCACCGGTTGACCCGCTACCCCTTTTACCACGACAATCTTCCAAGTTTCTTCTATTTTAGTTAATTTTCTATCCGATTGTCTTCTAGTTACTTGTTCTTTTATTTGGTTGTCTCGTAGTTACTTCTTCGAAAACAAATCTTTTCACAAATCAATTAGAAAATCTCTAAAAAGCTAGAGATTTAAAGAGATAAATTACAATAAAAAATAACAACAAATAAGTGCACATAATTATAATCTATTAGTTAAAATCAAGACTTGAAGTCCCACTTAAAACCAATTACCACATCAGAAAGCAAACTTTCACAACAACACAAACACAAGAATTCAAATCAAATACATCAAAAACTAAGAAAAAATCACTAAGATCTAACACCTTTACTTCACTTTGTCGATGAATCAAGCTCTGGTACACTACTAAAAAACTTACACAACTAAAAAACCAGGGTTTCACCGACAAATAGTTTTTTAAGAACTCTATTAGTGATAACAAAGAAGAGTTTGGGCGGAAGATATGATTCAATGGCAATTACAAAGAAGACAAGAATATAAGCCAACATTTCAAACCCAGACCAAGCCACCCGAAAAAATATAAAACATTCCAGTTTTATATCTAAACTAAATTGGAAGGGTTAATTCTGAAACTATCATTTTAGTTAAAAACTTTCTTCAAATTGACCATTTAACTTGAATCGTCACAAAATGTTTCATCTAATCTAAAAACTGGTGGAGCCACCTCTATTTTGATGAAACAATAGTGGAACTTCTCATTTAATTACAACAATTATTAAAAAAGACATGTAACATATATTTTTAGTTTAATCACGGCCGTCTGCCCTTTTGACGGGTCAAATTATTATATAAACATTCGACTAATTTGAAACAACGACTCGTTTAAAAAAATTATATCTGTCACATAGACAAAAATAAATTTATCCTAATGGTATATATCAAATTTTCTAAAACATTATATTCTAAAACTTATAAAAGAAAAATAAAATATAAGTAAAATTATTTGTAACACCCGGTTATTTAAAAAAGACAAGAAATGAAGAATAAAAGAAAGAAAACAATAAAGTCCAAGTAGAGGGACTAAAAGTATCCAAAAGGAAAAATCTTTGAAAAGTTGGTGTAAAGGTGGGCATGGCCGCCCACCCTCCCTTCACATCACTCTTTCACTTCAGTTTTAGAGAGAGAGAAAGGAAAGAGAGCAGAACTTCGGGTTTTGAAGAAGGAGAAAAGAAGAAATCGAATTTAAGCTAAGAATTCATAGTTCTTAAGTGTTTATGACGGGTTTTATCCCGGTTATATGCTTACGTGCTTATGTGTTTGTCTATGTGCTCGGGTGTGTGTATTTGGTGGTGTTTTTAGGCGTTTGAACTTATTTGCAAGCGGGTTAGAAGGAAGAAACACCCAAGTTGCATGAGGTGAGTTTCTAGACCCCGGTTTCTACTTGTTTTAAGCATCTTTAGGGCTGAAAATGTATTAAAACGATTTTTAAATGTTTATGTATGTATACCCGTATGTATTATGCATGTTGGATGTTGATTCTTGAATGCTTATAGGTTGTTCGTGTTTAGAATAGCCATGTTAAGCTTAGAACAGATGAGTTTGAGGATTGGGTTTGAAAACATACTAGAAACCCGTTTTACAGAAGGTTCATGCGCCTAGATAAGGCTCATGCACCTGAAAATGCCTTAGAAGGATGTAAGTGTAATCCATGTGTCTGAACAGTAGCCCATGCGCCTAAAATTGCCTTAGAAATGTTTAAGTATAGCGCATGCGCCTAAACAGTGGTCCATGCGCCTAGAAATATTAGTCGGACGATGAAGTGTAGGGCCATACACCCCAATAGCGCCCATGCGCCCAAGAGGCCCATGCGCCTAAGTGTCCATGCGTCCGAATGGCCCATGCGCCTAAGTGTTCATACGCCCGAATAGTGCCCATGCGCCTAAATTATTCATGCGCTTAAGAGTTAAAGCAATTAAGTGTTGACTGATGCGCCTACATAGTAATGAAACGCCCAAACAGGGCTCATGCGCCCAAATCGTGTCAAAGCGCCTAAACACTTAGAATTTGTTATAGAATTCTTGGGAGTTTGTGCTCTTAGGGTTTTGACCGAGGTTTGACTAGTGCTTATTAATGATGGGTTTCATGCATGATTATGATTGCCTTATGATTGTTCCTTATTATATTATTGCTATTATTATTATTATTATTACTTATAGTGTGTGACGTTACGTGGTATGTTTATTATCGTAACGTAAAGTATATTGTAATAATAAAGAGAAAGAGCAATAATGAAAAGAAGAGGAACATTAATAAAATGTTAACAAGTCTTGCAAGCTTACAGGAGGTACACGACCATGTTGTCGTTAGCTCAACTGTGCTGCGGGTTAGCTACCCTATTATGCACACAGGGCCAGTCAATTGAGATTGGCAGGACCTTTGCAGCGTGTCCTGGGTGATTGGGTCGGTCTTGTATACACTAAACAGAACCCTTTCGAGGGATATAGATGACCCTTTCGAGGGATATAGATACCCTTTTAAGGGATATAGAAGGCCCATCACCAGTTTTCCACCGCGTATACAGTTTGGGGCATTGCTCATTGGTCCATACAGAAAGTGAAAGATAAAGATAAAAGATTACAGAAAATGCAAGGCATACAGTAAAGAGAACGAACAGTATTTGTTCATATAGTTAATGCGTGCTCGCATAAGTAGAGAGTTGTATTTTACAAAAAAGAGTATTTTCATATACAACATACAGAAAGTATTTTATTACTTTTAAAACTAGAACTCACTCAGCAACCCTGACTTTTATACATTTTCAATTGGCAGGTAATTATGGCTGAGGATGGCACAAGGGTGAAGCCTCTCGGCAGGGAAAGACTGACATCCATTCGTATTTTATGTGGTTGTTGTTTTGTAATGCAGTAAAACAATTCTTTTGTAATTAGTTAAACGATGATGTATTGCTCAATAATAGTGGTTTAAATGAAATGAATGGTTTTTGATAAATTATTTCCGCTGCTTAAGTTTGTATAATTATAATGTTTAATGTTTTAACTGCTGTGATTGACCAACTATGAGGTTTCCGGGAACGGGGCCTTACAAGTTTGTATGAGAGCCAAAGTTTAAGAGAATTGGGTTAAATAAACTGTTAAAACCTAAACTTAAACTGAAAATGGGACAAAAGGAGGGATGTCAGCCCAAGTAGCTACGTGCCATCAGGTGTGTCTTTTCTTAATGTTAACCGATATTACATGCGCATGTTATGTGACTTATGTGCTCTTAGTAAGTTTAGATACTGATTAACTCAGGATAGGAGATGCTTGGGGTACGAAGAGTAAAGTAAGTGGCTAATCACAACTGGCAACTGTAATTAGGGACTTACTATGCTTGACATAAACTGAGTGTACCTTGAATGACCGCGTTGGTGTTTGAATCTTATAGTATGCGTTTAAAGGATGGCTGGCGGCAGATTTTTGAAAGCCTCTCGTGGTGGAGGTCACGGTGCTGCTCCGCGACCCAAGAGAGGGAGACCCCGAGTTGAGAAATTGGTTCATGAAGAACCAGAGACCCCTCATCCGGAGGGTGGCGACGAGAGCGCTAATCTGAGAGCCTTAGTAAAGGAGGCTGTGGTGGAAGAGGTTCATCAAGTCATACAGATAATCTTACCGTCTGTAGTGACCGAAGTTATCAAGGCAGTACGGGAAGGGGATAGAAATGAGAGGAACATGTCCTCAGGAGGACGAGAGCAACCAGAGCCGGAAACGGTTCTCTCTGATGACGAGGAGGAGGAAGAAGAAGAGCCTGCACCGGAGGCGGCCCAAGGTTGTAACTATAGGGCGTTTATGAGATGCAAGACCCCTACTTTCGATGGAAACGACACTGCTGCGGCTGCTCACTGGTGGGTGAGGGAAATGGAAGCTGTTCTTGACATCAGTGAGTGCCATGAAGACCAAAACGTGAAGTTCGCTACCCACTCTTTGTGGACTCGGCTTTGTGCTGGTGGGAAAAAATTGTCCAAGCCGAGGGTAGCAGGGCCATTGGGAGAATGAGATGGCTTGAACTGAAGAAGTTAGTGATTGAGGAATTCTATCCTCATAGAGAGATGGACAAGATAGAAAGAGATTTCCTGCAACTGGAGGCGGGAACGATGACACACGAGCAGCACACCACTAAACTTAATGAAATGGCGTAGCTGGTGCCCGATCAAGTGACACCACTATCATGAAAGATTAAAAGATACATCTAGGGGCTGTGAGCGGATATCCGTAGGCATATGATCGTCGCCCGACCGTGCACTTTTAGGTCGGCGGTTGATTTGGCTGGTGGATTATATGATGAGTGCAAGGTGGTGGTGGCTGAGGTGAAGAAGACGAGTGGGGATGGAAGGAACAGGAATGGGAAGATATTTGGACGTGGTGGTTTTACTTCAAACAACAAGAAGGTGAAGGTGAACGACCGTGGAGTGTTGTCAAGATCAGGTGTGACATCCGTCACCACAAGGTTCGTCAATTAACGTGATTATCCGTTAACTTTTCCTTGATCGTTCATTCCTCATCTTTATTTACTTCTTGTATGGATATCATACTTGCTTTATTATCATTGTGCTTGTGTTTCTTTCGTGAATGTGTGCTATGCTTAAAACTTTTACAAAATTCATCACCATTATCACTAAAAATATCATTTTAAATAATATTATCGACATTAATAAAAACCATTTTTAAGTGCCAATTAAAATTAAATATATTTCTAACATCAATATAACAAACACCTTTAAAGTTGTTTTCAACCGAAACAAACTTTGAGAACTCGAGGCTAAGTGCAGGGACTAAAACCGACATTTTGCAAACTTGAGATGGGTATAAAAACCCCATTCCCAGTCATTCTCCTTCACTTCTTCTTCTTCTTCATTCTTCTCCACTTCACATCTTCTTCATCTTTGCACCAAAACCGCCCCGTTTCGTCTCGTTTTCGTCGTCTAGACTTCATCTACAACCTAGTCTACTCCATCCTTGCAGGTAGACGACCTTGGTTGTCCCTTTCTTGCTCGTTTTACTACTATCCATTTCTAGGGTTTCGGTATTCGGGTTCAACCCGAACACAAGAGGTCGTGTGGGGGCGTGTGATGTCTTTCTGCGTGTGCTTCTTGTTTATGTGTGTTTGTAATGTGTTTCTGGAAATCCTTGTTGTGTAAAACTCATGCTCGGGGCAGCCAAAGGCTGCTCTGCACTTCAGCAGTCGTGAACCTGCAGTTCAGGCGACTGCGTCTATCATGCGACTGAGCCGTGCGACTGGGTGAGTCGTGCGACTGAGTCAGGCGACTGAGTCGTGCGACTGGGGATGTCATGCGACTGAGTCGTGCGACTGGGGATGTCATGCGATTGAGTCGTGCGATCGAATGAATGTGTGCGATTGAGTCAATGCGGATGAATGATGTGTGCGATTGAGTCAATGCAGATGAATGTTGTGTGCGATTGAGTCATGCGACCGAATGGATGTACGCGATTGTGCCTGCGTCGCACGACTGAAGGCCAATCGTATAAATGAAGATTCAGTCGTACGAATGAAGCTGATTCATACGAATGAAGGTTGATTCATGCGTACGGAGGTTAAGTCGTGCGATTGGGTGTTGTGTGGTACGGTGGAATACCAGCTGTGCGGATGAAGGTCCAATCATATGAATGAAGCTGATTCGTACGGTTGAAGGTTGATTCGTACGAATGGAGTGTTTAGTTGAGCGTCTGGTCCTGTTGTGTGACTGATGATGCTGTGTGTGTGAATTCCATTCTTGAATGTCATTTGATGATAAGGTAACATCAATACAAGTGTCATTGCTTGACCACAAAGATTAAAGTCAACGCTATCAACATGCAGATACTATTCCAATTTAAATCAACCTAACATTTTACAATTATCAACAACCCATTTGGGACTACAAATATTTAACAAGTACTTTCTCTTATAACAATAGGATCTTTACACAGATGTCATTGGCAATGACAACTCCTTCTGGTACTTGGATCTACATATGATCTAATACGTGTGTCCGCTTGTGTGTGCTACCCACGACCAAACCGATACAACCCGAACCGACTGAATAATACTATGTACTTTATACATATCATTAATTCTTAACAATAACCATCAATAGGTGTTTGACCGTTTATTGCATACAACTGTTGGGAACTTTGATCATTCATACTTACCACTTAACAAGTGAGTTTCGTGGCCCCTTTTATGCTTATACTACTTTTCAAACATTTACAAACATGGGGGAAAAGTATGCTCACCCGTTTTCTATGCTATACAACATACATACAATTTACATACTTGGAATCAATGTGCTACTATTATGTGAGTACTTATCTCATACATGCTTGAGTCTGCTATGTGGTTCTTTCTTACAACCATTTAATTCCAGTGTGGAACCGACAGATAGGTATTGGTAGTACTACTTGGGTTGACACCCCCACCCTCAATGTCGGTATACTAGTTAGTACCAACAGTCGGTAAATATATTCCGACAAGATTCTTTGTGTACGTCGTTAGGTTTGGTTGTAAAGCTCATGTCATGTGATTTTGCATACTTATAACTATATTCTCGGTATTCCACATCATTTATACAACATCAATTACTTATTTACATTTAAACCTGCGAGCTCACCAACAATTTTGTTGACCATTTTAAGCATATCTTTTTAGGTGATCATGTTAATTGAAGATCTAGGTGTGCTGCCTTAGTGGAGACCCTAGGATGCATTTTGTGGCTAAACTTTGTCATTTTGAAAACATTTGTGTAATCTGTTTCGAACAACATTATACTTTGTAACTTGTTCTTGGGTTGTGGGAATTGCATACAATGTTATCATCTTTGTTATGTGAATCATTTAACATGTTTATGCTTATGGCTATGTTGTCATGAATATTGACTAAACACGACACAAGTCCCCTTGTTGTGGGGTGTCGTCATGACACGCTTGTCATCATTTATTATATTGCATCTCTATCGCTTACCATGTGTTATGACGATCCCGTCTCGTTACAACCCCGTGTTTCCGCTCTCAACGGGGGTGTGACATCGGGGTTGAGGAGGTGTGACAAATGTGGAAGGGAGCATACTAGTGAGTGTAGGATGGAGATGAACGTATGCTTCAGGTGTGACCAGCCTGGCCACATCACTAAGGACTGTAAGAAGCCGAGGGCAGAAAGCTCGGGAGTGGGAAATAAGAAGCCGGAGGAAGGAGGGCAGAGGGCAAGTGCTACAGCTTACACTATGACCGAGGAGGAAGCTAGAGCGGATCCTGATGTGTGTCAGGTATGTTTCTAGTAAACCAAATTTATGCCTCTGTATTGTTTGATTCCGGTGCTAGCAAGAGTTTCATTCGACTACTTTCTGTGCTAAGTTGCCTGTTAGTAGTAGAAAGGTTAGTACACCATTCGATGTAGAAACTGTTGTTGGTAAGTCCACTAGAATTACTGATGTGATAGAGGATTGTGCCATAGAACTAGAAGGTCATAGGTTTGCTGCTAGGTTGCACGTGATACCCCTAGGTGGATTTCATGTAGTACTAGGGATGGCCTAGTTAGCAACCTATGAAGCAAACATCGTGTGTCGCAAGAAAATGATTCGATTAGTTGCGCCCGATAAGAGTTTGGTTACAATTCATGGAGATCGCGTTACTACGATCCCAAAGATGATTTCGATGGCGGTGGCGGGGAAGTGCATAAGACGTGGATGTAGTGCCTACTTGGCCTACGTAAAAGATGTGGATGTGTCGGTACCACAATTATCCGAAGTACCAGTGGTGTGCGACTTTCCGGACGTATTCCCGGAAGACTTACCCGGTGCGCCACCGGATCGCGAGATTGAGTTCAAAATTGATTTGATACCCGGTGCTCAACCCGTTGCCAAGGCACCGTATTGGTTAGCTCCGACAAAAATGAAAGAGCTAATGGAGCAGTTGCAAGAGATGCTCGATAAGGGGTTCATTAGACCGAGTATCTCTCCCTCGGGTGCTCCGGTCCTGTTTGTGAAGAATAAAGATGGTAGCATGAGGATGTGCATTGACTACCGTGAGCTGAACAAGCTGACAGTAAAGAATCGATACCCCTTACCGAGGATTGATGATTGTTTGATCAGCTTTAGGGTGCCAGATGGTTTTCAAGGATAGATCTTCGATGTGGTTACCATAAGCTAAAGGTGAAGGAGCAGGATATCCCTAAAACAGCTTTTCGCACGCGCTACGGTCACTATGAATTCCTTGTTATGTCATTTGGTCTGACCAATGCGACAACTGCTTTTATGGAATTGATGAATAGAGTGTGTCGGCCGATGTTAGATAGATCAGTGATTGTGTTCATTGATGATATCCTGATCTACTCGAAGAGCAAAGAAGAGCATGCTGTACACATTCGGGAGGTGTTAGAGACCTTAAGAAGGGAGAAGTTGTATGCCAAATTCTCCAAGTGCGTGCTCTGGTTACGCAAAGTTCAATTCTTAGGTCACGTGGTAAATACCGAAGGGATTATGGTAGACCCTGCTAAGGTGGAGGCTGTAATGCAATGGAAATCTCCAACGACGCCATTCGAGATTCGTAGTTTCTTGGGGTTAGCAGGATATTATCGAAGGTTCATTCAGGACTTCTCCAAGATAGCCTCCCCGTTGACTAAGCTGACCCGTAAGGATGTAAAGTTCATGTGGGGTGAAGAGCAAGAAAGCGCTTTTGAGGAGTTAAAGACCAGACTGACCCAAGCCCCTATCTTGTCATTAATCAAAGGAAGCAAGGATTTGGTGGTATATTCAGATGCTTCTCACTCGGGGTTGGGTTGTGTGTTGATACAGCGAGGTAAGGTGATAGCCTACGCATCCCGACAACTGAAAGTGCATGAGGTTAACTATCCTACTCATGATCTGGAATTAGCCGCGGTGGTCTTTGCACTAAAGATTTAGAGGCACTATCTGTATGGGACGAAGTGCACCATTTTCACTGACCACAAGAGCTTGAAGTACTTCTTCAAGCAAAAAGATCCGAACATGAGGTAGAGAAGATGGTTGGAGCTCATAGAAGATTATGATTGTGAGATCCATTACCATCCGGGCAAGGCCAACATGGTGACCGATGCTCTTAGCCGAAAGGAGAGGCCCGAGCCAATTCGGGTGAAAGCATATCAACTGATTATGACCTCTGATGTAATGAAGCAAGTCAAAGAGTTTCAAGATGAGGCACTGAAAGAAGATCATCTTAACTCTGAAAGGATGAGAGGTCTGGTTGGGGAATTGGGTGAAAACACACTCGGTGTTAAAACTCGATTTGAACGAGTGTGGATTCCTCGTTTCGGAGATCTACGTGTGAGGATTATGGATGAAGCTCACAAGACTCGATACTCTATTCATCCTGGCGCCACAAAGATGTATCAAGATATAAAGAAAGATTATTGGTGGCCGGGTATGAAGCGTGACGTGGTGGAGTATGTGAGTAAGTGCCTTACTTGTTTGCAAGTGAAGGCCGAACATCAGAAGCCGTATGGGAAGATCCAACCTTTAGATATACTGGAATGGAAGTGGGAGCACATCACCATGGACTTCATCACGAAGCTGCCACGTACTCCGAAGGGGTACGATACCATATGGGTGATTGTTGACCGTCTGACGAAAAGTGCTCACTTCCTACCGATCCGCAAGACATATTCATCGGAGAGGTTGGTTGACCTGTTCATCAAGGAGATTGTAACTCGTCATGGTGTGCCGGTGTCCCTTGTGTCTGATCGTGATACCCGGTTTACCTCTAAATTCTGGAAGAAATTCTACGATGCCATGGGGACGAGGTTACATATTAGCATTGCTTATCATCCCCAAACTGATGGTCAGTCAGAAAGGACCATTCAGACATTAGAAGATATGCTTCGGGCATGTGTGATTGATTTTGGGGGAAGTTAGGATGACCACTTACCGTTAGCTGAATTCTCGTACAACAACAGCTATCATGCCAGCATTGGTATGCCACCATACGAGATGCTATACGGTTGGAGATGCAGAACACCCTTTTGTTGGGGTGATATTAGTCAAAAGGAATTGGGGAGCATCGAGGTCTTGAGGCTACGACTAAGAAGCTTGAGAAGATTAAAGCCTTCATGAAGGCAGCTAAAGATAGGTAGAAGTCCTATGCCGATAAACGACGCAGACCGATCAAGTTCCAGGTGGGTGACCCGGTTATGTTGAAGGTCTCACCTTGGAAGGGTATTATCCGATTCAGGAAGTGGGACAAGTTGAGCCCAAGATATATAGGCCCTTTCCGAATCAATTCTTGAGTAGGAGAAGTGGCCTATAGGTTGGAGTTACCAGATGAGTTAAGTGGGATTCACCCGACATTCCATGTATCTCATCTGAGAAAGTGTTTAGCTGATGAAGACATGATTGTTCCACTGGAGGATATTAAAATAGACGAAAGGCTCAATTATGTGGAGCAACCAGTGGCAATCATCGATCATAGAGAGAAGAGACTGAGGAATAAAGTGGTTCCCCTTGTGCGTGTACAGTGGAAGTATAGGAAGGGATCCGAATCTACATAGGAAACTGAGGAGGAGATGAGGCAGCATCATCCTCGTCTGTTTGAGGAATAACAGGTTTCAGGGACGAAACCTATATAAGGGGGGTGGACTTGTAACACCCGGTTATTTTAAAAAGACAAGAAATGAAGAATAAAAGAAAGAAAAGCAATAAAGTCCAATAGAGGGACTAAAAGTGTCCAAAAGGACAAATCTTTGAAAAGTTAGTGTAAAGGTGGGCATGGCCGCCCACCCTCCCTTCACATCACTCTTTCACTTCGGTTTTAGAGAGAGAGAGAAAGGGAAGAGAGCAGAACTTCAAGTTTTGAAGAAGGAGAAAAGAAAAAATCAAATTCAAGGTAAGAATTCGTGGTTCTTAAGTGTTTATGACGGGTTTTATCCCGGTATATGCTTATGTGCTTATGTGTTTGTGTATGTGCTCGGGTGTGTGTGTGTGTGTTTGGTGGTGTTTTTAGGTGTTTGAACTCATTTGCAAGCGGGTTAGAAGGAAGAAATACCCAAGTTGCATCAGGTGAGTTTTTAGACCCCGGTTTCTACTTGTTTTAAACATCTTTGGGGCTGAAAATGTATTAAAACGATATTTAAATATTTATGTATGTATACCCGTATGTATTATGCTTGTGGATGTTGATTCTTGAATGCTTATAGGTTGTTCATGTTTAGAATAACCATGTTAAGCTTAGAACAGATGAGTTGAGGATTGGGTTTGAAAACATACTAGAAACCTGTTTTACAGAAGGTTCATGCGCCTGAAAATGCCTTAGAAGGATGTAAGTGTAAAACATGCGTTTGAACAGTAGCCCATGCGCCTAAAATTTCTTTTGAAATGTGTAAAAATGTTTAAGTATAGCCCATGCGCCTGAACAGTGGTCCATGGGCCTAGAAATATTAGTCGGACGACTAAGTGTAGGGCCATACGCCCCAATAGCACCCATGCACCCAAGAGGCCCATGTGCCTAAGTGTCCATGCCTCTGAATGACCCATGCGCCTAAGTGTTCATACGCCGAAATAGTACCCATGCGGCTGAATTATTCATGCGCCTAAGAGTTAAAGCAGTTAAGTGTTGATTGATGCGCCTACATAGTAATGAAACGCCCAAACAGGGCTCATGCGCTTAAATAGTGTCAAAGCGCCTAAACACTTAGAATTTATTACAGAATTCTTGGGAGTTTGTGCTATTAGGATTTTGACTGAGGTTTGACTAGGGCTTATTAATGATGGGTTTCATGCATGATTATGATTGCCTTATGATTGTTCCTTATTATTATTATTGCTATTATTATTATTACTTATAGTGTGTGACTACGTGGTATGTTTATTATCGTAACATAAAGTATATTGTAATAATAAAGAGAAAGAGTAATAAAGAAAAGAAGATGAACATTAATAAAATGTTAACAAGTCTTGCAAGCTTACAGGAGGTACACGACCATGTTGTATTTAGCTCAACTGTGCTGCGGGTTAGCTACCCTATTATGCACACAGGGCTAGTCAATTGAGATTGGCAGGACCTTTGCAGCGTGCCTTAAGTGATTGGGTCGGCCTTGTATACATAAAAAAGAACCCTTTCGAGGGATATAGATGACCCTTTCGAGGGAAATAGATGACCTTTTTAAGGGATATATATGGCCCAACACTAGTTTTCCAACGCGCATACAGTTTGGGGTATTGCTCATTGGTCCATACAGAAAGTGAAAGATAAAGATAAAAGATTTCAGAACATGCAAGGCATACAGTAAAGAGAACGAATAGTATTTGTTCATATAGTTAATGTGTGCTCGCATATACAGTACAGAGTTGTATTTTACATAAAATAGTATTTTCATATACAACATACATAAAGTATTTTATTACTTTTAAAACTAGAACTCACTCAGCAACGCTGACTTTTATACATTTTCAGTTGGCAGGTAATTATGGCTGAGGATGGCACGAGGGTGAAGCCACTCAGCAGGGAAAGACCGACATCCATTCGTATTTTATGTGGCTGTTGTTTTGTAACGCAGTAAAACAATTCTTTTGTAATCAGTTAAACGATGATGTATTGCTCAACAATAGTGGTTTAAATGAAATTAATGGTTTTTGATAAATTATTTCGACTGCTTAAGTTTATATAATTATAATGTTTAATGTTTTACCTACTGTGATTGACCAACTGTGAGGTTTCCGGGAACGATGCCTTACATTATTTCAATTACTAGAAATAAAAAACTTCACACATTAAACTAGGGGTGTTTAAAAATATACGAATACGAGAATCTAATCCGAAAATCCAAATTTTTCAGATATCCGAAAATTCGGATTCAGATTCGGATTCGGATAGTGTTTATCAAAAGTTTCAGATATTCGGATATCTTATTAGCCAATAACTAAAAAATATTTATTTTTATTTTTTCAAATTTTAAATATAGTTTTACTTAGATTGAGATTTTTTAGTGTATATTGTGGCTTTTATGATATGAGTTGGTTTTTATATTATTTTTATAATATTATGTCTAATTATTGTAAAAAACTAAAAAATTAAAAAAAAATAATGAATGTCAAATATCCGGATGACCATCCGTATCCTTATCCGAAATTTCGGTTATCCGGATTTCGGATATGGATAGTGATTTCCACTATTCGATATTTTTGGATATCCGACTTTGAACATCCTTACATTAAACAAAATCTGTATTTTGATTGTGGCCTTATTCTAATTTGAGTTTTACATATAATTATAATGCATACACACAAACATACAAATATATTTTAATTTTGTAAATACCACTCCATATATGTGGCTTAGTATATACAAATATTTAATGTATATTTATAAATACTGGACAATTGACTTGATAAAAAATTAAACCATAAATCTAACATAAAAACGCTAAGCCGATATGCGGTATTTTTCGAACAAAATTATCATTAAAACACATGATTATCCTATGAGATGTGACTTTTTTGAAGACATGAAAACTTGAGAACTAAGTTATTAATTATCTTTTTTTTTGTAAATTTAAATCAGGTAGCATATTAGAGTGCAGGGCTGTTAAAATGGTAGGTGCTAAAGATCATTTGCCAATCGCTTAAAGTTTGCTCTAAAAAAGCCTGTTCGAAAAATACTCAATAATTATTTTGCTCAGTTGTAAGCTAGTCATTTGGCTTGGTATGCTTTGCAAACAAATCAAGCACGAGCAACAATCCGTTCGGTTCGGTTCATCTTGTTAACAAATACAACCCTATTTTAACCAAAACAAATACATTGAGATACTTTATTTAAGGTCGTTTCGTCAGTATTTAATTGAAACTTAGCGTGGAAAGTATAATTCAAGTGGGCATTTTGAAGAAGTTTTTAATGGTATATAATTTATTTATGATTTATGATTTTTTATAATTATTATAATTATTTAATTGTTACTATTTCTATGCTTAGGGAGTATTATGTTTTATATTTGTTTAGTTGAAGGTGGTCGAATGTAAACATGGGTTTTGCAATAAAATATTCATTGTGAGCGAATCATATCTGTAAAAATGTAGAGTAGAACAGATGGACCAAATGTTTGTATTTTGTAAAAAAAATACTGTTTTTTTTTTAATTTGCAGACTACAAAAATAAGTTGTAATTAAAATAAACCTAATTTTTAACTTTAAAATATACTCCAACATTAAATTAAGGCCTGAAATATTTATTTTGTTTTAGCCTTGGATTGGTAAAGCGAGCTCTGATTAAAAGAATGCTAAAAGCATATACTTGATTATCTAACTCCTTTAAGAGAAGAGTTTGAAATACATATTTAATGATTTTCATTGTGACCACCTATCAGCATAATTGGTTCAGTCCTGATTACTCACACGAACACACACTCTCAAGAAAGTGAATACGTACAAAGCTTCTGATAATATGTAAGTTCACTTACAAAAAACAAGCCTAGTTAATTTATAATGAAAAAACAAACCTAAAACCTATCAAACATGGGATACATGAAGTAACAAACAAGCAATTGAAATCATAATTAATAATAAGCTAAATAAAGACTACCAAGTCTTTCATAACCACGTCCAAGTTGATTATGGATGACTAATTCGTGTGTCGACCATAACCTTTCTGACTTAAAATATTATAATTGTTTATATATCTGTATATTATATAATTCACTCAAACAAAATATTATATAAGGGTATATATAACTTTGCATGACAGTTAAGCACTAACTGCTAACCGTCACCTTTCTCATGCATATATATGGTTGTAAAAACACAATCGTAGACTAATTAATAGGTTACTACAATTATCCAAAGATTCAAGTTTTACGTAAGATCAAGAAATTAAATCATCATAACTAGTTTAATTAAGTAACATAAAATAACCCCCACAAGAAATCATATAATTGTGAAGGAATAACATGAGATCATACATAAAAGGACATATAACTTAATAAAGAACACAATATTGTTCTAATTCATGTATATATTATGCAGTTGGATATGAGGCCGTCTTCGCAATGCCGCAGAGTCCCTCCTGAGCGTCAACATCTCTTTGCATTCGAATATACCCTTCCTCTCCCCAAGTTTTACCCCATGAGTTCTTCACAAGCCAATACTTGGTGCCATCATCATCCGTCCCGTATCCAACTACTGTAACACCATGGTCTAGTTTGGTTCCACATTCTCCTGTGAAAACACCACTTTGGTAATGTTGGAAGTCTAATCCACCGGCATCGATGGCTACAGAAACTGGTTGCATAGCCACAGCCTTGACCAATGCTGCTTCATTGTTCGCAGGCACATCTTCGTATCCGGTGATCTTAGCAGCATTTGACGATTCTTTTTTCGTGCTACATGTCCCATCAGTTCCTACATACGGATAATCAGCCTCTGATGTTATGCCGCCGTTTTGTATGATAAATTTGAAGGCCTCATCCATAATGCCACCATGACAACCATTATTTTCACCGTTGGTGTCACAATCAATTAGTTGTTGCTCTGATAATGATATAAGTTTGCCTGTAGACAATTGATGTATTCCTTCTACTGCTGCTACTGCTGAGAAAGCCCAACATGAACCTGTATAACATATAAAAAGTAATTAGACCCGAAATTGACATGGTATATATGTGTTTAGAGAATAACAATTTGGTTACTTACCACACTGGCCTTGATCCTTCACTGGCGTCACTGCCCCTTTCTTCCTCCAGTCTAGTGTAGATGGAACTGATGTCAAATTCTCGTACCTAAAACCAGTAGTTCTAGGCGCAACTGAACCTGCTTAAAGCCGTTGTGCGACGCCCTGAATTCCTCATTCGTCATGTCAGTATATGCATTGATGCCAAGCTTGTAAGACTTGTCCCCCTCACTATTGAACGCCTTTATGCGCTCAAGGTTAGCCTTGAATATCTTAAAGCGCATTTCCTTTTCGGTTGCATCTTTGTAAACGCGTCCATGGTGAGCCATCCACTGCTCGTGTTTCTCCACCAAGGACGCGTTTTGAAGGGAGCGTGAAGTGGCTTCCATACTTAATACTCCCACAAGGAGAAGTACTACAAAGCCCAACGTCCTAATAGCCATCTCTTGCTAGCTGCAATAGATTAATAAATTGTTAGCTGATAGTTGTAGGGTGATGCATGAAAAAGGAGATTTATAGAACTATTTATAGATGACTGTTTTGGATATTTATTGCATTTTCTAGGAAGCTAGTGGGATTTCCGTGCAAAAAGGTTTATTCTAATCAATTGTGATGAGTTTGCATGATTGTCGCAAGGACAAATTACATATCTATTTTAGTTTCTCCCATTATTTTCTTTATAATCTATCTTTTCTTTTTTCGGTAACCATTTGTACAATTTGTGTTGTTATATTGATTAAATAATAACTATTATATTTAATTCGTACTCAAATGTAAACGAAAATCTTGATTAATTCTTTGTCCCATATAGGACGAAGATTAACCTTAAAATGAGTGTATGAGTGATCCACCCACCCTACTTTGCAAATAGCTACGTAATATGCAAAGGATTTTGCTATTGGAAAATTTCTACACACTTTTACAACATATTTTGCTACAAATTTTCTTACGACGGTATTTACGCCATAAATTCATCATGATAGGCATAATTTAAATGAAAACTGATATTTGACATTTAAAGCAGATTTGGTTTTGTTTTTTTAAGGTGATGTTGTTTCTTTCTAGATATTTCAGTAATATAATTATTTTTAAACTTATTTTGTTTTTGTGTTATAGTTTTTAGTATATTGTTTTATAAAATTACGAACATTGTGACATATTTACTTTAACTTGTGTTTCGACATACATAACAATCATCTAAGAGTGAGTTATGCCAATATAATTGATTTTTAATATCTTTCTTTTAATACAATTTTCCCTTAATCACTTTTTATGTATAATATTTTATAAAATTTCGAGTATAAGTTATAATTATATTAAATTGCATTCAAGTTTCAATATACCTTTTTATTTAAAGTTGATTAGTTTCTTACAATTTAGTTAGAGACATCAAATGTTCAAGTCTCTCTCTCAACTTTTTTTAAGTTTTTTATGAATTACCAAAAGACGTTAACGCAACGTTAATTTATTTTCTTTTGCCAAAGCTTGAGTTGGAAAAGGTTGTTCCAATAACATCAATGCTGCACCACACGGGTAAGCCCTGGTTTGTTTTAAATTGCTTGTCTAAGATATTTATATAGTTAATTTTTTTAAGAACCCGGTCTTGTCGTAGAAGAAAGCTCATTCCAATTAAATGACACCACTTGCGGAAGAATGTTGTTCATTTTAATTAAATTAAATACCACCGACTCTTGTTACAAACCGGACAATTTTGTAACAATAGGTTTTCTGTCCAAAAAGAACACAATCATATTTACACACATGTATCGACTTCAGGGCCGGCTCTATAATGTAAATTGTGACCCCACATGCTTGGGGCCCCTAAAATTAAGGGGCCTCATTTTTAAAAGAAATAAAAGCGGGTTTTGGTATTTTATGAGTCAATGGAATTTGAAACGGGAATAATACTTGATAGTTGAGTCCCCATTAAAATTTTGATTATTTAATATGTTATTAAAGAAACTCAACCACACAATTCACAAAACAAACACATTTCCTAAGTTCCTTCTTCGATCAATTTGATAGACATCGGGTAACTTTTTTTGCCTTTTTTTTCAAAAAATCAACTATCAAGTAGTCAGTATATCAAATTTTCTTTGATTTATTGCTTTTGTTCAAAGAAATTTGATTAGATTGATTTTGTTTAAATTTTATTTTACAAAATGGCCTTATTTTTTTTGTTCAATTGGCCCTCCAAAAAACGTTGAGCCGATCCTGATTGACTCGTGCCCTAAACCTGCCACACCCCGACCAACGGCAAGGAAAGAAAACTTAGTACAATCAGGATATAATCCTAATTGAACTTCCTCTAAACCTCAAAATCATCTCGGACACCGCTAGTCTCTTCCATAACATCTTCGATGGCGTTAGCCATTTCATTTGTTGGCTCAACATCATCTACAACTACAACTTCAGGAATTAAACTTTTACCATGATAGATCCAATCCTTGTACGTCCGACACATGCCCCATATGTCTAAATGATATTTCATTTTAACCTGTCCTAATAATTAGGTATTTTGACATTTCCTACACGGACATCTAATTAGGCCATATTTGTCGACATGTTTTTCATTCATTTCGATAAAAGAGTTGAGTCCTTGCTCAAACTATGGTGATCTACGCTTCGGATTAAGAAGCCACTGCAATATAATTTAGGATTTAAGTGGATGAATATTTATCCAGAATAAGGCAACAGATATAGAATTTTAAAGAGTAGGCTGCTATACCCACTTTTTGAATATCTTATCTCATATATAAATATGTATTACATCATTAGGTGTGAACCTCCATACATTTGCTTGCAAGACTTTTTACGTTCATTCATTCGTTAATGCATGCATTCATTCATCATGTTCCTCTTTCATTATCTTTCACTTTATGTTACATAATACTTTCGGTTCATTCATTAACATAACTCGTAAAGCCATGGAAAGATAAACATTCATCATCATAGGAACATAACATAACATACCATACATACATCATCACAGGGCATCATACATACATAACATACATCATGCATAATCATGCAACATCATCATCATCATAATCATCATCATCATCATTCATAACATGCCCATCATTCTATTTATGACCTTAAAAGTCAACTTATAGTCCCCCAGGGATTTCCCAAGTCAAAGCCTACTTTACACATTTTCTCAAAAAAACATAACAATATTCTAAGTCCTAGGCGCATGGGCACTATGCAGCCGCATGGACACTATTCAGGCGCATGGAAAAACACTTAGGCGCATGGGCCATTTTCAGGCGCATGGGCACTATTGGTGCGTATGAACACTTAGGCGCATGGGCACTTGGGCGTATGGGCACTATTGGTGCGTATGAACACTTAAGCGCATGGGCCACTTAGGCGCATGGGCACTATTGGTGCGTATGAACACTTAGGCGCATGGACCACTTGGGCGCATGGGCACTATTGGGGTGCATGGCCCTACACTTAGTCATCTGACTAACATTTCTAGGCGCATGAACAACTGTTCAGGCGCATGGGCTATACTTAGACTTTTCTAAGGCAAATTTTAGGCCCATGGGTTACTGTTTAGGCGCATGACTTACACTTGATTCTTTCTAAGGCAATTTCAGATGTATGAACACTTATCTAGGCGCGTGAGCATTCTGCAAACATGTTTCTAGGATATCTTCCATCCTAATCATCGAACCCATATGTTCTAAGCATAATGTGGCTATTCTAAACATGAATAATTTATAAACATTCAAGAACCAACATTCAACATACACATTACATACGGGTAAACATGCACAAGCTTGTAAAAATCATTTTAATACGTGCAGCCCCAAAGATAGTTTAAAACATGTAAAAAGCAGGGTCTAGAACTCACCTGGTGCAACTTGAGTGTTCACCTTTTAACCTGCTTGCAATGAGTTCAAACGCCTAAAAACAACCCCAAAACACACACCCGAGCACATACACGAACACATAAGCACATAAGCATGTAACCGGGATAAAACCCAACATAAAAACATAAAAACCTCGAATTCTTACCTTGAATTCGCCCACTTCTTCTTCTTCTTCCTCTGCAACAACCGAGAGTTTTCTCTGCTCTCTCTTTCTAAAACCGAAGAAGATGGTGATGTGAAAAGAGGATGGGCGGCCATGCCCACCTTTTACACCAACTTTCAAAGATTTGTGTCCTTCTTACACTTTTAGTCCATCCACTTGAACTTAATTGCCTTTCTTGTTTTTATTCTTTATATCTTGATTTGTAAAAATAGCCGGGTTTTACAAGTCCACCCCCCTTATATAGGTTTCGTCCCCGAAACCTGTTATTCCTCGAACATATAAGGATAATGCTGCCTCATCTCCTCCCCAGTCTCCCATGTAGACTCGGATCCCTTCCTGTGCTTCCACTATACATGCACAAGAGGAACCACTTTATTCCGCAGCCTCTACTCTTTATGATCGATGATTGCCACTGGTTGCTCCACATAATTGAGCCTTTCATCTACTTCGATATCCTCTAGTGGAACAATCATGTCTTCATCAGCTATACACTTTCTCAGATGAGACACATGGAATGTCGGATGAATCCCACTTAACTCATCCGGTAATTCCAACCTATAGGCCACCTCTCCTACTCGAGCAATGATTCGGAAAGGGCCTATATATCTTGGGCTCAACTTGCCTCGCTTCCTGAATATGATAATTCCCTTCCAAGGTGAGACCTTCAACATAACCTGGTAACCCACCTGGAACCCGATCGGTCTGCGTCGTTTATCGACATACGACTTCTGTCTATCTTTAGCTGCCTTCATGAAGGCTTTAATCTTCTCAAGCTTCTCCGTCGTAGCCTCGATTACTTCGACGCTCCCCAATTCCTTTTGACCAATATCACCGCAACAAACGGGTGATCATGGAATTTCTTCAAGAATTTAGACGTAAACCGGATGTCACGATCAGACACAATGGACACTGGTACACCATAACGAGTTACAATCTCCTTGATGAACAGGTCACCCAACCTCTCGGATGAATATGTCTCCTGGATCGGTAGGAAGTGAGCACTCTTCGTCAAGCGGTCAACAATCACCTATATGGCATCGTATCCTTTCGGAGTACGTGGCAGCTTCGTAATGAAATCAATGGTGATGTGCTCCCACTTCCATTCCGGTATATCCAAAGGTTGGATCTTCCCATACGGCTTCTGATGTTTCGCCTTCACTTGCAAACAAGTAAGGCATTTGCTCACATACTCCACCACGTCACGCTTCATACCCGGCCACCAATAATCCTTCTTCATGTCTTGGTACATCTTTATGGCACCGGGATGGATAGAGTATCGGGTCTTGTGAGCTTTGTCCATATTCTTCTCACGTAGATTCCCGAAACGAGGAATCCACACCCGTCCAAATCGAGTTTTATCACCAAGTGTGTTTTCACTCAATTCCCCAACCGGACCTCTCATTCTTTCAGAGTTTAGAGGATCTTCTTTTAATGCCTCATCCTGAAACTCCTTGACTTTCTTCATTACGTCAGAGGTCATGATTAGTTGGTATGCTTTCACCCGAATCGGCTCGGGCCTCTCCTTCCGGCTAAGAGCATCAGCCACCACGTTAGCTTTGCCCGGATGGTAATGGATCTCACAATCATAATCCTTTATGAGCTCCAACCATCGTCTCTGCCTCATATTCAGGTCCTTCTGCTCAAAGAATTGCTTTAAGCTCTTATGGTCGGTGAAGATGGTGCACTTCGTTCCATACAGATAGTGCCTCCAAATCTTTAGTGCAAAGACCACGGCCGCTAGTTCCAAGTCATGAGTAGGGTAGTTAACCTCATGAACCTTCAGCTGTCAGGATGCGTAGGCTATAACTTTTCCTCTTTGCATTAACACACACCCCAATCCCGAGTATGAAGCGTCTGAATACACCACTAAATCTTCGCTTCCATCGGGTAACGTCAAGACAGGAGCTTGAGTCAACCTCGCCTTCAATCCTTCGAATGCCTTCTCCTAAGCCTGACTCGATACAAACTTTACATCCTTCCGGGTCAACTTAGTCAGTGGAGAAGCAATCTTAGAGAAGTCTTGGATAAGTCTTCTATAGTAGCCTGCCAAACCCAAGAAACTACGAATCTCGGATGGCGTCTTTGGAGACTTCCATTGCATCACTGCCTCTACCTTAGCCGGGTCCACCATAATCCCATCGGGATTCACCACATGACCCAAGAACTGAACTTCACGCAACCAAAACGCACACTTGGATAATTTTGCATACAACTTCTCCCTTCTTAATGTCCCCAGAACCTCTCGAATGTGACCGGCATGCTCAATCTCACTTTTCGAATAAATCGGGATATCATCAATGAACACAATCACCGATTTATCCAACATAGGCCGACACACACGGTTCATTAGATCCATAAAAGCAGCTGGCACATTGGTTAATCCAAACGACATAACAAGGAACTCATAATGACCGTAGCGCGTGCGAAAATCTGTTTTAGAAATGTCCTGGTCCTTCACTTTTAGTTGATGGTAACCAGATCGAAGATTTATCCTCGAAAACCAACTAGCACCTTGGAGCTGATCAAACAGGTTGTCTATTCTAGGTAGGGGGTATCGGTTCTTCACCGTCAACTTCTTCAACTCTCGGTAGTCAATACACATCCTCATACTACCGTCTTTCTTCTTCATAAATAATACTGGAATACCCCATGGAGAGATACTCGGTCTAATGAACCCCTTGTCCAACAGTTCTTGCAACTGCTCCATTAACTCTTTCATCTCAGTTGGAGCCAACCGGTATGGTGCCTTGGCAACGGTTGAGCACCGGGTATCAAGTCAATTGGAACTCAACCTCGCGATCTGGTGGCACACGGGTAAGTCTTCCGGGAATACGTCCGGAAAGTCGCGCACCACTGGTACTACGGATAATTGCGGCATTGACGCATCCACATCTTTTATGTATGCCAAGTAGGCACTACATCCGCGTCTCATGCACTTTCCTACCACCGCCATCGAAATCACCCTCGGGATTGTCGTGACGCGATCACCATAAACCGTCACTCATTTCTGTCAAGCGTTGTCAATCGGATCATCTTCTTATGACACATGATACTTGCCTCACAGGTTGCTAACCAGTCCATCCCTAGTACTACATCAAATCCTCCTAGGGGTATCACGTGTAACTTAGCAGCAAACCTATGACCTTCTAGTTCTATGGCACAGTCCTCTATCCCTCAGTAATTCTAGTGGAATTATCGATAGCAGTTTCTACATCGAATGGTGCACTGACCTTTCTACTACTAACAAGCAACTTAGCACAGAAAGTAGTGGAAATAAAACTCCTGCCAACACCATAATCAACCAATACAGATGCATAAGTTGGTTTGCTAGAAACATACCTGAAACGACATCGGGATCAGCTCTGCCCTCCTCCCCGGGTCATGGTGTAAGCTCTGGCACCTGCTCTCTGCCATTCTTCCTTCAGCTTCTTCTTCGTCCCAGAGCTCTCCGCCCTCAGCTTCTTACAGTCCCTCCTCACGTGACCTTCTTCACCACAAGAAAAGCACCGCCTCATATCGCAGTTCTTCGCTACGTGTCCGGTCCTTCCACATCGGAAACAGACATTGCTCCCCAATCTACATTTCCCGGGGTGCCTGCGTCCACACTTATCACACCTGTTCAACCCCGCAATTCCAGTCGTCATCATTGTGCCAAAACTCTCGTCCCATGGCTTCTTACAGTCTCTAGCGATGTGGCCAGGCTTACCACACCTGAAGCATACATTCATCCCAATCCTGCACTCACCGGTATGCTCCCTTCCACATCTGCCACACTTCCTCATCCCCGCACCGGATGAAGCTACACACCAGTTATGCGTCCTGGCAACCTTTTTATATGGGGTGTAACCCCCATATTCGACCCGCTTTCCGTTGCAGTTCTTGCCATTGCTACCCTCCTTGTTCATTTCCATCGCGGTCGTCTCCTTTACCGCCTTAATTACCTCAGTCATTATACCCAGACGAATCGTCTGCATGGCCCGTTGAACTCCCTCGACAACGGCCTCTGTCAACTGGGTCCTCAGACTAGCACTATCTTCACCGGTTTCCGGGTGATGGATCTCAGGCTCTTTGACTGCTACTTCAGCAGCCCTAGCCATACTTCTTGTGACACGCGGTCCAGCACCACGTCCATCACAATCTTCACCTGACGAAACTTTTGAAGATCTACCACCGACCATCCTCAAACTCACACTGAAAGATTCAAACACCAGCACGGTCACTCGAGGGAACAGCTCAGTTTATGTCAAGTATAGTAAGTCCCTAATTACAGTGGCCAGTTGTGATTAGCCACTTACTTACTCTTCATACCCCGAGCATTACCTGTCCTGACTACCTCAGTATTAAATCTACATACAACACATAACCATATACCATGCGCACATAAACCGGTTAACATTACGAAAATAGCTGATGGCACACAGCTACTCAGATTGGCATCCCATTACCATTCCGTCCCATTTTCAGTTTAAGTTAAGGTTTATTTTGAAAATTTACCGATTTCACTTAAACTTTTGCTCTGATACCAACTTGTAACGCCCCGTTCCGGGACGCTTACAGCTGGTGATTCGTCGCACGTAAAAAATATACTTTACATTATTCATCAAAACATTGCAGCGAAAAATATAAAACAAGTGGCATTTCGTTTCATCTTAAAAACTTTTGCAAAACAATGCATCATTCGTTGGCTACAAAATTATATCGTTGTATTACATCACAAAAGCCTTAATTAGATAGATGCCATCCAAAAGAGCTGAGCAGCCGCCACGTGCCATCCCCAGCAACGTTTACCTGCCAACTGAAAACGTATAAAAGTCAGCGTTGCTGAGTGAGTTCTAGTTTTATAATAAAACATACAAAAAACCGTTATTTATTTCTTTTCAAAGCCCATACTATACGTTTCATTCATTCGTGATCATACATCATACGTACATACAGATAATATCATTATTATCTTCCATTACGTTCGTTAGTCATCGTTCATTCATTACATCTGGTGACATGTACAATATCCCGAAATTATGCACGAAGCTGGTTACTGGGCCTGAGGTCTATCATAGACCCCGAACATTGTGCACGAAGCTGACTCCGGTACCTGAGGCAGGCACATTCACCGTTCATCTTTTCGTTTTATTTCGGATCAATGCCATAGGCTATACCCGAACATTGTGCACGAAGCTGGTTACTGGGCCTGAGGTCTTTTATAGACCCCGAACATTGTGCACGAAGCTGACTCCAGTACCTGAGGCAAGCGGCAAGGATCCCATACGTGTGGTCAATCACAAGGATTGGACCCCAGTGTGCATCCTTCTAGGGTAGCTAACCCGCACATAGTTGAGCTAACACCCTTCATTAGGTGTGAACCTCCATACATTTGCTTGCAAGACTTTTTACGTTCATTCATTCGTTAATGCATGCATTCATTCATCATGTTCCTCTTTCATTATCTTTCACTTTATGTTACATAATACTTTCGGTTCATTCATTAACATAACTCGTAAAGCCATGGAAAGATAAACATTCATCATCATAGGAACATAACATAACATACCATACATACATCATCACAGGGCATCATACATACATAACATACATCATGCATAATCATGCAACATCATCATCATCATAATCATCATCATCATCATCATTCATAACATGCCCATCATTCTATTTATGACCTCAAAAGTCAACTTATAGTCCCCCAGGGATTTCCCAAGTCAAAGCCTACTTTACACATTTTCTCAAAAAAACAGAAAAATATTCTAAGTCCTAGGCGCATGGGCACTATGCAGCCGCATGGACACTATTCAGGCGCATGGAAAAACACTTAGGCGCATGGGCCATTTTCAGGCGCATGGGCACTATTGGTGCGTATGAACACTTAGGCGCATGGGCCACTTGGGCGTATGGGCACTATTGGTGCGTATGAACACTTAGGCGCATGGGCTACTTGGGCGCATGGGCACTATTGGTGCGTATGAACACTTAGGCGCATGGGCACTATTGGGGTGCATGGCCCTACACTTAGTCATCCGACTAACATTTCTAGGCGCATGAACCCCTATTCAGGCGCATGGGCTATACCTAGACTTTTCTAAGGCAAATTTTAGGCGCATGGGTTACTGTTTAGGCGCATGACTTACACTTGATTCTTTCTAAGGCAATTTCATATGTATGAACACTTATCTAGGCGCATGAGCATTCTGCAAACATGTTTCTAGGATATCTTCCATCCTAATCATCGAACCATATGTTCTAAGCATAATGTGGCTATTCTAAACATGAATAATTTATAAACATTCAAGAACCAACATTCAACATACACATTACATACGGGTAAACATGCACAAGCTTGTAAAATCGTTTTAATACGTTTTCAGCCCCAAAGATAGTTTAAAACATGTAAAAACAGGGTCTAGAACTCACCTGGTGCAACTTGAGTGTTCACCTTTTAACCCGCTTGCAATGAGTTCAAACACCTAAAAACAACCCCAAAACACACACCCGAGCACATACACGAACACATAAGCACATAAGCATGTAACCGGGATAAAACCCAACATAAAAACATAAAAACCTCTAATTCTTACCTTGAATTCGCCCACTTCTTCTTCTTCTTCCTCTGCAACAACCGAGAGTTTTCTCTGCTCTCTCTCTCTCTCTAAAACCGAAGAAGATGGTGATGTGAAAAGAGGGTGGGCGGCCATGCCCACCTTTTACACCAACGTTCAATGATTTGTGTCCTTCTTACACTTTTAGTCCCTCCACTTGGACTTAATTGCCTTTTTTATTTTTATTCTTTATATCTTGATTTGTAAAAATAGCCGGGTGTTACATAATATTCGATTGAGTTTGTTTGAAGTTTGTTGATATCACACATGGACACATCCGTCTTAATTTGATTATAAAATGCAACAATATTTGGAATCGATCGTTATAAGGACTTTACAAATTTAAGTAATATTTCATGCAACAACTCTTTGAAAATAAGTTATGTATGAAACACACCCAATTTCATATATATTCATGCATCAACTCTTTTGAAGCAAGTTATACCAACCTAAGAATAACCATAGTGGAATATATAAAAACTACTTTTTGTTGAATCACCTTTTGAATATGATTATTAGTCTAGAGTAAAAAAACTATATAATCATCAAAAATACCTAACAATTATACATATATGTATGTATGCATTGAGTGATAGAATTATCAACATTATAAACTGAAGGTTTTAAAATAATTATGTTTGATGTAACTATGTAGTTGCTAAAACATAAATTAAATAAAAGAGTTAAATAGTCACGGGGGCTACACACAATCAAAACTCTATGAAGTATGAAACATGATTAATTGATTATCGACCACTCTAGCCCAATCTACATTCATGAGAAGTCCAAAAAACAAGAGTTAATATAAGCCAACCAATGTAAGATTCGATCTCCTTTAAAACATAACATAAAAAGACGCGTGAACTACTGCATCAACAAATTAATCATTGAAGAGTTCAGTAAATACTGTTTTTAGAGTGGGTCACTTTCAAAATTTTATGCGATAAGTGTCTTTTGGTTGCATATATGCAAGGTAAAACAAGGAATTCTAGTATCATTATTAGTAGTTTTGTCCCTGATGATAGCTTTTAATACTTTTATAATATATAATATATATATATATACATATATATGTTATATATATATGTATATATATATACATACATATATATATACATATATATATATACATATATATATGTACATATATATACATATATATATGTATATATATATGTAATATGTATATGTATATATATATGTACATATATATCTATATATATATATATGTACATATATATCATATATATATATACATATATACTACATATATTATATATATCATATATATATACATATATATATGTATATATATGTATATATATAGTATATATATATATATGTTATATATATGTATTATATATGTATACATATATACATATATATATACATATATATAGACACACACATATATATATATATGGGTTCCGCTAAAAAGATTATATCCTAAAAAGTGTAGAAAGAGTTTTAGTGATAACACGTGTCATTAATAGTTTTTGTTTAAAAAGCAAATGCACATCAAAAGCATCTTAACCATACATAATTTTAATCTAACGATTGAAAATGTTTTTAATCTTTAGACACACCATCCTTTTTAAAATAACTCCCCTATATATATATATATATATATATATATAATATATATATATTATATGATTGTTTCTTAAAATTGTAAGAGAAAGGACTAAAAAGAGAACTTTAGCCTTGTGTGTTACCTTTGCACAATTTAAGTTACATATATAGCTAACAATTTTTTAATGAAAAAACCTAACCATTTATATGTTATTTTCTCATACTTTATCATTTTTTCTTCTTTGAAAAATCACTAATGCTCATTATTACCGGCTACACATTTCATCATGACAATCTTCCTAGTTTACTTTCACTTCGATTAATGTTTTAGGTGGTTGTTTTTGTAACACCCGTTTATTTTTAAAAGTCAAGATATGAAAAATAAAAGCAAGAAAGGCAATAAGGTCTAAGTGGAGGACTAAAAATGTAAAAAGGATAAAAAAATTTGAAAAGTTGGTGTAAAGGTGGGCTGGCCCCCCACCCTCATTTCACATCATCATCTTCTTCGATTTTAGAGAGAGAGAGAGCAGAGGAACTCTCGGTTTTGTAGACGAAGAAGAAGAAATCAAATTCAAGGTAAGAATTCGCGGTTTTTATATGTTTATGACGGTTTTAGCCCGGTTATGTGATTATGTGCTTATGTTTTGTGTTTATGCTCGTGTGTATGTGTTTGATGTTGTTTCTAGGTGTTTTGAACTCTTTGCAAGCGGGTTAAAAGGAAGAACACCCAAGTTGCACCAGGTGAGTTCTAGACCCCGTTTTTACATGTTTTTAACTATCTTTGGGGCTGGAAACGTTTAAAATAATTTTACAAGTATTATGTGAATACCCGTATGTATTGTGTATGTTCGATGTTGGTTCTTGGATGTTCATATGTTATTCATGATTAGAGTAGCCACATTATGCTTAAAACAGATGGGTTCGATGATTAGGATTGAAAATATCCTAGAAACATGTCTTACAGAATGCTCATACGCCTAGATAAGTGTTCATACGTCTGAAAGTGCCTTAGAAAGGATTAAGTGTGAGCCATGCACCTAAACAGTAGCTCATGCGCCCAAACTTTTGCATAGAAATGTTTAAGTTCAGCCCATGCGCCTGAATAGTGGCCCATGCGCCTAGAAATGTTAGTCGAATGACTAAGGGTAGGGTCATGCGCCCTAATAGTGCCCATGCGCCCAAGTGGCCCATGCTCCTAAGTGCTCATGCGTCTGAATAGTATCCATGCGCCTAGTTTGGGCTGGAATTTACTAAGTGTTCAGACGTCCAGGAGTCCCCATGCGCTGAACAGTACCCATGCGCTTGAAAGTGGCCCATGCGCCTAAGTGTTCCCCATGCGCCTGAATAGTGTCTGTGCGCCTGAATAGTGCCCATGCGCCTAGGACTTAGAATATTTTTCTGATTTTTTTGGGAAAATGTGTAAAGTAGGCTTTGACTTGGGAAATTCCCAGGGACTATAAGTTGACTCTTGGGAGTCATAGATAGTGTGATGAGCATGTTATGTATGATGATGATGATGATGCATGTCTATGCATGATGTATGTTGTATGTATGATGTCTTGCGATGATGTATGAATGGTATGTTATGTTATGTTCCTATGATGATGAACGTTTATCTTTCCATGGCTTTACGTGTTATGTTAATGAATGAACCGAAAGTATTATGTAACATAAAGTGAAAGATAATGAAAGAGGAACATGATGAACGAATGCATGTATTAACGAATGAATGAACGTAAAAATTCTTGCAAGCAAATGTATGGAGGTCCACACCCAATGAAGGGTGTTAGCTCAACTGTGTGCGGGTTAGCTACCCCAGAAGGATGCACACTGGGGTCCAATCCTTGTGATTGACCATATGTATAGGATCCTTTCCGCTTGCCCCAGGTACTAGAGTCAGCTTCGTGCACAATGTTCGGGGTCTATAATTGACCTCAGGCCCAGTAACCAGCTTCGTGCACAATGTTCAGGCTATAACATGTGGCATTGATCTAAAATGAATAGAAAAGATGAATGGTGAATGTATTTGCCCTAGGTATTGAAGTCAGCTTCATGCACAATGTTCGGGGTCTATGATAGACCTCAGGCCCAGTAACCAGCTTCGTGCACAATGTTTGGTATTGTACATGTCACAAGATGTAACGAATGAACGAAGGTTAACGAACGTAATGGAAGATAATAATGATATTATCTGTATGTACGTATGATGTATGACCACGAACGGATGAAACGTATAGTATGGACTCTGTAAAGAAATAAATAACGATTTTATGTATGTTTTATTATAAAACTAGAACTCACTCAGCAACGCTGACTTTTATACGTTTTCAGTTGGCAGGTAAACGTTGCTGAGGATGGCACGAGATGGCTACTCAGCTCTTTTGGACAGCAACCATTTAATTAAGGCTTTTGTGATGTAATACGACAATGTAATTTTGTAACCGACAAACGATGCATTATTTTGCAAAAGATTTTACGATGAAATGAAATGCCATTTGTTTTATGTTTTCCGCTGCAATGTTTTGATGAATAAATGTAAAGTATATGTTTTACGTGCGATGAATCACCAGCTATAAGTGTCCCGGGAACGGGGCCTTACAAGTTGGTATCAGAGCCAAAGTTTAAGTGAAATGAGTAAATTTTCAAAATAAACCTTAACTTAAACTGAGAATGGGACGGAATGGGAATGGGATGCCAATCTAAGTAGCTGCGTGCCATCAGGTATTTTCGTAATGTTAACCAGTTTATGTGCGCATGGTATGTGGTTATGTGTTATATGTAGATATAAATACTAATGTAGTCAGGACAGGTAATGCGCGGGGTATGAAGAGTAAAGTAAGTGGCTAATCATAACTGGTCACTGTAATTAGGGACTTACTATACTTGACATGAACTGAGCTGTTCCCTTGAATGACCGTGTTGGTGTTTGAATCTTTCAGTGAGTTAGTATATGGCTGGGGGTAGATCTTCGAAGTCCTCTCGTGGTGGAGGTCATGGTGCGGAACCGCGACCCAAGAGGGGGAGACCCAGAGTCGAGAAAGTGGTTCATGAAGAGCGAGAAACCCCTCATCCGGAGGGCGGAGATGAGAGTGCTAACCTGAGAGCCTCAGTGAAGGGGCGGTTGTGGAAGAAGTGCACCAAGTCATGCAAACGATCCTACCGTCTATGGTGACCGAAGTGATAAAGGCAGTTAGAGAGGGAGAGAGAAAGGAAAGGAGTGGACCTATAGGCAAAAGAAGACAGCCCGAGACTGAGACAGTTCCGTCCGATGATGAGGATGACGAAGAAGAGCCTGCGCCGGAAGTGACCCGAGGCTGCAACTACGGGGTGTTTTTGAGATGCAAACCCCCTACCTTCGATGGAAACGACACTGCCGCTACTGCTCACTGATGGGTGAGGGAAATGGAGGCGGTACTTGATATCAGCGAGTGCCGAGAAGACCAGAAGGTTAAGTTCGCTACCCACTCATTCATAGACTCGGCTCTGTGCTGGTGGGACAATACAGTCCAAGCCGAGGGTAGTCGGGCGATCGGGAGAATGAGATGGTCGGAGTTGAAGAAGTTGGTGATCGAGGAGTTTTGTCCTCACCGGGAAATGGACAAGTCGAGAGAGAGTTTCTGCAACTGGAGGCGGGAACTATGACACATCAAGAATACACCACAAGGTTCAATGAAATGACATGACTGGTGCCCGATCAGGTGACCCCACTGTCACGAAAGATTAAGAAATATATCCAGGGCTACCGACGGATATCCGTAGGCATATGATCGCCGCCCGGCCAGGCACTTTTAGGTCGGTGGTTGATTTGGCTGGTAGTCTATATGATGAGCGTGCGGTGGTAGTGGCTGAGGAGAAGAAGACGAGTAGGAATGGGAGAAACTGGAATGGGAAACGGTTTGGACGTGGTAGAACCGCTCCAAACAATAAGGTGGTGAGGGTAGGTGACCGACGTGTGGTCACAATTGGTGTTGGGTTGGAGAAGTGTGTCAAGTGCGGGAAGGAGCACAGTGGCGAGTGTAGATGGGGGCCGAATATTTGTTTCAAGTGTGGGAAGCCTGGTCATATGGCTAGAGACTGTGGAGGTGTGAAGTGTTTCAACTTTGGGGGAAGTGGTCACATGAGTAAGGAGTGTAAGAAGCCAAGGGCCGAGAGTTCCGGGGTGAAGAAGGCTAGAGGAGAAGGCAGAAGGCGAGCGCCCAAGCTTTCACGATGACTCGGGAGGAGGCTAGGATAGATCCCGACGTGGTGTCAGGTATGTTTCTAGTAAACCAAACTCTTGCATCTGTGTTGTTTGATTTTGGTGCTAGTAGGAGTTTCTTTTCTGCTGCCTTTGGTGCTAAGTTTCCTAATAAGAATAGATGTATTGGTGAGCCATTCGATGTAGAAACTACTATTGGTAAGTCCACTAGAATTACTGAGGTGATAGAGGACTGTGCCATAGAACTAGAAGGCCATAGGTTTGCTGCTAGGTTACACGTGATACCCTTGGGTGGATTTGATGTAGTACTAGGGATGGATTGGTTAGCAACCTATGAGACAAATATCGTGTTTCGCAAGAAGCTGATCCGATTGACAACGCCTGACGGAAATGAGGTGACGGTTTATGGTGATCGCGTCACGACAATCCCGAGGGTGATTTCGATGGCGGTGGCGGGAAAGTGCATGAGACGCGGGTGTAGTGCCTACTTGGCATACATAAAAGATGTGGATGTGTCAGTACTACGATTATCCGAAGTACCAGTGGTGCGCGACTTGTCGGACGTATTCCCGGAAGACTTACCCGGTGTGCCACCAGATCGCGAGGTTGAGTTCCAAATTGACTTGATACCTAATGCTCAACCCATTGCCAAGGCACCGTACCGGTTGGCTCCGACTGAGATGAAAGAGTTAATGGAGTAGTTGCTAGAACTGCTGGATAAGGGGTTCATTAGACCGAGTATCTCTCCATGGGGTGCTCCGGTATTATTTGTGAAGAAGAAAGACGGTAGTATGAGGATGTGTATTGACTACCGAGAGCTGAACAAGTTGACAGTGAAAAACCGATACCCCCTACCAAGAATAGAAGATCTGTTTGATCAGCTCGAAGGTGCCAGTTGGTTTTCGAGGATAGATCTTCGATCTGGTTACCATCAGCTGAAAGTGAAGGAGCAGGACATTCCTAAAACAGCTTTTCGCATGCGCTACGGTCACTATGAGTTCCTCGTTATGTCGTTTGGATTGACCAATACGGCAGTTGCTTTTATGGATCCGATGAATCGAGTGTGTTGGCCAATGTTAGATAAATCGGTGATTGTGTTTATTGATGATATCCTGATTTATTCAAAGAGTGAGATTGAGCATGCCGGTCAAATTCGGGAGGTTCTGGAGATGTTAAGAAGGGAGAAGTTGTATGCAAAATTCTCCAAGTACGCGTTTTGGTTAAGCGAAGTTCAGTTCTTGGGTCATGTGCTAAATCCCGATGGGATTATGGTGGACCCGGCTAAGGTGGAGGCAGTGATGCAATGGAAGTCTCCAAAGACGCCATCCGAGATTCGTAGTTTCTTGGGTTTCGCGGGCTACTATAAGAGATTTATCCAAGACTTCTCTAAGATTGCTTCTCCACTGACTAAGTTGACCCGGAAGGATGTAAAGTATGTATGGGGTCAGGCTCAGGAGAAGGCATTCGAGGAATTGAAGGCGAGGTTGACTCAAGCTCCTGTCTTGTCGTTACCCTATGGAAGCGAAGATTTGGTGATGTATTCGGACGCTTCTCACTCGGGGTTGGGGTGCGTGTTAATGCAAAGAGGAAAAGTTATAGCCTACGCATCCCGACAGCTGAATGTTCATGAGGTCAACTACCCTACTCATGACTTGGAACTAGCGTCCGTGGTCTTTGCACTAAAAATCTGGAGGCACCATATGTATGGGGTGAAGTTCACCATTTTCACCGACCACAAGAGCTTAAAGTACTTCTTTGAGCAGAAGGACCTGAATATGAGGCAGAGGCGATGGTTGGAGCTCATAAAGGATTATGATTGTGAGATCCATTATCATTCGGGCAAAGCTAACGTGGTGGTTGATGCTCTTAGCCAGAAGGAGAGGCCCGAGCCGATTCGGGTGAAAGCATACCAACTAATCATGACATCTATTGTAATGAAACAAGTCAACGAGTTTCAAGATGAGGCACTGAAAGAAGATCATTTAAACTCTGAAAGAATAAGAGGTTTGGTTAGGGAATTGGGTGAAAACACACTCGGTGTTAGACCCCGATTCGGTCGTGTGTGGATCCCTCGTTTTGGGGATCTACGGGCAAAGATTTTGGATGAAGCCCACAAGACTCGATAATCCATTCCTCCTGGTGCCACAAAGATGTACCAAGACATGAAGAAGGATTATTGGTGGTCGGGTATGAAGCGTGATGTGGTGGAGTATGTGAGCAAGTGCCTTACTTGTTTTCAAGTGAAGGCGGAACATCAAAAGCCGTATGGGAAGATCTAACCTTTGGATATACCAGAATGGAAGTGGGAGCACATCACCATGGATTTCATTACGAAGCTGCCACGTACTCTAAAGGGGTACGATGCCATATGGGTGATTGTTGACCGCTTGACAAAGAGTGCTCACTTCCTACCTATCCGTGAGACATATTCATCCGAGAGGTTGGCTGACTTGTTCATCAAGGAGATTGTAACCTGTCACAGTGTGCCGGTGTCTATTTTGTCTGATCGCGACACCCGGTTTACATCTAAATTCTGGAATAAATTCCACGATGCCATAGGGACAAGGTTACATATTAGTACGGCTTATCATCCCCAAACTGATGGTCAGTCAGAGAGGACCATTCAGACATTGGAAGACATGCTTTGGGCATGTGTGATTGATTTTGGAGGAAGTTGGGACGACCAATTACCGTTTGAATTCTCATACAACAATAGTTATCATGCCAGCATTGGTATGCCACCATATGAATTGCTATACGGTAGGAGATGCAAAACACCCGTATGTTGGGGTGAGATTGATCAAAAAGAGTTGGGAAGCGTCGAGGTAATCGAGGCTACAACTAATAAGCTTGAAAAGATTAAAGCCTTCATGAAGGTAGCCAAAGATAGACAGAAGTCGTATGCCGATAAACGACGTAGACCAATTGAATTCCAGGTGGGTGACCGGGTTATGTTGAAAGTCTCACCTTGGAAGGGTATCATCAGATTCAGAAAACGAGGTAAGCTAAGCCTGAGATACATAGGAACTTTCCGAATCATTGCTCGAGTAGGGGAGGTGGCCTATAGATTTGAGCTGCCAGATGAGTCAAGCGGAATTCACCCGACATTCCATGTATCTCATTTGAGGAAGTGCTTAGCTGATGAAGTCATGATTGTTCCACTGGAGGACATTGAGGTTGATGAAAGGCTCAATTATGTGGAGCAACCGGTGGCAATCATCGATCGTAAAGAGAGTTGCCAAAACTTTCATCAGAAGACACAAAAGCTTGAGAAGAGCTTGTCTCTTGGAATGGGCTTCCTTGAGTGTAGTTCTCCTTTGGTGTCTCTAGGAAGGTGATGAAAGGACCCTTGGGTGAGTTTTCAGGGTAGCATAAGAGATGATGTTTGGGTTCTATGCTGCCCCTTTCAACCACATGTAGGGCTGAACCCATTTGATTATTGGAGTTTCCAAATGAACCTTGCATGTTCATCTCCATCTGGTAGCCACTGAGAATCCCATATAACTCAGTCAGAGTAAGAGTTTTGAGATTTTCAATTCTCTTGATCACCACACAATAGTGTGTCCACTGCCTAGGAAGGGAGGACATGAACTTCCTTACAATGTCTCTGTTTTTAAGAGAAACTCCTCCATCCACTAGGGTATCCACTATCTCAACATACCTGAAGTAATGCTGAGTCATGGTTTCACCTGTTTTGAAGGTGAAGTTTTCAAACTGCTGCTTCAGGAGATCCTTCGTGTTCTCCTTGGCTTCAGAAGAACCCTCATACATCAGTTTTAGTGCATCCCACAACTGCTTGGCTGTTTTGCACTTCTTGAAACCTCTGTATACAGAGTTTGGAAGGGCAGTTAAAAGTGCTGTCATGGCTTTTCTGTCTATCTCTACTCTCTTCCTATCTTTATCAGAGTAGTTAGCCACATCTTTGGGGATCATACCAGCACCAGTAGCAGAAGGTGTGCTGGGTATGAAAGGTCCATTCTCAATAGACTCCCACATTCTTGAATCAAGAGACCTGATGAAACCTTCCATTCTTAAACACCAGTTGTCAAACTCATCAAGAGTGATCAGTGGGGACTTGTTCATGGTTCCAGTTTCCATATCAGTTTTGGAAATGGCTGCCATTTGAAAAGTTTAGTATTTGTGTGTATGAGGGATCTAAAGATGGTGAGGTCTTATATCAAGATCCTGGAATGCTTTGATACCAAATGCAGGAACGTTGAAGGGTGTAGAGTTACAACACAACAACACAAAGAGGAGATAAACTAAACTTAGATCAAACAGTAAACTGGATTAACCAAGTGGTGACACTAAGAACACAAGTAATATATGAGACAGAACAAAAAGAACACAAGTGTTCGGTTTTCAAGAATGCAGTATATTGCCTTCTCTATGTTCTATTACAAGTGTTACAAAGCATATAGAAAAGATACAAGAACATGAGATACTTATACAACATCCTACAGCCGGCTATACTTTGAGAGCCAGCTTGATACAATTGACTAGACACACATAAAATCAATTGTAGAGTCAAAAGGCAGATTGCCTTTTGACTAGTGACTATGACATGCCATAGCTCACATCCTTATCTATTACAAAAAGGATAAAGTACATAAAGTAGAATGTTACAGACTCAAGACCTTAATATACAGTTACCAAAAACATGGACCTTTTCACCAAACCATGTTAGTTGGTGACTTGTAGAGTTGCAACGGAAAGGTGTCTAGCTTTATGGAACAGTACATCAGATAAAGCATGTTACTAAAAGTCTTCAGAAGAAATCTGTATTCATTAACTTGAAGCTTCGGAAGACTTTGTCTCTGAGGCTTGTGAAGACTTCATCTTTGGCTTCGGAAGATGTGGGTCTTGGCTTCGGAAGATTTCACACTTAGAGTATTTCTGTTGCACATGTGAATCTTCCGAAGCATTTCACTTTAATGCACTTGTGCAGCATGCAGGAAAGACTAAAGATGTTTAGGTTGCATCAGCTTCTTTATTAATCTCTACATAAGTGTTCATACGTCTGAAAGTGCCTTAGAAAGGATTAAGTGTGAGCCATGCGCCTAAACAGTAGCTCATGCGCCCAAAATTTTCCTTAGAAATGTTTAAGTTCAGCCCATGCGCCTGAATAGTGGCCCATGCGCCTAGAAATGTTAGTCGAATAACTAAGGGTAGGGCCATGCGCCCCAATAGTGCCCATGCGCCCAAGTGGCCCATGCGCCTAAGTGCTCATGCGTCTGAATAGTATCCATGCGCCTAGTTTGGGCTGGAATTTACTAAGTGTTCAGACGTCCAGGAGTCCCCATGCGCCTGAACAGTACCCATGCGCTTGAAAGTGGCCCATGCGCCTAAGTGTTCCCCATGCGCCTGAATAGTGTCTGTGCGCCTGAATAGTGCCCATGCGCCTAGGACTTAGAATATTTTTCTGATTTTTTTAGGAAAATGTGTAAAGTAGGCTTTGACTTGGGAAATTCCCAGTGGACTATAAGTTGACTCTTGGGAGTCATAGATAGTGTGATGAGCATGTTATGTATGATGATGATGATGATGCATGTCTATGCATGATGTATGTTATGTATGTATGATGTCTTGCGATGATGTATGAATGGTATGTTATGTTATGTTCCTATGATGATGAACGTTTATCTTTCCATGGCTTTACGTGTTATGTTAATGAATGAACCGAAAGTATTATGTAACATAAAGTGAAAGATAATGAAAGAGGAACATGATGAACGAATGCATGTATTAACGAATGAATGAACGTAAAAAGTCTTGCAAGCAAATGTATGGAGGTCCACACCCAATGATGGTTGTTAGCTCAATTGTGTGCGGGTTAGCTACCCCAGAAGGATGCACACTGGGGTCCAATCCTTGTGATTGACCATATGTATGGGATCCTTGCCGTTTGCCCCGGGTACTGGAGTCAGCTTCGTGCACAATGTTCGGGGTCTATAATTGACCTCAGGCCCAGTAACCAGCTTCGTGCACAATGTTCGGGGTATAGCATATGGCATTGATCCGGAATGAAAAGAAAAGATGAATGGTGAATATACTAGCCCTAGGTACTGGAGTCAGCTTCGTGCATAATGTTCGGGGTCTATGATAGACCTCAGGCCCATTAACCAGCTTCGTGCACAATGTTCGGGGTATTGTACATGTCGCAAGATGTAACGAATGAACGAAGGTTAACGAACGTAATGGAAGATAATAATGATATTATCTGTATGTACGTATGATGTATGACCACGAACGGATGAAACGTATAGTATGGACTCTGTAAAGAAATAAATAACAATTTTATGTATGTTTTTATTATAAAACTAGAACTCACTCAGCAACGCTAACTTTTATATGTTTTCAGGGGGCAGGTAAACGTTGCTGAGGATGGCACGAGGTGGCTACTCAGCTCTTTTGGACGACATCCATTAATTAAGGCTTTTGTGATGTAATACAACAATGTAATTTTGTAACCGAAAAACGATGCATTATTTTGCAAAAGTTTTTATGATGAAATGAAATGCCACTTGTTTTATGTTTTCCGCTACAATGTTTTGATGAATAAATGTAAAGTATATGTTTACGTGCGATGAATCACTAGCTGTAAGTGTCCCGGGAACGGGGCCTTACAGTTTTCTACTTGCTTCTTAAAAAGAGTATTTTCACAAATCCATATGGGCAATTCTAGAGACGATTATAAAAACAAATGGTCATTGGGAGAAGCTTAATGCAATAGTAGAAGTAAAAAAAGACTTGATTTATAAAAAAACCAATCGAAAGCAATGTGTTAAAAATTTACAAACTTTGAGGAGCGAACTAGAAAACTTAAAAGATGAAAGAAAGTGAAAATATGGTTGTCTTTGCATGTAAGTTGAGTAGTGCATGAACCTAAGTTTAGAAGTCTTGGTTCTGATCCTAAAGACAAAGTAACTTTAAGAAAGTTGCTTAAATTGGTTCCAAAGATGTTGTTATTGATCATGGCATCAGTCAAGCACTTCTTAAAAGTTGACAAAATGCCATTTAAGGAAGCAGTAAGAAGAGTAAAGGCGTTTGAAGAATGACTCAAAAGCTAATATGACCCGGATAAGAATAATCAAGGCAAGCTTTTAATGTGTCACACCCTCAAAATCCACGTGCGGAGTTTTACCGCGAGGAATGTGAACAAACCAGGATCACAGTCAATAGTTACACAGAACGACTCTATATGCCATAATTAAAATAAAATCAACCAAAGTATAAACTTTAAACTGTGCGGAAGCATTTTGTAAAACAACCCAAAGAAATAAAAATGTACTATGGCAAAACATGTGCCAACCTAAAAGAGTAAACATTAACCATTAAAATACTAAAAATGTCTTGAAAACCGAGTCTTAGAATGCAAGTGAACCATGTAGTGCTCCTATGGCAAGCAAGCTAATGACCTGAGAATAGCATACTAAAATTTCAACACAATGGTTGGTGAGTTCAAGAGTGATATTCAAACATAAACAGTTTTATAACATAGATATAAAAGTAGTGCATTGTAACGGATAGCTAGTCCATTAACAATAAATATTAATTCATAGTGATTTCGCAATTGAAGCTGACTGTGTTACATTGTTGCCTCCTGTCACGACTTAACAGGTCGTGACAATGTTCAATAGGACAAATTGCACCTAGTTGACCTCGAGTCACACAGGTAGGGCTCGTCAGACCCAGTAGCACTACCCAAATTTCCCCGCTATTCAATATTAACAATTCGAAAGTGTGAGGACTTTTCTATGATATCAACACTATATTAATATTATACACAACTTGAATATATAAAGCGTTTGTGATTTACCAGTATGCTATCTCCCCCAAAAGAGATTAAGTAAAGAGTGGGGCATGAACTCACCTAATATGCGTGATAGACACTTAGAGTTTTACTTGACAGACAAAATGGACAGACAACCTTCAGAGGTTACCTAGATCATATAAGTACGTGAGTACGTGTAAATAGAGAACATGTGAAACCCTAAGTACACTACAACCAAGGACTCAAGATTTCAGAAAAACAGACATGTTTGACCCAGTTGACCCGTTTGACCCTTGGTGACTTTATGTGTTATAAACCATTCAAGCAATCATACACATATATCCTACATGGTTAACATTCAAATAGATCATATGCATGCTATATTATACAGGTGTATCACTTAGATCATCATACAAGTCATGAGAATCTTGAACATTAACATATCCACTAATTATAACACAACCAATATGCCACACAAAGATCAAATCACGCACCACATGCCATGTGAAGCCACTCAAAACTTCACATCCTAAACCCTACCAATCCTACCAAGTAGGAGCCTCAGATTCGCACGCGTGTATGATGATCATGATCATATTCATTAACCATGTTCATTGCATTCAACAAACATCACAACAATCAATTTCCAGTCCCAAACATGATGTCCTAACTACTAATCAACATCAACATCATACATGATCATCAAAGCCCAAACATCACCCATGATTATCCAAGCATCCCATACAACTAATTTAACATGTTCTATCACATTAGAATTCATACATGAACTTACTAACATGCTCCTAACATCCCAAACATGTTCAAACTATCATCGTTCCAACTTTGTGCAAATAAAGTTTCCATTTTGGGAAAGCACATCCCAAAATCTATCAAACATCCAATGCATTCATGAATTCATTAATAATATACCAATTCAAGTTCATATCAACATCTAAGCATGATCAACAACATCATAACTCATCAATTCATATCCTAAAAAGTTACTATCTTTAGTAATGTATGAACTATAACATGTGTTCTTGAATTCCCAATGATCACAACAACAATCTAACATCTAATCATCACCATGAACACATCCATAACATCAATTCATCAATAATTCAACACTACATGCAAAATAAAGTTACTATTCTTAGTAACCTACGAACAATGCATCAAAATCCCAACTTTCTTGCATAATCGACGTTAACTAACATGTATACAATCTAAATAACATGTTAACATCATCAATTGATCAAAACTCAACACCAAGAACATCAATTTCGCAACTGGGGATTCGGCCAACATGAAAACTCCCAAAAACCATCAAAACTAACCTTAATTCTTGCAAAGGAACATGATTTGATGTTGCTAACTTGTTGTATTGCTTGTAGTCGAAGCAAAATCGCAGCTACTTGCTTGTGCTTGGTCGAATTCGCAAGGAGAGAGGGGAATCGTGGCCGAAGGGGGGGTGTGGGGCTAGGGTTTTTGTTTTAATTAATTAAATTTCCATATTTACCCTTTAAACCCTTGTAATTTGTATTTTATAAAAACTAGGCTTTAAACTCTTTGTAAAGTTCTTTTAGCTTAATAATATAAAGATATAAACTAATGAAAATCATTATATATTTTATCTTTAAAAAACACAAGACATACGAATAAATAGGCACGTTTTCACGTTATGCGATTAATTTCCTAATTAACATTTAAAACATGCAAACACATAAACATAACACAATAATCACATGATCAATTAGATTATCATTAATTAACATTATTAATTATTATTAGGTCACCAACGTTAAACGACAACTAGTGTGTGTTTACAACATGTGTATGCAAGATTTAACAGAACTAACGGAGTTTGATAACGAGAATTTACCGGATGTCACATAATGGAAAGATAAGGACGGATGATCCTGAAAGTTGACATTATGGAAAGGCACACGATAATGGCAATCAATCAAAGACATGGTTGGGGTTAAGGAGGAGATTTTAGTAGAGGAGAAAGAGGTTATGGGCAAGGTACTATTAAGGAAACATATACAAAAATGCATTCAAATGCTATGAATACGAAGAGCATGAACACTTGCATATGAGTGTACCAAATGAAAAACAAGCATAGAAAACTAATCTGTTAAAAAGACACTACACAAAAATGCCATTTAGTGGCACACATTTTATGTGGTATTTACCTTTTGTGCCACTAATATATAGTTTTAGTGCCACCTTGTTTGTGCCATATTTGATTGACTTATATATCTAGTCACATTTATCATCGAAGCTTCAAAATTAAGGTTTTAATGCGCACTTTATTATGCCATACTTACATGTTATATAATTTTATGATTTTTAATTTTATGCCACTAATCAATATGATACTATTCACCCTCAAATTTTATTTAAAAAACTTTTAATGGCATATAATTTTTTCAAAAAACTCCCAGCAAACAAATCCCAGCAAACAAATCCCACCAAAAATTAATTAATTAAGTTAAAACTAGGGTTTTATTATATTAATATACTAACCTAAATAAGGCAAATCCTCTCAACTCCAGACACCCACGATCTCCATCTCCCTTCACAACCCATTCAGACAATTCGAATTTCCAAATCCTCTCAACTCCAAACACCTTCACGATCTCCATAGGGATTCAATACGATCTCGATCAACAACATAGGCGTCGATTGGGGTCTTCCACAATTCGAATCCTTTGGACAACAACATAGGCATTCTGGTGGGATTCTCGGATTCTTTATCTCGATCATCAACATAGGCGGGGTTGGACTTGTTTGAAGGTGAATTTGATCATGTTGTTTAATCTTTTTTTTCATTTAGTGATGATTGATTTAGACTCGGTTCGATCAGTTAGTGATGTTATTTAATCTAATTTTACATGTCTATAATTCGATCATGTTTTTAATCTCTACAACTTGTTCTTGAATTCGATCTGATATCATCTCATCATAAAATGATTCAGTTTCTTCTAAAGAACTAGTAGATTAATTAGAAATTTATCAATGAGTAGTAGGATGAGATGAGTGAAATAGAGACATGTGAGCAGAGTGAACAAATAAGGCTTCAGGTTTAGTGGATGCAATTTAGTGATGATTGATTTAGACTTAATTGTTGGATTTGATAACTATCTAATTAGCATATCAGATTTAGGATTGAGTGTTCAAAAAATAGGATTTGTTTTTGCAAATCCATATTACATCTTAAAATGAAACATGGAATTTCAATTGATAGTGAACTCTTTTGATTGAGTTACATTGAGAATTGCACATAAAACCTAATTTGACTCTAGGAATTTCAATTGAAACATAGGCCTATCATAATAACTAGGTGGGACATGATCTAGAATGATAAAAAGTTTAAGGGCATGTCACTAAAATTGTTTGGGGGCAAATTGTCACATATTTTTAATATAGTGTAATTTAGAAGAGCCAATGTACTTCTTTTCTTTCAAATTGATGATGAGCAGCCCTATTAGTACCAAAAATTTACATATATAATTTATAATATGTGTTCGAATTGGTATGCATCTGTATATGTTTTTGTGGTTGAAGCATAATCTATTGGATGACTATGCTAGTAATTAGGTGAGGTCTATGTAACTTATTTTATTTTTTTATTTGTAGGATGTATAAGAATAATAGCTTGTATGTATCTCTTGTAATTTCGTGACTAAAAAACAATGTAAACCTAAACTTTGTAGTCATGGATAGATCTTGGATGTATCACGCACCTGGATCAAGTCAAACTTTTGTTAACGGAGTGCAAACCTTCGTGAATTTTGCGTTTAAAAGAAAATTTTTCAATGGGGGAAAGATAAAGTGTCCATGTACAAAGTGTGTAAATATGAAATATCAAAGTAGACAAAGTGTTCTAGATCACCTCATATGTTTAGGGATCCTACCAGAATACTATGGATGGGAATATCATAGTGAAGGCACAACGATTACATCGACTAGACAAACGGATGGTGGAAGTTGTGTGGAAGTACATGAGAATGCTTCAAACAAAAATTAGGAGATGAACATTATAGGAAGCAAGTTTGATGACCTCATCAAGGAAGAAAAGGTGTACCCGACTTGCAAATTCAACAAATTATCTTGTGTGGTGCATTTATACTATTTAAAATATTTGAATGGACGGAGTAACAAATCTTTCTCTATGTTGTTAGAATTTCTAATTGACCTGTTACCCGAAGGAAATTTGTTACCCAAAACAACCCAACAAGTGAAAAGAATCTTGGCCAACTTGGGGTTAGGGTATGAAAAAATCCATCCATGTCCCGATGGTTGCATGTTGTTTGGGGATGACAAGGAGAATAATGAAGTTTGTTCTTTTTGTGGATCATCGAGATGGAAAATTGCTGAAGTGTATCCGGATGATTAAATAAGCCCTCCCAAGAGTGTCATCATAAAGAGTGTGTGAAAGATGGAAAATTACGATATCCAACACATGCATTAGTTTGGAAGAATTTTGATGAAAATTTTCCTGAATTCGCCAGTGATCCTCGTAATGTTCATCTTGCGCTGTCAAGTGACGGCTTCAACCCTTTTAGGACAATGAATGTGGCACATAGTATTTGGCCAGCTTTTCTTATTCCATACAACTTGCCACCCTGGTTGGTTATGAAACAACCAAATATTATTCTTTCTTTAATCATCCCAAGTCCCAATGGTCCAGGAAACAAGATAGACATGTATATGCAACCTTTAATTAAAGAATTGAAAGAGTTATGGGATCATTGAGTTAATACCTTGATGCATCAACCAAAGAATACTTTCAGTTGAAGGCTTCCATAATTTCTACCATATCGGACTTTCCAGGTTATGCTAATTTGTCTGGGTGGAGCACTAAAGGAGAACTTGCATGTCCTGTATGTGGTTTTGGTACTGATTATAACCGGCTAACTTATGGAAGAAAATGGTGTTACATGTGCATCAGAGGTGGCTTCCATCCGACCATCATTGGCGATCAGATAATAGATGCTTTGTTAGACGCCAAGAATCTAGAACTGTTCATGTTTCACCTTCTGGAGATAAACTTCTACAATAATTGGATGCCATGGAATTTCTGGTAGAGAATAATAGTCGTGGTGCATGAAAAAAAACAATTTTTATGTTTCCATATTGGGAGCATTTGTTGTTGCGTCACAATCTTGATGTTATGCGCATTGAAAAGAATGTTTGTAACAACATAGTTGGTACTCTATTGGAACAAGAAGGAAAGTCAAATGATAACTATAAAACAACACTTAACTTGCAAGAAATAGGTATTATAAAAGAACTGCATCCAAAGAAACAGCCTAGAAGTAATATCACTTTCATGCCGAAAGCTTGCTATAAAATAACACGAGGTGAAAAACTGAATTTTTAAAAACACTCAAGTCAATCAAGCCTCCCGATGAATTTTCATCAAATATTTCTCGATATGTACAATTAAATGATCGTAAACTAATTGGGATGAAAAGTTATGATTGTCACATGTTGATGCAAGAGTATTTGCCGATTGCGTTACATGGAACTTTGTCGGACCATGTCACATGTGTTATAACTGAGTTATACGATTTTTAAGGCCATTTGTTACAAGGATTTGTCTGAATTTGATCTGCATTTTCTTGATTCTAAAATTACTCACTTTATGCAAGCTAGAGAAGATATTTCCTCCGTCTTTCTTTACTATAATGGTGCACTTGGTGATCCATTTAACGAGAGAGGTTAGGTTTGGAGATCCTGTTGTGTTTTGGTGGATGTACCCTATTGATAGATAAATAATATTTCTATAAATTGATTCATTATATGCTATGTTTTAAATAATTAGTAACTACTAACCTATGAACAAACAAGGATCTTTTAAAACTTAAGTTATACGTTCATAATAGAGCTTATCCTGAGGATCAATTACCGAAGGTTATTTAGGAGAGGAAAGTATAATTTTACTCTAGATATCTATCGAAAGTAGAAACCATATTCACTAGACCAATAAAGAATGATGATGAGGGTCACCAAAATCGCATTGAAGAATCAAACAACATTTGCCCCGGTCGTGCAGTTGGTCGTAATTTGCATGTGGGTGTATCTATTCACAAAAAGAGAAGATCTTCAAACTCAGAAATTGATGAGAAGTCTCTCATTTAGGTGCATTGTTATGTCTTATTCAATATTGAGTCGGTTACAACTTTTCGAGAGTAAGATGGTTTTTTTGTTATTAGATACTATTGCTTCTCATTCATCTATCAAAAAAGTATAATAATACGAGTTTCCTTTTAAGGGAACAAAAATGAATAGTTAAAGGACAACAACATTCTCGTCGGATACCGGATTATGAAGTTAACAAGATTCATGGCCAACATTTTGCTCGTTGGTTCAAGAGAAGGGTAATTCCATTATATCGTTCAATTATGTTATAATTTGTTATTTGAGATGTTAGTGTTATGAGCATCAACAACTATGTTATAGGTTGCACGTATGGAAGAGCAAGGTGATTTAATAATAGAAGATATAAAATGCTTGCTCGTGGTCCACTAAAAAATGTCAAACGATTGGATACCTTGTTAAAAGTTACCGTTTTCACACATAAGAAAGAGAGAAATCATTAAGAATGCAAAATAGTGGTGTTGTCGTTACTGTAGAAGGTGCAAATTATGCTAGTAGTCGAGAGAGAAGACCTGTTCATGGCATGATTAACTACTATGGTAAATTAAATGACATTATTGAGTTAAACTACTCGGGTCAAATACGAGTAGTTTTATTCAAATGTGATTGGGTTGACATCAACAGGGGTTGCAAAATAGATAATGTTGTAACATTAGTGAATTTCTAATACAAGCAACTAACTTAGTTGATGATCTATTTGTATTGGCTGCACAAGTTGATAAAGTGTTCTATGTCAGAGATTCTAAGCATAAAGATTAGGAGGTTGTGAGACATGTAAAAGTAAGAGATGTATTTAGCATGGGAAGTGTTGATGATCAAGTTGGCCTTTATTCGAATGATTGCACATATATGTGTCTAACTTGCATACAACTGGTGAAGATGGTGAAGATGGCATAGACATTACACCCGATATGGAACGATTTTGAAGAAAACGACGATGACTCAATTTTTTTATAATTATTTATAAATATTATGTCGTAAACATTGATATAGTTTCTTTTGCATAATTATTATTAGGTATATCTATTATATGTGGAATACTTATATTGCTTTTTTTTTCTTGCATGTTATTTTAATATTATGTCATAGATAATGACATTTGTATTGCATGTATTTTTGAAACTCAAGGTCTTTATACCCGTGAAATGCAAGGTGGTCAATCAAGTTCTCAAAAGTTTTGGTCAACAAACGAACAAGGTACCTATTTTCTTCTTAAAAACATTAATATCTCAGTCAAGAAATGACAACTTTCATATTTTATCTTGTGTTTGTTATACTATTGTTAAAATTATTATTCTTAGCATTATTGTTAAAATTAACAGACTAATAGCATTGTTATACATTAATATATCAGTCAACAAATGATAGACTAATAGCATTGTTATTGTTAGCATTATTGTTAAAATTGTTATTCTTAGCATTATCTATTAACCATAAAAATGACTTTGAACAATTCCAATGCCAAACCAAAGCAAGAAAAATCAAAATATATTAGAGAAGCTAAAGAATATGAGAAAAGTAGAGAATTGAGGGTTCATGCCGGGGATGTAGACTATATTTCAGATGTGGGTGATGATGAACAAGCTACTAGAAATGTTGTACTCAAAAAGTTAACTTTATTATCAAAACTTTATTTATTTTATTCTACATACAAATATTTTCTAATGAAAATGAATTTGTTATAGCAACAACCTCCAAAATTTATTTCACCAATGTCGACCAATAGAGTTGTTAATCTTACAAAGCTACGTCGAGTGCTTGCTTCAAATGTCTCCTAAAAGGTTCCATCAACATCAATTAGAACAAAACTGAACATGAGTGAAATAGTCGAGGTAATAAAGGAGGAGCAAAAGAAGGTTGGTTTTTGTTGATAAGGAGGATGATGAGGAGGATCATATATTTCAAGGTTGCAGGATCGGTGAAAGGGGGTTCACTTACAACACAACAACACAAAAAGGAGATTAACTAGAACTTAATCAAACAGTAAACTGGATTAACCACAATAAGACACTAAGAACACAAGTAATGTAAGAGACAGAACACAAGAGCACAAGTATATGGTTTTCAAAAATGCAGTATATTTCTTTCTCTATGAACAATTACAAGTGTTACAAAGCATAAAGGAAAGATACAAGAACATGAGATACCTATACTACATCCTACAGCCGGCCATATTATGAAAGCCAGCCGGATACAATGACTAGACACAAACAAAATCAATTGTAGAGTCAAAAGGCAGATTGCCTTTTGACTAGTGACTATGACATGCCATAGCTCACATCCTTATCTATTATAAAAAGGATAAAGTACATAAAGCAGAAAGTTACAGACTCAAGACCTCAATATACAGTTACCAAAAGCATGGAACTTTTGACCAACTCATGCAAGATGGTGACTTTGTAGAGATACAGCAGAAAGGTGCCAGCTTTAGGGAAAAGTATATGAGATAAAGCATGTTACTAAAAGTCTTCGGAAGAAATCTGTCTTCAAGAGTTGAGGCTTTGGAAGACTTTGTCCCTGAAGCTTCGGAAGACTTCATCTTTGGCTTCGGAAGATATTGGTCTTGGCTTTGGAAGATTTACAATTAGAGTATTTTCTGTTGCAAGTGTAAAACTTCCTAACCATTCTTCTTCAGTACTTGTGCAGCATGCATGTATAAAGACTTTGGATGTTTGGGTTCCATCAGCCTCTTCATAAATTCTCTATAAAGGTATTATTTCATTGATTTAATTTTATTCAATTAAAAGTTAATGTTATAATAATTACTACTATTTTATGCTTTAAGGAGGTAATAGAGCGGATATAGAAGTAGTTGATATTGATCAGGATCATGAGTATGAAGACATGGATGATATGATGCATACAAATAATCATTATAATACAGAAATAGAAGTTCATGACAATGTTCAAGAACAATTACAAGTCCTTTAAAATGAAAAAAAACAACAGGTTCTACTCTGAATTTTTTTAAAAATGAAACAACATCTATTAGAATTAATTGTCCGCATCTACTTTAGGTAATAACCCAATTGTTGATATTATGGTAGGATCATGTTTTAGGATTTTTAGGCAAGTTTAGGTTTTTAAGACCTATTCAGAATGGATTTCTGTGTATAAGTATTATAATATGCATCCCAACCTTAGTCTTGAAGTTATTTTTGATATTGTTTTGGTGTCATTTACTTGTTCTATTTTATCGAAACTTCCTTATGTGCTCCCAAAAAGGTTAGGGGTTATACACAAAAGGAGGAAATATGGAAGATGAATAGTAATGAAAGAATACTTGTCATGTTTAACACGTATGGAAAGCCAGTGGGGGATACAAGTAAAGAACTTGTTCAGTACCTTGGGACACTTTAAGGATGGTCGAGCATGTATCAATTGAATATTTTGACTGGAGAAAAGTTCCCATGCAACAACAAGAGGATATGTATTCACTTGTTGAAGTATGTCTTTTAGTTTACTTATAAGGGTATACTCATTAAGTTATGAGTTATACACTAATATATATGTAATTTTTATTTGTAGTCCAAATTTACTTTTCATTCGGATGAAACAAGTCAGGTTAAAAAATGGATATTACAGAGCATGGGAAAAAATGGAGAACATGGAAAGGTATATTAGAGTCATGTGGATATGATCGAAGCCTTAGTATTGATGAAATTGTGACGCAACAAACTAGTAACGATGATAGAGTGAATGCAGCTCAACTTAGAAAACTTGTTACTCATTGGTTCACTCCAAAATTTCAGGTAACAATGCCAATCTCTCATTTTATTTTTAATACGCCTTCTAATTTCCAATTTGCTTAGAAAACTAGTTTGAATCATTTTGTTTTCAATACGCCTTCCCTTTTATTTTCGCATTTTATTTTGTATGTTTTTTTGTCATGTGCTAAAATACCATTTACTATAGAATACATGTGATAAAAAACGATTAAGCCGCTAAAGATGAAGGAACCTCATGTAACCGGGACAAAGTCATTTGCTAGACTTGCTCATGAAGTGGTATTAATCTGGTTATATTTTGATATTATTGTCATACATTCTTTTAAACTGTTTTACTAACTGATAGAACTCAAGAATTCTGATGGAATAAAAAGATAATAGATAGATAGATAGTCAGCCCGATTTGAGAAGGGCAATTCTCCGATTATAAGTCACAAATAATTCAAATAACCAAGACAAAAACCTATAGCTAGAACACTAGACTTAAACAAACCTAAATAGCATAAGTAACTGCTGCAATTACCCCCTAAACATCAGCTTCTTAATTACCCACTAGCCTTCCAACAACTAACTGTCTTGACTAAGGTTGAATGGGTCAAAACTAGACTTGAATACCTGCTAGACAGACCAAACTAGGTTGACCCGAGTCCTAACCCATTAGAATTGTATCAAAACTACCCGCCCAAAGAATCGACTTATCCTCAAGTCGAAAAGAAGGGGATTGTTATGCCAAGCAATAAGCCATTCAATGTAGGTTGCCTCGCTTCATAGACCCATTTATGAACCAAAATGAATTTTGATTGAAGGTCGATTTCCCCCACACTTTAAATTTGCATGTACAATTTCATTCCCGGGCAGCAACACCATATTAACTTCATAAGTGGTGGTTTGTTCCTTCACCTTTACAGATAGGTCTGTGAGCTTTATTAGCATACTCAAGCGACTAGAATTGACACTCTGATCATAATATCTAAATCACTCCAGCTTGTACTTGCAAGACTTCATATTCGTATATAATATTTTGATTATCTCCTGCCTGCTTCTTGTCCGATAATTCAAGATCACAGCTTTCCATAACTCTTATGACTTCGAACATGGGAATATTACAGATACAGTCATCCTTGATCAGATTTGTCACCGTATAGTCCTCCTTGATCAGATCTATCATCGTATAGTTCTCCTTGATCAGATCTGTCACTAGACAGCCCTCCTCAACCAAATCTGTCTCTGGACTTTGAGGTTCACCCTTAGGTTCCTTGTCATCCTTGAAATCATCATCAAGACATGGGTGACATTCATAATCACCACTCTGACTGTTGCACCAGAATCGTGTTCCATACATCAAAATCTTAAGTTCTGCAACATCATTCTTCAAAGATAAAAGAGAGTCTAATCGAGCAGCAATGGCTGCCAATTGGGCAGCAACAAAATTAAGTTAGAACCGCTGCTCACGGGTGGACTACTCCGGGTAAAAGGTGTCATAGTATCCCGACAATGGAACCAAATGATAGAACTCAAGAATTCTGATGGAATAAAAAGATAAATAGATAGACAGATAGATAGTCAACTCGATTCGAGAAGGACAATTCTCCGATTAAAAGTCACAAATAATTCAAATAACCACGACAAAAACCTATAGCTAGAACACTAGACTTAAATTAACCTAAGTAGCATAAGTAACTGCTGCAATTACCCCTTAAACATTAGCTGCTCAATTACCCACTAGCCTTCCCAACAGCTAACTGTCTTGACTAAGATTGAATGGGTCAAAACTAGACTTGAATACCTGCTAGATAGACCAAACTAGGTTGACCCGAGTCCTAACACATTAGAATCATATCACTAACCATCAGACATAAATTATAGGTAATGAAGAATGATGGTGTGTACCTAACATGAGGAGAAATGTATATAACAACATGAACTCTTAAAGATGGAAGTTATGTAGATAATGAAGTTGCTAGAGTTATGGTAATGTATTTTTACATAATAAAATGTTTCTATTTATCATGTCCATGTTTACTTTAGAAATAATAATAATAAATGCTTGTCTTCATTATTATCTATTTAGAGTTCATTTAAAGCTATTTCAAGTGACTCTATAAGCACACCAGAAGATCTGGATGATTTTACCAAAGATGACAATTTAAAAGTTAAAGGCCCAGAGAAAGAGGGTATGTTCGATTAATTGGACGAATGCCGGCCACAAAAAGTAATGACAATTCTCCGAATAATTCAAAAATTATTCATCAGCTACAAAGTGTTGTGAATATGATGATGAACATTATCCAAGAACATATCCCCAATGCAAACTTGTCTATAATTCTTAGTGATATGAACATACAGGTACTTACATACATGACCATATACCTTTTAATAATGTTAAGAAGATTATTACTATATATCTTTTAATGATCAACCTAGGTTTAATTGTTTTTGGAACATTCATTATATAGGTTTATTAGAATACGATATTGGTGAAATTTGTATAGATTTGTTTGACCCTTTTATTATTAGATATATAGTTTTACTTATTAGACTAGTTTATTACTGTATGTACAACTTAAACTTGTTTGACCCGTTTATTACTATATGCATAACTTTACTTGTTTTACCTATTTATTACCATATGTGTAAATTTACTTATTTGAGCCATTTATTATTATACGTATTACTTGTTTCACCCATTGTAAGGCCCCGTTCCCGAGCACCTCACAATTGGTCAATCATTGCACATAAAACATTATAAAACGTACATTTATTTTGTAGTGGAATTTAAAACTTCCATTAATAACTAAAACATGTCATTTCATTCGCTTACAACATTTGTTTTCATCTCAAAATACAAAGACATGTCAAAATACGGATGCCAGCCTCAAAATGCTCCAAGTAGCTTATGCATCCATGCCTGCAACTCCTCAGCATCAACATATGCCTGCCAACTATCATGCATACAAAAGTTAGCGACGCTAAGTGAATTCTAGTTTTATAATAAAACATACTTTTCTCTTTTAAAACCGTTCTTTCAAAACATACTATACTATACAACCGTTCGTGATCATGCATCATACATACATACAGATAATATCATTATTATCTTCATCATTACATTCATTAGCTTGTTCATTCAACGTATTACATTATCATTCACTTCTCTTTCTACATCCGGTCAGACTTTACCCTCTTCGTGGCACTCAGCCATGATTACTGAGGTCGAATGACAAGGATCCTATTCAGTACTTTATTACGATAATTCATTTACGTTCATTCATACGTTTGTTCTTTCATACATTATCTTTCGTTCATTACTCATTATTACTCGAATCTTGTCTCTTGCAATATCCCTGACTCATGCTTGAAAGCTAACGCTGTGCCGAGGCCTGCTCACAAACCCCCGACTTATGTCCGAAGACTGACACAACACCGAGATACGCGACAAAGATCCATACGAGTCAATCACAGGGATTGAACTCCATCCAAGTCTATTGCAACACAGAGTCGCTCACCTCATTATCTCGTCTCATGGACAAAGACCTCTGTCGAGTCTGTTGCAACACAGAGTCGCTCACCTCATATCTCGTCTCATGGACAAAGACCTCTGTCGAGTCTGTTGCAACACAGAGTCGCTCACCTCATATCTCGTCTCATGGACAAGGACCTCTGTCGAGTCTATTGTGACACAGAGTCGCTCACCTCATATCTATGCTTGGCTTTATGCCACACCCCCGAAGTTATACGTAACTCGAGTAACAACACCCCCACCAAAGTGGATAACAACACCCCTACCGAAGTGGGTAACACCCCCATAGAAATGGGTAACACCCCCATAGAAATGGGTAACACCCCTATAGAAATGGGTAACACCCTTATAGAAACGAGTAACACCCCCATAGAAATGGGTAACACCCCCATGGAAATGGGTAACACCGCTGAAGGTCAGTCACAAAGACTAGAACCCTTGCATGCACACTTTAGGATTTGCTGAATCTCACGCGGTAGAGCTTAAGGCATTAAGAGTCGTGGACCTCTGTTCATATTGCTTTCAAGCCTTTCTATACTTTCTCTTTTATTAATGCATGCATTCTATCATTATGTTCCTTTTTTCATTATCTTCCACTTTACGTTACATAATACTTTCATTACATTTATTAACGTTCAACACAAAGCCAAGGGAAGACACACATACATAATAAGGAACATACATAATCATTTACATACACCATCACCAACACAGGCACATCATACATGCATAACACACATCAAACATAAGCCATCACATCATAACCAGGCCTATCTTCCCATTACGCCTCTTAAAAACCACTTAAAAACCTCAAGTCCAAATTCGGCGCATGGGACCTTCCAGGCGCATGAGCATAAAATTTCTAAGTGTAAAACAGTCTGGGAGCATGGGCACTATTTGGGCGTTTATGCCCTGTTCAGGCGCATGGGCACTATTTCAGCGCATGGCACCTTTTAGGCGCACGGCCAAAACTTGGGCGCATGGCCAACACTTAGGCGCATGGGCTGCTGTTTAAGCGCATGGCCAACCCTTGGGCGCATGGCCAACACTTAGACTCATGGGCCAACATGCTGGGTGCATAGGCCACTGTTTAGGTGCATGGCCAACACTTAGACGCCTGGCCTCTCATGCTGGTCGCATGGACAACTGTTTGGACGCATGAGCCACCTCTGGGCGCATGGACCACTGTTCGTGTTCATCAGATGATTCTGAAATCTTTTCTATGTTATCAACATCACCCGATTATCATTCTAATCATTCCCAAACATAGATCTAACATACTAAGGCCCTCTAAGCATGCTATACATCATCACTAAACCATAATCATCACTATAACATATATACATACATACATCATTCGGACATAAAGCTTTAAAACCACAGTTTCTTTCAAAATGTTTACTTAGTATGCATAATAGCCCCAAATTAGTTGAAAATCAGTAAAAGAGGGGTTCTAGAAACTCACCTTGAGTAGCCTTTGATCAACACTCTTCCGGTTCAAGACCCACTTCGATTCAGCTCTTGAATCCCGAAAACAAACTCTAAACAACAAGAACTTCAGTCAAGAACTCGAAACCCAGCTGAAACCGAGCTCATAGAAGAGAAGACTTACCTTTTTCAGCTTCTTCTTCCTCTTTCTCTTTCTAGAACCAGGCTCTCTCTCTCTCTTCTTCTTCCTCCGAGAGCAAAGCAGCTTTCTACTTTGATATGGGCGACCATGCCCTTTAAATTCTTAAAATAATAAGATTTGTACTTTGTACACTTTATCCCCCTCTACTTGTGAAAGGATCGAGATCTAGTTTGATCAATTAGATTAGGATTTGCAGCGGAATAGCACACGAATTAGATGAAATTCTAGCAAGTATAATATGAATATTCAATCACACAGTAACAGTTATAGAGAGAGAGTTTTCTGCAAAAAAATGTTTTCATTCATGCACAAGCTTCCTGTCAAGGGAAATTAGGTCAACATTCCTTTTATAAGGAATGTGACATCAGCTGACGTCACATGATAGTGACATCTAACTAATTTATACAAACAACTGAAATTAAACTAAACTACTGAAGATGTCCACAACAACTGAGGACACATTCATTAGAAGCTAAGTATAAACTAACATTATAACTACTGAAGTTATAACATCTGAAGTATAAGAACTTCAGATGTTTTACATAATATAAAACTACTGATTACAAACTACTAAAATATAAACCATCACAACTACTGAAGAGAACTACTTCAGCTGTTGTGACAACTTCTGAGAACTTGATCTTCAAACTTTGTCTTCAGTAGTTGTCTTCAGACTTTGTCTTCAGTAGTTGTCTTCAGACTTTGTCTTCAGCAGTTGTCTTCAGACTTTGTCTTCAGACTTTGTCTTCAGCAGTTGTCTTCAGACTTTGTCTTCAGACTTTGTCTTCAGACTTTGTCTTCAGACTTTGTCTTCAGACTTTGTCTTCAGCAGATGTAGATCACTTCAGTTGTTTTGATGTCTGTAGACTTAAAGGTTTTTCTGATCTGGCTCATTGGTTTTTGGTCCAACAAACTCCCCCTGAACCAATGCAGCCAAAACCTTTAAAATTATTGAGGTCCCACTTATTTGCAGAAACAAAATCTGGATCAGCTCAAAATTCTTCAATTATAAGCTCAGGCCAGGGAAGAGATTTCAGAAGGTTTGATTGGCAAAGGATGAATGGGAACTCTGTCTTGGGGAATTGGACACAGAGCTGTTACCCCATCCATGAAACCTACTTCCTAATAATGAGTCTGTAAGACTCTCTGACATAGGCCTCAAGGAAAACAACTTGTTCTTCCATTGTGAGTTCTTCAGCTCCACTTTCAAAGAAGAACTCAAGCCCATAGTACTCAGATAAGTACTTAATATGCTTTCCATTTTTCAGCTCCACAGTTGTTATCTCTCTGTATGCAAACTCATCAGGATGAGTGCCTTCAAGCAATAACTGGAGCTCATTTCTTTTATTTCTTCAAGCTTCTTGTAGATTAACCCCTTCTTTACCATTTTGTTTTCTAGTAAAGTTTGTGGAGTCATTTTAGACTTGTAAGCTCTCTTGAAGTCACCAAGAATTTCCAGGGTGACACTACAATGGCCAGCATTATCACAACATCTACAATCTTCTTTACTTGGCCATTGTATCTGCTTAGAATCTTCATTTTGTATTCTGTCACTTACTCTGGGGTCAGGCCAAATTCTCACGCTCTCTTTCTGATATTGGAATGTAAATCTGAGAGCATACAACCTCTGAGCTTGTTTCTTCATAGCTTGTATGGATGAAGACTTGGGAAAGCTTTATCAATCATCCTTAACAGTTGCTCATCATGTTGTTTGTGATGTTCTTCTTCTTCAAGTTTGACTTTTACCATTTGCCTTTGAAAGTCAGGTGTGATTGTTGTTAGTTGACTCCTAGGCTCAGGCATTTTTATTTTCAGAACATCAGAGAGTGGCAGACTATCATCCTCATCATCTTCTTCTTCTTCCATCCTCAACACCCTTCTCTTCCTCTTAGGTGCATCATTAGTAATGGGTTCAGTAGGTTTCTTAGGTAAAGGATTGGTTTTGAGGGTTGTGAAGGTGGTGTTTTGGTTTGGGTGATAGTGAAGGCTGCTCTAGCATCTTGGATTTGAGTGAAGCTTTGGATAGTTTTGCCATATCAGTCCTTTTCCAGCACCAGCTTCATCAAGAGCTTCTATGATCAATCCTTTGTTAAATACTTCAGAAGAACAGCATCTGGTGGTTATCTCCAAAATACTGTCTCTGGACCATGACTTTACTTCAATGATCGACCTTCCTAGATGTTTTGATATAAATCTTGCCATAGTTTCCAGCCTTTCTTTTTCTTTCTCACTCCAACTTGCCCATCTTTGTTCAATTTCTTGAATCTCTAACATTCTGATCTCATAGTCAAGTTTGGCAGTGTCAAATCCTTATCTGAAGAGTTGATCAATAATCTTATCCATAGATCTGCTATGTTGCTCATCAGCTTCTTTGATCAATTCTTCCAACTTTTTCTCACCTTTAGTCTTCTCAAAGGATTTCTTCCTTTTGTAGGTGATCATTTCCTTTTCTTTCTGCTCTTTTTCTGCTTCCTCTTCAGCTCTTTTTCTTTTGTCTACCTCACTGACTTAGACTCCCCCTTTTTGGTTGCATTGGGTTTAGGGGTGTGAATGTCAGAAAGTTTCTTGGAAACTGTAGCATCAACTAAAGATTGAAGAGTTGAGAAAAGCCTCTCATCAATGGCTTGATGTACAGTGTTTGTATTATGGAAGTGATGAGAGGTAAGGATGTTTGAAAGGAAGCAACCATTTGCTCAGAGGGGTTTTGTCCCTGAGAAATGGCACCTTAAGCAGAGGCTGGTGGCAAGTTTGTTGAGAGTGGCTCGGTATTTGGGATAGTTTCAGGAGAAACTGCCATCTGTGGATGAATGTGGGCAGATGGACTTGATTCCTGTGACATTTTGGCAAGCAGTTCTTGTAGTCTGCATACCTCAGTCTCAAGAATAGTATTGTCGGCTAGAACATCAAAGAAAAAGCCCAGGTCATCATTAGTCTGTGCTGAATCAGCTGACCTCCTGATGAAATCAGGATGAACATGTGCTGGGTGTATATCAGTATTCACATGTGCCCCTATTTCTCGGAACTGGGGACTTCCTGCCTCAGGATAATGTCCTTCATAGGCAGTTGCCTCTGGTGAGGACTTAGAAATGATACCAGCTTCATCCTGATCATGTGCTGAACAAGGAGAGAAGAGGCAGCCTCACCAGATGTTCTAATCTCCTCCTCTACACTGGGAGATTGAACTCAGTAATCCCTGTGATGTGGATTATCAGCTACATTATAATCCTCTCCCTCAACGGTTGAGGTTTTCCCAGTAGTAATAGGTTTCTGGGGAGGGTTAGAGGAATGTAGTTGAGTCAACACTTGTGCAATAACCATAGTTGGGCTTGTAGGGGTGGCTTCAGTGGGAGATAGGTATGAAAAGGATTGCACCTAGGGAGAATGGTGCTCTTCAATGGCAATCCTCTCAAGTGAGAGAGATTCCAGTAATGTGGTTTCCCATTTTTGGTTGCATCAGGATCTTATGAGAGGATACCTGAGCGGTTTCAGTGGTAGAGTCCTGGAAACTACAGGGGGATTACTACCCATAGTTTCATCCTGCGTTTGTCTTGTAGGGGCATCAGCAGGGGACTCAACTCCCTGAGTAGCCTTTTTGGGTTGTTTGGAGACAGGTTTCGAGGGGACTTTGGATCTGGAGGATGAGGCTGTGGGTACCTTCTGCTTGGGTTTTAGTAGTTTGGCAGCCTCTTTGAGGTGTGGGTCAGAGTTGTGCCTAGAGTAACCTCTGGCAACACTACCACAGCAGGGACTCCAAGGCCAACAGGGCCATCAGATTGTAACTGATTCATGATTATGGCCATAAGAAACCTTGGATATAATAACCATCTGTTAGCTACAAGTTTCATTGCCAGATCTTTTAATTCTAAAAATAATTTCACAAAAATTAAGCTTGGCGTTCAAGAATAGAATACAATACCTGCTGCCACCTGGATGACATTTGATCCCATGAAGAGGTTTTGGGGGCAAGACAAACATTGATCATGTGAAAGATTAGGCGTTCAGCATCATCATGAAAGTGCTTCTTCAGAATGGTAGTAGCACTTAGGTTGCCTCATAGCCATGATTAATGAATGAGAGATCAATGGTGCCCTTCGGGTATTTGGTGATAAAGGTAGCATCATTCAGATCAAGCGTTTGGCGAATGATAGCAGGAGTGACAATCACCTTCTTCTTGTACAAATGACTCAGAGTGATCGCAAATCATTCTCACCGGTATGGATGGTGACATTTGTCCAAAATTGACGAAGAGAGTGGGATAGATCAATAGCATCATCAAACTTAGTCCAAAAGGTCAATTTTGTGAAGTAAGCAACACAGTTGTGTCGAGGTTTGATTTGCATGGTCGCCATTAATGGGAGATGAACGTTCGGAAATCGATTTATGAAAAGTTTGAAGTTAGGGTTAGGTATTTATAGGTTATGAAACGGCTGAAAGAAAACAGCTAAAAGTTTTGGTTTAGTCATCAGTTGTTAGAAAACGACTGAAACATGGTTTAACTTTCAGGTGTTGTAAACAACTGAAGACTTGGTGTTTGTCATCAGTAGTTGAAAAAACTACTGAAGACATGGTTGGGCTTCAGTTGTTTTGAAATGAAACAGCAGTTGTTAGAACCAATTGAAGAATAAACTTACTCATCAGTTGTTGTCGTCAATTCACATATCTCAGTTGTTTCATTTGACCTTAACACTTACTCAGCAGATTATCTGATTTCAGATGTTTCATTGGTCATCAGTACTTATCTGTTAGAACAGTCGTCAGTAGTTGTAACCACTTCAGTACTTTGCAACAGATAAAGTACTTCAGTACTTTAAGGAATTTAGTCTTCAGTAGTTATGAAAAATTGCTGAAGATAAAATAGCTTCAGTACCTATTTGTGACAGCTGTATACTAGTGCTCATCAGTACTTGGGAGCTGAGATCATCAGTAGTTGTCAATTTATTCAAATGCAGCATACCAAGCCTTAGCACAAGATTTTGAAAAGTTCACTGTCCAAAGGCTTAGTAAAAATATCTACAAGCTCATCAGCACTAGGAACAAACTTTGGATCAATCAGACCTTTTTCATAACAATCCCTGATAAAGTGATGTCTGATCTCAATATGTTTGGTCCTAGAATGCTGGACAGGATTCTTAACAATACAAAGAGCTGAAGCACTGCCCATTAGTAAAGGAGTCTTAGTCTCTGTAATGTCATAATCCAGTAATTGATTCTGAAGCCAGAGTACCTGAGATGTACAACTTGCAGCAGCAATGTACTCTGCTTCAGCAGTGGATGTAGCAACAGAGGTTTGTTTCTACTCTGCCAAGAAACCAAACAGTTGCCTAGAAATTGGCATCCACCAGAGGTGGATTTTCTGGTTAATTTACACCCGGCATAGTCACTATCAGAGAAAGCAACTAATTGCAAGAGTGCCCAGTGGAATACCAAAGTCCTAGAGATTGAGTTCCTTGCAAATATCTAAAGATCCTTTTGACTGCAATCATATGGAATACTTTAGGTGCAGCCTGAAATCTAGCACAGACACAAGTTGCAAACATAATGTCTGGTCTAGAAGCTGTAAGATACATCAAGGAACTAATCATACATCTGTAAAGAGTTTCATCAACTGCTTTACCTTTCTGATCAACATCCAGTTGTGTGGTGCTGCACATGGAAGTAGAACAGGGCTTACCGTTTTGTAAATCAAATTTTTTCAACAAATCCTTGTATATTTTGACTGATGAATGAAAGTTCCATCAGCCTTTTGTTTGATTTGCAACCCCAGAAAGAACTGTAATTCTCCCATGGCACTCATTTCAAACTTTTGTTGCATCAACTTAGTAAAGGCATCACACAACTGTGGATCAGAGGATGCAAAAATAATATCATCAACATAAATTTGAACAAGGAGCTTATTCATGCCTACTTTTCTTAAGAACAAGGTTTTATCTATGGAGCCTCTAGTGAAATTATTTTGAAGAAGAAAGTTGGACAGTGTTTCATACCAGGCTCTAGGTGCTGTTTTAGTCCATAAAGAGCCTTATCAAGCTTATACACCAATCTAGATGTTTATGATCTTCAAAACCTAGTGGTTGGCACACATAAACTTCTTCTTTTATTTTACCATATAAGAATGCACTTTTGACATCCATTTGAAAAACTTTGAGATTATGAAAAGCAGCATAAGCTAAAACAATCTGATTGCTTCCAGTCTGGCTACAGGGGCAAAGGTTTCATCATAATCAATACCTTCTTCTTGTGAAAACCCCTGTACAACCAGTCTGGCCTTGTTCTTGACAATTTGGCCATTTTCATCAGTTTTATTCCTAAACACCATTTAGTGCCTATTGCACACTTACCTTGGGGAAGAGGAACCAGTTCCCACACTTGCTGCTTTTGAAACTGAAGAAGCTCAAGTTGCATAGCTTCAACCCATCCATTGTCTCTTAATGCAATATGATAATTCTTTGGCTCTTGCTGACTGATGAAGAGAGCATAGAAGCAAAAGTTGGACAATTGACTTCTGGTTGAAACCCAGCATTGATGTCACCAATGATCTGAGACATGGGATGATTCTTCAGTTCTTGATACTCAATAAGATCTGTGCAAGGATTTGTAGGTGATTTAGCAGCAACAGATGGTGATCCAGATTCTTGAAACCTAGAATGAGATGACAATTCAAATGAAGTAGAGGATTCAGAGATCTCATCATTTGTTATGGATGGAACTGCTGAAGCTACAGGAACATCAAGTTTAGTAGACTCAGGCAGTTGATCACAAAAACTTGCATTGATACCAACAGATGGATAACATGTTGCAGAAGATGATGGATTCACAGAACCTGCAACATTTGGAGACTGATAAGGAACATATTGCAGTATGTCCTCAAATAACTCCACAGGATTTTGTGGGATTTCTCCTTTGGAGATTCATTAAACTTTACATGCAAGGTTTCTTCTACAATCTTTGATCTGCAATTAAAAACTCTGTATGCCTTGCAAGTAGGAATACCCAACAAAGTACCCTGCATCCACCTTTGATTCAAACTTCTGAAGTGGATCTTTTGTGTTGAGAATATAACAGGACACCGAAATGCTCTAAAGAAGGAAATCAGAGGAGCCAAATGATGTAACACTTCATAAGGAGTCTTCATCAACCTTTGATTTACCAATACTCTTTTGTACATAACAAGCTATGTTAACAGCTTCAGCCCAAAAGGTTAGTGGCAAACCAGAATCAGCCAACATTGACGTTGCAGCTTCAATAAGGGTCCTGTTCTTTCTCTCCACCACTCCATTTTGTTCAGGAGTTCTAGGAATGCTAAACTGCCTCTTGATTCCCTTAGAGAAATAAAATTCATCAAGTGTGTGATCTAAAATCTGTGCCATTATCACTCCTCACACACTTGACAGAAAGAGAATACTGCTTTTCCACATGCAACACAAAGTAGATGATAATTTGACCAGCCTCATCTTTTGAATGTAAGAAGAAGGTCCATACAAATCTAGAATAATCATCCACAATTACCAGACAGTATTTTTCTTTGCCATACTCATCACTCTTACTGGACCAAAAAGATCCATATACAGTAATTGCAAGCAGGTAGTGGACTTTGGTTCTTCTATTGGAGGGAATGATACTTTATGTTGCTTTCCTTTTAAACAAGCAGAGCAGTTTCATCACATTTGAACTCCTTTAATGGCAGACCTCTCACTAACCCATGAAGGATCAGCTGGTTCATGTTTCTAAGATTCACATGACCAAGCTTCTGTGCCAAAGCTCAGATTCCTGAGGAGAGGCCTTGGAGAACAACATGGATGGCCTTTAGATCAATGTTCTTTGATAAGTCTAAGGCATATACTCTTCCAACCCTATTGGCTTTTAGGAGAGTATGTTCATCCAATATCTTGTCAATCATATTCAAAACATTGAAAGACAGAATTCGACAGTTCTGACTAGTGAAAATTGCAACATGCCCTTTATCACACATTTGACTGACACTCAACAAATTATACTTGAGATTCTCCACATGGTTGACATCATCAAACCTTATTTCACCATTTGAAACAAAGCCTTTGCCGATGATGTAACCCTTAGCATCATTACCAAAAGATACAAATCCCTTCTTTCCTTGAGAGTAGTCATGAAGAAGAGATCTGCTTCCAGTCATATGCATAGATCCTCCACTGTCCACATACCATATGCTTCTATGGCATGTTGAAGAACCCTGCATATATCACAACAACTAGTTAGCTTTTGAGACCCAAACCTTTTTGGTTTTGGGTCTGTTCTCATCAACAGCTTTTATACTAACTGATTTGTCATGATTAACAGCCTTTGAAGAAGGAGATGGTGCTGAAAAGGATTCCTTTGATTTTGGCTTAGGTTTCCTTTTCAGTGGTTTAATCACAGGTACATCTATTTGGTTAACTCTCCCCAATAGATGTTGAACCATCATAACAAGTTGTGTCTGATTGGTTGTTAAAGCTTTCAGTTCAGCAACACATCAGAACTTGTTTGTGAATGATTCCTGTGAGGACCCATGTCCTCCTTTGAAAGACACAGACTTAGTCTGTAGTTTGATACTCTTTGAGAGTATTTTCAGCTGTTTTATGATAAACTTCTTTCTTCTGTTTAGATTTTTGTGAAGACTTTGGTTTATCAGGTTGAGATGTTTGTGGCACAACCTGGTTTCAAATTCATCTTTCATTTCATTAATTTTCTTTTTGATGATTTTATCCTTGTTAAATTTGGAACCCTTTCTGTACCAACATTCATCAGTGAGATGATTGAATAAACCACAAATTTCACATGGGTTTTCCTCATCTTCTGTTGATCAGCTGCTGAAGAATTTGTAACAACTGAAGAGTTCTTCAGAGATTTTCTATCAGTACATTTGTTTCTTGATAGATTCTTCAGCAATTGTCAAACCATGTTGGTTCCATTTGGCTTGAAATGTTCTTTAGGTGTTGTTACTTGCTCTTCAGTACTTTGGATACCTTTTGAGACAACACCTGAAGGACTCAGCTTTTCTTTGATCATGTGTTCATCAGCAGTAGGACCATCACAGACTAATTAGCTGAGGTACTATTACTGACTTCATCCTCTGATTGTACATTATCACTTGAGGATGAGACACATGATGATGTGGTTTGGGAATTGATTTCACCTTCAGATTTACTTCTGTCTTGGGAGTAAAATCTGTAGGAGGTTCAGTGTGATTATATCCAATCCCAAACTTCACATTTGAAGCAGTTGCTTACTGAGAAGCATTTCAAACCCCTTGCAAGATGTTACCCAGCGTTCACACTCCACTTGAGGAGCTGCAAGTATTCTTTGAGACTCTTGTGATTTTCTAAGATGACCTCTACCTTAGCCTTTTCATCAATGATTGGCATTTTAATTTGTAAATCTCATCATCTTTTTCTTTTAAAACAGACTCAAACTCAGTTTTTCTTTGGAAATCACTTTCTCTAGGTCAAGATTTTGATAATTAAAGCTACATTTGCTTCTCTAATTGAGGCAAAAGCAGCTATGCATGACTCAGAACACAACTTGGCCTTAGCCTCAGAAGATATTTTGGTACCTGTGATGATGAAGCATTTGAGCTTGAACCACCAGTAGACTCCAGGGCCATAAGAGCAAGATTTCCAAAGGATTTTCCCCCCATGTTGACGAGCACCAGAAAACATTTGTTCAGAATAACACAAAGATCATCTGGTAAACTACTCCAGACAACAACACCAGGAGTGAAAAAGCTTTGATGTGATTGAGATTGAGATTGAGATTGTTGACTTGATTTAGGTGGTTGAGACTCAGGTAGGGCATGTGATTGTTGAGCTATGGGAACAGGAACCTGATTGGACTGTGGCATGTAAAAACAGGGATAAGGATATGGCATTTGACCTTGAGGAACAAAATATGCAGAGGAGATGATTGATTTTGTGAATGATGACCAGAACTGGTAGAATGTTGCCCTTTGTTTTGTGAATTATTTCTTGGAAAAGTCACAAAGGGTGCAGAAGAGTTAGATCCAGATGATCTACACTCTCTTGCAAAATGTCCAAGTCTATGGCACTTATGACACCTCAACTTGCTCTTGTCAAAACCAACTTTGGTTTTTCCAGAAAGACCAGGGAATTTACCTGTCCTTTTGTAAAATTTTTGAGATCTGATATTACTAATGCCATTTGGCTCAAAATATCCATCTCTTCCAAATCATTATCAGCAATTCCTTTCAAATCATCCATCAAAAAGCATAGATTGTCACTATTACAACCTGAATTACATCTATACCAGCAAAAGCATGATCTCCACTATTGAAGAGAAATCAATATGCTCATCATAGGAGCTTTCTGATGTAGCATATTCTGACTCATGACCAACCAGAGCAGCATTCCCTGTACAAAGTCATCAGTGACCTTCCCAGATAAAGTCAATTTTCTTTTCTGTTCTATCTCTCTTTCAAATGTAAGTAGTTTCCCATGAAGTTGGGTGAGAGATAGATTATCTAGATTTGAACTGGAGCGTAGGACAATGGTATATGTGTCCATCTCTCAGGCAGGGATCTGAGAAATCTGTTGTTCATCTGACTATTTGTATATTCATGTTTAACCATTTTCAACTCAGATATCAAACAGGAGAATCGCTCAAACTATTGAGTCAGTGACTCATCCTTTCTATAAGAGAATGTCTCATATTGTTGGGCAAGAATTTCTCTATTGTTTGCTAAGACCTCATCAGTTCTTCCAAATTGTTCTTTCAGAGCAACCCAGAGGTCATGAGCAGATTCATGATGCATAAGTCCAGAATAGATTTCATTAGGCAGTGCCATGGCCAGAGTTCCATGGGCTTTAGCATCAATTTCAAAAAGTTTCAGATCTTCATCTGAATATCGCTCTTTCTTCTTCGGAACCATCTCATTGGTTTCGGATTACTCACCATAGGCTTATATGGTCCATGAACCACAGATTTCAACAACCTGAACTATAACAGACAGGTGATGGAGCATTCGTCGTTGCCATATGTTGTACTCACTCCTAACAAGCATCGGAGGCTTGTTGAGGAGCCAGTATTGTGAGGATCATTGATTGATGTAGCCATTTTCACCAATTCAAACAAGTTCAATAAGAGTTAATGAACCTAACTCAAAAACTCAACAACACAATTGAAATAAGAAGAATCTCAAATTGATTCACAGGAAGCAACAGAAAAACAAACTCTATAACCAATTCTTGCAAATTTGCCAATTCGATCAAACTAAGATATCAAAAGAACAGTTTTAATGATCAATTGTTAAATCGATCAATGATTAACCTGCTCTGACACCATTTGAAAGGATTGAGATCTAGTTTGATCAATTAGATTAGGATTTGCAGCGGAATAGCACACGAATTAGATGAAATTCTAGCAGGAGTAATATGAATTCAATCAAACAGTAACAGTTATAGAGAGAGAGTTTTCTGCAAAAAGAATGTTTTCATTCATGCACAAGCTTCCTGTCAAGGGAAATTAGGTCAACATTCCTTTTATAAGGAATGTGACATCAGCTCACGTCACATGATAGTGACATCTAACTAATTTATACAAACAACTGAAATTAAGCTAAACTACTGAAGATGTCCACAACAACTGAGGACACCTTCATTAGAAGCTAAGTATAAACTAACATTATAACTACTGAAGTTATAACATCTGAAGTATAAGAACTTCAGATGTTTTACATAATATAAAACTACTGATTACAAACTACTGAAATATAAACCGTCACAACTACTGAAGAGAACTACTTCAGCTGTTGTGACAACTTCTGAGAACTTGATCTTGAGACTTTGTCTTCAGACTTTGTCTTCAGCAGTTGTCTTCAGACTTTGTCTTCAGACTTTGTCTTCAGACTTTGTCTTCAGACTTGTCTTCAGCTTTGTCTTCAGACTTTGTCTTCAGACTTTGTCTCAGACTTTGTCTTCAGACTTGTCTTCAGACTTTGTGTTCAGACTTTGTCTTCAGCAGTTGTCTTCAGACTTTGTCTTCAGACTTTGTCTTCAGACTTTGTCTTCAGACTTTGTCTTCAGACTTTGTCTTCAGACTTGTCTTCAGACTTTGTCTTCGACTTTGTCTTCAGACTTTGTCTTCAGACTTTGTCTTCAGACTTTGTCTTCAGACTTTATCTTCAGTAGTTGTCTTCAGACTTTGTCTTCAGCAGTTGTCTTCAAACTTTTTCTTCAGACTTGTCTTCAGCAGATGTAGATCACTTCACTTGTTTTGATGTCTGTGGGACTTAAAGGTTTTTCTGATCTGTAATAGTCAATTCTGTTCATCTTAGTGTTCTCTTCTTAGCCAATTCTCTTCTTCTTATTAGTAATAGTCACCAGTTGATCCTCGTGGTTGGATACTCTGTTCATCTTAGTGTTCTCTGGTAGCATGATCATATCCTTATTGGTTGAGCTCTTTTTTAGACAAGATGCATCGAACATCAGATGATCATATCCTTTGCCACCTAGAGCGGCTCCGCCACGTTCCAATCGCTTCCTGTTCCATTCTTGATCACCCTCTCCTTTCTTGCTACTTTCAGTCACCATCACGGATCTTTCATCATACAATCTTCCCGCCAAATCAACCGCTAACCTAAACATGCTCGGTCGGGCAGCGATCGTGTGCCTACGGATGTCCACCGGCAATCCCTGAATGTACCTCTTGATCTTTCATGAAAGAGGTGTCACCTGATCTGGCACCAAACGTGCCATCTCGTTGAATTTAGTGGTATATTGCTGATGTGTCATTGTTCCCGCCTCCAGCTGCAAGAGCTCTCTTTCAACTTTATCCATCTCGCAATAAGGACAGAATTCCTCAATCACCAGCCTTTTCAACTCTGGCCATCGCATCCTCCCGATAGCCCTGTTTCCCTCGGCTTGGACTATATTGTCCCACCAGCATAGAGCCGAGTCCACAAAAAAATGGGCAGCAAACTTTACTTTCTGATCCTCCCAGCACTCGCTGATATTCAATACCGCTTCCATCTCTCTCACCCATCGGTGAGCAGTAGCAGCATTGCTGTTTCCATCAAAAGTTGGGGGCTCGCATCGTTGAAATGCCCCATAGTTATAGCCTCGTGCCGCCTCCGGCGCAGGCTCTTCCTCTTCTTCCTCTTCGTCATCGAAGAAAGCCGTTTCAGTCTCAGGTCGTCTCGTTTCACCCAAAGGTCTACCCCTTTCCTGTCTCTCCTCGTCTCTAACATCCTTTATAACTTCAGTCACCACAGATGGTAAGATCATCTGCATGACCTGATGTACTTCTTCCATGACTGCCTCTCTCCCTGAGGCCCTCTGATTAGCATTCTCATCACCACCCTCCTGATGAGGGGTCTCGGGTTCCTCATGGACTACTCTTTCAGCCCTAGACCTTCCTCTTGTGACCTGTGGTTCAACACCACGTCCACCACCGCCTCCATCTCGTGAAGCTTTCGAAGATCTACCGCCAACCATCTTCTAACACACTATAAGATTCAAACACTAACACGGTCATTCAAGGTAACACTCAGTTTATGTCAAATATAGTAAGTCCCTAATTACAGTGGCCAGTTGTGATTAGCCACTTACTTTACTCTTCATAACCCAAGCATCTCTTATCCTGACTTAATCAGTATCTAAATCTACACAATAGCACACAAGCCACATAACATGCGCACATAATGCCGGTTAACATTAACTTACTGTAAACGTTTACATAAAACCTTTACTTGTAGGCACGTAGCTACTAGGACTGACATCCCTTTTCCTTTTAGTCCCATTCTCAGTTTAAGATTAGGTTTTTCAAAATATTTACCCAATTCACTTAAACTTTTGCTCTGATACCAACTTGTAAGGCCCCATTCCTGAGCACCTCACAGTTGGTCATTCATTGCACATAAAACATTATAAAACGTACATTTATTTTGAAGCGGAATTTAAAACTTCCATTAATAACTAAAAACATGTCATTTCATTCATTTACAACATTTGTTTTCATCTCAAAATACAAAGACATGTCAAAACACGGATGCCAGCCTCAAAACGCTCCCAGTAGCTTATGCATCTATGCCTGCAACTCCTCAGCATCAACATATACTTGCCAACTATTATGCATACAAAAGTCAGCGAAACTGAGTGAGTTCTAGTTTTATAATAAAACATACTTTTCTCTGTTAAAACCGTTCTTTCAAAACATACTATACTACACAACCGTTCGTGATCATGCATCATACGTACATACAGATAATATCATTATTATCTTCATCATTACGTTCAATAGCTTGTTCATTCAACGTATTACATTATCGTTCACTTCTTTCTAGATCCGGTCAAACTTGACGCTCTTCGTGGCACTCAGCCACGATTACTGAGATCGAATGACAAGGATCCTGTTCAGTACTTTATTAAGATAATTCATTTACGTTCATTCATACGTTTTTTCTTTCATACATTATCTTTCGTTCACTACTCATTATTACTCGAATCTTGTCTCTTGCAATATCCCCGACTCATGCTCGAAGCTGACGCTGTGCCGGGGCATGCTCACAAACCCCCGACTCATGTCCGATGTAACACTCGGCTATTTTTATAAATCAAGATATAAAGAATAAAAGCAAGAAAGGCAATTAAGTCCAAGTGGAGGGACTAAAAGTGTAAGAAGGACACAAATCTTTGAAAGTTGGTGTAAAAGGTGGGCATGCCCGCCCACCCTCTTTTCACATCACCATCTTCTTTGGTTTTAGAGAGAGAGAGCAGAGAAAACTCTCGGTTGTTGCAGAGGAAGAAGAAGAAGAAGTGGGCGAATTCAAGGTAAGAACTCGAGGTTTTTATGTTTTTATGTTAGGTTTTATCCCGGTTACATGCTTATGTGCTTATGTGTTCGTGTATGTGCTCGAGTGTGTGTTTTAGGGTTGTTTTTAGGTGTTTGAACTCATTGCAAGCGGGTTAAAAGGAAGAACACCCAAGTTTCACTAGGTTATTCATGTTTAGAATAGTCACATTATGCTTAGAACAGATGGGTTCGACAATTAGGATGGAAGATATCCTAGAAACATGTTTGTAGAATGCTCATGCGCCTAGATAAGTGTTCATACGTCTGAAATTGCCTTAGAAAGAATCAAGTGTAAGTCATGCGCCTAAACAGTAACCCATGCGCCTAAAATTTGCCTTAGAAAAGTCTAAGTATAGCCCATGCGCCTGAACAGGGGTTCATGCGCCTGGAAATGTTAGTCGGATGACTAAGTGTAGGACCATGCGCCCCAATAGTGCCCATGCGCCCAAGTGGCCCATGTGCCTAAGTGTTCATGCGTCCGAATAGTATCCATGCGCCTAGATTGGTATGGAATTTACTAAATGTTTAGACGTCTAAGAGTCCCCATGCGCCTGAAAGGGGCCCATGCGCCTAAGTGTTCCCCATGCGCCTGAATAGTGTCCATGCGTTCGCATAGTGCCCATGCGCCTAGGACTTAGAATATTTTTCTGATTTTTGGGGAAAATGTGTAAGGTAAGCCTTGACTTGGGAAATTCCCTGGGGACTAAAAGTTGACTTTTTGGGGTCATAGATAGTATGATGGGCATGTTATGATGATGATGATGATGATGATGTTGCATGACTATGCGTGATGTATGTTAGGTATGTATGGTTCCCTGTGATGATATATGTATGGTATATTATATTATGTTCCTATGATGATGAATGCTTATCTTTCCATAGCTTTACGTGTTATGTTATTGAATGAACCGAAAGTATTATGTAACATAAAGTGAAAAATAATGAAAGAGGAACATGATGAATGAATGCATGCATTACGAATGAATGAATGTAAAAAGTCTTGCAAGCAAATGTATGGAGGTTCACACCCAATGAAGGGTATTAGCTCAACTGTGTGCGGGTTAGCCACCCCAGAAGGATGCACACTGGGGTCCAATCCTTGTGATTGACCATATGTATGGGATCCTTGCCGCTTGCCCCAGGTACTGGAGTCAGCTTCGTGCACAATGTTCGGGGTCTATGATAGACCTCAGGCCCAGTAACCAGCTTCGTGCACAATGTTCGGCGTATAGCATATGGAATTGATCCAGAATGAAAAGAAAAGATGAATGGTGAATGTACTTGCCCCAGGTACTGGAGTCAGCTTCATGCATAATGTTCGGGGTCTATAATAGACCTCAGGCCTAGTAACCAGCTTCGTGCACAATGTTCGGGGTATTGTACATATCACAAGATGTAACGAATGAACGAAGATTAATGAACGTAATGGAAGATAATAATGATATTATCTGTATGTACGTATGATGTGTGATCACGAACGAACGAAGCGTATAGTATGGGTTTTTGAAACGAAATAAATAACGATTTTATGTATGTTTTATTATAAAACTAGAACTCACTCAGCAACGCTGACTTTTATACGTTTTCAATTGGCAGGTAACGTTGCTGGGGATGGCACGAGGCGACTGCTCAGCTCTTTTGGATGGCATCCATTTAATTAAGGCTTTTGTGATGTAATACAACAATATAATTTTGTAACCGATAAATGATGTATTATTTTGCAAAAGTTTTTAGGATGAATGAAATTCCATTTGTTTTATGTTTTCCGCTGCACTGTTTTGATGTATAAATGAAATGTATACGTTTTATGTGCGATGAATCACCAGCTGTAAGCGTCCCGAGAATGGGGCCTTACATCCGAAGACTGACACAGCACCGGGATACGCGACAAATATCCCATACGAGTCGATCACACGGATTGAACTCCATCCGAGTCTATTGCATCACAAAGTCGCTCACCTCATTATCTCGTCTCATGGACAAAGACCTCTGTCGAGTCTGTTGCAACACAGAGTCGCTCACCTCATATCTCGTCTTATGGACAAAGACCTCTATCGAGGTCTGTTAAAACACAGAGTCGCTCACCTCAAATCTCGTCTCATGGACAAGGACCTCTGTCGAGTCTGTTGAGGCACAGAGTCACTCACCTCATATCTATGCTTGGCTTTATGCCACACCCCCGAAGTTATACGTAACTCGGGTAACAACACCCCTACCGAAGTGGGTAACAACACCCCCCCCCGAAGTGGGTAACACCCCCATAGAAATGGGTAACACCGCTAAAGATTAGTCACAAAGACTGGAACCCTTGCATGCACACTTTAGGATTTATTGAACCTCATGCGCTAGAGCTTAAGGCATTAAGAGCCGTGCACCTCTGTTCATATTGTTTTCAAGCCTTTCTATACTTTCTCTTTTATTAATGAATGCATTCTATCATTATGTTCCTCTTTTCATTATCTTTCACTTTACGTTACATAATACTTTCATTATATTTATTAACGTTCAACGCAAAGCCAAGGGAAGACATACATACATAATAAGGAACATACATAATCATAAACATACACCATCACCAATACAGGCACATCATACATGCATAACACACATCAAACATAAGCCATCACATCATAACCAGGCCTATCTTCCCATCATGCCCCTTAAAAACCACTTAGAAACCTCAAGTCCAAATTGGGCACATGGGACCTTCCAAGCGCATGAGCATAAAAATTCTAAGTGTAAAACAGTCTCGGCGCATAGGCACTATTTGGCGCTTCTGCCCTGTTCAGGCGCATCACCAACACTTAGGCGTTTCAATCACTTAGGCGCATGGGCACTATTTAGGCGCATGGCACTATTTAGGTGCATGGCCAACACTTGGCGCATGGCAACACATAGGCGCATGGGCCACTGTTTAGGCGCATGGCCAACTCTTGGGCGCATGCCAACCTTAGGCGCATGGCCAACACTTAAACGCATGGGCCACTCTTTAGGCGCATGGCCCATCCTTGGCGCATGGCCAACACTTAGACGTCTGGCCTCTCATGCTGGACGCATGGACAACTGTTTGGGCGCATGAGCCACCTCTGGGCGCATGGCCCACTGTTCCCATTCATCAAAACATTCTGAAATCTTTTCTATGTTATCAACGTCACCCGATTATCATTCTAATCATTCCCAAACACAGATCTAACATACTAAGGCCCTCTAAGCATGCTATACATCATCACTAACCATAATCATCACTATAACATACATACATACATACATACATACATCATTCGAACATAAAGTTGTAAACCCACGGTTTCTTTCAAAATGTTTACTTAGTATGCATAATAGCCCGAAATCAGTTGAAAATCAGTAAAAGAGGGGTTCAGAAACTCACCTTGAGCAGCCTTTGAGCAACACTCTTCCAGTTCAAGACCCACTTCGATTCAGCTCTTGAATCCCGAAAACAAACTCTAAACAACAAGAACTTCGGTCAAGAACTCGAAACCCAGCTGAAACCGAACTCATGGAAGAGAAGACTTATCTTTTTCAGCTTCTTCTTCCTCTTTCCTCTCTAGAATTGTGCTCTCTCTCTCTTCTTCTTCCTCCGAGAGCAAAGCAGCTTTCTGCTTTGATAGGGCGACCATGCCCTTTAATTCTTAAAATAATAAGATTTGTACTTTGTACACTTTATCCCCCTCTACTTGTGCACAATTTCTATTCTTTCTATTTACTTTTCTTTTCCTTTCGTTTAAATAGAAATTCAAGGTGTTACACCCATTTATTATTATATTGTTAGGATCTAAGCCTCATGGTTTAATCGATTGAACAGATATAGCAGCGGAATAGCTCAGAATTAGACAAATTCAAGCAAGAACATTCGATATAAAGCGATAAAAGAATTTTGTTATAGAGAGAGAAATATCTGACAAAAGGAATATTGCATTAAGATTGTCGGCCTCAAATGGCACGATTACAGGTGAGTCATCCTTCCTTATAAAGGAAAGAATGACGTAGGCTGATGTCACTTGAAAGTGACATGTAACCGTTTTATAACTACTGATGTTTAACAACTATTGAAGATGTCAACAACTGACATCTTCTTACAAATGTTCCTAAGTGTTAAACATCTTATTTACAACTACTGAAAAACATAAAACTACTGATACTACAACAACTGAAGAACAACCTCTTCAGTTGTTTACAAGTACTGAAAAGGAAACAACTACAGAAAAGTAAACAAACTACTGAAAAGAAAAGAAAACTACTGAGGAAGAAAAAACCATCACAACAACTGAAGAAGCCCTCTTCAGCTGTTGTCATCAGCTGTTAGCATCAGCTGATGTCTTCAGTACTTGAACATCAGACTTTGTCTTTCAGCTGTTGATCTTCAGTCTTTGTCTTCAGTACTTGTTGAAGTCTTCAGACTTTAGATCTTCAGCTGTTGTCTCAGTCTTTGTCTTCAGTACTTCAGAAATACTTCAGCAGTTGTATTCTTCAGACTTTGTAGAACAGCTGATCAGGTCTTCTTCAGCTGTTGTGATGTCCTGTGGGACTTAGAAGTTTCTCTGATCAGGCTCATTGGTTCTTTTGGTCCAACATATATATACAGCTTTACTTATTTGACCCGTTTATTACTATATGTACAACTTAACTTGTTTGACCTGTTTATTACTATATGCATAGCTTTACTTGTTTGACCTGTTTAATTCCATAGGTATAATTTACTTGTTTGAGTCATTTATTACTATATGTATAACTTGTTTGACCCGTTTATTATTATATATATGGCTTTACTTATTTGACCCGTTTATTTAGTATACGTACAACTTAACTTGTTTGTCCCATTTATTACTTTATGTACACATAATTTTGGTCCTTATATCTTATAGTTGCTCATCCCTACTACTTTGTATTAACATCTGTTTTAATTAATTTAAATTTTCTAGGTCCCTCATGTTGGTTCTTCATCTAGTAATGACATATTATCTTCAAAAAAGTCATTATGATAAAGGAAGAGTTGACAAAATGTGAAGTTTTGGTGCAATAGAGATAGCAACATTCATGGATTACTTGGAATAGAGTTGGCGACCGGAAAAAGCATATTTACTTTGTTTGTAAACACTTGAAATTTTGGAACTTATTATGTATTTTTCCGCTAACATTGGAACATGTATTGGATTTAACTATAATATATGTTATGATAATATAACTTTAAGTGTTTTTCATTTCCATCTTTTTTAATTGTAATTTAGTAATGATTTAAAACCACCATTTATCACTAACTAGAAATACATTTATTGCCACATCATTCATGCCACAAAAGCTTTTTTTTAATTTATGGCAAAAAAATTATGCCACTAAATTGGTATAGATATTTTGTAATTATATTATGGCAAAAAATAAAAGTGCCATTAAAAATCTTTTCAAGAATGGGGGGCACACAAAAAAGTGGCACTAAATGGCTTTAGTGGTACTGTTTCGAGTGACACTTTTTTTGTGTGTCACACATTCATATAGGGGCCATTAGTGGCACTTTTTGAGTATTCTGTGACACTTTTTTTGTGTCACGATTTTTTTGTAATGAGAGCATGATGATAATATAGCCTTAATATATACAATATGAAAGACCATACTAGAATTAAGAGGGTAATTGTTGAACTTAATCCTAACTGTGGATTAGAAGTTAATTTGAGATTAGTCTTAGATTAGTTGGTGATTAATTTTTAATCGGAGGTTGTCTGCTTCAATTTCATCAAAGTAGAGGTGCTAGGCACTAATCAGTCATAATTTGTCAAACTTAGACTTAGGCGAGTCAAATCGTCCTAATCGGAGGTGTTCCGACAACAAGAACCGCAGGGTTTGTCGATTCCAGCAACGAATTGTAACATCGATGACTAGAACGAGGGAGTAGGAACGACCGGGTTAAGCTTTAGGTTCAAATGATTTAATTAAGTTTGGCTATTTAACATCTACCACCCTTAATATCCACCAATTTACAAAATATCCCCCAAAATTTTAGTTTAATACATATAAAGTGTTAAATTAATGTTACATCTACACAAATTTGCATTATACACAAAAATTTGGTCGGATTAATTCCGATTAATTTTGATTCAGTCGGTACCACACCATTCGATTAGAGCCTTTTTAAGACTCTTAATATTCTATATGTAGTAAGTTGTAACTGGTTTTTCTACAATGTGACTTTTAACACTTGCTCAAAATTAAGAAAAACACTCAACAATTCAATAACCGGTTATGAATCTAATTAGAATTTATAGCCACCAACTATCTCGTAATTCCAAGTCGTATTAAGCAGGCCTTCTACTTCAAGCATCTCTTTGTCTATTTGAACTTTAATCCTTACAAGTAATCTAGATTTAATCATTAGCAATCTTTTTCAATTTCATGCTTCATATAATAACTCGGCATGATAGGATCACAAATTTTGAATAGAAAAAAATAAGTGAAACTTATTAAACAACTATTTTTTTATGATAATCAGATGCAGGCTATATATTCAATGAAAACTAAAGGGTTTTGTTGATGCAGTAACATAGATATAAAAGTTTTAAACAACCAAAAAAATCAAAACGATATAAAAAACCAATCGATAAAAAACAGATATAAAAACACTTAACATAATGTAAGGCTCCGTTCCGGGACGCTCACAGCTGGTCAATCATTGCTCATAAAACCTATAATTACATTTAACTTTCATAAAACATCGTAGCGGAATCATCAAAATAGACATCTCATTTTATTATAAAAGCTTTTGCAAAACAATACATCGTTATCAAGTTACAAAATACATGTTGCATTACATCACAAAAGCATTATAGAAATGGATGCCATCCAAAAGAGCTGAGTAGCCATCCCGTGCCATCCTCAGCAACATTACCTGCCAACTGAAAACACATAAAAGTCAGTGTTGCTGAGTAAGTTCTTGTTTTACAGTAAAACATGCTTTGCTTTCATTAAAACCGTCGTTTACTTTCATTCGTGATAATACACTATACATACACATAGATAACATCTTTATTATCTTCATTACATGTTCATTCCATCCGTTCATTCGTCATTAATCTTTACTTTTATTCGGACCAATGCCATGTGCTTCACCCCATCGTCATGCATGAAGCCGGTACTAGGCCTGAGGTCTTTCATAGACCCCGAACATTATGCATGAAGCTGACTCCAGTACCTAGGGTAAGCGGTAAGGGTCCCATACATATGGTCAATCACAAGGATTGGACCCCTGTGTGTATCTTTCTGGGGTAATCAACCCGCACACAGTTGAGCTAACACCCTTCATGGGTGTGAACCTCCATAGATACGCTTAATCACACAGATTAAACCCCAGTGTGCATCCTTCTGGGGTAGCTAACCCGCACATGGTTGAGCTAACACCCTTCATTGGGTGTGAAGCTCCATACATTTGCTTGCAAGACTTTCTTACGTTCGTTCATTCATTAATGCATGCATTCTTTATTTTGTTCCTCTTTACGTTATCTTCCACTTTACGTTACATAATACTTTCATTTTATTCATTAACATTCCACGTAAAGCCAAGGGAAAATAATCATACATAATAATAAGGAACATCAATACACAGTCAACATCATCATACAAGGCATCATCATACATACATAACATACATCAGCATAATCACACAACATCATCATCCATGCCAACATAACCTCTATGGCCTTAAAATCATTTTACATGAACCCCCGGGAACCTCTCGTGTCAAAACTTTCATCTGCACTTTCCCCATAAGTCAGTGAATAATATATGTTTCCCTCGAGTACACAAGCCCTACTTGGGTATACGGGCACCCTTCAGTCGCATGGCCTCCCATGCGACTGAACACCATGCGACTGAACACCATGCGACTGAACACCATGCGACTGAACACCATGCGACTGAACACCATGCGACTGAACACCATGCGAATGAACACAGGCGAATGGGCCCTATGCGAATGTACCCAATGCAGATGGACACAATGCAGTTGAATCCCATGTGAATGGACCTAATGCGGATGAATCCCATGCGAATGGACCTAATGCGGATGAATCCAATGCGAATGAACCTATGCGGATGAACCTAGGCGTATGGAACCCAGTCGCATGACTCCATGCGAATGAACCTCAGTCGCACGACTCACGAGCGTATGGACTCCAGTCGTATGACTCGCATGCGAATGAACCTCAGTCGCATGCCATTCGTTCGTGTAGCCCTAGCCAGTGCAGAATGCAGTTCATCCCAAACCCAATCTGCGATTTTCGGCCTCCAAGCCCTCCCAAACTCGTTCTAAGTCCAAATCAACCATCCTAACCTTAGAAACACATACCATAACACCATTCAAGTACACATAAGCCCAAAAACAAACTCCACTCGCATCACACACAAACACATACACACAGATTCAACACACACACATCAAAAACGGGTTTTACTATGTGTTTTAGTCCCAATTTAGTTGAAAACGTGTAAAAGAGGGGTCTCAGAACTCACACAAACAACACCATCGAGTCGAGCTTCAATCCAACCCGTTACACTTTAACTTTTGTGCTCGAATCCACAAAAACCAAGCTTTTTCCCTCTTTTCTCCCTTTCTTCTCTCTATGGCTGAATTTTGTGAGTGTGGGGGAGGGTGTGGGCTTCCCTCCCCTCTTAATCCCTGACTCTTCCAATCTTCTCCCGTTTTAGCATGTTTGGTCCCTCGACTTTGGACTTTATTTCTTTTTCTTCTTTCGTCGGCTTCCAAGAAAATATACAGGTGTTACACATAACATAACATTTATCTTTCTACTTCAAGGAGTTGCACCTATTAAGTTTACATTTTAAAACACAACCATCATCTTAATGTCATTTGGGACACATCATCACGATATACGTTAATATAAACTGAGAATGTTTACACTTGCACAAATACATAAACGAATTACTTGTATATATTGTTAAGAATAATTTTCTTACTTTAGGTTGGGGCACCCACCATGAGCCGACGCAAGGTAACAACGCGGGTCCCTCCTCTACACCGAGTAATCCTCTTCTCATGGCATATACTCGTTGTGTCCACACCCCCACATTATCGTTGCAACTAGCCATTACACCCACGCTCAATGGCTATTTTTTAAAGAATTTCTAGAACACTATAAATAACTAATTATCCTAAATTTTATACACCAATATCAAACATCTATTTTACTCATTTCTAGTTTTACATAGGCTCTATACGAACCGAACATTTATTGAACAGTTCATGAATCGTTAGGCGAGAAGTTCGTTATGTTTATTCGTTTAATAAATGAACGAATACAAACAAGAACTAGTTCATTATAATTATGTTCCTTTAGTTAAATGAACAAACATGAACAAAGCTTGTGTTCATTCATTTATGTTCGTGAATGTTCGATAATGTGTCTCTTAACGTTCATTTGTGTTTGGTCATTTAAAAAATAACATTTGAGATACTTATATTAAGTACTTATTTATATTTGATAAATATTAATAATTTTTTTATTTTAATTATAAAATCAATACATGGCGGTTTGTATTTGTTTGTTTTAAGAAATTTCGTTTGGGTTCATTAATGTTCAAGAATATTTATGTGCGTTCGCTTGCCTTTGTTAGCGTACGTTAATATTCATAAACAATTTATGAACAAGTTATTTTCTTAAAGAACAAACATGAAAAAGTATCGTTCATGTTTGTTCGGTTCGTTTACATACCTAGACTTTTACTCACTAGAAAATTCAACAAAAAATCTACAAGATCCCGAGCACACACCACATACACACAACTACTTTAAAAACCCCTACCATCTCTAATAATACTCACGTATCAAACCCTACCATGTTACTACTAACCAACTATGCCCACGTATTCTCCCCATAATTTGCTTATTACCAAAACATGTCAAATGCTTTTTGAAACCAACCACGTCACATAAAAGAACAAGAAGATGAAGGAAAATATGGCAAATAGTGGATTTATGTTTTAGAATAACATAAACTTGGAGATTATAAAAAAATTATTTGTTTTGAAAGAAAGTGTTTAAAACTTTATATAACTCTTGATCAAACAAACCGAACTATTGATCAATTGAATTGCAAATGGGGGAGAAGGAATTTGATGATGAGTCATTTTAACGGGATCTATACAAAATGTATATTTTACATTGACTTTTATATTAACTTTTTCTTTATAGTTATATTACAGCATAATTAACTTTTTATTTTTGAATATGTAGAAACATAGTTGGACAAGCCGAAGCAACGATGAGGACATCATCCTCAAGCGTTAACAAAAATGGTTTACGAGAAGAAATGTTTTACAAACCTCAAGGCATGGGGCCGTTAAAAACCATGCCAAATACGAGATGGTAGAGGTTATAGCTGGGGAGTTGGTACTCAAACAACAAAGAGGACTAAAATTTCAAAATTGGGCCACTACGTAAGCTTAAATGAGCACGTTACAAGCCTCCTCTCTGACCATCAACAAAAACATGACACCAACCGAGCCGAGACATAAAAGCACTAAAGCGAGGAGTCTTTGAGCAAAACAATGTTGAATGAGGTCATAAGCGATTACAAAGCTATGAGGGTGAAAGAAATAGAGAAAAGGAGGAAACAAGAAGCATTTCATAAGAAAGTAAATAAATCAAAATTGGTCTTGCTAGAGTTACAACGAGAAACATTACTTCGCGAAATGTTAAATTGGGACATAAAATTTTTTTAACCGCATGATGATGTTCCAATCTATTGTTGAAAAACATCCTAGAACACAAATGACAAATTACCAGGCTACATGGTTGGGAGTTTGATTTATAGATTTTAAGTTTAGGTAATTTAATTTTATTTTTAATGCTTTTATTTTAATGTAATTTTTACTTTTAGTTTGTAACTTTTAAAATTTTATGAAGTTATTGTTTAAATAAATTATGATGTAATACGACATGATAAAATATGATCGGTGAGTAGATGATGTAATGTCTTGTGTGTGACGATACTATAAAAGTGTCCCCTCCACCTTTATTGCGAAATATAAAAACGAGAATTACGACAACTTAAAAACAATAATGAAATTTACAAAGAAAATCAACAAAATGCATCACTCAAACATCTTTAGTTAAAGTTGGATTGTGCTATAGTTTCTAGCAATAACAACCATGTCAACAAATTGCAAATATGATAAATTACGGAACAAAAGTAAAACCATGAAGACTTTTCATCAAAAGTTCAAGTAACCCAAAAATGTAATCACCAACGGTTACATAGATAATTTTAGTATATCCATAAGCAATTTCAACAAACATAACCTACAAATAACAAAATAGAATCCAAAAACTTTAAATCCCTTTATTCCAAAATGACATAGATGTTTCATCTAATCTAAATTTCAGCTAATAGCTCTTCCTGATCTAAGAAGGAAACAAAACGCAGACAAAACAACCAATATCTAAGGTCTAAACAAATAAGCAATGTTTTCAAAACCGAATCAGACGTCGAACCGTACGCCTTACTGGTTTGGTGGTCACGTCGAACCTTACGCCTTACTGGTGGTTTGGTGGTCGGACCGGATTTAAGAACCGGATGATATCATAATTATATATATAGTATATTATATATATAGTATATATGTAATTAAATATAAATAATTTATATATGATTTATATATGTATTTTATAGTTATATATAAAACTTAAATATATTTGTATATTCATCACATTAATTTATGCTTCA
>CM046451.1:9704309-9879309 GCA_025506515.1 Flaveria trinervia
AACATTTAAGCTTATAAGATACACCATCATTTGAAAACACCACCAAGATTTTGCAATAAACCTAACACATAAACAAACAATAGGCTCAGATATGTAGCACAATTGGCTGTAATGGAGGATGCAAGTTTAGAAGATGACCTACCCTGTAACACCCGAATATTTATTATTTTGAAGCCAGTGAGGAAAGAAAAGAAAATAAAGTCCAAAGTCGAGGGACCAAACTCGCCAACGAAAGAAAGTCGGGTGAGGGGAAGTATATAAGGGAGAGGGCAGCCCTTACCCTCTCCCACACTCACAAATCAGCCAAAGAAAAGGAGAAGGAGAGAAAGAAGAGAAAAAGAGGAAAAAGTGTTGGTTCGGGTCGCCAAAATCGTCGTGAAGCAAGCCAAATCGAAGCTCTTGTCGTTGTGCTCGTTTAGGTGAGTTCTAGGACCCCTCTTTTACATGTTTTGAATGATTTGGGCTGGAACACATCTGAAAACCCTTTTTCGCGTTTTTGGGTGAAGACCCGTATGTATGCGTGTATGTATGCGTAGGACCCGTTTGGGGCTTGATTTCTTGCTTGGTTGTGATTGTTTTATGTTTATGGTATGCATCCCTAAGGTTTAGGATGGTCGATTTAGGCTTAAAATGGGTTTAGATGAGTTTGGAGGCCGAAAACCCTCGGCTGCAGTCGGGATGAACTGCATTCTGCATCAGTTAGGCTAGCGACCAACTGGAGGCGACTGAGGCCATACGACTGATTAGGGTGCGATTGGGGTTCATTCGCACGACTGAAGGTCCATTCGCATTACTGAAGGTCCATTCGCACGACTGAAGGTCCATTCGCACGACTGGATGTTCATTCGCATAGGTGTTCATCCGTATTAGTTCATTCGCATGATGTTCAGTCGCATGGAGGCAATGCGACTGAAGGGTGTCCATACGCCCGAATAGGGCTGTTGAACCCGAGGAAGGTGTAGATTGACTTCTGACTTTCGGGGGAAAGTGCAGATGTAAGTTTTGACGTAAAGGTCCCATAAGAGTTTTTAGATGACGATCGAGGTCTTAGAAGCATGTTGGGCATGATGAGGGTGATGATGTTGTATGTTATGTATGTATGATGTTGCCCTGTATGATGTGATGTTGATGCATGTTAATGTTCCTTAGTGTGATGTATAATATCTTTCCTATGGCTTTACCTATTATGATGAATGAACGAAGTACTATGTAACGTAAAGTGAAAGATAAAGAAAGAGGAACATGATGAATGAATGCATGTATTAATGAACGAATGAAACGTCTTGCACGCATCGGATAACGGTCCCTCTTTGTGATTGACCCTGAATGTAGAACCTCTACCGCTCACCCCTAGTACTGTGGCATACGTTTAGCTGTTCATTTGTTTACTTCGGCCCAGTAGCTAAGACTGATGGTTACTCGTAGTACTGTGGCATACGTTTAGCTGTTCATTTGTTGACTTCGGCCCGGTAGCTACGACTAACCGGGGTGTAGCACATGGTATGGTAAGGATGATGTCCGATGCGCAAGTAAAGTCATAATGAACGAAGAAGAAATGAAGAAGATAATAATGATGTTATCTATGTGTACGTACCATGTGTGATCATGTAAATGTAACGAACGGTTTATATGAAAGTAAAGTATGTTTTATTTATAAAACTAGAACTCACTCAGCAACGCTGACTTTGATGTATTTTTCCAGTTGGCAGGTAATGGTTGCTGAGGATGGCACGGGCGACTACTCAGCTCTTTGGGGATGGCATTCTTTTGATTAATGTTTTTGCATTGTAATGCGAACAAGCTATTTTGTAATGAATGTCGTATTAACTTGCAAAAACTTTTATATGGAAATGAAAGTTTGTTTTAGTTTTCCGCTGCGATTTATGAAATACAATGTAACTATACGTTTTGTGTGCGATGAGAACCAACTGTAAGCGTCCGGGAACGGGGCCTTACAAGTTGGTATCAGAGCCAAAGTTTAAGTGAAATGGGTAAATTTTCAAGATAAAACTTTACTTAAACTAAGAATGGGACGGAAAGGGAATGGGATGCCAAACTGAGTAGCTGCATGCCATCAGGTATTTTCGTAAAGTTAATCGGTTTTAATGCTTGGGGTGTGAAGAGTAAATTAGTGGCTAATCACAACTGGCCACTGTAATTAGAGACTTACTATCTTAACATAAATGACCTGTTCCCTTGAATGACTGTGTTGGTGTTTGAATCTTTCAGTGTGCGTGTGATGGCCGGAGGTAGATCTTTGAGAGCTTCTAGGGGTGGAGGTCACGGTGCTGAACCGCGACCCAAGAGAGGGAGACCCAGAGTTGAGAGGGTGGTTCATGAAGAGCCAGAGACCCCTCATCCGGAGGGTGGCGACGAAAGCGCCAATCTGAGAGCCTCAGTAAAGGAGGCTGTTGTAGAAGAAAGTCCATCAGGTCATGCAGACAATCTTACCGTCTGTGGTGACTGAAGTTATTAAGGCTGTACGAGAAGGGGAAAGAAAAGAAAGAAACAGATCCTCTGGAGGACGGGAACAACCAGAGCCGGAAAGGGTTCTGTGATGATGAAGAGGAAGAAGAAGAGCATGTGCCAGAGGCAGTGCGAGGATGTAACTACGGGGTATTTATGAGATGCAAGCCCCCTACTTTTGATGGAAACGGCACCGCTGCAGCTGCTCACGGTGGGTGAGGGAAATGGAAGCTGTTCTCGATATCAGCGAGTGCCGAGAGGACCAAAAGGTGAAGTTTGCTACCACTCTTTTGTGGATTCAGCTCTATGCTGGTGGGACAACATTGTCCAAGCTGAGGGTAGTAGGGCCATTGGGAAAATGAAATGGCCTGAGCTGAGAAGGTTGGTGATTGAGGAATTTTGTCCTCATCGGGAAATGGATAAGTTGGAAAGGGAGTTTCTGCAGTTGGAGGCTGGAACCATGACACACCAGCAGTATACCACCAAGTGTAATGAAATGGCACGACTTGTGCCTGATCAGGTGACGCCTCTGTCTTGGAAAAATCAAGAGGTACATTCAGGGTTTACCGGTGGATGTTCGCCGGCATATGATCGCCGCCCGGCCAAGCACGTTTAGGTCGGCGGTTGATTTGGCAGGGAGGCTGTATGACGAGCGGGAGGTGGTGGCGACTGAAGCAAGTAAGAAGGGTGGTTATGATCGGAACTGGAACGGGAAATGGTTTGGTCGGGTGATGCCTCGATGGGTAACAAAAAGGCACGGGTGGATGAACGCCGTGTGGTCACATCAAGTGCGGGGTCGAAAAGGTGTGGCAAGTGTGGAAGGGAGCACGGCGGGGAATATAGGTTTGGGTCAAACTTGTGATTCAAGTGTGGGAAGACATGGCATATGGCGAAGGATTGCCTGTCGGGCAAATGTTTTAACTGTGGGGAAACTAGTCATATGTGCAGAGATTGTAAGAAGTCGAGGACTAAGGGTTCAGGGGTGAAGAAGACGGGAAGTGATGGACCGAGGGTGAGCGCTAGGGCGTTTACCATGACACAGGAGGAGGCTAGGACGGACCCTGACGTTCACCATCACCAGAACCTCTCGAATGTGACCGGCATGCTCAATCTTGCTCTTCAAATAAATCATGATATCATCAATAAACACAATCACTGATTTATCCAACATAGGCCGACACACACGGTTCATCATATCCATAAAAGCAGCTGGCGCGTTGGTCAAACCAAAGGACATGACAAGAAACTCGTAATGGCCATAGCGCGTACGGAAAGCTGTTTTTAGGGATATCTTGCTCCTTCACCTTCAACTGATGATAACCAGATTGAAGATCTATCCTCGAGAACCAACTGGCACCCTGAAGCTGATCGAACAAATCATCTATCCTCGGTAAGGGGTAACGGTTCTTCACTGTCAGCTGCTTTTAGTCTGCTTCACTAGAAACATACCGGACACAACGTCAGGGTCCGTCCTAGCCTCCTCCTGTGTCATGGTGAACGCCCTGGCGCTCGCCCTCGGTCCATCACTTCCCGTCTTCTTCACCCCTGAACCCTCAGTCCTCGACTTCTTACAATCTCTGCTCATATGACCAGTTTCCCCACAGTTAAAACATTTGCTCGACATGCAATCCTTCGCCATATGCCCTGTCTTCCCACACTGGAAGCACAAGTTTGACCCAAACCTACATTCCCCGTTGTGCTCCCTTCCACACTTGCCACACCTTCTCGACCCCGCACTTGATGTGACCACACGGCGTTCATCCACCCGTGCCTTTTTGTTACCCATCGGGGCATCACCCCGACCAAACCGTTTCCCGTTCCAGTTCCGATCACTACCACCCTTCTTACTTGCTTCAGTCACCACCATCTCCCGCTCCTCATACAGCCTCCCTGCCAAATCAACTGCCGACCTAAACGTGCTTGGCCGGGCGGCGATCATATGTCGGCGAACATCCACCGGTAAACCCTGAATATACCTCTTAATTTTCCGAGACAGAGGCGTCACCTGATCAGGCACAAGCCGTGCCATTTCATTAAACTTGGTGGTATACTGCTGGTGTGTCATGGTTCCAGCCTCCAACTGTAAAAACTCCCTTTCCAACATATCCATTTCTCTGTGAGGACAGAACTCCTCAATCACCATCTTCTTCAACTCAGGCCATTTCATTCTCCCGATCGCCCGATTACCTTCTGCTTGGACAATGTTCTCCCACCAACACAAAGCTGAATCCACAAAAGAGTGGGTAGCAAACTTCACCTTTTGGTCCTCTCGGCACTCGCTGATATCGAGAACAGCTTCCATTTCCCTCACCCACCGGTGAGCAGCTGCAGCAGTGCCGTTTCCATCAAAAGTAGGGGGCTTGCATCTCATAAAAGCCCCATAATTACATCCTCGTGCCGTTTCATGCACAGGCTCTTCCTCCTCCTCATCATCATCAGATAAAACCGTTTCCGGCTCTGGTTGCTCCCGTTCCCCAGAGGATCTGTTTCTTTCTTTTCTTTCCCCTTCTCGTACAGCCTTAATAACTTCAGTCACCACAGACGGTAAGATTGTCTGCATGACCTGATGGACTTCTTCTACAACAGCCTCCTTTACTGAGGCTCTCAGATTGGCGCTTTCGTCGCCACCCTCCGGATGAGGAGTCTCTGGTTCTTCATGAACCACCTTCTCAACTCTGGGTCTCCCTCTCTTAGGTCGCGGTTCAGCACCGTGACCTCCACCCCTAGAAGCTTTCGAAGATCTACCTCCGGCCATCACACGCACACTGAAAGATTCAAACACCAACACGATCATTCAAGGAAACAACTTAGTTTATGTCAAGTATAGTAAGTCCCTAATCACAGTGGCCAGTTGTGATTAGCCACTTACTTACTCTTCATACCCCAAGTATTACCTGTCCTGACTACATCAGTATTTAAACCTACATATAACACATAACACATACCATGCGCACATAAAACCGGTTAACTTTACGAAAATACCTGATGGCACGCAGCTACTCAGTTTGGCATCCCATTCCCTTTCCGTCCCATTCTCAGTTTAAGATTAGGTTTATTCTGAAAATTTACCCATTTCACTAAACTTTGGCTCTGATACCAACTTGTAAGGCCCCGTTCCCGGGACGCTTACAGCTGGGTTCTCATCGCACATAAAACATATAATTACATTTGTATTTAATAAATCGCAGCGGAAAACTAAAACAAACTTTCATTTCCATGTAAATGCTTTTGCAAACTAATACAACATTCATTACAAAAATAGTTTGTTCGCATTACAATGCAAAAACATAAATCAAAAGAATGCCATCCCAAAAGAGCTGAGTAGTCGTCGCCCGTGCCATCCTCAGCAATCATTACCTGCCAACTGGAAACACATCAAAGTCAGCGTTGCTGAGTGAGTTCTAGTTTATAAATAAAACATACTTTACTTTCATATAAAACCGTTCGTTACTTTTACATGATCACACATCGTACGTACACATAGATAATATCATTATTATCTTCTTCATTCATTCATTCCTTCTTTCATTACCTTACTTGCGCATCGGACATCATCCCAAACCAATACCATGTGCTACACCCCGGTTAGTCGTAGCTACCGGGCCGAAGTCAACGAATGACAGCTAAACGTATGCCGCGGTACTAGGAGTAACCGTCAGTCTTAGCTACTCGGCCGAAGTCAACGAATGATAGCTAAACGTATGCCACAGTACTAGGGGTGAGCGGTAGAGGTTTTACATTTGGGGTCAATCACCAAGAGGGACCCCGTATCCGATGTGTGCAAGACGTTCATTCGTTCATCATGTTCCTCTTCCTTTATCTTTCACTTTACGACATAATACTTCGTTCATTCATCATAACAAGTAAAGCCACAGGAAAGATATATACATCATATTAAGGAACATAAACATGCATCAACATCACATCATACATAGCAACATCATACATACATAATGTACAACATCATCACCCTCATCATGCCCAACATGCTTCTAAGACCTCGATCGTCATCTTAAAAACTCTTATGGGAACCTTTACATCAACACTTACATCTGCACCTTCACCCGAAAGTCAGAAGTCAATCTACACCTTTCCTCGGGTTCAACAGCCCTATTCGGGCGTATGGACACCCTTCAGTCGCATGGCCTCCATGCGACTGAACATCATGCGATTGAACTAATACAGATGAACACCTATGTGAATGAACATCTAGTCGTGCGAATGAGCAATGCGGATGAGCACCTATGCGACTGGACCTTCAGTCGTGCGAATGAACCTTCAGTCGCATGACCCCATGCGACTGGCCTTCCAATCGTGCGAATGAACCCCAATCGTGCGAATGGGCCCCAATCGCACCCTAATCGGCCGTATGGCCTCCATTCGGCCTCCAGTCGGTCGCCTAACCCTAAGGTACAGAATGCAGTTCAACCCGACTACAGCCGAGGGTTTTCGACCTCCAAACTCATCTAAACCCATTTTAAGCCTAAATCGACCATCTTAAACCTTAGGGATGCATACCATAACATCATTCAAGCACAACCAAGCAAGAAATCAAGTCACAAACGCATCATACATGCACATACACATACACAAACGGATCAACTTACACACATACGAAAAACTCGATTTCAGATGTTTTCCAGCCCCAAATTGTTTGAAAACAAGTAAAAGAGGGGTCCTAGAACTCACCTAAACGAGCACAATGACAAGAGCTTTGATTCGGCTTGCTTCACGACGATTTTGGCGACCCGAACCGACCCGAACCAACACTTTTTCCTCTTTTTCTCTTCTTCTTTCTCTCTTCCCCCTTTATGAAGCTGAAATGTGGATGTGGGGAGAGTGGGCTGCCCTCTCCCTACATATATCACCACATTTCCCAACTTTTCTTCGTTGGCGGGTTTGGTCCCTCGACTTTTGGACTTTATTTTCTTTTCTTTCGCCACCGGCTTCAAAATAATAAATATTCGGGTGTTACAGGTTTACTAGAAACATACCTGACACAACATCGGGATCAGCTCTGGCTTCCTCCTGGGTCATGGTGTAAGCTCTAGCACCTGCCCTCTGTCCTCCTTCCTCTGGCATCTTCTTCTCTGCCCCAGAGCTCTCTGCCCTCGGCTTCTTACAGTCTCTAGCGATATGGCCAGGCTGACCACACCTGAAGCATACATTCACCCCCATTCTACACTCACGAGTATGCTCTCTCCCTTATTTTTCACACCTCCTTAGCCCTGATCCAGATGTGACCACACCTTCTTGTTTGGAGCGGTTCTACCATGTCCAAACCGTTTCCTATTCCAGTTCCGACTACCACCATCCTTCCTATCCACCTGTCACCACCACCTCTCGCTCATCATATAATCTGCTAGCCAAGTCAACTGGTTCCCGCCTCCAGCTGCAGGAAGTCTCTTTCTACCTTGTCCATCTCTCTGTGAGGACAGAATTCCTCGATCACTAGCTTCTTCAGTTCAGGCAATCTCATTCTTCCAATGGCCCTGCTACCCTCGGCTTGGACAATGTTGTCCCACCAACACAAAGCCGAGTCCACAAAGGAGTGGGTAGCGAACTTCACCTTTTGGTCCTCATGGCACTCACTGATATCGAGGACAACCTCCATCTCCCTCACCCATTGGTGAGCAGCTGCAGTAGTGTCGTTCCCATCAAAGGTAGGGGGCTTGCATCTCATAAATTCCACATAGTTGCAGCCTCGAATCGCCTCCGGCGTAGGCTCTTCTTCCTCATCCTCATCATCGGACGGAACCGTATCAGTCTCGGGTTGTCTTCTTTCGCCCGTAGGTTCACCCCTTTCCTTTCTCTCTCTTTCTCTAACTGCCTTGATCACTTCGGTCACTACAGACGGTAGAATCGTCTGCATGACCTGGTGAACCTCTTCCACCACAACCTCTTTTACTGAGGCTCTCAGATTGGCGCTCTCGTCGTCACCCTCCGGATTCAAACACTAACACGGTAATTCAAGGTAATACTCAGTTTAAGTCAAGTATAGTAAGTCCCTAATTACAGTGGCCAGTTGTGATTAGCCACTTACTTTACTCTTCATACCCCAAGCATTTCCTATCCTGACTTAATCAGTATCTAAATCTACTATAAGCACATAATCAAATAGCATGCGCAAGTAATACCGGTTAACTTTAAGAAAAGACATACATGATGGCACGTAGCTACTCGGGCTGACATCCCTCCATTTGTCCCATTTTCAGTTTAAGTTTAGGTTTTAAAAGTGTATTTAACCCAATTCTCTTAAACTTTGGCTCTGATACCAACTTGTAAGGCCCCGATCCCGGAAACCTCACAGTTGGTCATTCATAGCAATTAAAATGTTAATCATTACAAATAAACGAGCTTATGCAGCGGAATACGTTTATCAAAAGCCATTCATTTCATTTAAACCCTTGTTGTTGAGCAATACATCATCGTTTAACTGATTGCAAAAGAATTGTTTATATGCATTACAAAACAACAACAACATAGAATACGCGTGGATTTCGGTCTTTCCCTTGCCGAGTAGCTTCACTCTCGTGCCATCCTCAGAAATAATTACCTGCCAACTGAAAATGTATAAAAGTCAGTGTTGCTGAGTGGGCTCTAGTTTTAAAAGTAATAAAATACTTTCTATATGTTGTATAAGAAAATACTCTTTTCTGTAAAATACAACTCTGTAGTGTATATGCGAGCACGCGTCAACTATATGAACAAATAATGTTCGATCTCTGTACTGTATGCCTTGTCTGTAAACTTTAGCTTTATGTTTCACTTTCTGTATGGACTAGTGAGCAGTACCCCAACTATATGCGCAATGGAAAACGGGTGATAGGCCATCTATATCCCTCGAAAGGGTCAACTGTATCCCTCGAAAGGATCAACTATATCCCCAGAAAGGGTAACTGTATCCCCTGAAAGGGTCAACTATATCCCCCGAAAGGGTAACTGTATCCCCGAAGGGTAACTGTATCCCCCGAAAGGGTAACTGTATCCCCCGAAAGGGTAACTGTATCCCCCGAAAGGGTCTGTGTACTATGTACAAGGTCAACCCAATCACCCAGGACACGCTACAAAGGTCCTGCCAATCTCAATCGATTGACCCTGTGTGCATAAAAGGGTAGCTAACCTGCAGCACAGTTGAGCTAACGACAACACGGTCGTGTCCCTACTGTAAGCTTGCAAAACTTGTTTACATTTTATTAATGTTCCTCTTCTTTCTTTATTGCTCTTTCACTTTATTATTACGAAATACTTTACGTTACGATAATACATACCACGTAAAGTCACATACTATGGGTAATAATAATAAAAGCAATAACCATAATAAGGAACAATCATAATCAATCATATCATGCATGAAACAACATCATTAATAAGCCCTTAGTCAACCTCGGTCAAATCCCTAAAGCACAGACTCCCAGAAAATTCTGTAAAAATTTCTAAGTCTTAGGCGCATGGGAACTATTTGGGCGCATGAGCCCTATTTGGGTGTTTCATCACTATTTAGGCGCATCAGCCTAACAAAACATTTTCACTTTAGGCGCATGAACTCATTCAGGTGCATGGGCACTATTGGTGCGTATGAACACTTAGGCGCATGGGCCACTTGGGCGCATGGGCACTATTGGTGCGTATGAACACTTAGGCGGATGGGCCACTTGGGCGCATGGGCACTATTGGGGCGCATGGCCCTACACTTAGTCGTCCGACTATTCTTTTCTAGGCGCATGAACAACTGTTGAGGCGCACGGGCTATACTTTATCATTTCTAAGGTAATCTTAGGCGCATGGAATACTGTTGGGCACATGGATCACACTTAGTTCTTACTATGGCATTTTTAGGCGTATGAGCCTTATTTAGGCGCATGGACCTTCTGTACTATATGTTTCCAGTATGTTTTCAACCCAAATCATTGAATCTGTTTGTTCTAAGCTTAATGTGGCTATTGTAACATGAATAACCTATAAGCATACAAGAATCACATTCATTCATGCACAATGCACACGGGTAAACATACATGAACTTTATAAAACCATTTTAATACATTTTCAGCCCCAAAGATCATTTAAAACAAGTAAAAACCGGGTCTAGAACTCACCTGATGCAAATTGGGTGTTTCTTCCTTTGAACCCGCTTGCAAAGAGTTCCAAAACACCTAAAATCAACACCATATACACACACCCGAAACACAACACAAGCACAAGAGCACATAACCGGGATAAAACCGTCATAAACACATAAAAACCGTGAATTCTTACCTTGAATTCGCCCACTTCTTCTTCTTGTTCTGAAAACCGAGAGTTCTATGCTCTTTCTCTCTCTAAAAAAAACGAAGAAGATGGTGATGTGAAAAGAGGGTGGGCGGCCATACCCACCTTTACACCAACTTTATAAGATTTTTTTGTCCTTTTTACACTTTTAGTCCCTCCACTTGGACTTAATTGCCCTTCTTTCTTTTATTTTTTATTTCTTGTCTTTTAAAATAACCGGGTGTTACATGGCTATGATGATGTATCTGAGCCTTTATTTTACCCGTAATGACTCGCGCAATACACGCGGCTGTTCAACGCTAGTATAATTTAAAAAAGGGCTTTTAGATACTTTGTTTTTACAAGTGTATCTAAAAATCAAACAAATTTGTATGAAAACATAAATCGAAACGAAAGGTTTCTCAAATTATAAGAATGATTCAAATTCTCCACCACCTGCGGTTTTGGTATTTTGAGCTTCAATTTCTTCCGTTAAAGGAGATCCGATAAACTATGGTATTAGAATATGTGTTTCCAGAAAGAACAAGCGCCATTGTTGGCTTTTGACAAACTCTAAGAAAACATAGACAATCTAACACTTATTCTAGCAACAGTGGGTTACTCATCATGGTAAATTGTTTTCAGAAGATCTAACCTAAAGATGATGACACAAGGATTGGAAGAGATATAAAACCCCTAGTTTTCTTATGTTACAAAGATTAGAAATCGATGAATTTATTGTATCTAATAAAATAAGGTTTTTTTACACTTGTTACTAGATCTAATTACACAAAAGGTTACATCATGTAACAAAATAATAAAGTCGTGAGATGCCCATAAAATGTTGGCGCATGCTTACAATAGCAAAGAAGAAAGCATATAACAAATAAGGGTTTACTTTACCTAAATCATGAGGAGAAGACCATATATATGATGTAAGATTAGGGTTTAATCACCAGCCAAACTAACAAATGGGTAGCCTTCACTTAAAGCTACAAGCTTTTGATGAACTCTAAGAAAACATAGACAATCTAACACTTATTCTAGCAACAGTGGGTTACTCATCATGGTAAATTGTTTTCAGAAGATCTAACCTAAAGATGATGACACAAGGATTGGAAGAGATAAAAACCCCTAGTTTTCTTATGTTACAAAGATTAGAAATCGATGAATTTATTGTACCTAATAAAATAAGGTTTTTTTACACTTGTTATTCTTTAAACTCATATTTTTTGTCACTTGTTATTCTTATAGACATCATAACATTATTTTCTTTTGAAAAGAATATTATAGTAATCTAAATACTCAAATTAATTTCTCTCTCTAATTAAAAATTAATTTTATTAATTGCTACATTTATCTCTTTTATTTAGACTTTTTTAAAATCAAAATATCATTTTCAAAATAGATTTTATAAGCAAATTATAAATCACATCTTTTTATTATATATAAAAATAAAAAAAAAAGGTGAAATTTTCTGATAGCAAAGTTATTAAAACAACCAGAATAATTAAAAACAAAAGTTCTTAACAAATTTTTTTTATATAAAATGAACTTATATAAAAAAAATCTAAAAATGAATGTTTATAAATGAAACTATTTTGATAAGAAGGTAAAAAATAGTATAATTGTTTTAGTTCTGGAACTATTACGAATATAAAATTTTATTCATATCTTATATTAAATATCATACTATAACTTTTCATTGTTATTGCTAACTATAATCCGTTTATTAAATGAATTTGTAGACTACCTATCTATCTAACTGTCTATCTATCTATCTATAATTAAGAAAAATTAAGATGAGACTTGACAGAATTATAAGTCTTATCATATTAATTTTCTTATTTCTCTCTTTGTTATTATTAATTATATTAAATACTAATAATATTACTCATACTAATTTCAAACTAAAAATGTATAATTAATAAATAAATTAAAAACCTATGTTTTAATTATAATAACTATTTATAAGTAATTATAATCATATTTTATCTTGGACATGGTTTTATAATTCATAAATTTTTATAAGTAGTTATTGAATATTTATTTATAGAACACATGGACGGCTTAATGCTTTTGAAGGCTCTAAGCGCAATAAAAAAGTTGGAGACTTTTTCCAAATCAACTCATTGACTTCATGAATATTCATTGAATGGGTTAAAAGATGCAACCACACTATGAAATAAAAAAAGAACAAGAATATGAAAGTGTTAAGGGTTTAGAAAATATACATTCACATAATGATAGTAAGAAAAAATTGCAAGTTTAACCATTAAAAAACAAGGACTTTAATCTGCTTACTTGTGTTCATGGGACATAAATAAGATTATGAATTTTAGTAACACAAGTTTAGCTAGAAATATTATAGCAAGAATGTGATGAAAACAACAAATTACTTAACCAAAGACTAGGCTTATCAAACTAAGTAATAATACACTCATCACTAATAAGAAATTAGGGTTATTATATGTATAACTTGCCAAACCTACAATTAGAGATGAACAAAAAAACAGGTTTGGGAACCGGTTTACTCAAAAAAACCGGAACCGGTTTCAAATAAAACCGGTTTTGGCCCAAACTGATCTCGAACCGAACCAAACCGCCGGTTTCTAAATAGTTTGGAATCCACGCACTTAAAACCGATTTATAAAACGGTTTAAAAGTTAAAAACCGGTTAAACAAGGTAAGAAAAACCGGTTTGGGTAAAATAACCGGTTTCAAACCGGTCCGAACCGGTTTGATAGGTTTGAATTTTCGGTGTGCCAAACCAGTTTGTAACCCGAACCGGTTTGAAAAAAAAACAGTTTGACCCCACTACATAAAAACCGGTTTGGTTTTGAACCCGAACTGGTTTGGCAAAAAAAAACAGGTTTAAACACCTCTACTTGCAATACATATGAATTCAAAGAATTAACACTCATAACACCTATATAATTTAAGATTTTGGTCATATCATTTGTCACATATTATTAAGATGAATGCATACAACTTACAAGAACAATTTCCAAGACCAGTATTTGCCCGGCTTCAAATAAAAATGAAAATGATGGATATAACGTAAATGAACTAGGATCCAAGGGCCAATTGCATTGAAATATGACTAGTTCAACTTCCCTTTTTGATGCACCCTTTTATTGTGAAAACTTACGACTATATAAGTTGAAATAATCAAACAAAAAATACAATATCATAAAAAGAAATTGATAACAATACCCTCCAGGCCCCCAAAACTTCATCTTTGACCTTTTTTCCACCATCATTCTTAGCAACCAAAGATGCAATATCTAGACAATTTTTACAAATAAGTCCAAGCGTAGTAATATGAGATTTAGACACGGAATAAAACAATTAAAAAAAGATACATTTATCACTCTAACATTGCGAACGCCAGATCGATATGATATCCCCTTATGGAAGATCGCCAATGAATAGGAAAAGGCTGCGGGAACGGCGACTTCTTCTGTTAGAATTTAAAAAAATGTAACTTGGAATTTTGGGGGGAGGACAAATTAACATTAGCGCCTTATAAACTTTACTTCAAAAATGAGGCCTTAAAATTTTGGAGCCCAATCCCTAACCTTACTTCATTAGCTTATTCCGCCACTCCTAAGAGAGCATACACTTTGACAACTCGTACTCTTACATCCATCGCCCTTGACTTTAACAACCTCTCAAATAACAAAAAAAAATCATATATTAAAATATTTAATTGAAAAATATAAAACATAATTTATTATCTTTTTCACGTGCTAAACCATAACATTTTCCCCTTTATCCATATACTTTTAATGCTTATCGCTTCAAGATGTTGTTAGTGAACAAGCTTCAAGATTTACGTGAGATCAAAATCACCATGATGTAGTGTAATTTAGTAAAATAAATATATAACCCCCAAATGATCATCATATACTTGTGGTTCAAAGAGATATCAAAACTCACTCACTTGCACAGAAATGAAAACACTAAAAAATTCTTTAAACACACCATTAACTTATTTATTGTAAATAACATAAAGGAGAGTATATTGTCTCATTTACAAGCCCATAAACTTAACAAACATGAGAATAAGTTATACCAATAAAAAACATATTGCTCCACTACTTCTATGACAACACATGACATAATTGCCTTTATTGAATAACATTAACCACATGCATGCAAGTACGTATACAAAGACAAACACACATAAACGACATGAGAATACCTTCAACAAAGAAGTAACATAAGATCATACAAAGTGTTCTGATATATAACGAGTATATGGTGCTCATGTATTATGCAATTGGGTATGAGGCCTTCATAGCAATACCACAGAGTCCCGTAGCGCCAACATCTCTTGCATTCGGATAAAGCCTTGTTCTCCCCAATTTGTACCATATGAGTTCTTCACAAGCCAATAGTTTGTGCCATCATAAGCCGTACCATATCCAACTACTGCCATCGCATGGTTTAGTTTGGTTCCACATTTTCCTGTGAAAACACCACTTTTATAATGTTGGAAATGTTTTCCACCGGCATCCATGGCTACAGAAACTGGTTGCATAGACACCGCCTTGAGCAATGCTGCTTCGCTATTATGAGGCACATCTTCGTATCCGGTGATCCGAGCAGCATATGACGTTTCTTTTGTCGTGCTACAAGCCCCTCTAATTCCTGAATATGGATAACTAGTCTCTGTGGCTAAGCCGTTGTTTTTTTTGATATATTTGAAAGCTTCATCCATAATGCCACCATCACAACCTTTATTAAAGCCAGCGGTGTCACAATCAACTAATTGTTGCTCTGATAATGATACAAGCTTGCCTGTAGATAACTGGTGGGCTCCTTCGACTGCTGCTACTGCTGAAAAAGCCCAGCAGGATCCTGTACAACATGTAAATAAGTAAGTAGACCTGAAATTAACGGAGTGTGTATGTGTTTAGAAGCAAGACAATTTGATTTCTTACCGCAGTTTCGTTGATGCTTCACGGGTGTCACAGCTCCTTCTTGCCTCCAGTCAATTGAAGGTGGAACTGACGTCAATTCTCGTACCTAAAATTTGTAGTTCTAGGACGAGATATGTCTACAAACCCGTTGTATGCCGCCCTGAATTCCTCATTTGTCAAGTCAGTAAATGCATTGACACCAAGCTTGTAAGACTTGCCTCCCTCACTGTTGAATGCCTCTATCTGCTCAAGGTTAGCTTTGAATATCTTAAAGCGCATTTCCTTTTCGGCTGCATCTTTGTAGGTGCGTCCATGGAGAGCCATCCACTGCACGTGTTCTCCACTAAGGACGTGTCATTTAGGGACCGCGATGTGGCTACCATACTTAGTACTCCCACAAGGAGAAGTGCTACAAAGGCCAACCTCCTCAGAGCCATGTCTTTCTTAAGGTGAACAGGTGCAATAGATTAGTAATCTGTGTAAGCTGATAGTTGTGCAATTGCTTGCATGAGAAAGAGGGATTTATAGATGATCTCCATGCAAGAAGGTTTGATAAAATTAAATGACATCAGTTGTATCATTGTCGTTAATTTGGTATGGAGGAAAAGGACGAACTGCATTTTCTCATTTGTTACATCATTAATTTTCAAGTCTATCCTTTTTTTCATCAAATATATAAAAAAATGTTAAATCTTTATTCCATAAAGATGAAGATAGAAGAAACATGAAATGAGGTTTTTTAAATAGGACGAAATGGTTAGTTACTTATTTAGTTCTATTATTCATATAGGATGAAGATAAAGCTCACAATGTGTTTATAGGTGACAAACATCTTAATACTACTGAATTACGTATATATTGATCGTTTCACAAATTCTAAGAGAAAGTATTAAGAAGTCATTTTTATGTCTTTGTAAACATACAATGGATATTTTAGAAGCTTCAAACATGATAACATAAACATAAGTGAGTTCTAAACACCATTACAAGCTAATTAAAATGACTTTAAATCCGTAGGGTTTCAAGCTTTAAACGGGCACTAAACACAATTTTTTCTAAATTATTGCATCAATATGGGCTACAAAAATTATTTAACCTTAGGTAGTTTAAAGTTAATTAATGTATATGAATAACAAATTTAACATAAAAAGCTAGCCAATTATGCTTTTTATTTCATTTAATGCATTATTCTATTACACCTTGTCGATTGAGGAGGGATGCTAACAACACCACAATGTTATTTGAAAACAAGAGAAAACCAACCACAATGTTATGTGAAACCAATAGAAAACCAATTAAAACGGTCACATAATACACATAGTTTTTATCACTACCCTTTATATTTGTATGTGTATATATAAATACAGATATGGATCAAATGAAAAACGTAACATGATTTACATATACGTAACCATTTTTCAATCGACATAGTGTTACGTATACATAATACTCTTCATTCTTGTATCTATGTTCAACATATATGTAACAAAAATTTAAATAACTATTTTACAATTAAAAATAACAAAAAATGTATACATTATATTATTAGTTTTCGTAGTTTTCTTTGTTTTTCACATAACTATTGGTTTTCTCAGCAACCCTCCCTTTTGTCGATTTGTCTTTATGAAAAATCTATAACGATGACTGTCAATGATTACCCATTCCACAAGGACTGTTGTCCAAGGTTCCATTTCACTACTCAATTTTCTATCCGTTTGTCCTTTAGTTACTTCTTCTTCAGAAGAATATCTTTTCACAAATTCATTAGATCCAACATTTCTAGAAAATCACATAATTAATCACTATTCAACCTTAAAAAACGAACAAAGAATAATTCCACTAAATAAGCATTATCCTTAGAGAAATCAAGGCAAGAAATTCGATCCAAGACAAATTATTCATTAGTAATCAAAACTCTAAGAACAACACAAGTAATAAACTCAAACAACATCAGGAACTTATAATCAATCAACAAGATCTAAAGTCGATCTTCGGTTCACTTTGTTGTTGTTTTTCCCTAACCTTTCATAGTTTAGTAAACGTATTACGTATATGAACAAAAATTTTTTTTAACTAAGTAAACTTATTAATTGTATTTTTTAAAAAATTGTTCATTCTTTCATTCACTTTTTTATCATTTTGTTATAAAAACTATACTCTTTACCACTAGTTGACTGCCGACCCATTATACAATAACTCGATTGGTAACATTGTTGGCTATAGTGCCACAAATAGGGGTATTTTTGGTATTTTGTATTGTTGCCTTATGTGTTGGGTTTATTTGAATTATTTCCATTTGGCTTCTGCTAGAGGTTCCCTGCGTCGGTGTTGATCAGACATTAAACTATGTTCAGGTTCACGGCTCAACGACACGTTGAAACAATCACACCACCATCGGCTACTTCCGTTACCGCCACCTATCGGGTAGAAACTTACATCACTGGATGTCGTTAAACCCGTTGCGGCACTCCCTCCTGAAAACCTTATCCGTGAAAACCTGAATCTTAGCCTGAAATGAAGATTTGAAGATGTGGATGAGGAGCTAGCGATGGAGACGCGAACACGAGAGGAAATTACTAAATATAAAGACTTTAAGATGACGGACTAAAAAAACTTCAGTTCAATCTACTAAATAAGGCACGTGAGATGGTGAGTAGTCACTAAAACTAGTTAACCATTACTATATTATACAACAATTAACCTACCCTCTGTTCTTTTTTAATATATATATATATATATATATATATATATATTTAGTATACATATGTGTGCTTTTTTAAATTACCTCTCATAAATATTCTTATTTTCTTTTGCTACAAAATTTCAATGGGTTCATTATTTTAGTGTTGGTATTGTTTACATTGTAATGTGAAAGACATAACTACATTGGTATCAAAGGGCAACTTGCAAATCGAATTTTAACGTTGTTATCAACATTTACCGACGTACCTTTTACCACATTAATAAAATCGCATAGTCCCACCGCATTGCCGAGTGAAATCTCGTTTCACCACAAACTACAAACTTTTGACCCTTGTTGTAGCAGAAAATACGTTATAAAAAATTACAACATTAGATCTAATTAAACGAAAGGTGCCCTCTTGTAATAAAATTATAAGTTCGTGACTTGCCAATCTAATATTGACACATATTTATATCGATGGTAGCTATGCATATTATAATGATAATGAGGGTCGAATCCATCATTCAATGATATGAAGAGGTAGTAGGGACTTTTTTTTTTAGCATGGGTCGTTGTCTAAATCTTGAAAAACAAGATAATTTAAAGTACAACTAATTGCCCAGTTAATATTTAATTTTTTACTAATCTTACTTTAGTTGATATGGGTGATCACAATAACATACTCATCATAGATTTAGATGCATAGTTTGCATTTCATTTACACTCGGTTTAGATTGTAAACTTTTCTATTCTTTCATAATCATGTATAGAAGAAATCCTGTTTGAATATTAGATAATTATGCTACTTTAATTACTATTTATCACCTATGTGAAAGTTTAGGAGTGATAATAGTCAAATTAACGGTATGTAGTTAATCAGCCACCGAGTAATATTTTTTATTATTAAAATCCAATTATCTGTATTGTCTTATTTTTATAATATTATTTTTACTTTAAATTTGTTTGTTTCCAAACTTTTGTTAGTGACACCATGGGTTCGAGTATCTCCGCCAACACATTTTCACTCTTTATTGAGTCTTCAAAGATTGTCGGTGCAACTTGAACATGTATTTATTTTAATTTATAAAAGGTCGGACCGAAACATATCCGCACCACGCGTGCATACCATAGTTCGTTTTAGTTGTGAAAAAATACTTATTTTTTTACAAAACAACGCATGGAGAATGGCTCATTCTAATTAATTAAGACCGCATGCATCATTAATTAAGGCTGCGGCAGGAGCAGCGGCAGCGCCAGCACCAGTGGCCCATGCGCCTAAGTGTTCATGTGTCCGAATAGTATCCATGCGCCTAGATTGAGATGGAATTTACTAAGTGTTCAGACGTCCAAGAGTCCCTATGCGTCTGAAAGTGGCCCATGTGCCTAAGTGTTCCCCATGCGCCTGAATAGTGTCCATGCGCCCGCATAGTGCCCATGCGCCCGCATAGTGCCCATGCGACCGCATAGTGCCCATGCGCCTAGGACTTAGAATATTTTTCTGATTTTTGGGGAAAATGTCTAAAGTAGGCCTTGACTTGAGAAATTCCCGGGGGACTAAAAGTTGACTTTTGGGGTCATAGATAGTATGATGGGCATGTTATGATGATGATGATGATGTTGCATGACTATGCATGATGTATTTAGGTATGTATGATGCCCTGTGATGATGTATGTATGGTATGTTATATTATGTTCCTATGATGATGAATGCTTATCTTTCCATGGCTTTACGTGTTAGGTTATTGAATGAACCGAAAGTATTATGTAACGTAAAGTGAAAGATAATGAAAGAGGAGCATGATGAATGAATGCATGCATTAACGAATGAATGAACGTAAAAAGTCTTGCAAGCAAATGTATGGAGGTTCACACCCAATGAAGGGTGTTAGCTCAACTGTGTGGGTTAGCTACCCCAGAAGGATGCACACTGGGTTCAATCCTTGTGATTGACCATATGTATGGGATTCTTGCCGCTTGCCCCAGTTACTGGAGTCAGCTTCGTGCATAATGTTCGGGGTCTATGATAGACCTCAGGCCCAGTAACCAGCTTCGTGCACAATGTTCGGGGTATAGCATATGGCATTGATCCGTAATGAAAAGAAAAGATGAATGGTGAATGTACTTGCCCCAGGTATTGGAGTCAGCTTCGTGCACAATGTTCAGGGTCTATGATAGACCTCCGGCCCAGTAACCAGCTTCGTGCACAATGCTCGAGGTATTGTACATATCACAAGATGTAATGAATGAACGAAGATTAATGAACGTAATGGAAGATAATAATGATATTATCTATAAGTACGTATGATGTATGATCACGAACGAACGAAACGTATAGTACGGGTTTTGAAAAGAAATAAATAACGATTTTATGTATGTTTTATTATAAAACTAGAACTCACTCAGCAACGCTGACTTTTATACGTTTTCAGTTGGCAGGTAAACGTTGCTGGGGATGGCACGAGGCGGTTGCTCAGCTCTTTTGAATGGCATCCATTTAATTAAGGCTTTTGTGATGTAATACAACGATATAATTTTGTAACGAATAAATGGTGTATTATTTTGAAAAAGTTTTTAGGATGAAATGAAATGTCATTTGTTTTATGTTTTCCACTGCACTGTTTTGATGTATAAATGAAATGTATATGTTACGTGCGATGAATCACCAGCTGTAAGCGTCCCGGGAACGGGGCCTTACAAGTTGGTATCAGAGCCAAAGTTTAAGTGAAATGGGTAAAGTTTTTCAAATAACCTTAACTTAAACTGAGAATGGGAGGAAATGGGAATGGGATGCCAATCTGAGTAGCTGCGTGCCATCAGGTATTTTCGTAATGTTAACCGGTTTATGTGCGCATGGTATGTGGTTATGTGTTGTATGTAGATTTAAATACTAATGTAGTCGGGACAGGTAATGCTCGGGGTATGAAGAGTAAAATAAGTGGCTAATCACAACTAGCCACTATAATTAGGGACTTACTATACTTGACATAAACTGAGCTATTCCCTTGAATGACCGTGTTGGTGTTTGAATCTTTCAGTGTGTTAGGTGATGGCTGGTGGAAGATCTTCAAAGGCCTCTCATGGTGGAGGTCCCGGTGCCGAACCGCAACCCAAGAGGGGGAGGCCCAGAGTCGAGAAAGTGGTTCATGAAGAACTAGAAACTCCTCATCGGAGGCCGGAGATGAGAGTGCTAACCTGAGAGCCTCAGTGAAGGAGGCGGTTGTGGAAGAAGTGCACCAAGCCATGCAGACGATCCTACCGTCTGTGGTGAGTGAAGTGATAAAGGCAGTTAGAAGGGAGAGAGGAAGGAAAGGAGTGGACCTACGGATGAAAGAAGACAGTGCGAGACTGAGACAGTTCCGTCCGATGATGAGGACGAGGAAGAAGAGCCTGCGCTGGAGGCGACCCGAGGCTGAAACTATGGGGTGTTTATGAGATGCAAACCCCCTACTTTCGATGGAAATGACACTGCCGCTGCTGCTCACCGGTGGGTGAGGGAAATGGAGGCGAACCTTGATATCAGCGAGTGCCGAAAGACCAGAAGGTTAAGTTCGCTACCCATTCATTCGTAGACTCGGCTCTGTGCTGGTGGGACAATATCATCCAAGCCGAGGGTAGTCGGGCGATTGGGAGGATGAGATGGTCGGAGTTGAAAAAGTTAGTGATCGAGGAGTTTTGTCTTCACTGGGAAATGGACAAGGTCGAGAGGAGTTTCTGCAACTAGAGGCGGGAACTATGACACACCAAGAGACACCACAAAATTCAATGAAATGGCACGACTGGTGCCCGATCAGGTGACACCACTGTCACGAAAGATTAAGAGATATATCCAGGGACTACCGGCGGATATCCGTAGGCATATGATCGCCGCCTGGCCAAGCACTTTTAGGTCGGCGGTTGATTTGGCTGGTAGACTATATGATGAGCGTGAGGTGGTAGTGGCTGAGGAGAAGAAGACGAGTAAGGATGGGAGAAACTAGAATGGGAAACGGTTCGGGCATGGTAGAGCCGCTCCAAACAATAAGGCGGCAAGGGTAGGTGACCGACGCGTGGTCACAGCTAGTGCTGGGATGGAGAAGTGTGGCAAGTGCGGGAAGGAGCACGGTGGCGAGTGCAGATGGGGGTCGAATATTTGTTTCAAATGTCGGAAGCCTGGTCATATAGCTAGAGACTGTGGAGGTGTGATGTGTTTCAACTGTGGGGGAAGTGGTCACATGAGTAGGGAGTGTAAGAAGCCAAGGGCCGAGAGTTCCGGGGTGAAGAAGGCCGGAGGAGAAGGGCAGAAGGCAAGCGCCCGAGCTTTCATGATAAATCGGGAGGAGGCTAGGACAGATCCTAACGTGGTGTCAGGTACGTTTCTAGTAAACCAAACTCTTGTGTCTGTGTTGTTTGATTCTGGTACTAGTAGGAGTTTCATTTCTGCTGCCTTTGGTGCCAAGTTTCCCAATAAGAGTAGATGTATTGGTTATTTGATGTAGAAACTGCTATTGGTAAGTCCACTAGAATACGGATGAGGTGATAGAGGACTGTGCCATAGAACTAGAAGGCCATAGGTTTGCTGCTAGGTTACATGTGATACCCCTGGGTGGATTTGATATAGTACTAGGGATGGATTGGTTAGCAACCTATGAGGCAAACATCGTGTGCCGCAAGAAGATGATCCGATTGATAACGCCTGACGGGAATGAGGTGACAGTTTATGGTGATCGCGTCATGACAATCCCGAGGGTGATTTCGATGGCGGTGGCGGGAAAGTGCGTGAGACGCAGATGTAGTGCCTACTTGGCATACATAAAAGATGTGGATACGTCAGTACCGCAATTATCCGAAGTACCAGTGGTGCGCGATTTTACGGATGTATTCCCAGAAGACTTACCCGGTGTGCCACCAGATCGCGAGGTTGAGTTCAAAATTGACTTGATACCCGGTGCTCAACCCGTTGCCAAGGCACCGTACCGGTTGGCTCCGACTGAGATGAAAGAGTTAATGGAGCAGTTGCAAGAACTACTGGATAAGGGGTTCATTAGACCAAGTATCTCTCCATGGGGTGCTCCGATATTATTTGTGAGCAAGAAAGACGGTAGTATGAGGATGTGTATTGACTACCAAGAGTTGAACAAGTTGACGGTGAAGAACCGATACCCCCTACCAAGAATAGACGATCTGTTGATTAGTTCCATGGTGCCAGTTGGTTTTCGAGGATAGATCTTCGATCTGGTTACCATCAACTAAAAGTGAAGGAGCAGGACATTCCTAAAACAGCTTTTCGCATGCGCTACGGTCACTATGAGTTCCTCGTTATGTCGTTTGGATTGACCAATGCGCCAGCTGCTTTTATGGATCTGAAGAATCGAGTGTGTCGGCCAATGTTAGATAAATCAGTGATTGTGTTCAGTGACGATATCCTGATTTATTTGAAGAGTGAGATTGAGCAAGCCGGTCACATTCGGGAGGTTCTGGAGACGTTAAGAGGGAGAAGTTGTATGCAAAATTCTCAAGTGCGCGTTTTGGTTACGCGAAGTTCAGTTCTTGGGTCATGTGGTGAATCCCGATAGGATTAGGGTGGACCCGGCTAAGGTAGAGGCAGTGACGCAATGGAAGTCTCCAAAGACGCCATCCGAGATTCGTAGTTTCTGGGTTTGGCGGGCTACTATAGGAGATTTATCCAAGACTTCCCTAAGATTGCTTCTCCACTGACTAAGTTGACCCGGAAGGAGTGAAAGTATGTATGGGGTCAGGCTTAGGAGAAGGCATTTGAGGAGTTGAAGGAGAGGTTGACTCAAGCTCCTGTCTTGTCGTTACCCGATGGAAGCGAAGATTTGGTGGTGTATTCAGACTCTTCTTACTCAGGGTTGGGGTGTGTGTTAATGCAAAGAGGAAAAGTTATAGCTTACGCATCCCGAAAGCTAAAGGTTCATGAGGTAAACTACCCTACTCATGACTTGGAACTAGCGCCCGTGGTCTTTGCACTAAAGATTTGGAGGCACTATCTGTATGGGACGAAGTGCACCATCTTCACCGACCACAAGAGCTTAAAGTACTTCTTTGAACAGAAGGACCTGAATATGAGGCAGAGACGATGGTTGGAGCTCATAAAGGATTATGATTGTGAGATCCATTACCATCCGGGCAAAGCTAACGTGGTGGCTGATGCTCTTAGCCAGAAGGAGAGGCCCGAGCCAATTTGGGTGAAAGCATACCAACCAATCATGACCTCTGATGTAATGAAGCAAGTCAAGGAGTTTCAGGATGAGGCATTAAAAGAAGATCATCTAAACTCTGAAAGAATGAGAGGTCTGGTTGGGGAATTGAGTGAAAACACACTTGGTGTCAAAACTCAATTTGGACGGGGGTGGATTCCTCGTTTCGGGAATCTATGTGTGAAGATTATGGACGAAGCTCACAAGACCCGATTCTCTATCCATCCCGGTGCCACAAAGATGTACCAAGACATGAAGAAGGATTATTGGTGGCCGGGTATGAAGCGTGACGTGGTGGAGTATGTGAGCAAATGCCTTACGTGTTTGCAAGTGAAGGCGGAACATCAAAAGCTGTATGGGAAGATCCAACTTTGGATATACCGGAATGGAAGTGGGAGCACATCACCATGGATTTCATTACGAAGCTGCCGCGTACTCCGAAAGGATACGATGCCATATGGGTAATTGTTGACCGCTTGACGAAGAGTGCTCACTTCCTATCAATCCGCGAGACATATTCATCCGAGAGGTTGGCTGACCTGTTCATCAAGGAGGTTGTAACTCGTCATGGCATGCCGGTGTTTATTGTGTCGGATCGTGACACCCGGTTTACATCTAAATTCCGGAAGAAATTCCATGATGCCATGGGGACGAGGTTACATATTAGCACGGCTTATCATCCCCAAACTGATAGTCAGTCAGAAAGGACCATTCAAACGTTGGAAGACATGCTTCGGGCATGTGTGATTTATTTCGGAGGAAGTTGGGATGACCATTTACCTTTAGCTGAATTCTCGTACAACAATAGCTATCATGCCAGCATTAGTATGCCACCATACGAGATGCTATACGATAGGAGATACAGAACACCCATTTGTTGGGGTGACATTGGTCAGAATGAGTGGAGGGACTAAAAGTGTAAGAAGGACTAAAAGTGTAAGAAGGACTAAAAGTGTAAGAAGGACACAAATCTTGAAAGTTGGTGTAAAAGGTAGGCATGGCCGCCCACCCTCTTTTCACATCACCATCTTCTTCGGTTTTAGAGAGACAGAGCAGAGAAAACTCTTGGTTGTTGCAGAGTGTTGGACCAAAAGAACCAATGAACCTGATCAGAAAAACCTCTAAGTCCCACAGACATCACAACAACTGCTGAAGACTTGATCAGCTGTTTGAAAAAGTTTGAAGATTTCAACAGCTGAAGACTAAAGTACTAAAGCCTTCAACAGCTGAAGACCAAAGTCTTAAGATCAACAGCTGAAGAACAAAGTACTGAAGATCAACAGCTGAAGTACAAAGACTGAAGACATTAGCTGATGACAACAGCTGAAGTTCAAGTACAAGTACTAAAGCTTTCAGAGTTTGTTACAACAGCTGAAGAAGCATTCTTCAGTTGTTATGATGGTTTCATTTCAGTAGTTTTCTTTTTCGTTTCAGTATTTGTAAAACGACTGAAGAGCATGTTCTTCAGTCGTTGTAGTTTCAGTAGTTTCTTTTCAGTAGTTGTAGTGATAGTTAACACTTAGTATTTTTGTAAGAAGATGTCAGCTGTTTGACATCTTCAGTAGTTGTGTTAACTATCAGTAGTTTGAATAAATTCTGTTAGATGTCACTATCAAGTGACATCAGCAGACGTCACATCTCCTATATAAGAGGTGTTGACCGAATTGTATGTGTGACATTCTGTTACCACGAAAGCGAATATTGAATGAAATATATTTGCAGAATTCTTTCTGTCTATAACCGTTTGTTCTTACCTTGAATATCTTTTGTGTTCTTGTGAATTAGCTAATTCATTGTTTGATATCCGCTGCTATACTCTCTAATCAATCAAACGTAGATCGCTGATCCTAACAAGTGGTATCAGAGCAGGTTAATCATCGATCGATCTAACAGTTGATCATTGAAACTGCTATTTGATATCTATGTTTGATTGAATTAGCTTATTTGCAAGAACCGGTTATAGATTATTGAATTTCTACCGCTTTCGCTTATTCATTTTGAGATCTCTCTTGGTTCAATTTGGTTCGTTGTGTTTTGTTCTAAATCTGTTATAGCTTAATTGAATTTGGTTGAATCTGAGATGACTACTCCTTCTAATGACCCTCACAATACCGGTTCCTCAACCAAGCCTCCGATGCTGGTTAGGACTGAGTATAACATATGGCAACAAAGGATGCTTCCTCACCTGTCTGTTAACAGTTCAGGTTGTTTGACATCTGTGGTACATGGACCACATAAGCCTATGGTGAACAATCCGGAAACCAATCAAATGGTTCCGAAGAAGAAGGAACAATACTCAGATGAAGATCGGAAACTGTTTGTGATTGATGCTAAAGCCCATGGAATTCTGGCCATGGCACTGCCTAATGAAATCTATTCAGGGCTTATGCATCATGAAACTGCTCATGACCTTTGAAATGCACTGAAGGAACAATTCGATGGAACTAATGAGGTCTTAGAAAACAACAGAGAAATCCTCGCCCAACAATATGAGACATTTTCTCAAAGAAAGGGTGAGACACTGACTCAACAGTTTGAGCGTTTTTCCTGTTTAATCTCTGAGCTGAAAATGGTGAAACAGGAATACACCAACAGCCAGATGAATAACAGATTCCTCAGATCACTGCCTGAGAGATGGGACACATACACTATTGTCCTACGCTCTAGTGCAAATCTGGATAGTGTTGGACCAAAAGAACCAATGAGCCGGATCAGAAAAACCTTTAAGTCCCACAGACGTCACAACAACTGCTGAAGTCCACAACAGCTGAAGACAACAACTGATTACAAAGTCTGAAGACACAAGTGCTGAAGACAGTCTGAAGACACAAGTGCTAAAGACAAAGTCTGAAGACACAAGTGCTGAAGACAAAGTCTGAAGACACAAGTGCTGAAGACAAAGTCTGAAGACACAAGTGCTGAAGACAAAGTCTGAAGACACAAGTGCTGAAGACAAAGTCTGAAGACACAAGTGCTGAAGACAAAGTCTGAAGACAAGTACTGAAGACAAAATCTGAAGACAAGTACTGAAGACAAGTCTGAAGACAAGTGCTGAAGATAAGTACTGAAGACCAAGTATCAGACGTTGTCACAACAGCTGAAGAGGTCTTCTTCAGTAGTTGTGACGGGTTTTCTTTTCAGTAGTTTTATGTTTTTCTTTTTTAGTAGTTTTGTAAAACGACTGAAGTGCTTGTTCTTCAGTCGTTGTAGTTTCAGTAGTTTCTTATCAGTAGTTTTATGTCTTGTACTTAGCACTCTGATATGTTCTTAGTAGTTGTGAACATTTCAGTAGTTTGTTAAGTTTTAGTTATTTTTGTAATAAATATGCCAGATGTCACTATCCCGTGATATCAACTGTGATTGCACTCTATATAAGGAGTGTCAACCTAATTGTAATCGGTGAATGATTGAGCAGAAACATTTGATATAATTGAAACATTCCTTTTCACAGAAATATATTCTCTCGTTACAACCGTATTTGTTCTTAATGCATACGAGTATCAAATTCTTGCTATAATTTGTCTAATTCTTGATCTTATTCCACTGCGTTACACTCTAATCCATCAAACTTGAGATCACTGATCCTGTCAAATGGTATCAGAGCAAGGTTAATCATTGATCGATCTAATAATTGATCATTGAAACTGCTATCCAAGATCCAAGTTTCATTGAATTAGCATTTTTGCAAGAAACGGTTATAGAGATTGAATTTTCTGTGTTTTTGGTCATTCATCCTGAGATTTTTTCTTGGTTTTCATTGAGTCTGTTGTGGTCTGTGTAAAATATTTTAAAAGCTTGAATTAAATTGTATTTGGACCTAAAATGACTACTCCTTCCAATGATCCTCACAATACTGGTTCCTCAACCAAGCCTCCAATACTGGTTAGGAGTGAGTATAACATATGGCAACGACGAATGCTCCATCACCTGTCTGTTAACAGCTCAGGTTGTTGGACATCAGTGGTACATGGTCCACACAAGCCTATGGTGAATAACCCGAAAACCAATCAAATGGTTCCGAAGAGGAGGGAGCAATACTCAGATGAGGATAAGAAATTGTTTGAGATTGATGCAAAAGCCCATGGAATTCTGGCCATGGCACTGCCCAATGAAATCTATTCTGGGCTAATGCATTATGAAACTGCCCATGACCTCTGGAATGCCTTGAAAGAACAATTTGGAGGAACATATGAGGTCTTGGCAAATAATAGAGAAATCCTTGCCCAACAATATGAGACATTCTCTCATAGGAAGGGTGAGACACTGACTCAACAGTTTGAGCGGTTCTCTTGTTTGATCTCTGAATTAAAAATGGTCAAACATGAGTACACCAATAGCCAGATGAATAACAGATTTCTCAGATCACTGCCTGAGAGATCGGACACATATACTATTGTCCTACGCTCCAGTGCAAATTTGGACAAACTATCTCTCACCCAACTCCATGGGAAATTGCTCACATTTGAGAGAGAGATAGAATAGAAACAAAAACTGTCATCATCTGGAAAGCTCACTGATGACTTTGTACCAGGAAACACTGCCTTGGTAAGTCATGAGTTAGAGTATGCAGGATCAGAATGCCACTATGATGAGCATATTGATTTCACCTCAAACAATTCTAATCATGCCTTTGTGAGTGTTGATTGTCATTCTGGTAATAATAGTGACAATCTATGCTTTATCATGAATGATTTGAAGGGCATTGCTGATGATGATTTAGAAGTGATGGATATTTTGAGCCAAATGGACTTGATCAATATCAGATCTCAGAAATTCTACAAGAGAACTGGCAGGAAATTTCCTGGACTCTCTGACAAAACCAAAGTCGATTTTGACAAGAGCAAGTTGAAGTGTCACAAATGCCACAGGCTTGGACACTTTGCAAGAGAGTGTAGATCAGCTGGATCTAACACCTCTGCGCCCTTTTTGAATTTTCCAAATAACAATTCACAATCCAAAGGGCAACATTCTGCTGGTTCTAGTCATTCATCACACCCTCAATCTCCTGCATATTTTGTTCCTCAGGGTCAAATGCCATATCCTTATCCCTGCTATTATATGCCACAGTCAAATCAAGTTCAAGCTCCTATAGTACCACAACCTCATGCACTACCAGAACCTTAACCATCTCCATCTCAACCATAACCTCATCATACCTTCTTCACACCTGGAGTCGTTGACTGGAGTAGCTTACCTCATAACTTGTCTGGTCACACTGAGCAATACTATGCTGGTGCTAGTCAACATGGTGGTGAACACCCTTTTGGAAATCTTGCGCTCATGCCCTGGAGTCTACTGAGGGTTCCTGCTCAAATGCATCATCTTCACAGGTAACTCAAGTATCTTCAGAGGCTAAAGCCAAGTTATGTTCTGAATCATGCATAGCTGCCTTTGTCTCTATTAGAGAGGCAAATGTAGTATTAATAAATCAAAAACTTGAGTTTGAGAAAATCATTTCCAAAAGAAAAGCTGAGTATGAGTCTGCTCTTAACAATAAAAGTGATGAGATTTATAAGCTTAAATGCCAATTAAATGATGAAAAGGCCAAGCTAGAGGTTATTCTGGAAGAGCACAGGAGTCTCAAAGAAAAACTTGCAGTGACCCAAGTTGAGTGTGACCGTTGGGTTTTATCATGCAAGGGATTTGAAATGCTTCTTAGCAAGCAAACTGCTTCAAATATGAAGTTTGGTATTGGTTACAACCATACTACTCCACCAACAAACTTTACTCCTAACTCCATAGTTAAGTCTGAAAGTGAAAGCAATCTCCAAACCACATTATCGTGTGAATCATTCTCCAATGATAATCTAAGATCAGAGAATGAAACCAGTGTTAAGATCTCAGCAAATAAATTGACTGATGGTCTAACTACTGAGACTCATATGAAGCTGAGTACTTCAGATGTTGTTCCTCAATGTACCCCAAGTACTAAAAGAGACCTAACATCTGAAAAGCATTTCAAATCAATTGAAATACAAGGACTAACAACTGCTGAGGAATCCATCAAACGGTCTATTAGGACGGATGGAAAACAATGAATTACCAGTCTTCAGCTGTTACAAATCCTTTAGTACCTAGTACTGATAGGAGGAAAGTACTGAAGATCACACCTTCAGTAGTTTCCACTTCAGCAGTAGAGATGTCCAAGATGAAGAATAAACCATGTGAAATTTGTGGTAAATTCAATCATCTATCTCATGAATGTTGGTACAAAAAGGATTTAAAACTCCAAAGGGATGAGCTCATTAAACTAGAAATAAATAAAATGAAAACTGAGTTTGAGACCAAGTTTGTACCACAATCATCTCAACCTGATAAACCCAAGGCCTTACCCAAATCCACTAAGAAGGATGCGGTTTATCAGCAGACAGCTGATATTGTTCCTCATGATAAACATAAGACTAAGTTTGTGAAATCTAAGAAGGAGGAAATGGTGGGTCACAGGAACTCATCAAAAACAAGCTCTGGAGTGTCAAATGAACTGAAAGCTCGAGCTTCAAATCAGACACAACTTGTTATGATGGTTCAGCATCTGTTGGGGAGAGTTAACCAACTTGAAGCCCATGTGATCAAACCACTGAAAAGGAATTCCAAGTCCAAATCTATTTCAGCACCATCTCCATCTTCATCAGCTGTTAATTATGAGAAACCAGCTATGGTTAAATCTGTTGATAAAGTTAGTCCCAAAACCAAAAAGGTTTGGGTCTCCAAAGCTAACTAGTTTCTTTTGATTTTGCAGGGTTCTTCAGCATGCCAAAGAAGCATCTGGTATGTGGACAGTGGAGGATCCATGCACATGACTAGGAGCAGCTCTCTTCTTCATGATTACTCTCAAGGAAAGAAGGGATTTGTCTCATTTGGAAATGATGCTAAAGGTTACATCATTGGAAAGGGATTTGTGTCTAATAGAGATATTAGATTTGATGATGTCAACCATGTGGATAATCTCAAATACAATCTGTTGAGTGTCAGTCATATGTGTGACAAAGGACATGTTGCCCTTTTCACAAGCCAGAACTATAGGATTCTGTCTTCCAAGGTTCTGAGCCTGATTGACAAAGTACTCGATGATAAACTCTCCTGAAGGCCAACAGGATAGGAAGAGTATATGCCTTGGATTTGTCAAAGAAAATTGAGTTAAAGGGTCGTCCATGCTTGTTCTCCAAGGCCTCTCTCCAAGAATCTAAACTGTGGCATAGAAGGCTGGGTCATGTTAATCTCAAAAACATGAATCAGCTAATCCACAAGAGTTTAGTGAGAGGTCTTCCAATAAAGGAGTTCAATTGTGATGAAATCTGCACTACATGCTTAAAAGGGAAACAACATAAAGTTTCATTCCCACCCATAGAAGAATCCAAGTCTAATGCCTGCTTACAACTACTGCACATGGATCTTTTTGGTCCTGTGAAGGTACTGAGTATGGCAAAGAAGAAATACTGTCTGGTAATTGTGGATGATTACTCTAGATATGTTTGGACTTTCTTCTTGCATTCAAAGGATGAGGCTGCTCAGTCCATTATGAACTTTGTGTTACACGTTGAGAAGCAGTATTCCCTACCAGTTAAGTGTGTGAGGAGTGACATTTTGCCACCACGAAAGCGTGTGATTGAATGAAATATTCTTTTTGCAGAAACTTTCTCTCTCTATAACTAATTCTGTTCATTGCAATATCTTTGGTATTCTTGCTCGAATTGTGCTAGTTGGTACTCTATTCCGCTGCTGAAATCATTCGAATCGATCAAACTAGATGCTGAGATCCTATCAAAATATTTGTGAATACTGCTATTAAGTACATCAAAATATCTGTGAATTGTGCTAGATACTCCTTAGGTGCAACCTAAGATCTAGCACAAACACATGTAGCAAACATAATATCTGGTCTATAAGCTGTTAAGTACATCAAGGACCCAATCATACATCTGTAAAGTGTTTCATCAACCACTTTAAGTTTGATAGATTAGAGTGTAACGCAACGGAATAAGATCAAGAATTAGACAAATTACACTATTGTCCTACGCTCTAGTGCAAATCTGGATAGCCTATCTCTCACCCAACTTCATGCGAAACTGCTTACATTCGAAAGAGAGATAGAGCAGAAAAGGAAACTGTCATCATCAGGAAAGCTCACTGATGACTTTGTACAATGAAACACTGTCTTGGTTGGTCATGAGTCAGAATATGCTACATCTGAAAGCAATTATGATGAGTATATTGATTTCTCTTCAAACAGTTCTGATCATGCATTTGTTGGTATTGATAGTCATTCTGGCAGTAATAGTGACAATCTATGCTTCATCATGGATGATCTGAAGGGAATTGCTGATGATGATTTAGAAGAGATGGATATTCTAAGCCAAATGGCCTTAGTTAATATCATATCTCAAAAGTTGTACAAGAGAACTGGCAGGAAATTTCCTGGACTCTCTGGCAAAACCAAAGTTGGTTTTGATAAGAGTAGGTTGAGGTGTCACAAATGCCAAAGGCTTGGACACTTTGCAAGAGAATTTAGATCAATTGGATCTAACTCTTCTGCACCCTTTGTGACTTTTCCTGGCACTAGTCTACAAAACAGAGGGCAACATCCTGCTGGTTATGGTCATCAATCACACCCTGTATCTCCTGCATACTTTGTCCCCCAGGGTCCAATGTCATATCCTTTACCCTGCTATTACTTGCCTCAGCCAAATCGGTTCAAGCTCCAATTGCACAACAACCACATGCATTACCTGAACCTCAACCTTCCCAATCTCATCAACAAACTCAACCTCAACAACACAGCTTTTTCACCCCAGGAGTTGTTGACTGGAGCAGTTTACCAGATGATTTGTCTGGTCATGAACAACTGTTCTCTGGTGCTGGTCAACATGGTGGTGACAGTCCTTTTGGAAATCTAGCTCTTATGGCTTTGGAGTCTGCTGATACTTCATCCTCTAATGCCTCTACACCACAGGTATCACAGGTATCCTCCGAGGCAAAAGCCAAACTATGTTTTGAAACATGCATAGCCGCTTTGCATCTATTAGAGAAGAAAATGTAGCTTAATTAACAAGAACATTGAGCTAGAACAAACAATTTCCAAAAGCAAAGCTGAATTTGAGTCTGTGATTAATGATAAGAATGATGAGATTTACAAACTTAAATGCAAATCACTGATGATAAGGCTAGGGAAGAGATACTTCTAGAGAAGTACAGAGACCTCAAAGAAACACTTGCAACTACCCAGGTAGAGTGTGATCGATGGGTAAATTCTTGCAAGGGTTTTGAAATGCTTCTTAGTAAGCAATCTGCTTCCAATGTGAAGTTTGGCATTGGTTATAATCACACTGCTCCTCCTACAGACTTTACTCCCAGAGCAGAGGTAGAATCTGATGGTGAAAGCAATAACCAATCCTTTTCATCATGTGATCTATTATCTGATACAGCACCATCAGAAGTAGAAGTCAGCGTTAATTCCTCTCAGAAACTATCAGCTGATGTTGATGGTTCAAATGCTGACACTCACATGATCACAAAGTTGATCACTCCAGGTGATATTTCACAAAGTACTGAAAGTACTAAAAAGAATGTCATAACACCTGGAGAACAAGCCCAAACTACTACATGTACTAAAGGAAAGAAAACTGCAAGTAGAAAGGGTGGGAAAACTACTGAAGAAGATATCAAGAAAGCAGGTACTAAAGCGAAGAAAACTGCTAGTACTGATAGCAAACTGCTGAAGGACAAGTCTTCAGTAGTTTCATCTTCTTCAGCAGATGATCAACTTAAGATGAAGAAAAAGCTGTGTGAAATATGTGGCTTATTCAATCATCTTACTGATGATTGCTGGTATAAAAAGGGCTCCAAACTCAAACATAATGAAAACATTAAAAAGAAAATGGATAAAATGAAAACTGAGTTTGAAATCAAATTTGTATGAGCAACATCAAAACCTGTAACCCCAAAATCCAAAAAGAAATCCAAAAAGAAAGGGGTTAAACAGGCAACAGCTGAGATTGCTCAAAGAGAGATGAAACAACACAGGAACTCATCAAACTCAAGCACTAATGTGTCTGATGAGCTGAAGGCTTTATCACAAAATCAGACACAACTTGTTATGATGGTTCAAAATCTATTGGGGAGAGTTAACCAATTAGATGCTCCTGTGTTGAAACCACAGAGAAGAAATTCCATGCCAAAGGAATCTTCTTCTTCACCATCTCCATCCCCTCAGGCTGTTATTCATAGCAAGTCTGTTAGTTTACCATCTGTTGATGTGAATAGACCCAAAACCAAAAAGGTTTGGGTCTCAAAAACTAACTAATTGTTTATGATTGCAGGGTTCTTCAACATGCCAAAGTAGCATCTGGTATGTAGACAGTGGGGGATCTATGCATATGACAGGGAACAGCTCTCTTCTTCATGACTACTCTCAAGGAAAGAATGGGTTTGTTTCTTTTGGCAATAATGCTAAGGGTTACATCATTGGAAAAGGCTTTGTCTCCAATGGAGAAATAAAGTTCGATGATGTTAATCATGTGGAAAATCTCAAGTACAATCTCTTGAGTGTCAGTCAAATGTGTGATAAAGGCCATGTTTCTCTTTTCACCAGTCAGAACTGCAGGATTCTATCATCCAAAGTTCTAAATTTGATTGATAAGGTGTTGGATGATCACACTCTCCTGAGGGCCAACAGGACAGGAAGAGTGTATGCCTTAGATCTTTCCAAAAAAATAGATCTCAGAGGCCATCCTTGCGTATTTTCCAAAGCCTCTCCTCAGGAATCTAAACTGTGGCACAGAAGGCTGGGTCATGTTAATTTCAAAAACATGAATCAGCTGATCCATAATAGTTTAGTGAGAGGCTTACCAATAAAGGAGTTCCACTGTGATGAAACCTGCACTGCTTGTTTAAACGGAAAACATCACAAAGTCTCATTCCCTCCTATTGAAGAGCCTAAGTCCATTGCCTGCTTGCAATTACTTCATATGGATCTAATTGGTCCTGTGAGAGTGATGAGCATGGAAAAGAAGAAGTACTGTCTGGTAATTGTGGATGATTACTCCAGATTTGTATGGACTTTCTTTTTACATTCAAAGGATGAGGTTGCTCAGAAGATTATTAACTTTGTGTTGTATGTTGAGAAGCAGTATTCCCTTTCAGTCAAGTGTATAAGGAGTGACAATGGAACTGAATTCAGAAACCATACACTTGATGAATTTTATCTTTCAAAGGGAATCAAAAGGCAGTTTAGCATCCCAAGGACTCCAGAACAAAATGGAGTAGTGGAGAGAAAGAACATGACCCTAATTGAAGCTTCAAGGTCTATGTTGGCTGACTCTGGTTTGCCACTGACCTTTTGGGCTGAAGCTGTTAACACAGCTTGCTATGTGCAGAATCGAGCCTTAGTAAATCAGAGGTTGATGAAGACTCCATATGAAGTTCTACATCACTTGGCTCCTCTAATTTCATTTTTCAAAGCATTTGGGTGTCCCTGTTTTATTCTCAACACAAAGGATCAACTCCAAAAATTTGATCCTAAGGTGGATGCAGGGTATTTTTGTGGTATTCATCTACTTGCAAAGCATACAGAGTCTTCAACTGCAGAACAAAGATAGTTGAAGAGACTTTGCATGTAAAGTTTAATGAATCTCCAATGGACAAGATTCCACAAAACCCTGTGGAGTTGTTTGATTTGGACATACTGGAATATGTTCCTTATCAACCTCCAGTTGTTGCAGACCATGTGGATAAATCATCTTCTGCAGCATGTCTTCCACCTGGTGGTATTGATGATGATGATGATAATATCAATACTCACCTATTCAAGTTTGGTGACCAACTGCCTGTGTCTGCTAAACTTGATGTTCTTGTAGCTTCAGCAGTTCCATCCACAACAAATGCTGATGCGATTTCTGATTCCTCTACATCTTTTGAGTTACCATCAAATTCTTGGTTTCAAGAGTCTGCATCAACATCTGCTGCTGCTGAAGGTTCTGCAAACACTTGCACGGATATCATTGTTTATCAAGAGCTGAAGAATCACCCAATGTCTCAAATCATTGGTGATATCAATGCTGGAGTTTCAACAAAAGTCAATTGTCTAACTTCTGCTTCTATGCTCTCTTCATCAGTCAGCTAGAGCCAAAGAACTATCATATTGCTTTAAGAGACAATGGATGGGTTGAAGCCATGCAGCTTGAGCTACTTCAGTTCATGAAACAACAAGTGTGGGAACTGGTTCCTCTAACCCCAGGTAAGTGTGCAATAGGCACTAAATGGGTGTTTAGGAATAAAACTGATGGAAATGGGCTTATTGTTAAGAACAAGGCTAGACTAGTTGTACAGGGGTTCTCACAAGAAGAAGGTATTGACTATGATGAAACCTTTGCCCCTGTAGCCAGACTAGAGGCAATCAGATTGTTTTTAGCCTATGCTGCATTCCACAATCTTAAAGTTTTTCAAATGGATGTCAAAAGTGCATTTTTATATGGTAAAATAAAGGAAGAAGTTTATATGTGTCAACCACTAGGCTTTGAGGATAATAAACATCCTGAATGGGTGTATAAACTTGATAAGGCTCTTTATGGGTTGAAACAAGCTCCTAGAGCCTGGTATGAGTCACTTTCCACTTTTCTTCTCAAGAATAATTCACTAGAGGCTCCATAGATAAAACTTTGTTTATTAAGAAGGTGGATCAACATAAGCTACTTGTTCAATTTATGTTGATGATATTATTTTTGCATCCTCTGATCCCCAGTTGTGTGATGATTTTACCAAATAATGAAAAAGAGGTTTGAAATGAGTGCAATGGGAGAATTACAGTTCTTTCTAGGTTTGCAGATCAAACAAAAGGCTGATGGAACCTTATTCATCAGTCCAAATATACAAAAGATCTTTTGAATAAGTTTGATTTACAAGTTGTAAGCCTTGTTCTACTCCCATGTGCAACACCACACAACTGGATGCGGATCAGAGAGGTAAAGCTGTTGATGAAACACTTTACAGATGTATGATTGGGTCCTTGATGTACTTAACAGCTTCTAGACCAGATATCATGTTTGCTACTTGTGTCTGTGCTAGATTTCAGGCTGCTCCTAAAGAGTCTCATTTGATTGCAGTCAAGAGGATCTTTAGATATTTGCAAGGTACACAATCTCTAGGTTTATGGTATTCCACTGGACACTCTTGCAAATTAGTTGCTTTTTCAGATAGTGACTATGCAGGGTGCAAGTTAACTAGAAAGTCAACTTCTGGTGGATGTCAATTCCTAGGCAACTGTTTGATTTCTTGGCGAGTAAGAAACAAACATCTGTTGCTACATCCACTGCTGAAGCAGAGTACATTGCAGCTGCAAGTTGTACCTCTCAGGTACTCTGGCTTCAGAACCAACTTTTAGATTAAGGCATTACAGAGACTAAGACTCCATTATTAATGGATAGTGCTTCAGCTCTGTGCATTGTCAAAAATCCTGTCCAGCACTCTAGGACCAAACATATAGAGATTAGATATCATTTTATTAGGGATTGTTTTGAAAAAGGTCAGATTGATCCTAAGTTTGTGCCTAGTGCTGATGAGCTTGCAGACATTTTTACTAAGCCTTTGGATAGTGCAACTTTCCAAAACCTAGTATTAAGGCTTGATATGCTGCAGCTAGAATAAGTGATAACTACTGATGATCTCAGTATATAAGTACTGATGATCATTAGTACCATATCACATATAGCACTGATTCTGTTAAAACAGCTGATAAAGTTACAACTACTGATGTAGTTATAACTACTGATGTCAGTAAAAACAGATAAGTACTGATGTCCTATGAAACAACTGAAAACAGCTAAAAGGCTATTGAGTAAGTGTTGAGGACAGTATGAAACAACTGAAAGGCTATGAATTGATGAAAACTACTGATGAGAACTTTCTCCTCAGTTGTTTCTACAACTGTTGTTTCATCCTAAACAACTGATGACAAAACCATGTCTTAGTAGTTTCACAACTACTGATGACTAACACCAAGTCATCAGCTGTTTACAACAACTGATGACAAAACCATGTCTTCAGTAGTTTCACAACTACTGATGACTAATACCAAGTTATCAGTTGTTTACAACACCTGAAGACCAAATCGAGTCTTCAGTGTTTTCAAACATCTGAAGTCAAAACCATGGTTTTTAGTAGTTTTATAACTACTGATGCCTAAAACCAAGACTTTAGTTGTTTCAACTTCTAAAAGGGTAATACCATGTCATCAGTCGTTCACAACTACTGATGACTAACACCAAACCCTTCAGTCGTATACCTAAGCCTTCAGCGCTTCATCCTCTCCAAACATAACGTTCAAATCTCCAAAACTTCTCTCTCATTAATGGCGACCATGCAGCTCAAACCACGCCATAACTGTGTTGCCTACCTCACAAAATCACCTTTCTAGACAAAGTTCGACAACGCCATTGATCTAATGGTCCAATCTCCCTACAAAACGGCCTTCCTTCTAAATCCCATCATTCATGCCGAATCCCTTTACCAGTTTTGGACGAACGTCACCCTCACCACTGGGGAGAACAACACCGAGTCTCTCCAGTCGGTCGTCAACAACCATCAAGTGGTCATCACTCCTGATATACTTCGCCAAACCCTAAACCTGGATGATGCCACTTTTCCTGCTGGGTATCCAAAGGGCACAACTGATTTATCTTTTGCCCATCATGGATATCAGGGAAACCTTAGTGCCTCTACCATCCTGAAGAAACATTTCCATGATGCAGAACGTCTTATATTTCACATGGTAATGTTTGCTTAGCTCCTAAGACTTCCTCTTAGGATCAAATGTCTACAAGGTGGCAGCAGGTATTTTCTCTATCCTTGAGCAACAAGACTTAAACTTTTCTAAAATCATTTTTCTTGAACTTAAGGATATGGCCTCAAAATCTATTTCTAACCGCTGGATATTATATCCTCGGTTCATTATGGCTATAATAGAGAATCAGCTGCAAGCTGAGGGACTTGTTGGCCTTGGAATCCCTGCAACGGCTGTATTGCCTGAAGTATACTCCAGGCACAACTCTGACCACACACTGAAACAGGCTGCCAAACTGCGAAAACCCACGCAGTTGGAACCCACAGCCACCACCTCCAGAACCAGAGTCCCCACCAAACCTAAATCCAAAAAGCCAAAAACGGCTACTCAGGGAGATGAGTCCCCTGAGGATGCCCCTGTACCACAAACACAGGAACACATACTGGTATTAACCCCCCAGTTGTGACAACGACTCAACCTGCCAAAGCCACCCGGTATCCTCTCAACAGGATCCTGTTGCAACCAATATTGGGGAACCCACACTGCTGGAACCTATCTCACTTGAGAGGGTTACCATTGAAGCGCACCATTCACCCCGGGTGCAATCTGCTTCTACCCAATCACCACATGCAACCGCCCCCCAAAGTCCTACATAATTGTTGCACAAGTGCTGAGTCAGTTGCACTCCACACCCCCTCCCCAGATACCAATTACAACTGGGCATACCTCTACCATTGAGGGGAGGATCAATGTGCATCTGATAACCCACAGCATAGGGGTACAATGTTCCATTTCCTAGTGTAGAAAAGGAGATTGGAACTTCTGGTGAGGCTGCCACTTATCCTGCTTCAGCATATGATCAGGATGTAGTTGGTACCATTACTAAGACCTTACCAGAGGCAACTGCTGATGAAGGACATAGTCCTGAGGCAGGAAGTCCCCAGTTCCAAGACAAAGGTGATTCAGTACCCACTGATGATGACCTGGGCTTCTTTTATGATGACTTAGCCCAAAACACCATCCTGGAAGAGGAGGTGAGCCAACTCAAAGAGCTGCTTGCCAAAACTTCTGTAGATCAAAGACCATCTGCTTCTCAAACCCCACAGATGGCACCTTTATCCGAAGTCTCTAAACACAGACCACTCCCAAATTCTCAGCCACCTGCCTCTGCTTCTGGCACTATTTCTCAGGAACAGAACCCCCCTGAGCAAGTAGCTGCTATCTTCCAAAATTCCCTACCTCTCATCACACCTATAATCGCTGATATAGTGATCAAAGCCATTGATGAGAGGCTTTCCTCAGTAATACAACCCTGATAGAAGAAGTTGTGGGCAAACAACTTTCTGACAGTCAAACCCTTGCAACCAATGCAACCAAAAAGGGGGAGATTCAGTCAGTGAAAGCAAAAAGAAAGAGGAGTGTAGAGAGGAAAGAGAAAGAGAAAGAAACAAAAGTCACAGAAGTATGGAAGACAAAGAGAAGGAGTTGGCTGTGGAGATTGAAAAAGAGAAGGGGAAGGAAGCTGACCTGGAGAAATCAAAGAAAAGAAAGAATGAGAAGGAGACTGCTTGGAGCTGATGGTAAAAGAGGCTGATGCCGAACACAGCAGATCAATGGATAACATCATTGATCAGTTGTTTAGGCAAGGCCATGACACTGACAAACTTGACTCTGAGATTAGAAGATTAGAGATTGAAGAAATCCAAAACAGATGGGCAGTTATGATGTGTTAGAAAGAGAAAGGCTGGAGATCATGATCAGATTATAGCAAAATATCTTGAAGATTAATGATCGAAATCAAGGCTTGGTCCAGGGACAACATCTTGGCAATAACCACCAAGATCTGTTCGTCTGAAGTATACACTAAAGGATTAGTTATTGAAGCTTTAAATGAAGCTGGCGCTGGAGCAGCAGAACCGAACTAGCCAAGCAATCTAAAGCCACACTCACTTCCAAAATGCTAGAACAGCCTGTCAACATTCCCACACCTACACCACCAAACAACAACCCACCAAACCAACTCCCTTACCCTCAAAACCAATAGCCGATGATGTACCCCAGAAGAAGAAGAGAAGGGTATTGAGGCTAGAAGATGATGAAGAGATGATGATGAAGATAGGCTGCCACTCTCAGCTGTTATACAGTTGCCGAAGGCCACAAGTCACTCCTCAACAATTACTCCTGAAACCCAAAGACAGATTGTGAAAGTGAAGCTAGAAGAAGAAGAACTTCACAAAAAACACGATGAGGAATTGTTGAGGAGGGTTGACAAAGCATATGCAGCCACATTTTATCATCAACATGAAGAAGCAAGCTCTCAGATTATACACTCTTAAGCATACATTTCAATATCAAAAGGAGAGAGTAAGGATTTGGCTTGATCCTAGGTGTCACAGGATTCACAAGAAGAAAAACATTCCACAGAGATACATTGGCAGGTGAAAAAGATGTAGATGAAGTGATCTCCCTGGTCTTTGTAGTATCACCCTGGAAATCCTAGAAGACTTCAAGAAGCTTATAAAGCTAACCAACCCCAGAGAAGATGCTTGAAAATAAAATGGTAAAAAGGGTTAGTTATAAGAGGCTTGAAGAAGTCAAAAAGAATGAGCTCCAGTTGTTTCTAGAGGGTAATCCCCCTGCGAATTTGCTTTAGAATAATAACAACTGTGGAGCTAAAGAATGGGAAACAGGTCAAATATGTTAGGATAAGTGATCTAGGTTTGTGATTAGAAGTATAGCAGCGGAAGTCGAACAATGAATTAGCCAATTCACAAGAATGAAACTATATTCAATGAAGAACAAAGACGGTTATAGAGAAAGAATTCTGCAAATATATTTTTCAATATTCCCTTCGTGGTAACAAAATGTCACCTTATAATTAGGTCGACACCTCTTATATAAGAGATGTGACGTCTGCTGATGTCACTTGATAGTGACATCTAACAGATTTATTACAACTGAAACACAACTAATGAAGATGTCAAAACAGCTGACTTCCTTACAAAAATGCTAAGTGTATCAGGTTATAACTACTGAAAAACATAAAACTACTGAAACTACAACGACTGAAGAACAAGCTCTTCAGTCGTTTTACAAAACTACTGAAAGTAAAAATATAAAACTACTGATATCACAACTACTGAAGAAGTACTCTTCAGTTGTTGTGACAAACTACTGAAACTTCAGTACTTGATCTTCAGACTTGAACTTCAGACGTTTCATCAGCTGATGACTTCAGTAGATATCATCAGCTGATGTCTTCAGTCTTTGTCTTCAGACTTTGTACATCAGTTGTTGATCTTCAGCACTTGTAAACTCTTCAGCTGTTGTACTTCAGTACTTTGGTCTTCAGCTTCAGCACTTGTGTTCTTCAGCTGTTCAGCTTTAGTACTTGTGTTCTTCAGTGTTCAGCTTCGTATTGTGTTCTTCAGCTGTTGTACTTAGCACTTTATTTCTTCAGCTGTTGAAGTCTTCAGCACTTGATCTTCAGCTGTTGAAGTCTTCAGCACTTGTCAAACTGCTGATGAAGCTTTCAGCAGTTGTTGTGATATCATGTGGGACTTAGAGGTTTTCTGATCTTGGCTCATTGGTTCTTTTGGTCCAACAAACTCCCCCTGAAACAATACAGCCAAAACCTCTAATTTATTTATTATCCCACTTATTGTTGGCAAAAGGTTGGTCTTTTTCCTTCTTGATCAGTAGAGAAGATGACCCATATAGCTCCGGCCTGGGAAGAAATCTCAAATATTTGTTTGGCAAGATATGAATGGGAACTCTGTTTTGGGGAACTGGACACAGAGTTGTTATCCCATTCATGAGATCTACTTCCGTGTATGAGCCTGTAGGATTCTCTGGTGTAGGCTCTGAGAAACATGATTGTTCTTCCATGGTCAGGTTCTCGGCTTCACATCAAACAATCCTTCTCGCCCATACAGCTCTGAGATGTACTTGGCCTGTTTGCCGTTTTTGAGCTCAACTGTTGTAATTGTCTGTATGCAAACTCATCAGGATGATTCCCTTCGAGTAACAGACTGAGCTCATTTTGTTTGAAGTTCTCAAGCCTCTTGTAGACTAACCCCTTTTAATAATTCTGTTCTCTAGCATCTTCTGGGGTGGTTGTTTAGTCTGTAGGCCTTCTTGAAATCTTCGACAATCTCCCAGGGTGATACTACAAGGGCCACTGTGATCTCTTCATCTACGATCCTCTGACTTGACCCTTGTATCTCTAAGGAATGTCTTTCTTTACAATCCTGTGAGCCACCCCGGATCAGCCATACTCTCACCCTTTCCTTCTGATATTGAAATGTGTTGGCGAGAGTGTACAACCTCAGAGCTTCTTTCTTCATGCTGATAATTGATGACGAAGCAACATAAGTATTGTCAATGCTTTTCAGCATTTCATCATCATGAAGCTTTTGCTGCTCCTCTTCTTCAATCTTTACTCTCACAGCATCCATTGTGAGGTGGGAGTGATGGGCATAGGTTTGGCTTTCGCCAATGTTAGGACTGCAGACAGAGGCATCCTATCTTCTTCCACATCATCCTCTTCTTCTTCTTCTTAGCCTCAACACCCTTCTCTTCTTCTTAGGTGCATCATCGGCTGTTGGTTTAGATGGTAAGGGAGTGGGTTTGTGGGTTGTGATTGTGGTTGTTTGATTTGGGCTTTGAGATTGGTTTGGAGATTTGAGGGGTAGGCTGTTTTTGAGTGGGTGGAAGGGAAGGTTGTTCCAGCATTTTGGTTGTGAGTTAGCCTTTGTAAGTCTTGCCATTTCAAACTTTTTCCAGCCCCAGCCTCATCAAGGGCTTCAATGATAATCCCCTTGTGGAATTGCTCAGACAGACAGATTCTGGTGGCTATAGCCAGAATACTGTCTCTGGTCCCGCACGAATCTCCATCAAAGATTCCTAAGTATTTGGCAATGAAACGGATCATGATCTCCAATCTTTCCTTCTCCAGTACATCATACCCAGCCCATCGGGTTTGAATCTCCTCCACTTCCAACTTCCTGATCTCACTATCTAGTGTGGCTGTATCAAAACCTTGCTTGAAGAGTTGCTCAATAATTTTATCCATGGATCGGCTGTGTGTATCATCAGCATCTTTTACCAGCTCTTCCAAGGATTTTTCTTCAGCAGTAGGTTGATCATCAGCACTTTTCTTTCTTTTATAGGTGATCAGTTGTTGCTTTCTTTTTCCAACTCCTGGATTTGCTTTTGCCTTCTCATCCTCTGTTCTTTTCCTCTTCTTTTCTTTCACTGAGTACTCTCCCCCTTTTTGGATGCATTGGTGGTAGGGGTTGTACCGCAGAAAGTGTCTTTTGCACAGCAGCATCAATCAGTGGTTGTAGAGTTGAGGAAATCCTCTCATCAATGGCTTTAGTAACAATTTCATTGATAATGGGAGTGATGAGAGGTATGGATTGTTGGAATACAGCAACTATCTGCTCTGGGGGGTTCTGTCCCGGAGAGATAGTGCCAAAAGCAGAAGCTGGAGGCTCATTAGAAGTGAGAGGGTAAAGTATTTGGGAAACCTTCAACTGAAGGTGCCATCTGTGGGTTGGTGGAGGCAGATGGTCTTTCTCCTGAGAGAGTTGGTCAAGTAGTTTTGCAGCCTACTGACTTCCTCCTCAAGGATTGTGTTGGGCAAGAACATCGTAAAAAAGCCCAGGTCATCATCAGCAGAAGCTGAATCACCTGACCTCCTGCTTGGAGCAGGATGTACATGCACTGGGTGTAGACCAGTTGTAGCATGTGCCCTTTGTCTTGGAACTGGGGACTTCCAGCCTCAGGACTATGTCCATCATCAGCGTTGCCTCTAGTGAGGTCTTAGCAATGGTACAAGCCTCATTCTGATCATGTGCTGATGCAGAAGAGGTGGCAGCCTCACTAGATATTCAATCTCCCTATCTACACCAGGAGATAGAAGGGTAAACCCTATGCTGTGGGTTCTCAGCTACACTTTGTCCTCCCCCTCAATGGTAGAGTTGTTCCAGTAGTAATTGGTATCTGGGGAGGGGGTGAGGAGTGCAATTGAGTCAGCACTTGTGCAACAAGCAATGTAGGGCTTTGGGGGGCGGTTGCATGGGGTGAAGGGATAGAAGCAGTGTGCACCTGGGGAGGAAGGTGCTCTTCAATGGCAATCCCTCAAGTGAGGAAGATCCCATATGTGTGGGTACCCCTTGTGTGGTTGCTGCAGGCTCCTATTGAGAGGAATCCTGAGCGGCTATGGCTGGAAGAGTCCTGATATCCACTAGGGGGTTATAACCAATGGATATAGCCTGCGTTTGTGTTGCAGGAGCATCCTCAGGGGACTCATTTCCCTGAGTAGCCGTTTGGGTTTCTTTTAGTGGGTTTGGTGGGGACTTTGATTTGGAGGTGGTGGCTGTGGGTTCCAGCTGCGTGGGTTTTTGCAGCTTGGCAGCCAGTTTGAGTGAGTGGTCAGAGTTATGCCGGGAGTATACTTCAGGCAAAACAGCCATAGCGGGACTCCCAGGCCAACAAGTCCCTCAGCTTGAAGCTGGTTTGTAATTATGGCCATTATGAACCGCGGATATAATATCCAACGGTTAGCAGTAGTTTTTGAGCCTATCCTTGAGCTCTGAAAAAATATATTTTTGAAAAATTTAAAGGCTGTTGCTCAAGAATAGAATACATTACCTGCTGCCACTTGTAGACATTTGATCCCAAGACGAAGTCTTAGGAGCCAAACAGACATTTACCATGTGAAAGATTAGACGTTCAGCGTCATGGAAATGTTTCTTCAATATAGTGGAGGCACTAAGGTTGCCCTGATATCCATGGTGGGCAAAGGATAAATCAGTTGTGCCCTTTGGATATCCAGCAGGAGAATGGCATCATCCAGATGTAGAGTGTGATGAAGTATTGGAGTCGGGAGTGATGACCACTTCTTGGTTGTTGACGACCGACCGGAGAGACGCTGTCTGTTCTCCCAGTGGTGATGGTGACCTCATCCAAAACTGTTGAGGGATTCGGCATGAAGGATTGGATTGAGAAGAAAGTTGTTTTGTATTGTGACTGGACCATAAGATCGATAGCAGTATCGAACTTAGCCCAGAATGGCGATTTGGTGAGGTAAGCTACACAGTTGTGTCGCGGTTTGATTTGCATGGACGCCATTTGGAATAGAGAAGTTTTGGAGAGGAACGTTAGGTTTGAAGAAGATGAAGCTTTGAAGGATTAGGTCAGGGATATTTATAGGGTACGGTTTTGAAAACGACTGAAGGATTTGGTGTTAGTCATCAGTAGTTTTAAACGACTGTTGACATGGTATTACCCTTTCAGACGTTGAAACAGCTGAAGGCGTGGTGTTGAGCATCAGTAGTTAGAAAACTACTAAAAGCCATGGTTTGACTTTAGATGATGAAACAACTGAGGACTTGGTGTTTGTCATCAGTAGTTGTGAAACTACTGAAGACAGTGGTTTTGTCATCAGTTGTTGTAAACAGCTGAAGACTTGGTATTAGTCATCAGTAGTTATAAAAACTACTGAAGACATGGTTTTGCTTCAGTTGTTTAGAATGAAACAGCAGTTGTTGAAACAACTGAAGAGAAAGTTCTCTTCAGTAGTTTTCGTCAATTCATAGCCTTTAGCTATTTCATACTGTCCTCAACACTTACTCATCAGACTTTGCATCTGCTTTTTAGGTGTTTCATAGGATGTCAGTACTTATCTATTGTACTGATCAGTAGTTGTAACTACATAGTAGTTTGGAACAGATAAAGTACTTAGTACTTGTGAGGCATTTAGCCGTCAGTAGTTATAAAAACTACTGAAGGTGAAAGGACTCATCAGTACTTATATGTGACATGGTTACCAATGATCACCAGTAATTATTACTGAAATCATCAGTAGTTGTCTTATTCTAGCTGCAGCATACCAAGCCTTAACACAAGGTTTTGGAAAGTAGAACTATCCAAAGGCTTAGTAAAAATATCTGCAAGCTCATCAGCACTAGGCACAAACTTAGGATCAATCAGACCCTTTTCAAAGCAATCTCGAATAAAATGATGTCTGATCTCTATATGTTGGTCCTAGAGTGCTGGACTGGATTTTTGACAATACACAGAGCTGAAGCACTATCCATTAATAATGGAGTCTTAGTCTCTGTAATGCCATAGTCCAGAAGCTGGTTCTGAAGCCAGAGTACCTGAGAAGTACAACTTGCAGCAGCAATGTACTCGGCCTCAGCAGTTGATGTAGCAACAGATGTTTGTTTCTTACTCTGCCAAGAAATCAAACAGTTGCCTAGGAATTGACAACCACCAGAAGTTGACTTTCTAGTTAACTTGCACCCTGCATAGTCACTATCTGAAAAAAGCAACTAATTTGCAAGAGTGTCCAGTGGAATACCATAAAACCAGAGATTGTGTACCTTGCAAATATCTAAAGATTCTCTTGACTGCAATCAAATGAGACTCTTAGGAGCAGCCTGAAATCTAGCACAAACACATGTAGCAAACATAATATCTGGTCTAGAAGCTGTTAAATACATCAAAGACCCAATCATACATCTGTAAAGCGTTTCATCAACAGCTTTACCTTTCTGATCAGCATCCAGTTGTGTGGTGTTGCACATGGGAGTAGAACAGGGCTTACAGTTTTGTAAATCAAACTTATTCAAAAGATCTTTTGTATATTTTGACTGATGAATAAAGGTTCCATCAGCCTTTTGTTTGATTTGCAAGCCTAGAAAGAACTGTAATTCTCCCATTGCACTCATTTCAAACCTCTTTTTCATTAATGTTGTAAAATCATCACACAACTGGGGATCAGAGGATGCAAAAATGATATCATCAACATAAATCTGAACAAGTAGCTTATGTTGATCCACCTTCTTAATAAACAAAGTTTTATCAATGGAGCCTCTAGTGAAATTATTCTTAAGAAGAAAAGTAGAGAGTGTCTCATACCAGGCTCTAGGAGCTTGTTTCAACCCATAAAGAGCCTTATCAAGTTTATACACCCATTCAGGATGTTATTATCCTCAAAGCCTGGTGGTTGACACACATAAACTTCTTCCTTTATTTTACCATATAAAAATGCACTTTTGACATCCATTTGAAAAACTTTAAGATTGTGGAATGCAGCATAGGCTAAAAACAATCTGATTGCCTCTAGTCTGGCTACAGGGGCAAAGGTTTCATCATAGTCAATACCTTCTTCTTGTGAAAACCCCTGTACAACCAGTCTAGCCTTGTTCTTAACAATAAGCCCATTTTCATCAGTTTTATTCCTAAACACCCATTTAGTGCCTATTGCACACTTACCTGGGGGAAGAGGAACCAGTTCCCACACTTGCTGTTTCTTGAACTGAAGTAGCTCAAGCTGCATAGCTTCAACCCATCCATTGTCTCTCAAAGCAACATGGTAGTTCTTTGGCTCTAGCTGACTGATGAGAGAGAGCATAGAAGCAGAAGTTAGACATTGACTTCTTGTTGAAACACCAGCATTGATATCACCAATAATCTGAGACATGGGGTGATTCTTCAGTTCTTGATAAACAATGAGATCTGTGCAAGTGTTTGTAGGACTTCAGCAGCAGCAGCAGATGTTGATGTAGACTCTTGAAACCAAGAATTAGATGGTAACTCAAAAGATGTAGAGGAAACAGAGATCTCATCAGCATTTGTTGTGGATGGAACTGCTGAAGCTACAGGAACATCAAATTTAGCAGACACAGGCAGTTGGTCACTAAACTTGAATAGGTGAGTATTGATATTATCATCATCATCATCAATACCACCAGGTGGAAGACATGCTGCAGAAGATTTATCCACAGGATCTGCAACAGCTGGAGGTTGATAAGGAACATATTGCAGTATGTCCAAATCAAACAACTCCACAGGGTTTTGTGGAATCTTTTCCAAAGGAGATTCATTAAACTTCACATGCAAAGTCTCTTCAACTATCTTTGTTCGGCAGTTGAAGACTCTGTATGCCTTGCAAGTAGATGAATAACAACAAAATACCCTGCATCCACCTTAGGATCAAATTTATGGAGTTGATCCTTTGTGTTGAGAATAAAACAGGGACACCCAAATGCTTTGAAAAATGAAATTAGAGGAGCCAAGTGATGGAGAACTTCATATGGAGTCTTCATCAACCTCTGATTTACTAAGACTCTATTCTGCACATAGCAAGCTGTGTTAACAGCTTCAGCCAAAAGGTCAGTGGCAAACCAGAGTCAGCCAGCATGGACCTTGCAGCTTCAATTAGGGTCCTGTTCTTTCTCTCCACTACTCCATTTTGTTCTGGAGTCCTTGGGATGCTAAACTGCCTTTTGATTCCTTTGAAAGATAGAAGTCATCAAGTGTATGGTTTCTGAATTCAGTTCCATTATCACTTCTAATACACTTGACTGGAAGGGAATACGCTTCTCAATATACAACACAAAGTGAATAATCTTCTGAGCAACCTCATCCTTTGAATGTAGAAAGAAAGTCCATACAAATCTGGAGTAATCATCCACAATTACCAGAGACAGTATTTCTTCTTGCCATGCTCATCACTCTCACAGGACCAAATAGATCCATATGCAGTAATTGCAAGCAGGCAGTGGACTTAGGCTCTTCAATAGGAGGGAATGAGACTTTGTGTTGTTTCCTTTTAAACAAGCAGTGCAGGTTTCATCACAGTGGAACTCCTTTATTGGTAAGCCTCTGACTAAACTATTGTGGATAAGCTGATTCATGTTTTGAAATTAACATGACCCAGCCTTCTGTGCCACAGTTTAGATTATGAGAAGAGGCTTTGGAAAATAGGCAAGGATTGCCTCTGAGATCTATTTTCTTGGAAAGATCTAAGGCATACACTCTTCTGTCCTGTTGGCTCTCAGGAGAGTGTGATCATCCAACACCTTATCAATCAAATGCAGAACTTTGGATGACAGAATCCTACAGTTCTGACTGGTGAAAAGAGCAACATGGCCTTTATCACACATTTGACTGACACTCAAGAGATTGTACTTGAGATTTTCCACATGATTAACATCATCAAACTTGATTTCTCCATTGGGACAAAACCATTTCCAATGATGTAACCCCTAGCATCATTGCCAAAAGAAACAAACCCTTCTTTCCTTGAGTAGTCATGAAGAAGAGAGTTGTTCCCAGTCATGTGCATAGATCCCCCACTGTCTACATACCAGATGCTACTTTGGCATGTTGGAGAACCCTGCAATAATAAAAAAATTGTTAGTTTTGGAGACCCAAACCTTTTTGGTTTTGGGCCTGGTCTCATCAATAGATGGTAAACTAACAGGTTTATTAGAAACAACAGCTGAGAGGAAGAAGATGGTGAAGAAGAGGAATCCTTTGGCTTGGATCTCCTTTTCTGTGGTTTCAACATAGGAGCATCTAATTGGTTAACTCTCCAACAGATGTTGAACCATCATAACCAGCTGTGTCTGATTTTGTGATAAAGCTTTCAGCTCATCAGACACATTGCCAGTGGAGTTGATAAGTTCCTATGTTGCACTTCTTCTGAGCACTCTCAGCTGTCACCTGTTTAACCCCTTCCTTTTTGGATTTCTTTGAGGACTTAAGGGTTACAGGATTTGATGTTGCTGATACAAATGTGGTCTCAAACTCAGTTTTCATTTTTACCATTTTCTCTTTAATTCTTCTTTATGTTTGAGTTTGGAACCTTTTGTACCAGCAATCATCTGTAAGATGATTGAACAAACCACATACTTCACATGGTTTCTTCTTCATCTTAGGTTGATCATCAACTAAAGAGGGTGAAGCAACTGAAGACTTGTTCTTCAGTGCTTTGGAAGCATTGTTTGCTTTCTTGACTACCTCTTTAGTAGTCTTCAAACTCTTCTACTGACAGTTTTCTTCTTTTCAGTACTGACAGTAGTTGGAGTTGAACTTCAGGTGTTAAATCCTGCTCTCTAGTCCTTTCAGGACTTTCAGAATTAACTCCTGAGTTGATCAACTCATTGATCATGTGAGTGTCAGCAGTGGAACCATCAACATCAGCTGATAGGTTCTGAGAGGGCTTGGTGCTGACTTCTACTTCTGATTGTGCTGTATCAGAAAGTAGATCACATGATGAGATGGATTGGTTATTACTCTCACCATCAGATTCTACCTCTGCTCTGGGAGTAAAATCTGTAGGTGGAGCAGTGTGATTGTAACCAATGCCAAACTTCACATTGGAAGCAGATTGCTTACTAAGAAGCATTTCAAAACCTTTGCATGATTGTACCCATCTATCACACTCTACCTGGGTAACTGCAAGGGTTTCTTGAGATCTTTATACTTCTCTAGAAGTATCTCTTCCCTAGCCTTATCATCAGTTATTTGGCATTTAAGTTTGTAAATCTCATCATTCTTCATTAAGCACAGACTCAAATTCAGCTTTGCTTTTGGAAATTATTTGTTCTAGCTCAATGTTCTTGTTGATTAAAGCTACATTTGCTTCTCTAATAGATGCAAATGCTGCTATGCATGGTTCAGAACATAAATTGGCTTTTGCCTCAGAGGATACCTGTGATACCTTTGGTGTAGAGGCATTAGTGGATGAAGTATCAGCAGAATCCAAAGCCATAAGAGCTAGATTTCCAAAGGGACTTTCACCACCATGTTGACCAGCACCTGAGAACAGTTGTTCATGACCAGACAAGTCATCTGGTAAACTGCTCCAGTCAACAACTCCTGGGGTGAAGAAGCTGTGTTGTTGAGGTTGAGTTTGTTGATGAGATTGGGAAGGTTTTGGTTCAGGCAATGCTTGTGGGTGTTGTGCAATTGGAGCTTGAACAGGATTTGGTTGAGGCATATAATAGCAGGGATAAGGATATGACATTTGACCATGGGGAACAAAGTATGCAGGAGATCTAGGATGTGAATGATGACCAGAACAGCAGGATGTTGCCCTCTGTTTTGTGGACTAGTACTAGGAAAAGTCAAAAGGGTGCAGAAGAGTTAGATCCAGTTGATCTACACTCCCTTGCAAAGTGTCCCAGCCTTTGGCATTTGTGACACCTCAACTTACTCTTGTCAAAACCAACTTTGGTTTTGCCAGAGAGTCCAGGAAATTTCCTGCCAGTTCTCTTATAGAACTTCTGAGATCTGATATTAATCAATGCCATTTGGCTCAGAATATCCATCTCTTCTAGATCATCATCAGCTATTCCTTTCAGATCATCCATAATGAAGCATAGATTGTCACTATTACTGCCAGAATGACTCTCAATACAACAAATGCATGATCAGAACTATTTGAAGAGAAATCAATATGCTCATCATAATTGCTTTCAGATGCAGCATATTCTGACTCATGACCAACCAAGGCAGTATTCCCTGGTACAAAGTCATCAGTGAGCTTTCCTGATGAGGACAGTTTCCTCTTCTGCTCTATCTCTCTTTCAAATGTAAGCAGTTTCCCATGAAGTTGGGTGAGAGATAGGCCATCCAGATTTGCACTGGAGCGTAGGACAATAGTGTATGTGTCCCATCTCTCAGGCAGTGATCTGAGGAATCTGTTGTTCATCTGGCTATTGGTGTAATCCTGTTTCACCATTTTCAGCTCAGATATCAAGCAGGAAAAGCGCTCAAACTGTTGAGTCAGTGTCTCATCCTTTCTATGAGAGAATGTCTCATATTGTTGGGCAAGGATTTCTCTGTTGTTTGCTAAGACCTCATCTGTGCCACCGAATTGTTCCTTCAGGGCATTCCAGAGATCATGAGCAGTTTCATGATGCATAAGCACAGAATAGATTTCATTAGGCAGTGCCATGGCCAGAATTCCATGGGCTTTAGCATCAATCTCAAATAGTTCCGATCTTCATCAGAGTATTGTTCCTTCTTCTTCGGAACCATTTGATTGGTTTCGGATTGTTCACCATAGGCTTATGTGGTCCATGTACCACAGATGTCCAACAAACTGAACTGTTAACAGACAGGTGATGAAGCATTCTTCGTTGCCATATGTTATACTCGGTCCTAACCAGCATCGGAGGCTTGGTTGAGGAACCGGTATTGTGAGGATCATTAGAAGAAGGAGTCATCTCAGATTCAATCAAATTCGATTAAGCTAAAACAGATTTAGAACCAAACACAACAACCAATTGAACCAAGAGAGATCTCAAAGTAAATGAACGAAAGCGACAGAAATTCAATAATCTATAACCAGTTCTTGCGAATATGCTAATTCAATCAAACACAGATATCAATTAGCAGTTTCAATGATCATTTGTTAGATCGATCAATGATTAACCATGCTCTGATACCACTTGTTAGGATCAGTGATCTATGTTTGATTGATTAGAGAGTATAGCAGCGGAAATCGAACAATGAATTAGCCAATTCACAAGAACGAAACTATATTTAATGAAGAACAAAGACGGTTATAGAGAAAGAATTCTGCAAATATATTTCATTCAATATTCGCTTTCGTGGTAACAGAATGTCACCCTTACAATTAGGTCGACACCTCTTATATAAGAGATGTGACGTCTGCTGATGTCACTTGATAGTGACATCTAACAGATTTATTACAACTAAAACACAACTACTGAAGATGTCAAAACAGCTGACATCTCCTTACAAAAATGCTAAGTGTTATCAGTTGTTATAACTACTGAAAAATATAAAACTACTGAAACTACAACGACTGAAGAACAAGCTCTTCAGTCGTTTTACAAAACTACTGAAAGTAAAAAATAAAACTACTGATATCATAACTACTGAAGAAGTACTCTTCAGCTGTTGTGACAAACTACTGAAACTTCAGTACTTGATCTTCAGACTTGAACTTCAGACGTTTTTCAGAGCTGATGACTTCAGTAGATATCATCAGCTGATATCTTCAGTCTTTGTCTTCAGACTTTGTACATCAGTTGTTGATCTTCAGCACTTGTAAACTCTCAGCTGTTGTACTTCAGTACTTTGGTCTTCAGCTTCAGCACTTGTGTTCTTCAGCTGTTCAGCTTAGTACTTGTGTTCTTCAGCTGTTCAGCTTCAGTACTTGTGTTCTTTAGCTGTTCAGCTTCAGTACTTATGTTCTTCACCTGTTGTACTTCAGCACTTAGTTCTTCAGCTGTTGAAGTCTTCAGCACTTGATCTTCAGCTGTTGAAGTCTTCAACTGTTGAAGTCTTCAGCACTTGTCAAACTGCTGATGAAGCTTTCAGCAGTTGTTGTGATACCATGTGGGACTTAGAGGTTTTCTGATCTTGGCTCATTGGTTCTTTTGGTCCAACAAATACCTATCTGAGTACTATGAGCCTGAATCATTATTTGAAGGAGGTGCTGAAGAGCTGGCCATAGAGGAACAAATTACCTTCCTTGAGGCCTACACAAGAGAGTCATACAGACTCATAGTAGGGAAGTAGATCTCATGGATAGGGTAACAACTCTGTGTCCAGTTCCCCAAGACAAAGTTCCCATTCATACTTGGCCAAACAGATCATTGAGACTTCTTCCCAGGCCTGTGCTTAAAAGGGTCACTTCTGACCTAATCTAGAAGACAAAAAGACCAATCCTTCTGCCATAATAAGCGGGACATCTTCAATAAGTTTAGAGGTTTTGGCTGCATTGGTTCAGGGGGAGTTTGTTGGACCAAAAGAACCAATGAGCCTAATCAGAAAAACCTCTAAGTCCCACAGACATCACAAACAACTGCTGAAGACTTGATCAGCTGTTTGACAAAGTCTGAAGATTTCAACAGCTGAAGACTAAAGTACTGAAGCCTTCAACAGCTGAAGACCAAAGTCTGAAGATCAACAGCCGAAGAACAAAGTACTGAAGATCAACAGCTGAAGTACAAAGACTGAAGACATTAGCTGATGACAACAGCTGAAGTTCAAGTACAAGTACTGAAGCTTTCAGAGTTTGTTACAACAGCTGAAGAAGCATTCTTCAGTTGTTGTGATGGTTTCATTTCAGTAGTTTTTTTTCGTTTCAGTATTTGTAAAACGACTGATGAGCATGTTCTTCAGTCGTTGTAGTTTCAGTAGTTTCTTTTCAGTAGTTGTAGTGATAGTTAACACTTAGCATTTTTTAAGAAGATGTCAGCTGTTTGACATCTTCAGTAGTTGTGTTAACTATCAGTAGTTTGAATAAATTTTGTGAGATGTCACTATCAAGTGACATCAGCAGACGTCACATCTCCTATATAAGAGCTGTTGACCTAATTGTATGTGTGACATTCTGTTACCACGAAAGCGAATATTGAATGAAATATATTTGCAGAATTCTTTCTGTCTATAACCGTTTGTTCTTACCTTGAATATCTTTTGTGTTCTTGTGAATTAGCTAATTCATTGTTTGATTTCTGCTTCTATACTCTCTAATCAATCAAACGTAGATTGTTGATCCTAACACAGAGGAAGAAGAAGAAGAAGTGGGCGAATTCAAGGTAAGAATTCGAGGTTTTTATGTTTTTATGTTGGGTTTTATCCTGGTTACATGCTTATGTGCTTATGTGTTCGTGTATGTGCTCGGGTGTGTGTTTTGGGGTTGTTTTTAGGTGTTTGAACTTATTGCAAGCAGGTTAAAAGGAAGAACACCCCAGTTGCACCAGGTGAGTTCTAGACCCCGGTTTTTACATGTTTTAAACTATCTTTGGGGCTGAAAACGTATTAAAATGATTTTTACAAGCTTGTGCATGTTTACCCGTATGTAATGTGTATGTTGAATGTTGGTTCTTGAATGTTTATAGCTTATTCATATTTAGAATAGCCACATTATGCTTAGAACGGATGGGTTCGACGATTAGGATGGAAGATATCCTAGAAACATGTTTGCAGAATGCTCATGCGCCTAGATAAGTGTTCATACGTCTGAAATTGCCTTAGAAAGAATCAAGTGCAAGTCATGCGCCTAAACTGTAACCCACGCGCCTAAAATTTGCCTTAGAAAAGTCAAGTATAGCCCATGCGCCTGAACAGTGGTTCATGCACCTAGAAATGTTAGTCGGATGACTAAGTGTAGGACCATGCGCCCCAATAGTGCCCATGCGCCCAAGTGGCCCATGCGCCTAAGTGTTCATGCGTCCGAATAGTATCCATGCGCCTAGATTGGGATGGAATTTACTAAGTGTTCAGACGTCCAAGAGTCCCCGTGCGCCTGAAAGTGGCCCATGCGCCTGAATAGTGTCCATGCGCCCGCATAGTGCCCATGCACCTAGGACTTAGAATATTTTTCTGATTTTTGGGGAAAATGTGTAAAGTAGGCCTTGACTTGGGAAATTCCCGGGGGACTAAAAGTTGACTTTTGGGGTCATAGATAGTATGATGGGCATGTTATGATAATGATGATGATGTTGCATGACTATGCATGATGTATGTTAGGTATGTGTGATGCCCTGTGATGATGTATGTATGGTAAGTTATATTATGTTCCTATGATGATGAATGCTTATCTTTCCATGCTTTACGTGTTAGGTTATTGAATGAACCGAAAGTATTATGTAACGTAAAGTGAAAGATAATGAAAGAGGAACATGATGAATGAATGCATGCATTAACGAATGAATGAACGTAAAAAGTCTTGCAAGCAAATGTATGGAGGTTCACACCCAATGAAGGGTGTTAGCTCAACTGTGTGCGGGTTAGCTACCCCAGAAGGATGCACACTGGGGTTCAATCCTTGTGATTGACCATATGTATGGGATCCTTACCGCTTGCCCCAGGTACTGGAGTCAGCTTCGTGTACAATGTTCGAGGTCTATGATAGACCTCAGGCCTAGTAACCAGCTTCGTGCACAATGTTCGGGGTATAGCATATGGCATTGATCCGGAATGAAAAGAAAAGATGAATGGTGAATGTACTTGCCCTAGGTACTGGAGTCAACTTCGTGCACAAAGTATGGGGTCTATAATAGACCTCAGTCCCAGTAACCAGCTTCGTGCACAATGTTCGGGGTATTGTACATATCACAAGATGTAACGAATGAACGAAGATTAATGAAAGTAATGGAAGATAATAATGATATTATCTATAAGTACGTATGATGTATGATCACGAACGAACGAAACGTATAGTATGGGTTTTGAAAAGAAATAAATAACGATTTTATGTATGTTTTATTATAAAACTAGTACTCACTCAGCAACACCGACTTTTATACGTTTTCAGTTGGCAGGTAAACGTTGCTGGGGATGGCACGAGGCGGCTGCTCAGCTATTTTGGATGGCATCCATTTAATTAAGGCTTTTGTGATATAATACAACGATATAATTTTGTAATTGATAAATGATGTATTATTTTGCAAAAGTTTTAGGATGAAATGAAATGCCATTTGTTTTATGTTTTCCGCTGCACTGTTTTGATGTATAAATGAAATGTATATGTTTTACGTGCGATGAATCACCAGCTGTAAGCGTCCCGGGAACGGGGCCTTACAACCGGCACCGGCACCGGCACCGGCCCCGGCACGGGTGGTGCTGCTGCAGCAGCTGCAGCAGTTGTAGCAGCTGCAGCAGCAACAGCAACAACAACATCAGCAGCAGCAGCAACAGCAGCAGCAACAGCAACAGCAGCAGCAACAGCAACAGCAACAGCTACAGCAACGACAACAACAATAATAAGAAATTTATTCTTATAATACAACAACAACAACAACAACAATAATAATAATAATAATAATAATATAAATTTGTTATTGTAATACAAAAACAAGAAAAATAATAATAATAATAATAATAATAATAATAATAATAATAATAAATCTATTATTGTAATACAACAACAAGAAGAAGGAGAATAATGATAATAATAATAATAATAATAATAATAAATTACTGGACCTATCGCGATGAAATGTCATCGTAATAGGGTCATATAACCTATCGCAACGACATGTCGTCGCGATAGGGTCCATACAGATTTAACCTCTGCAGTCGCGCACAACTTTACTTTCACTCACAAAACTCACCATATCTCCGCGACTTGGAGGTTCAATCGGTCACCACCACGCCAAATTGAACCCAAATTTCACCAAATCGCACCACCACCACCGCCATCTTTACCCAATCCAGGTCTTCAACCCTCATACCTCCATCTTCACCCAATCGCGATCTTCAATCCCGAAATTGGGCACCACCACTGCGACCAGCCACCAAATTGGGCACCACTGCCGCAAATCTACCACCACCGCTACCGTTTGCCATCACACAAGACGTGTTAGGGTTACTACCACCAATATTGTTTTGATTTGTGTTCAAAACACTAAGTTGAAGTTAGTAGATTTAATCTTGAAGATTAATATTCTTTACAATGTAATTGTAGTTTGGATTGAATGTAGTTGTATGTTGTTAGTTTAATGTAGTTGTAGGTTGTTAGTTTAATTGTATTATGTTGTAGGTTGTTAGTTTAATTGTATTGTGTTTTTTACAATGTAGTTTTAGGCTTGGTTGGATGTAGTTGTAGGTTTGGTTGAATGTAGTTGTAGTTTTGGTTGAATGTAGTTGTAGTTTTGGTTGAATGTAGTTGTAGGTTTAGTTGAATGTAGTTGTAGTTTTGGTGGAATGTAGTTGTAGGTAATTGAATGTAGTTGTAGTTTTGGTTGAATGTAGTTGTATGTTTTTTACAATGTAGTTGTAGTTTTGGTTGAACGTAGTTGTAGGTTTGGTTGAATGTAGTTGTAGTTTTGTTTGAATGTAGTTGTATGTTTTTTACAATATAGTTGTAGTTTTGGTTGAATGTAGTTGTAGGTTTGGTTGAATGTAGTTGCAGTAATAGGTAATATATAAAGTATATTGAGATTGTTTTGTTAGAATGATAATGTTATAGGTTAAGATGTAAAGTTTATTTGGATTGTTATGTTAAATGATAATTTTATAGGTTCATATATGAAGTTTATTTGTTTTGATAGAATGATATTGTATGTGTATAAAATAGTTATGACAATCGATAAAAGCTGGATTAAAAAAAAATCGAATATCTCTAGTTTTTTTAGAAGGTCTTAAAAACTTTATGGAGAATGTTAAGAACTTTGTCGACAGTGATAGCAAAACAAAATGTCCGTGTAGAGATTGTGTGAATGTTTTTCCTCATGATTTAAATATTATTAATGCTCACATACATGATCTTGGCTTTGCTCAACATTATACGAAATGGATTTATCATGGCGAGGTCTCTAGTTCTTCTGATGCTGCAAAACAATTTGCTACAATAACACGTACTCCTCCAGCAAGTAATATATCAAATAATGAGATATTTGATGCAATTGAAGATGTTATCGCAGAGAATGAAGAAAACATAGATGAGGATGGATATACTTTAGACTCAGATTTTGATGAACTCTATAATGAGGTCAACACTAAGTTATACCCCGGTTGTAATTAGATGTCTTCTTTAAACTTTCTAGCCAAACTGATGCATATTAAAGTAATCAACAAGTGGAAAAATAGTTCGTTTGATCAACTTTTATAGTTTTTAAAGGTTGCATTCCCGAAAGAAAATCACATTCCATCTTCACACTATGAGGCGAAGAAGAAGCTAAAAAAGATTGGGTTATGATATGAATCCATCCATGCTTGCATCAATGATTGTGCTTTGTTTTGGAAAGAGAATGAAGAATTGCAAAATTGTTCGGTTTGTAGTGAGAGCAGATGGATTGATAAAAACACAAAAGGAAAAAAGTAGCACAAAAAGTATTGTGGTATTTTCCATTAACTCCTCAGCTTAAACGAAGGTATAGTTCTTGATTCACAGCAAAGGATATGATTTGTCATCACACTGGACGCTCAACGGATGGTATTATGCGTCATCCGGTAGATGGGAAGGCATGGAAAGAATTTGATAAGAGACATTCTGAATTTGCCAAATAGCCTAGGAACGTCCGTTTGGGTCTAGCTGCAGATGGCTTTAATCCATTTGGTAACATGAGTCAAGCTTACAGTATGTGGCCAGTTGCGTTAACAACGTATAACACACCACCGTGGTTATGTATGAAAGAGTCTTATTTCATGTTAACTTTGCTTATTCCTGGTCCTAAATCACCTAGAAAAGACATTGATATTTTTAAGGCCTTTGGTGGATGAGTTGAAGCAATTGTGGAAGGATGGAGTACAAATAAGAGATGCCTCGACAGAAAGTGTAGTCACGATGCGTGCGGCGTTGTTATGGACCATTAATGATTATCATGCTCGTAGCAGTTTGTTTGGATGGAGTGCGCAAGGTATCTTGCATGTGCGACGTGTAACATGGACACACCCTCGTGCCGTGTAACTAATAAAATATCATTTACCGGTCATAGAAGATTCTTGCCTAGAAGTAATAAATGGAGAGAAAGCTTGTTGTTTAATGGACATAAAGAGTTAAGAAAGCATCCAAAAGCATTAACTAATTCAAAAATATTAGAACAACTTAACCGTCTTCCCGATCGTGTTCTGTGTAAACATCCCAATCATGGTGGCGTGAAAAGAATACGTGACGAGTCAGAGTTGAATTGGACAAGAAAAAGTATATTCTTTGAGTTGGATTATTGGTCATCTCTTGATTTAAAACACAATCTTGATGTTATGCATATCGAGAAAAATGTGTGTGAGAGTTTGTTAGGTACGTTGTTGATGAATGAAAAATCAAAAGACACACACAAAGCAAGAGATAACTTAAAAAATTTGGGAATACGATCAGATTATGGCTAAGTGTGAAAAACAACAAGGTCATATAGCCACAAGCTTCTTACTCTTTCAAATCTAGTGATCGATCTAAATTTTGTCAGTTCCTTAAAAGAGTGAGACTACCTGATGGTTTTGGATCAAATTTTAAAAATAAGGTGATTCTTAATAACTCAAATATCATCGGGTTAAAGTGTCATGATTACAACATTCTTATGCAACGTTTGCTAGCAATCGGGGTCCGTGCAGGTTTACCTGAAAATGTTTCAACAACAATTATTAACCTTTGCACATTATTTAAAAAGATTTGTGCACGATCACTAGATGTGGATGACAGGTTTAAAGCACAGAAAAAAGTGGCTAATATTTTATGCAATTTGGAACTAATATATACTCTAGCATTGTTTGATATTATGTTTCATCTAATTCTACACTTACCAGAAGAAGCTATTCTTGGAGGGCCTGTACATATGAGATGGATGTATCCTTTTGAAAGATACATGGAAAAGATGAAAGCTTATGTTCAAAGCAAAGCTAAGGCTGAAGGATCAATAGCAAATGGTTATGTTGCAGATGAAGCATTGACATTCTGCTCTATGTATTTGGAGGGTATTCAAACTAAATTTAACCGTCCTAATAGGAATGAAGATGAAAATCTTTATAGTGATAACTCAGATTGATTGTATGTATTAAGAACATTTTATTTTATTTCTTATGAAAATGTCACATTTTATTCTATTTCTTATTAAAGTGACACATGATATTATTGCAGGTTATGTCTTTAACCATAGCAGGATCACATGGTGGTGACGGTGGGGGTAGGGATCCCCACGGGCATGGATATACTCTTCCTTCCAGTTGCCAATCATGTAACTTAATGTTTTAAATTTTAAATATATTTTAAATGTTACTAACCTTTTGATTTTTATATTAATATAGTGTCAACTAAGAAAAGACGATCAAAAGGAAGGAATTTAAATTTAAATGAGAAACGGGCTACAAACAACAACCAACCACTGCCCATGGAATTTGATCATATAGGAAAACAATTTAAAGCTGTGGGAGAAAATAGTCAATTATTTGTTAGAGCATTATCCAATCATGTTGCCACTGCTCCTTTTCATTATCCCTCTTGGAAAAAAGTCCCTGATACGTTTAAGAAATCATTGTTTAATTTTTTGGAGGCGAATATTATGTAGTCTTTTATTTGTAATTTAGTAATCATAACTTTTATATATTTCTAACTATTTTGTTTTGCAGGAATATTTTGATTTAGAAGCTTATCGTGGTTCAGACCATTGGCATAGAATCTAACTTGGTATCCATATGGATTGCCAGCGAGCCTTTCGAGATAGAAAATGATGAAGATGATGAAAATTAGGAAGTTAATTTGTTAGGGTTGTAAAAACTTAAGATATGTTAAGTTTGGTACTTTTGTCTTGTTTGGTATGTACTTAATTATAATTGTTTGATCTACGTTTAAGTATTGATAATATTTAGTTTTCATTTCTGCGTATCTGATTTGGGTAAATATTTAGGTAAAAAACCTAGAAAAAATCAAAATTTGAAGAATAAATTATTTAACCAGGAACCCTATAACGACGACATGTCATCGCCATAGGTAAAATTAGAAAATATTTTTATTAATTTAATATATTTTTCATTTTTATTGTAGATTATATTAAAATACCTATGGCGACGACATGTCGTCGCCATGGTGTTTCCGGGTTAGATATTTTATTTTAAATTTTGAATTAAAAAAATTGGGAAAAAAAATTAATAGCGACAAGCCTATCGCGACGACATGTCATCGCAATAGGTGACAATGGCGACATTGTCTACGCTAACAACTTTTTTTGACCTATTGCGACGAAACAACGGCTACTACCCCTATTGTGACGACATGTCGTCATGATAGGCTATGGCGACGACAAAAGGCACCTATGGCGACGACAAAAGGCACCTATGGCGACGACATTTGTCGTCGCGATAGGGCAAAAATCTTGTAGTGGCAAGAAATTCGACCCAAGACAAATTATTACATCAGAAATTAAAACTCTAAGAACAACACAAGCAATCAACTCAAGCAACATCAGAATACTTACAATCAATCAACAAGATCTAAAATCTTTGGTTCACATCGTTGTTTTTTCCTAACCTTTCATAGTTTAGTAAACGTATTACCATATATGAATAAAACTTTTTCTAAAAAAGCAAACTGATTAATTGTTTTTTTAATGTAGTTCATTCTTTCATTCTGTAACACCCGAATATTTATTATTTTGAAGCCGGTGAAGAAAGAAAAGAAAATAAAGTTCAAAGTCGAGGGACCAAACTAGCCAACGAAAAAAGTTGGGAAATGTGGTGATATTAGTAGGGAGAGGGCAGCCCACTCTCCCCACACACCCCACATTTCAGACTTCATAGAGAGAAGAAGAGAGAAAGGAGAAGAATAAGAGAAAAAAGATTGGTTCGGGTGATTCGGGTGGTCAAACTCGTTGTGTAGCAAGCCAAATCGAAGCCCTTAATGTTGTGCTCGTTTGTGTGAGTTCTAGGACCCCACTTAACTTGTTTTCAACCGATTTTGGGGCTAGAAAGCATAAAAACCCATTTTTGTATGTGTATGTGTTTGACCCATTTGGGTGTGATGTGTGTGATGCATTTCGTGTATGCTTTTGGCTTGTGTGTGCTTGTATGGTGTTATGGTATGCATTCCTAAGGTCCAGGAGGGTTAATTTAGGCTTAAAATGGGTTTAGATGAGTTTGGAGGCCGAAAACCCTCGGCTGCAGTCGGGATGAACTCTATTCTGCATCAGCTAGGGCTAGGCGACCGAATGGAGGCCATACGGCCGATTGAGGGGCCATTGAGGGTCATTGGCATGATTGGGATTCATTCACACCATTGAGGATTCAATCGCATGACTAAGGTTTTTAGTCGCACGACTAGGAGTCCAATCGCATGGGGATTCATGTGACTGAGGGTTCAGTCGCATAAGTGCTTTGTCGCATGAGTTCATTCGCATTAGATCAGTCGCATAGGTGCCCATTCGCATTTGTTCCATCCGCATGAGGTTCATACGCACGACTGGATGTCCGTTCGCCTAAATGTTCATCCGCTTGAGTTCAATCGCATGATGTTTAAGTCGCATGGAGGCCATGCGACTGGAGGGTGTCCATACGCACGATTAGTGCTGTTGCACCCGAAGAAAGCGTAGTTAGACTTCTGGCTTTCGGGGGAAAGTGCAGATGTAAGTCTTGATGTAAAGGTTTCCCGTAAGAGCATGTAAGATAGCAGATATGGCCTTAGAAGCATGTAGGGCATAGAGATGATGATGTTGAATGTTATGTATGCATGATGTTGCCCTGTATGATGTGATGTTGATGCATGTTAATGTTCCTTAGTATGATGTATAATATCTTTCCTATGGCTTTACTTATTATGAGGAATGAACGAAGTATTATGTAACGTAAAGTGAAAGATAATGAAAGAGGAACATGATGATGATGCATGCACTAATGAACGAATGAAAGAAGTATTGCAAGCATTGGATATTAGGGTCCTTCTTTGTGATTAACCAAACGTGTAGTGCCTCTACCGCTTACCCCTAGTACTGTGGCATACGTTTAGCTGTTCATTTATTGACTTCGGCTCAGTAGCTAAGACTGATGGTTACTCCTAGTACCGTGGCATACGTTTAGCTGTTCATTTATTGACTTCGGCCCGGTAGCTAAGACTAACCGGGGTGTAGCACATGGTATTGATACGGTTGTTGTCCGATGCGCAAGTAAAGTTATATAGAACGAATGAACGAATGAATGAATGAAGAAGATAATAATGATATTATCTATGCGTACGTATGATGTCTGATCATGTAAAAGTAACGAATGGTTTTATATGAAAGTAAAGTATGTTTTGTAATAAAACTAGAGCTCACTCAGCAACGCTGACTTTTTATATGTTTTCTAGTTGGCAGGAAATGATTGCTGAGGATGGCATCGTGAAGCTACTCAGCTCCTTTTGGGATGGCATTCTTTTGATTGATGTTTTTGCATTGTAATGCGAACAAACTATTTTGTAATGAATGTTGTATTAATTTGCAAAAGCATTTACATGGAAATGAAAGATTGTTTTAGTTTTCCGTTGCGATTTTATGAAATACAAATGTAATTATATGTTTTATGTGCGATGAGAACCCATCTGTAAGCGTCCGGGGAACGGGGCCTTACAAGTTGGTATCAGAGCCAAAGTTTAAGTGAAATGGGTAAATTTTCAAAATAACCTAATCTTAAACTGAGAATGGGACGGAAAAGGAAATGGAATGCCAATTTTAGTAGCTGCGTGCCATCAGGTATTTTCTTAAAGTTAACCGGTTTTATCTGTGCGTGGTATGTGGTTATGTGTTGTATGTAGATTTAAATACTGATGTAGTCAGGACAGGTAATACTTGGGGTATGAAGAGTAAAGTAAGTAGCTAATCACAACTGGCCACTGTAATTAGGGACTTACTATACTTGACATAAAATGAGTTGTTTCCTTGAATGACTGTGTTGGTGTTTGAATCTTTCAGTGTGAGTTAGAGGATGGCTTGAGGTAGATCTTCTAAAGCATCTAGAGGTGGAGGCCGTGGCTGGCCTGATGTTGAGCCGCGACCCAAGAGAGGAAGACCAAGGGTCGAGAAGGTGGTTCCAAAAGAACCAGAGACTCCTCATCCAGAAGTGGGGGATGAGAGTGCAAACCTAAGGGCCTCAGTAAAAGAGGCTGTTGTTGAAGAAGTACATCAAGTCATGCAGAAAATCTTACCGTCTGAGGTGACCGAAGTTATTAAGGCTGTACGAGAAGGGGAAAGAAAGGAGAGATACTGGCCCTCGAGAGAACGAGAACAACCAGAGCTGGAAATGGTTCTAACAGATGATGAGAGGAAGAAGAAGATCCCGTACAGGAGGTGGCACGAGGCTGTAGTTATGGGGCGTTTATGAGATGCAAGCCCCCTACTTTCGACGGTAATGGTAATACTGCCGCTGCTCACCGATGGGTGAGAGAAATGGAGGCTGTTCTCGACATCAGCGAGTGTCGGGAATATCAGAAGGTGAAGTATGCCACTCATTCTTTTGTGGACTCGGCACTATGCTGGTGGGAAAACATTGTCCAAGCAGAGGGTAACCAGGCAATAGGAAAGATGAGGTGGGAGGAGTTGAAGAAGAGGGTGATTGAGGAGTTCTGTCCTCATAGGGAGATCGATAAAATAGAGAGAGAGTTCCTATAGCTGGAGGCGAGCACATGACACATCAGCAGTACACCACCAAGTTTAATGAAATGGCACGGCTCGTGCCTGATCAGGTGACGCCTCTGTCTCGGAAGATCAAGAGGTAGATTCAGGGTTTACCGTTGGATGTTCGCCGGCATATAATCGCCGCCCGGCCAAGTACGTTTAGGTCGGCGGTCGATTTGGCCGGAAGACTTTATGATGAGAGGGGGGTGGTGGTGGTCGAAGCGAATAAGAAGGGTGGTGGTGATCAAAACTGGAACGGGAAGAGGTTTGGTCGGGGTAATGCCTCGACGGGTAACAAAATGGCACGGGTGGATGACCGCCGTGTGGCCACACCGGGAGCGGGATCAAGGAGGTGTGGTAAGTGTGGAAAGGAGCATGTGGTAGAATGTAGGCTGGGTTTGATGTGTGCTTCAAGTGTGGGAAGACAGGGCATATGGCGAAGGATTGCCTGTCGGGCAAATGTTTTAACTGTGGGGAAACTGGTCATATGAGCAGGGATTGTAAGAAACCGAGGGTTGAGAGTTCAGGGGCGAAGAGGACGGGAGGTGATGGACCGAGGGCGAGTGCTAGGGCATACACCATGAGACAGGAGGAGGCTAGGATGGACACTGACGTTGTGTCTGGTACGTTATGGTGAACCAAACTTTAGCTTCTTTGTTATTTGATTCTGGTGCTAGTAAGAGTTTTATTTCTGCTGCATTCTATGCTAAGCTGCCTGTTAGTAGTAGACGTGTTGATGCGCCTTTTGATGTAGAAATTGCCATAGGTAAGTCTACCAGGATTTCTGAGATGATAGAGAATTGTGATGTGGAACTTGAGGGTCATAAGTTTCCTGTTAGACCATTCGTGATGGCCTTAGGTGGTTTTGATTTGGTTCTTGGGATGGATTGGCTAGCGGACTTCAAGGCGAACATTGTGTGTCGCAAGAAGATGATTCGGTTGTCGGCACCTGACGGTAGTTCAGTAACGGTTTATGGTGATTGGGTTACTATGATTCTGAAGGTGATCTCGATGGCGGTGGCGGGAAAGTGTATGAGGCGTGGATGTAGTGCTTACTTGGCCTATGTAAAAGATGTGGATACGCCAACACCACAACTAGCCGATGTACCGGTTGTGTGTGACTTTCCAGACGTGTTCCCAGAAGACTTATCAAGAGTGCCACCTGACAGAGAGATTGAATTTCAGATTGATCTGATACCGGGTGCCCAACCTGTTGCCAAAGGACCGTATCGGTTGGCTCCGACCGAGATGAAAGAGTTGATGGAGCAGTTGCAAGAGCTGCTTGATAAGGGGTTCATTAGACCGAGTATCACTCCTTGGGGTGCTCCGGTCCTGTTTGTAAAGAAGAAGGATGATAGTATGAGGATAAGCATCGAATACCGCGAGCTGAACAGGTTGACGGTGAAGAACCGATACCCCTTACCGAGGATAGATGATTTGTTTGATCAGCTTCAGGGTGCCAGTTGGTTCTCGAGAATAGATCTTCGATCTGGTTATCATCAGCTGAAGGTGAAGGATCAAGATATTCCTAAAACAGCTTTTCGTACGCGCTATGGTCACTACGAGTTCCTCGTCATGTCTTTTGGTTTGACCAATGCGCCAGCTGCTTTTATGGATCTGATGAATCGAGTGTGTCGGCTGATGTTAGATAAATCAGTGATCGTGTATATTAATGATATCTTGATTTACTCGAGGAGCGAAGTAGAGCATGCCGGTCACATTCGGGAGGTTCTAGAGACGTTGAGAAGGGAGAAATTGTATGCTAAATTATCCAAGTGCGCGTTTTGGTTGCGCGAAGTTCAGTTTTTGGATCATGTGGTGAATCCTGACGGGATAATGGTGGACCCGGCGAAAGTGGAGGCGGTTATACAATGGCAGTCACCGAAGACGCCATCCAAGATCCGTAGCTTCTTGGGTTTGGCGGGCTACTATAGAAGAATTTTCCAAGACTTCTCTAAGATTGCTTCTCCACTGACTAAGTTGACCCGAAAAGATGTAAAGTTTGTTTGGGTCAGGCTCAAGAGAAGGCGTTCGAGGAACTGAAGGCGAGGTTGACTCAAGCTCTAGTCCTGTCCTTAACCGATGGATGTGAAGATCTGGTGGTTTATTCTGATGCTTCCTACTCGGGGTTGGGGTGTGTGTTAATGCAAAGAGGAAAGGTTATAGCCTATGCATCTCGACAGTTAAAGGTTCATGAGTTCAATTATCCTACTCATGACTTGGAGCTAGCAGCCGTGGTCTTTGCGTTGAAGATTTGGAGCCACTACCTCTATGGGAGGAAGTGCACCATATTCACTGACCACAAGAGTCTGAAGTACTTCTTGGAGCAGAAGGATCTGAACATGAGGTAGAGACGGTGGTTGAAACTTATAAACGACTATGATTGTGAGATCCACTACCATCCGGGCTAGGCCAATGTAGTGGTTGACGCCCTTAGCCGGAAGGAGAGACCCGAGCCGATTCGGGTGAAAGCATATCAGTTGATCATGACCTCCGATGTAATGAAGCAAGTCAAAGAGTTCCAAGATGAGGCGTTGAGAGAAGATCATCTTAACTCTCAAAGAATGAGAGGTCTGGTCGCGGAATTAGGTGAAAACACACTCGGTGTTAGTACCCGATTCGGTCGTGTGTGGATTCCTCGTTTTGAGGATCTACGGGTGAAGATCATGGATGAAGCTCACAAGACTCGATACTCCATTCATCCTAGTGCCACGAAAATGTACCATGATATGAAGAAAGATTATTGGTGGCCGGGTATGAAGCGCGACGTGGTGGAGTATGTGAGTAGGTGCCTTACTTGCTTACAGGTGAAGGCCGAGCACCAAAAGCCGTATGGGAAGATACAACCTTTGGATATACCAGAATGGACCATTCAAACACTGGAAGACATGCTCTGGGCATGTGTGATTGATTTTGGTGGAAGTTGGGATGACCACCTACCTTTAGTCGAATTCTCAGACAACAACAGCTATCATGCCAACGTTGGCATGCCTCCATATGAGATGTTATACGGTAGGAGATGCAAAACACCCGTTTGTTGGGGTGACATTGGTCAAAAGGAATTGGGGAGCGTCGAGGTAATCGAGGCTACGACTGAGAAGATTGAAAAGATCAAAGCCTTTATGAAGGCAGCCAAAGATAGACAGAAGTCATATGCTGATAAACGACGCAGGCCGATTGAGTTCCAGGTGGGTGACCGGGTTATGTCGAAGGTCTCACCTTGGAAGTGTATTATCCGATTCAGAAAGCGGGGCAAGTTGAGGCCAAGGTATATAGGCCCTTTCCGAATCATTGCTCGAGTAGGAAAGGTGGCCTATAGACTGGAGTTACCGGATGAGTTAAATGGAATTCACCCAACATTCCACATATCTCATCTAAGGAAGTGCTTAGTAGATGAAGATATGATTATCCCATTGGAAGATATCGAAGTAGATGAACGGCTCAATTATATGGAGCAACCAGTGGCAATCATCGACCGGAAGGAGAAAAGGCTAACCTCTTGTGTGTGTACAGTGGAAGCACAGGAAGGGATCCGAGTCAACGTGGGAGACAGGGGAAGAAATGAGACAGCATTATCCACGTTTGTTCGATGAATAACAGGTTTCAGGGACGAAACCTATTTAAGGGGGGTGGACTTGTAACACTCGAATATTTATTATTTTGAAGCTGGTGAAGAAAGAAAAGAAAATGAAGTTCAAAGTCGAGGGACCAAACTCGCCAACGAAGAAAAGTTGGGAAATGTGGTGATATTAGTAGGGAGAGGGCAGCCCACTCTCCCCACACACCTCACATTTCAGACTTCATAGAGAGAAGAAGACAGAAAGGAGAAGAATAAGAGAAAAAAGAGTGGTTCGGGTGATTCGGGTGGCCAAACTCGTTGTGTAGCAAGCCAAATCGAAGCCCTTAATGTTGTGCTTGTTTGTGTGAGTTCTAGGACCCCACTTTACTTGTTTTCAACCGATTTTGGGGCTAGAAAGCATAAAAACCCGTTTTTGTATGTGTATGTGTTTGACCCATTTGGGTGTGATGTGTGTGATGCGCTTTGTGTATGTTTCTGGGCTTGTGTGTGCTTGTATGGTATTATGGTATGCATTCCTAAGGTCCAGGAGGGTTAATTTAGGCTTAAAATGGGTTTAGATGAGTTTGGAGGCCGAAAACCCTTGGCTGTAGTCGGGATGAACTCCATTCTTCATCAGCTAGGGCTAGGCGATCGAATGGAGGCCATATGGCCGATTGAGGGAGATTGAGGGTCATTGGCACGATTAGGATTCATTCGCATGATTAAGGATTCAATCGCACGACTAAGGTTTCACTCGCACGACTGGGAGTCCAATCGTATGGGACTCATGTGACTGAGGGTTCAGTCGCATAAGTGCTTTGTCGCATGAGTTCATTCGCATTAGATCAGTCACATAGGTGCCCATTCACATTTGTTCCATCCGCATGAGGTTCATACGCACGACTGGATGTCCATTCGCATAAATGTTCATCCGCTTGAGTTTTATCGCATGATGTTCAGTCGCATGGAGGCCATGCGACTGGAGGGTGTCCATACGCACGATTAGGGTTGTTGCACCCGAAGAAAGCGTAGTTAGACTTCTAGCTTTCGGGGGAAAGTGCAGATGTAAGTCTTGGCATAAAGGTTTCCCGTAAGAGCATGTAAGATAGCAGATATGCCCTTAGAAGCATGTAGGGCATAGAGATGATGATGTTGCATGTTATGTATGTATGATGTTGCCCTGTATGATGTGATGTTGATGCATGTTAATGTTCCTTAGTATGATGTATAATATCTTTCCTATGACTTTACTTATTATGAGGAATGAACGAAGTATTATGTAACGTAAAGTGAAAGATAATGAAAGAGGAACATGATGATGAATGCATGCATTAATGAACGAATGAAAGAAGTATTGCAAGCATTGGATATCAGGGTCCTTCTTTGTGATTGACCAAACGTGTAGTGCCTCTACGCTTACCCCTAGTACTGTGGCATACGTTTAGCTGTTCATTTATTGACTTTGGCCCAGTAGCTAAGACCGATGGTTACTCCTAGTACCGTGGCATACGTTTAGCTGTTCATTTATTGACTTCGGCCCGGTAGCTAAGACTAACCGGGGTGTAGCACATGGTATTGGTACGGTTGATGTCCGATGCGCAAGTAAAGTTATATAGAACGAATGATCGAATGAATGAATGAAGAAGATAATAATGATATTATCTATGCGTACGTATGATGTGTGATCATATAAAAGTAACGAATGGTTTTATATGAAAGTAAAGTATGTTTTATAATAAAAGTAGAGCTCACTCAGCAATGCTGACTTTTTATATGTTTTCCAGTTGGCAGGAAATGATTGCTGAGGATGGCACCGTTAAGCTACTCAGCTCCTTTTGGGATGGCATTCTTTTGATTGATGTTTTTGCATTGTAATGCGAACAAACTATTTTGTAATGATTGTTGTATTAATTTTCAAAAGCATTTACATGGAAATGAAAGATTGTTTTAGTTTTCCGTTGCGATTTTATGAAATACAAATGTAATTATATGTTTTATGTGCGATGAGAACCCAGCTGTAAGTGTCCCGGGAACGGGGCCTTACACATTCATTTTTTGTCGTTTTTTATGTCTTTTTAATAAATGTGCTCTTTACCACTAGTTGACCGGCTACCCATTATACTATAACTCATTTGGTAACGTCGGATGAGGACCTAGCGATGGAGACGCAGACACGATAGTGAGGTCAAGGACATGAAAACGAATGTGAGGAGGGAGATCACCTGAGAGGAAGTTACTACAATAAAAAGACTTTAAGATGATGGATTCAAAAACAAACTTCAATTTAATTTACTAAATAAGTCACGAGGGTGAGTTGTCGCTAGCCATTACTATATTATAGAACAATTAACCTACACTATGTTCTTTTCTAATATATATATTTTTTACTATACATATGTGTGCCTTTTTAAATTACCTTTTTATTCTTATAAAAATTCTTATTTTCTTTTGCTACAATAGTTTTTAAGGGGTTCATTATTTTAGTGTTGGTATTGTTTACATTGTAATGTGAAAGAAATAACCTCATTGGTGTTAAAGGGGCAACATGCATAACGAATTTTGACGTTGCTATCAACTTTTTGCCAATGTACCTTTTACATTAATAAAATCGTATAGTTCCGCTGCATCAAACCGTGAAATATCTCGTTTTACCACAAACTACAAATTTCTGGCCCTTATTGTAGCAGAAAATTTATAATAAAAATTACAACGTTAGATCTAATTGAACAAAAGTGCCCTATTGTAATGAAATTATAAAGTCATGACTTGCCGGTAAATGATTGACACATATTTATATCGACTGTAGCTATGCATATTATAATGATAATGAGAAACGTCATATTCAGTGATATGTAAGAAGTAGCAGGGACTTTCATTTTTTTAGTATGAGTCCTCGTCTAAATCTAAAAAAACAAGATAATAAGTATAACTAATTGCCTGGGTAATATTTCATTTTTTTACTAATAACACTTAAAAATCTTACTTTAGTTGATATCGACGATCACAATAACATACTTATTGTGGAAAGTTAGAGTTGATCATAGAAGATTAACAATGCTTCGGAAGAAAACATGTTTGCTTCGGAAGAAGGGATAGTTCTCTTCGGAAGAGGAATGATTAAGCTTCGGAAGTTTTCTTTACTTCGAAAGCAAAGTTTACTTTGAGAAGATATGTTTGCTAAACATAAAGGGGGTAAAATGTATATAGTTTGTTAAACGGTTGTTAGGCCGAATTTTTCTATATAACGATCAATGCCCATTTACGTTGAATAATCTCATATTTTGTTTTCTTTGTGTGTGTAATATTTTCATAACAAGTCTAATTATTGAATAGTGAATCTTTTCTTTAATCTTGTTTTTTCTTTGATTGGTTTTACAACACTCATAATAGACTTATATGCATAATTTGAATTATTTTTTATCACGTATGTTAAAGTTAGGAGTGATAATAGTCAAATTAGTTATATTTAATTAAATCAACCACCCGATATATTTTGTAATATTAGAATCCATTATATGCATAAATGGTTCTTACCCGCTAGAACCGGAAAAAATATCCGCACCGAACCATCTAGAACCGTGAGAGTATGTTAAGATGCAATTCCATGGTTCCTGAAATTATGGCTTCACGTTTACGGGCCGGGTCAGGTCCAAACCCGTTAAAATGCATACAACAACCGAGCAACCGTAAAGTTTGGTTAGTGTTTTAAGTCGGCGACTCTGCTTCATCTTCATAAACTTCGTCATCTACATAAACCTTCATCATCCATTCTGCCATTAATATAGATCATCATCTTCGTAATCTTCCATCTTTATTTAACAATTTTCATCATCATCAATGACGATAATCACTAAACTTCATCATAATCGTCGAGGCCTAATTTTCTCTCAACGTGTTTCTCAGCTAAGTATAATTCATAGTATCTAGTTCATAATCGTCATTGGAATATTTATAATCTACCATATTCAATAATCATCATGTATGTATAATTCACGGGTTTTTACGTGAGAAGTATTCATAATCGGCTGTCATCTTTACGGCCCTAGCACTCTCATCAGCTTTACCTACTTGAATCGGTTGTGAACATCATGTGTTTTGTTGGAGATTTGAGAATAATTAACATAATTAATTATTTATGGTTTTCTAGCATTGAAAGCATCCATAAAATTGAACAGAAAGCACAACTCCATGGAGATTTCTACATTGAAAGCTATACCAAACCATCTTATTGCTCACGGCTCTAGAGAAACCAATTGGTTCTAGACCTGCAAAAACTGTAAAGATAACCGAACCTTGAATATAGCATGTGGGTCAGTTACGGTTCTATGAGTTCCACCTAATTGGGTTTGGTCCCGGTTCTGGTTTACCGGTTCCGGGTCAGTTAAACCCGATTGCAAGTACATAGTATTGTCTTAATATTTTAATATTACTTTTATTTTAAGTTAGTTTGTTTCCAAACTTTTGTTAACAACACTATGGGTTCAAGTATCTCCCCCAACACATTTTCATTCTTTATTAAGTCTTCAAAGATCGTCAATGCAACTTGAATGTGTATTTATTTTATTTTACAAAAGGTCGGACTAAAAACGTACATGTACAACATCCCCTTAGCACCACATGTGTAAACCCTAGTTCGTTCTAGTTGTAAAAAAATTATATACTTATTTGTTTTACGAAACTAGGCGTGGAGGATGGTTCACATGAATTAATAAGACCACACACATCATTATCGTTAATTTTGTAGCAAAACACATTCTTCTATCGATGTTTTATTGTCTATCTTTTTGAAAAATTCTCATTATCACTAGTTAACTAGCATTCACCACGGGGATCATATGTGTTTTCTTTTATTCCCTTACAATTCTTTATAGTTTTCATTTCATTACTTCTTTAAAAAGAATATCTTTTTACAACTTTATTAGTATACAGTTTTATAAAAAAAGATACAATTGATCAAACTAAACAATAAAAATCATGCGGGTAAACCCTAATACGATTTAGTTGCACAAAAAATTAAATACTTATTTATGAAACTGGACGCGAAAAATGATTCATTCTAACTAAATGAGACTGCATGCGTCATTATCATTAATTTATAAAGAAATCCATTCTTCCATTCAGATTTTCTTATTTTGTCATTTTAGGAAAAGTTCAACATCACTAGTTGACAGGTTTACGAGCTTCTCATTCACTATGAGAATTATATGAGTTTTTTTTATTCTCTAAAATTTCTTTACGATTCTCCTCTGTCTACTTCTTCTCGACAAGAATATCTTTCACAACTTTATTAAAACATTTTTACAGATAATATATTTGATTAATCAAACTAAACAACTAAAATCATACATGAAAATGTAGTTCATTTTATTTGTTATAAAGATGTATATACTTATTTGTTTTATGAATCTGGGCGTGAAAATTGGTTCATTCTAATAAATTGAGACCACATCCATCATTGTAGTTAATTTCATAACAAAATATATTCTTCCATTCATATTTTCTTCTTCTATCTTTTAGAAAATGCTCATTGCCACTAATTGACCGGTTTATCAGCTTCCCATTTACCACGCGAATTGTACGAGTTTTCTTCAAATATTATTATATTCGCGATTATCCTCAAGTTACTAATTCTCCAAAAGGATATCTATCAAAATTTCATTAAACATCCTTCACAAACAATAAATTTGATTATTCGCGATTATCCTCAAGTTACTAATTCTCCAAAAGGATATCTATCAAAATTTCATTAAACATCTTTCACAAACAATAAATTTGATTAATCAAACTGAACAATAAGAACTGTGAGGGTAACAAAGCCCATTCACCCATTCATATTTTCTCATTGTCTTTTCAGAAAATATTCATATTTACTAGTTGACTGGTTTATTAGTTTCTCATTCACCATGGAAATTATATGAGTTATCTTTGATTCTTTCAAATTTTTTTAAGATTGTCTGTTTTCTACTTCTTCTCCATAACGATATATTTTCACAAACTTCATTAAAATAATTCTATAAATAATATATTTGACTAATAAAAAAATTGTATGAGAAAATGTACTTCGCATTAATTGTAGGGGTTGAACCTAAAGGCTCGGAAAATTAAATCAAGATAAAGATCAAGTTCAAGTCAAACGAAAAGTTAAGAATAGCTGCATGACAAGTTCACTTATTTCGTGACAAGTTCTTGTCGCGTGAGAAGTAGTGTTCACCTGAGAACTACATATTTAGTATAAATAGTTAGCTTGTTTGTAATTGTCAAGTTTTTTTATCATTTCCTGAGTTGTGTACTTAGTGCAATCAATTCAATTTAGAGAGCAATATATACAAGTGAAGTTTATTTACTATGAGTTTATTTGTTTGATTCGTCTTCTTCTTGATTCGTGATTGTCTATATTCCGCATTCACAATCACAAGATTGATTTTGATATCGTAGCAATCCTTACAATTGGTTATTAATTGTTAGAAATATGTATATAATTATTTGTTTTGTAGAAATGGGCATGTAACTTGGTTCATTCAAATAAATTTAGACCGCATGCATCATTATGGTTAATTTCTTTATAATTAGTTTTTCATTTCATATTCTCATTCTGTCTTTTTAGATAATGCTCATTATCACAAATTGACCGGTATATCAGGTTCCCATTCACAACGGGAATTGTACGAGTTTTCTTCGAATTCTCTTAAATACATGATTATCCTCAGTTTCTTTTTCTCCAAATGAATATATTTTCAGAATTTTATTAAAATATTTTTTACAAAAAATAGATACAATTATTCAAACCGAACATAAAACTGAGCGGGTAAACCAACTTCGTTTAATCGTCAAAAACAATTATATAGTTATTGTTTAGTTTAATTAATCGATTCCATCGTTTGTAAAAAAATGTTCCAATGAAATTTTCATAGATATCCTTTTACAGAGAAAAGTAACCCGAGGATAATCGAGAATTTAGTAGAATTCGAAGAAAACTCGTACAATTCCCGTGGTGAACGGGAAGCTGATAAATTGGTCAATTAATGACAATGAGCATTTTCTAACAACACAGAACAAAAAAATATAAATGAAAGAATGTATTTTGTTATAAACTAATAATAATCGTAAAGAAATTTGGGATAATCAAAGAAAATTCATATAATTTCTATAGTGAATGAAAAGCTGGTAAACCGGCCTGTCAACTAGTGATGTTGAAATTTTTCTAAAATGACAAAATAAGAAAATGTGAATGGAAGAATGGGTTGGGTTATATAATTAATGATAATGATGTATGCGGTCTTATTTAGTTAGTATGAACCATCTTTCACGTCTAGATTCATAAAAGAAGTAATTTTTTGTGCAACTGAATTGTATTAGTGTTTACCCGCATGACTTTTAATGATAAATTTGATCAAACGTATCTTTTGTTTATAATTTTTTTAATGAAGTTGTGAAAAGATATCATTTTTCGAGAAGTAATGAAAGGATAACTATAAAGAAATTTAAGGGAATCAAAGAAAACTCATACGATCCATGTGGTGAATGCCTGTCTTAATGAACATTTTTCAAAAAGATAAACAATAAAATATCAATAGAAGAATGTGTATGTTTTGTTACAAAAATAACGATAATGATGCATGCAGTCTTAATTAATTAGAATGAACCATCCTCCACGTCTAGTTTCGTAAAACAAATAAGTATACAATTCTCTTTCACACTATAACGAACTAGGGTTTACAAGTGTGGTGCGAAGGGGAGTAGTACATGTACGTTTTTAGTCAAACCCTTCATAAAATAAAATATTTACACATTCAAGTTGCATTGACGATGTTTGAACACTCAATAAAGAGTGATAATGTCTTGGGGGAGGTACGGGAACCCATGGTGTCTCTAACAAAAGTTTGGAAACAGAATAACTTAAAATAAAAATAATATTTTAAGACGATACAAATAATTAGATTCTAATAATACAAAATATACCCCGTGGCTGATTTTTTCATACTATTAATTTGACTATTATCACTCGTAACTTTCACATAGGTGACAATGGTAATTCAAGTAGCACAATTATCTGATATTTAAACTTGATTTCTTCAAACTTTGTTTACAATGGTGATTATGAAAGAAATGGAAAATTTTACAATCTAAACTAAGTGTAAATTAAATGTAAATTATACATATAAATGTATGATGAGTATGTTTTTATTATGACCGCTCATATCACCTGAAGTAAGATTTAAAGTGTTATTAGTAAAAAAAGTGAAATATTAATTGGGATATTAGTTATACGTAAAATTTTCTCATTATTTTATATTTAGACGACGACCCGTACTAAAAAATTGAAAGCCCCTACTACCACTTACATCTAATTGAATGACGGATTTGACACTCATTATCATTATAATATGCATAGCTACCATCGACATCGATATAAATGTGTTAATCTTTGATCAACAAGTCTAGACCTTATAATTTCTTTACAAGTAGTTTGTGATGAAACGAGATATTTCATTTGCGTGATGTTGCAGGACCGTGCGATTTCATTAAAGTGGTAAAAGGTATATTGGTACACGTTGATAATAATGTCAAAATTCATTATGCATGTTGCCCCTTTAATACCAGTGTGCTTATGTCTTGCACATTACGATAATATAAAAAATACCAACACTACAATAATGAACCCATCGAAAATTTTGTAGCAAAAAAAATTAAGAATATTTATGAGAAAAAAATAATTCAAAAAAACACACATATGTATATTAAAAAAGATATATATTAAAAGAGTAACAAAGTGTAGGTTAATTATTGTATAATAAAGTAATGATAATATAGTTTTAGTGACAACTCGTCATCTCATGTGCCTTATTTAGTAATTGAATTGAAGTTATTTTTAGATATATCATCTTAAAGTCTCTTTATTGTAGTCGTAGTAGCTGCTGGTGGTGTGATTGTTTCATCGTGTTGTTGTATCGTGAACCAGAACAACACTTAATGTTATCGATAAACGTCGACGGAGGGAAGCTCCGACGAAAGCCAAAAGGAAATATTTCAAAAGAACCCAGCACCTAAGGCAGCAATGCGAAATACCAAAAATACCCCTATTTGTGGCAATGTAGTCAATGTTTGTCTATTTATGTAAGGCCCCGTTCCCGGAAGCCTTACAGTGGGTCACTCATAGCAACTAAAACATTAAACATTACAAATAACAAGCTTAAGCAGCGAAAATAATTAATCAAAAGCCATTCATTTCATTTAAACCACTGTTGTTGAGCAAAATATCATCGTTTAACTGATTACAAAAGATTGTTGATATGCATTACAAAACAACAGCATCACAGAGTACGAATGGATGTCAAACTTTTCCTGCCGAGTAGCTTCACCCTCGTGCCATCCTCAGCAATAATTACCTGCCAACTGAAAATGTATAAAAGTCAGCATTGCTGAGTGAGCTCTAGTTTTATAAGTAATAAAATACTTTCTATATGTTGTATAAGAAAATACTCTTTTATGTAAAATACAACTCTATACTGTATATGCGAGCACGCATCAACTATATGAACAAATATTATTCGTTCTCTTTACTGTAGACCTTGTCTGTTCTGTAAACTTTTATCTTTATGTTTGACTTTTTGTATAGACCAGTGAGCAATACCCCAACTATATGCGCGATGGGAAACGGGTGATGGGCCATCTATATCCCTCGAAAGGGTCAACTGTAGGGTCAACTATATCCCCAAAAGGGTCAACTATATCCCCGGAAAGGGTTCTGTGTGCTATGTACAAGGCCAACCCAATCACCCATGACATGATGCAAAGGTCCTGCCGATCTCAATTGATTGACCCTGTGTGCATAATAGGGTAGCTAACCCGCAGCACAGTTGAGCTAACGACAACATGGTCATGCACCTCCTATAAGCTTGCAAGACTTGTTAACATTTTCATTAATGTTCCTTTTCTTTTCTTTATTGCTCTTTCACTTTATTATTACGATATACTTTACGTTACGATAATAACATACCACGTAAAGTCACATACTATAAGTAATAATAATAATAGCAGTAACAATAATAAGGAACAATTATAAATAATCATATCATGCATGAAACATCATCATTAATAAGCCCTTAGTCAACCTCGGTCAAAACCCTAAAGCACAGACTCCCAGAAAATCCTGTAAAAATTTCTAAGTCTTAGGCAGAATGTTCGGGCGTTTCATCACTATGTAGGCACATCAGCCAACACAAACATTTTCACTCTAGGCGCATGAACTATCCAGGCGCATGGACACTTAGGCGCATGAGCCACTTGGAGGCATGGGCACTATTGGGGCGCATGACCCTACACTTAGTCGTCCGGCTAACATTTCTAGGCGCATGGGCCACTGTTCAGGCGCATAGGCTGTACTTAAACATTACTAAGGTAATCTTAGGCGCATGGGCTACTGTTTGGGCGCATGGATTACACTTAATTCTTTCTAAGGCATTTTCAGGCGCATGAACCTTATCTAGGCGCATGGACCTTCTGTTCAACATATTTCCAATATGTTTTCAACCCAATCATCAAATCTATCTGTTCTAAGCTTAATGTGGCTATTCTAAACATGAATAACCTATAAGCATTCGGGAATCACATTCAATCATGCACAATACATACGGGCATGCATACTAAAACATTTGAAAATTATTTAAATACATTTTCAACCCTAAAGATGTTTGAAAACAAGTAAAAAATCAGGGTCTAGAACTCACCTGGTGCAACTTGGGTGTTCTTCCTTTTTACCAGCTTACTATGAGTTCAAAATACCTAGAAACAACATCCAAAAACACACACACCCGAGCACAAACACAACCCATAAGCACATAAGCATGTAACCGAGATAATACCCGTGATAAAAACACTTAAAAACCACGAATTCTTACCTTGAATTCGACTTCTCTTCTTCTTCTATCTTCAACCGAGAGTTTTCTCTGATCTCTCTCTCTAAAACTGAAGAAGATGGTGATGTGAAGTGAGGGTGGGCGGTTTAAGGCCTCGTTCCCGGGACGCTTACAGTTGGGTTCTCATCGCACCTAAAACGTATAATTACATTTGTATTTCATAAAATCGCAGCGGAAAACTAAAACAATCTTTCATTTCCATGTAAATGCTTTTGCAAATTAATAGAACATTCATTACAAAATAGTTTGTTCGCATTACAATGCAAAAACATCAATCAAAAGAATGCCATCCCAAAAGGAGTTGAGTAGCTTCACTGTGCCATCCTCAGCAATCATTTCCTGCCAACTGGAAAACATATAAAAAGTCAGTGTTGCTGAGTGAGTCCTAGTTTTATTATAAAACTTACTTTACTTTCATATAAAACCATTCGTTACTTTTACATGATCACACATCATACGTACGCATAGATAATATCATTATTATCTTCTTCATTCATTCGTTCGTTCATTCGTTCAATATAACTTTACTTGCGCATCGGACATCAACCGTACCAATACCATGTGCTACACCCCGGCTAGTCTTAGCTACCGGGCCGAAGTCAATAAATGAACAGCTAAACGTATGCCACGGTACTAGGAGTAACCATCAGTCTTAGCTACGGGGCCGAAGTCAATAAATGAAAAGCTAAACGTATGCCACAGTACTAGGGGTAAGCGGTAGAGGCACTACACATTTGGTCAATCACAAAGAAGGACTCTGATATCCAATGCTTGCAAGACTTCTTTCATTCGTTCATTAATGCATACATTCATCATCATGTTCCTCTTTTATTATCTTTCACTTTACATACATAATACTTCGTTCATTCCTCATAATAAGTAAATCCATAGGAAAGATATTATACATCATACTAAGGAACATTAACATGCATCCACATCACATCATACAGGGCAACATCATACATACATAACATGCACATCATCATCTCTATGCACTACATGCTTCTAAGTACACTTTCTTCGGGTGCAACAGCACTAATCGTGTGTATGGACACCCTACAGTCGCATGGTCTCCATGCGACTGAACATCAGTCGATTGAACTCAAACGAATGAATATTTAGGCGAATGGGCATCCAGTCGTGCTTATCAACCTCATGCGGATGGAACAAATGCGAACGCGCACCTATGCGACTGATCTAATGCGAATGAACTCATGCGACAAAGCACTTATGCGAGTGTACCCTCAGTCACATGACTCCCCATGCGATTGGACTCCCAGTCGTGCGACTGAAACCTTAGTCGTGCGATTGAATCCTCAATCGTGCGAATGAATCCCAATCATGCGAATGACCCTCAATCGCCCCTCAATCGGTCGTATGGCCTCCATTCGGTCGCCTAGCCCTAGCTTATGCAGAATGGAGTTCATCCCGACTGCAGCCGAGGGTTTTCGGCCTCCAAACTCATCTAAACCCATTTTAAGCCTAAATTAACCCTCCTGGACCTTAGGAATGCATACCATAACACCGTACAAGCACACACAAGCCCGGAAACGTACACGAAATGCATCACACACATCACACCCAAAAAACGGGTTTTTATGCTTTCCAGCCCCAAAATCGGTTGAAAACAAGTAAAAGTGAGGTCTTAGAACTCACATAAACGAGCACAACGTTAACGGCTTCGATTTGGCTTGCTACACAACGAGTTTGGCCACCCGAATCACCCAACCACTCTTTTTCTCTTATTCTTCTCTTTTCTCTCTTCTTCTCTCTATGAAGTCTGAAATGTGGGGTGTGTGGGGAGAGTGAGCTGCCCTCTCCCTACTAATATCACCACATTTCCCAACTTTTCTTCGTTGGCGAGTTTTGTCCATCGACTTTGAACTTTATTTTCTTTTCTTTCTTCACCGGCTTCATAATAATAAATATTCGGGTATTACAAGTCCACCCCCTTAAATAGGTTTCGTCCCCGAAACCTGTTATTCGTCGAACAAACGTGGATAATGTTATCTCATTTCTTCCTCAGTCTCCCACGTTGACTCGGATCCCTTCCTGTGCTTCCACTGTACACGCACAAGAGGAACCACTTTATTTCTTAGCCTTTTCTCCTTTCGGTCGATGATTGCCACTGGTTGCTCCACATAATTGAGCCGTTCATCTTCTTTGATATCTTCCAATGGGACAATCATATCTTCATCTTCTAAGCACTTCCTTAGATGAGATACGTGGAATGTTGGGTGAATTCCATTTAACTCATCGGGTAACTCCAGTCTATAGGCCACCTCTCCTACTCGAGCAATGATTCGGAAAGGGCCTATATACCTTGGGCTCAACTTGCCCCACTTTCTCAAACAGATAATACCTTCCAAGGTGAGACCTTCAACATAACCCGGTCACCCACCTGGAACTCAATCGGCCTGCGTCGTTTATCAGCATACGACTTCTGTCTATCTTTGGCTGGCTTCATAAAGGCTTTGGTCTTTTCAAACTTCTCAGTCGTAGCCTCGAGTACCTCGACGCTCCCCAATTCCTTTTGACCAATGTCACCCCAACAAACGGGTGTTCTGCATCTCCTACCGTATAACATCTCATATGGAGGCATGTCAATGCTGGCATGATAGCTGTTGTTGTATGAGAATTCGACTAACGTAGGTGGTCATCCCAACTTCCACCAAAATCGATCACACATGCCCGGAGCATGTCTTCCCGTGTCTAAATGGTCCTTTCTGACTCACCATCAGTCTGGGGATGATAAGCCATGCTAATATGTAACCTTGTCCCCATAGCGTCGTGAAACTTCTCCCAAAATTTAGATGTAAACCAGGTGTTGCGATCCGACACAATAGACACCGGCACACCGTGATGAGTTACAATTTCGTTGATGAACAGATCAGCTAACCTCTCTGACGAACATGTCTCGCGGATCGGTAGGAAGTGAGCACTCTTCGTCAAGCGATCAACTATCACCCATATGGCATCATACCCTTTCGGGGTACGCTGCAGCTTTGTAATGAAATCCATGGTGATGTGCTCCCACTTCCATTTCGGTATATCCAAAGGTTGTATCTTTCCATACGGCTTTTGGTGCTCGGCCTTCACCTGTAAGCAAGTAAGGCACTTACTCACATACTCCACCACGTCGCGCTTCATACCCGGCCACCAATAATCTTTCTTCATATCATGGTACATTTTCGTGGCACCAGGATGAATGGAGTATCGAGTCTTGTGAGCTTCATCCATGATCTTCACGCGTAGATCCCCAAAACGAGGAATCCACACACGACCGAATCGGGTACTAACACCGAGTGTGTTTTCACCTAGTTTCGCGACCAGACCCCTCATTCTTTCAGAGTTAAGATGATCTTCTTTCAACGCCTCATCTTGGAACTCTTTGACTTGCTTCATTACATCGGAGGTCATGAACAACTGATATGCTTTCACCCGAATCGGCTCGGGTAACTCCTTCCGGCTAAGGGCGTCAGCCACTACATTGGCCTTGCCCGGATGGTAGTGGATCTCACAATCATAGTCCTTTATAAGTTCCAACCACCGTCTCTGCCTCATGTTCAGATCCTTCTGCTCGAAGAAGTACTTCAGACTCTTGTGGTCAGTGAATATGGTGCACTTTGTCCCGTAGAGGTAGTGCCTCCAAATCTTCAACGCAAAGGCCACGGCTGCTAGCTCCAAGTCATGGTTAAGTGACCTCATGAACCTTTAACTGTCGAGATGCATAGGCTATAACCTTTCCTCTTTGCATTAACACGCACCCCAACCCCGAGTAGGAAGCATCAGAATAAACCACTAGATCTTCACTTCCATCGGGTAAGGACATGACTGGAGCTTGAGTCAACCTCGCCTTGAGTTCCTCGAACGCCTTCTCTTGAGCCTGGCCCCAAACAAACTTTACATCTTTTCGGGTCAACTTAGTCAATGGAGAAGCAATCTTAGAGAAGTCTTGGATAAATCTTTTATAGTAGCCCGCAAAACCAAGAAGCTACGGATCTCGGATGGCGTCTTCGGTGACTGCCATTGCATAACCGCCTCCACTTTCGCTGGGTCCACCATTATCCCATCAGGATTCACCACATGACCTAAAAACTGAACTTCGCGCAACCAAAACGCGCACTTGGAGAATTTAGCATACAATTTCTCCCTTCTCAACATCTCTAGAACCTCCCGAATATGACTGGCATGCTCTACTTCGCTCCTTGAGTAAATCAGGATATCATCAATAAACACAATCACTGATTTATCCAGCATCGACCGACACACATGGTTCATCAAATCCATAAAAGCCGCTGGCGCGTTGGTCAAACCAAAAGACATGACAATAAACTCGTAATGACCATAGCGCGTACGAAAAGCTGTTTTAGGAACATCTTGCTCCTTCACCTTCAGCTGATGATAACCGGATCGAAGATCTATTCTTGAGAACCAGTTGGCACCCTGAAGCTGATCGAACAAATCATCTATCCTCGGTAAGGGGTATCGGTTCTTCACCGTCAACTTGTTCAGCTCGCGGTAGTCGATGCACATCCTCATACTACCGTCCTTCTTCTTTACAAACAGGACCGGAGCACCCCAAGGAGAGATACATGGTCTAATGAACCCCTTATCAAGCAGCTCTTGCAACTGCTCCATCAACTCTTTCATCTCGGTCGGAGCCAACCGATATGGTGCTTTGGCAACAGGTTGGCCACCCGGTATCAGATCAATCTGAAATTCAATCTCTCTGTCAGGTGGCACTCCTGATAAGTCTTCTGGGAACACGTCTGGAAAGTCACACACAACCGTTACATCGGCTAGTCGTCGTGTTGGTGAATCCACATCTTTTAGATAGGCCAAGTAAGCACTACATCCACGCCTCATACACTTTCCCGCCACCGCCATCGAGATCACCTTCGGAATCATAGTAACCCGATCACCATAAACCGTTACTGAACTACCGTCAGGCGCCGACAACCGAATCATCTTCTTACGACACACAATGTTCGCCTTGAAGTCCGCTAGCCAATTCATCCCAAGAACCAGATCAAAACCACCTAAGGCCATCACGAATGGTCTAACAAGAAACTTATGACCATCAAGTTCCACATCACAATTCTCTATCATCTCAGAAATCCTGGTAGACTTACCTATGGTAGTTTTTACATCAAAGGCCGCATCAACACGTCTACTACTAACAGGCAGCTTAGCGCAGAAAGAAACAGAAATAAAACTCTTACTAGCACCAGAATCAAATAACACAGAAGCTAAAGTTTGGTTCACTAGAAACGTACCGGACACAACATCAGGTCCATCCTAGCCTCCACCTGTGTCATGGTGAATGCCCTGGCGCTCGCCCTCGGTCCATCACTTCCCGTCTTCTTCACCCTAGAACCCTCAGCCCTCGACTTCTTACAATCTCTGCACATATGACCAGTTTCCCCACAGTTAAAACATTTGCCCGACAGGCAATCCTTCGCCATATGCCCTGTCTTCCCACACTTGAAGCACACATTCAAACCCAGCCTACATTCTCCCGCATGCTCCTTTCCACACTTACCACACCTCCTTGATCCCGCTCCCGATGTGGCCACGCGGCGGTCATCCACCCGTGCCTTTTTATAACCCGTCGAGGCATCACCCCGACCAAACTCCTCCCATTCCAGTTCCGATCACCACCACCCTTCTTACACGCTTCAGTCACCACCACCTCCCGCTCGTCATACAGTCTCCCTGCCAAATCAACCACCGACCTAAACGTGCTTGGTCGGGCGGCGATCATATGCCTGCGGACATCCCCCGGTAAGCCCTAAATGTACTCTTGATCTTCCGAGATAGAGGCGTCACCTGATCTGGCACCAATCGTGCCATCTCATTGAACTTTGTTGTGTACTGCTGGTGTGTCATGGTTCCAGCCTCCAACTGCAGAAACTCCCTCTCTAACTTATCCATTTCCCTGTGAGGACAGAACTCCTCAATCACCGTCTTCTTCAACTCGGGCTATTTCATTCTCCCGATTGCCCGATTACCCTCTGCTTGGACAATGTTGACCCACCAACATAGTGCCGAGTCCACAAATGAATGAGTGGCAAACTTCACCTTCTGATCTTCCCGACACTCGCTGATGTCGAGAATGGCCTCCATCTCTCTCACCCATCGGTAAGCAGCGGCAGCATTGCCATTACCATCGAAAGTATGGGGCTTACATCTCAGAAACCCCCCATAGTTACAGCCTCATGCTGTCTCCGGCACAGGCTCTTCCTCCTCCTCTTCTTCGTCATCCGAGAGAACCGTTCCGGCTCTGGTTGTTCCCGTCCTCCCGAGGACCTGTTTCTCTCCATTCTTTCCCCTTCTCTTACTGCCTTAATCACTTCGGTCACCACAAACGGTAGAATCATCTGCATCACCTGATGAACCTCTTCCACCACAGCCTCCTTTACCGAAGCTCTCAGATTGGCGCTCTCATCACCACCCTCCGGATGAGGGGTCTCTGGTTCTACATGAACCACCTTCTCAACTCTGGGTCTCCCTCTCTTGGGTCGCGGTTCAACACCATGACCTCCACCCCTGAAGCTTTCGAAGATCTACCTCTGGCCATCACACGCACACTGAAAGATTCAAACACCAACACAGTCATTCAAGGGAACAGCTCAGTTTATGTTAAGTATAGTAAGTCCCTAATTACAGTGGCCAGTTGTGACTAGCCACTTACTTTACTCTTCACACCCCAAGCATTACCTATCCTGACTACATCAGTATTTAAATCCACATACAACACATAACACATACCATGCGCACATAAAACCGGTTAACTTTACGAAAATACCTGATGGCACGCAGCTACTCATATTGGCATCCAATTCCCTTTCCGTCCCATTCTCAGTTTAAGTAAAGGTTTATTTTGAAAATTTACCCATTTCACTTAAACTTTGGCTCTCATACCAACTTGTAAGGCCCTGTTCCCGGGACGCTTAGAGTTGGGTTCTCATCGTACCTAAAACGTATAATTACATTTGTATTTCATAAAATCGCAGCGGAAAACTAAAAGAATCTTTCATTTCCATGTAAATGCTTTTGCAAATTAATACAACATTCATTACAAAATAGTTTGTTCGCATTACAATGCAAAAACATCAATCAAAAGAATGCCATCCCAAAAGGAGCTGAGTAGCTTCACGGTGCCATCCTCAGCAATCATTTCCTGCCAACTGGAAAATATATAAAAAGTCAGCGTTGCTGAGTGAGTCCTAGTTTTATTATAAAACTTACTTTACTTTCATATAAAACCATTTGTTACTTCTACATGATCACACATCATACGTATGCATAGATAATACCATTATTATCTTCTTCATTCATTCGTTCAATATAACTTTACTTGCGCATCGGACATCAACCGTACCAATACCATGTGCTACACCCCGGCTAGTCTTAGCTACCGGGCCGAAGTCAATAAATGAACAGCTAAACGTATGCCACGGTACTAGGAGTAACCATCAGTCTTAGCTACTGGGCCGAAGTCAATAAATGAATAGCTAAATGTGTGCCACAGTACTAGGGGTAAGCGGTAGAGGAACTACACGTTTGGTCAATCACAAAGAAGGACCCTGATATCCAATGCTTGCAAGACTTCTTCCATTCGTTCATTAATGCATACATTCATCATCATGTTCCTCTTTCATTATCTTTCACTTTACGTTACATAATACTTCGTTCATTCCTCATAATAAGTAAAGCCATAGGAAAGATATTATACATCATACTAAGGAACATTAACATGCATCCACATCACATCATACAGGGCAACATCATACATACATAACATGCACATCATCATCTTTATGCCCTACATGCTTCTAAGGCCATATCTGCTATCTTACATGCTAAACCTTTAAGTCAAGACTTACATCTGCACTTTCCCCCGAAAGCCAGAAGTCTAACTACACTTTCTTCGGGTGCAACAGCCCTAATCGTGCGTATGGATGCCCTCCAGTCGCATGGTTTCCATGCGACTGAACATCATGCGATTGAACTCAAGCGGATGAACATTTAGGCGAATGGACATCCATTCGTGCATATGAACCTCATGCGGATGGAACAAATGCAAATGGGCACCTATGCGACTGATTTAATGCGAGTGAACTCATGCGACAAAGCACTTATGCGACTGAACCCTCAGTCGCATGACTCCCCATGCGATTGGACTCCTAGTCGTGGGACTGAAACCTTAGTCATGCGATTGAATCCTCAATCATGCGAATGAATCCCAATCGTGCAAATGACCCTCAATCGCCCCTCAATCGGTCGTATGGCCTCCATTCGGTCGCCTAGCCCTAGCTGATGCAGAATGGAGTTCATCCCGACTGCAGCCGAGGGTTTTCGGCCTCCAAACTCATCTAAACCCATTTTAAGCCTAAATTAACCCTCCTCGACCTTAGGAATGCATACCATAACACCGTACAAGCACACACAAGGCCGGAAACATACACGAAATGCATCACACACATCACACCCAAATGGGTAAAACACATACACATACAAAAAACGGGTTTTTATGCTTTCCAGCCCCAAAATCGGTTGAAAACAAGTAAAAGTGGGGTCCTAGAACTCACATAAACGAGCACAACATTAAGGGCTTCGATTTGGCTTGCTACATAACGAGTTTGGCCACCCGAATCACCCAAACCACTCTTTTTCTCTTATTCTTCTCCTTTCTCTCTTCTTCTCTCTATGAAGTTTGAAATGTGTGGTGTGTGGGGAGAGTGGGCTGCCCTCTCCCTACTAATATCATCACATTTCCCAACTTTTCTTCGTTGGCGAGTTTGGTCCCTCGACTTTGAATTTTATTTTCGTTTCTTTCTTCACCGGCTTCAAAATAATAAATATTCGGGTGTTACAGGCGGCCATGCCCACCTTTACACCAACTTTTCAAAGATTTTTGTCCTTTTTACACTTTTAGTCCCTCCACTTGGACTGAATTGCCCTTCTCTCTTTTATTTTTTATTTCTTGTCTTTTAAAAATAACCGGGTGTAACAATTTAGTAATGTTCATCATCACTAGTAGATAGGTTTACTAGTTTTTCATTCATCATGGGAATTATATGAGTTATCTTGATTCTTTCAAATTCCTTTACAACTGTCTGATGTCTTCTTCTTCTCCATAAGGATATCTTTTCGCAACTTCGAAAAAATAAATTTATAAATAATTTGAATAATCAAACTAAAAAAATAAAATCAGTCGAGAAAATGTACTTCGTTTTTATTGTTAAAACGATTTATATACATATTTGTTTTATAAAAATAGGCATGCAACTTGGTTTATTCTAATAAATTGAGACCACGTGTATCATTATCATTACTTTCATAATAAAATACATTCTTCCATTCGTATTTTCTCATTTTTTCTATTTACTCATTATCACTAAATGACTGGTTTATCGGTGTCCCATTCACCACGGGAATTGTACGAGTTTTCATCAAAATCTCCTAAATTCACGATTACCCTCGGTTACTTTTTCTCAAAAGAATATATTTTCAAAAATTATATTAAAACATTTTAAAAACAATCGATGCGATTAATCAAACCGAACAATAAAAATTGTGCGGGTAACTCTATTTCGTTTTAATTGTCAATAACAATTATATACTTATTTGTTTTACAAAACTAGGAGTGTAAGATGGTTCATTCTAGCTAATTGATATCGTTAATTTTGTAACCGAATGCATTATTCCATTCAAATGTTCTTGTTTTGTCTTTTTAGAAAATTCTTATTATTAGTAGTTGACTGGGTAACCAACTACGCATTCACAACAGGAATTGTATGAGTTTTCTTTGATTGCTTTATAATATCTTTGTTGTTGACTTGTTGTTAATTCTTCTCCTAAAGGATATCTTTTCACTACTTCATTAAAAGATTGGTAAGAAAATAAGTGATTTGATTGATCAAATTAAACAATAAAAAAATAACAATTAATATCACCAAGTAATGATTACTTCTTAGAGAAATCTAGACAAGAATTTTAAACAAAATAAGATTATAACATTGGCTACCCTATCATTCTAACAAATATTATATTTTAGTTAAAATAAATTTAAAATATAACCTAATCAAAAGCTACCCTATAATGATAACAAATGTTGTTGCTATATGCCATTTTTCTTGTAGTGCATCTACTCAGTAGACTTTACTAAATAAATTCAATTCTATTTAAATCATTACATTATTTTACTTTGTTTTCCCTATTATAGTTGCATATAACATGATATCCAACTAAAACAAAGAGAAACTATAAATTTAAACTACACTTCCCAAGGTGTCTTATTTGCCATGGGCTAATGCAATTGAAATAGTATTCAACACTTAAAGCAACACCTACTTTGACAACCTAATCAAGAGTGGAGGTTTTTGTTGGTATACAAGCCTAGATACTCACAAACAATACATAATAAAAATAACAAAAAGAAGTTTTCGATGAACCAAAGCAATATTATTCAAGAATAGTTTATTGAGTGCATGCATTACAAACTAAAGTAGCTTGCTTTAAATAGGAAAAAAAAATAACGTAAAATGCTCAACAACCTAAAGACTTGCGCAACCTAACAACTTGGAGCCATTAAGCTTTTATTCAGAAAAAACATAAACTAAATAACTTTCACGTGTTCATGACTTGTTCAATAGCTCCGGTTATAATACTAGATTTGAATCATTCTTCATCTTGTTAAGGACTTTGTTAACACATCTGCAAGTTGATTATGTGTGCTGCAATACTCCAGGCTTAATTGCTTTTGAATAACCATTTCACGAATAAAATGATACTTAAGCTCTATATGCTTAGAACAACTATGCATCATATGATTTTTGGACAAATTAATTGCTGACTTGTTATCACAATAGATAAGAATAGACTCACTTTGTTTAAACCCAAGATCCTCAAGGACCCTTCTTAACCATATAGCTTCACACATTGCTCCAGTTGCTGAGATATACTCTGTCTCAGTGCTTGACAAGGCAACCGTATGTTATTTTTAGAACTCCAAGCCACAACACTGTTGGTACAGAGATCTCTCTGTCCTCACACTCTCTCTTTGTGATTCGTATATACCTTGGAAACACTCACTTGTTCATTGAACTTTTGAAAATACAAAGTATATATAAGGACTGCAGACCCATGACTCCATAACTGACCACAAACCCATGACTACATGACTCTTATAACTACTATGACATGATACTACTGCATGCATGATACCATGCATCATACACATCAATACATACGTGGACACAAATAACAAAAGAAACATAACATAAATAAAGACTATTTTAATTACTTCAACACCTCCTTTTAATTCAAATAGTCTGAAGTTAATTTCTTTTTCTTCAACCTATGACATGATGTAGTGGTATTTAATGTTGATATGCTTAGTTCTACTGTGAAAACTTGATTCTTTGTTAGGAAAATTGCGAACCTATTCTCACACATAATTGTTGTACGTTGGACTTGTTTCTCATGAAGTTCAAGCAACATTTTATGAAGCCAAACTGCCTGACAAGCATCGGAAGCTGTTCAGATATACTTTGCTTTTGTTGTAAAGAGAGCTACCACTACTTGCTTCTTGGAGCTCCATGAAATAGCTGCTGATCTGTGAAAGAACACATTGGCGGACACGCTTTTCATATCATTGGATGATCCAACCCAGTCGGTATCCGTGAATCCTGAAAGCATCACTTCTCGTCCTTTCTTATACATTAACCCAAGGTCAAGAGTTCCAGCCAAGTATCTAAGAATCCTTTTTCCAGCACCAAAGTGAACTTGAGATGTATTTTGCATAAAACGTGAGAGAAATCCAACAGAGAACATTATATCAGGACGAGTATGCGTTAAATAAATCAAACCATTAATAAGTTTTTAATATTTATAACCATATGCAGCAACACTTCCATCAATAGCTTGAAAATGATCTTCGACGTTCATTTGTGTCCTAGCTACTTTACAGTTCAGCATTCCAAATTTCTTCATAAATCCTTGGCATACTTTTGCTGAAAAAGAAAAATCCCATCTTTGTTCAACTTCTAACCCAGATAATAGTGTAGCATACCAATATCAGGCATTTTGAATTCTTTAACCATCCGTTCCTTGAATTCCAGTAACATGTCAGCTGATGAACTCATGTAGATAATGTCATCTACATACAAGCATATAACAATAAACTTTTTATCTTCATTCTTCTTCATGAACATAGTAGGTTCATTTAAACTTCTTTCATACCCACTGTGTATCAAAAAATTATCTATTCTACTATACCAAGCTCTTGGAGCCTATTTCAACCCATAGAGTGCCTTATCAAATCGATACACTTTGTCATCACTTCCTTTAATCTCAAATATAGGTGGGTGTGATACATGCACTTCCTCCTTAATAAACCCATTCAAAAAGGTTGTTTTTCCATCAAGTTGATGTACAAACCGACCTTTTTCTGCTACCACCGATAATATGAGACGAATGGTCTCAAATCGAGCCACCAGAGAGAAAGTTTCTGCGAAATCGATGTCATATTCCTGTACATGTTCTTTGGCAACTAATAGAGCTTTGTGACGTGTGATATTACCGGTTGCATCAGTTTTCAGCTTAAACACCCGCTTTAGACCTATGGGTTATTTGTCAACACGAAGATCCGTAAGAGACATTGTTCCACACTTTTCAAGCTATGATATCTCGTCTTTCATAGCTTTGATCCAGGCTTCACTTGTGGATGCATCTTTAAAAGTGGTCGGTTCTACCAATGATAAAGCAAATTGGCACGTGTAATCAACCAGGTCCACTTCTTCAGTATTCTCATATAAGTCATGGAGTGTCCTCATTCGTAAAGGAGAAATCTCTGGGGAGGAAGAAGATCCACTAGAGGACCCACCGAAGGAGGATACCATAGGACCCACCAAAGGGCCCACCAGATTCATCATGACCATTACCACTAGACTACCTAAGGAGACTTGCTCACTTTGGCTGCTACTAGTCCTTGTACTACTTGTAGCTTCACTGTTGCTTGTACTATTACTTGTTTAATTGTCAACATCAAATCATGTAACATCGACAATGTCTAGTGGTAGCCTATCACTGTCTTGACCACAACTTTTCCACTTTGACATCTCACATCAAAAGTCACGTCCTTACTACTACAACAACAACAACAACAACAACAACAAAAACAACAACAACAATAGCACCAACAGCAGCAGCAGCAGCAACAACAGCACCAACAGCAACAAAAGCAGCAACAACAGCAGCGGCGGCGGCGGCGGCGGCAACGGCAACAGCAGCACAACAGCAGCAGCAGCAGCAGCACCTGCAGCAGCACCTGTTGCAGCACCTGCAGCAGCACCTGCAGCAGCGCCACCAGCAGCGCCAGCACCAGCGCTGGCAGTAGCGCCGGCAGCACCAGCGCCGGCAACAGCGCCGGCAGCACCGGCAACAGCACCGGCAACAGCGCCGGCAGCGCCGCCCAGCCAGCACCGCCGCCACCACCGCCCGCACCATCGCACCGCCAGCACCACCACCAGCAACACCACCACCAGCACACCAGCACCACCACACCAGCACCACCACCACCACCACAGCACCACCACCACCACCACCAGCCAGCACCACCCCCCACCAGCAGCACCACCACCACCAGCAGCACCACCACCACCACAGCACCAGCAGCACCAGCAGCACCGCAGCACCAGCAGCACCAGCAGCACCAGCAGCACCAGCAGCACCCACATCAGCACCAGCAGCACCAGCAGCACCACAGCACCAGCAGCACCAGCAGCACCAGCAGCACCAGCAGCACCAGCAGCACCAGCAGCACCAGCAGCACCAGCAGCACCAGCACACCAGCAGCACCAGCAGCACCAGCAGCACCAGCAGCACCAGCAACCAGCAGCACCAGCATCACCAGCAGCACCATCAGCACACGCAGCACCAGCACACCAGCAGCACCAGCAGCACCATCAGCACCAGCAGCACCAGCAGCACCAGCAGCACCAGCAGCACCAGCAGCACCAGCAGCACCATCAGCACCAGCAGCACCAGCAGCACCAGCAGCACCACAGCACCAGCAGCACCAGCAGCACCAGCATCACCATCAGCACCAGCAGCACCATCACCAGCAGCACCAGCAGCACCACAGCACCAGCAGCACCATCAGCACCAGCAGCACCAGCAGCACCAGCAGCACCAGCAGCACCAGCATCACCAGCTCACCAGCAGCACCAGCAGCACCAGCAGCACCATCATCACCAGCACCACCAGCAGCACCATCAGCACCAGCAGCACCAGCAGCACCATCAGCACCAGCAGCACCATCAGCACCAGCAGCACCAGCAGCCCATCAGCACCATCAGCACCAGCAGCACCAGCAGCACCAGCAGCACCAGCATCACCAGCAGCACCAGCAGCACCACAGCACCATCAGCACCACAGCACCAGCAGCACCAGCAGCACCAGCCACCAGCAACAATCCGCACCAGCAGCACCAGCACACCAGCAGCACCAGCAGCACCAGCACACCATCAGCACAGCAGCACCAGCAGCACCAGCAGCACCATCAACCAGCAGCACCAGCATCACCAGCAGCACCAGCACACCACAGCACCGCAGCCCACAGCACCAGCACCAGCAGCACCAGCAGCAGCATCCACCAGCAGCAGCAGCACCAGCAGCATCAGCACCATCAGCGCAGCACCAGCACCAGCAGCAGCACACAGCAGCAAGAACATCAACAGCATCAAGAACAGCAACAACAACAACACAACAACAACACACAACAACAACAACAACACAACACAATAATAATAATAATAATAAATTTGATATTGTAATACAACAACAACAACAATAATAATAATAATAGTAGTAATAATAATAAATTTGTTATTGTAATACAACACAACAACAAACAATAACAACAACAATAATAATAATAATAATAATATTTATTATTATAATACAACAACAAGACAAGGAATAATAATAATAATAATAATAATAATAATAATAATAATAATAAAAAATTACTGGACCTATCGCGATGACATGTCGTCGTAATAGGGTCTTATAACCTATCACGACGACATGTCATCGCGATAGGGTCCATACAGATATAACCTCTGCAGTCTCGCGCAGCTTTACTTTCACTCACAAAACTAACCATATCTCCACGACTTGGAGGTTCAATCGGCCACCACCACCCAAAATTGAACCCAAATTTCACCAAATCGCACCACCACCACCGCTATTTTCACCCAATCCAGGTCTTCAACCCTCATACTGTCACACCCTCAAATCCACGCGCGGAGTTTTACCGCGAGGCGTGTGAACAAACCAGGATCACAGTCAATAGTTACTCAGAATGACTCTATATGCCATAATTAAAATAAAATCAAACAAAGTATAAACTTTAAACTGTGCGGAAGCGTTTTGTAAAACAACCCAAAGAAATAAAAAGGTATACTATGGCAAAACATGCGCCAACCCAAAAGAGTAAACATTAACCATTAAAATAATAAAAATGTCTTGAAGACCGAGTCTTAGAATGCAAGTGAAACCATGTAGTGCTCCTAATGGCAAGCAAGCTAATAACTTGAGAATAGCATACTAAAATGTCAACACAATGGTTGGTGAGTTCAAGAGTGATATTCAAACATAAGCAGTTTAATAACATAGATATAAAAGTAATGCATTGTAATAGATAGCTAGTCCATTAACAATAAATATTAACTCATAGTGATTTCGCAATTGAAGCTGATTGTGCTACGTTGTTGCCTCTTGTCACGACTTAATAGGTCGTGACAATGTTCAATAGGACAAATTGAACCCAGTTGACCTCGAGTCACACAGGTGGGGCTCGTCAGACTCAGTAGTACTACCCAAATTTCCCCGCTATTCAATATTAACAATTCGAAAGTTTGAGGACTTTTCCATGATATCAACACTATATTAATATTATACACAACTTGAATATATAATGCGTTTGTAGTTTACCGGTATGCTATCTCCCCGAAAAGAGATTAAGTAAAGAGTGGGGCATGAACTCACCTAATATGCGTGATAGACACTTAGAGTTTTACTTGAAAGACAGAATGGACAGACAACCTTCAGAGGTTACCTAGATCATATAAATACGTGAGTACGTGCAAACAGAGAACATGTGAAACCCTAAGTACACTACAACCAAGGACTCAAGGTTTCAGAAAAACAAACACGTTTGACCCAGTTGACCCATCTGACCTGTTGGTGACTTTATGTGTTGTAAACCATTCAAGCAATCATACACATATATCCTACATGGTTAACATTCAAATAGATCATATGTATGCTATATTATCCAGGTGTATCACTTAGATCATCATACAACCAAGTATCATACAAGTCATGCGAATCTAGAACATTAACATATCCACTAGTTATAACACAACCAATATGCCACACAAAGATCAAATCACACACCACATGCCATGTGAAGCCACTCACGACTTCACATCCTAAACCCTGCCAATCCTACTAAGAAGGGGCCTCAGATTCGCACGCGTGTATGATGATCACATTCACATTCATTAACCATGTTCATTGCATTCAACATACACCACAACAATCAGTTCCTGTCCCCAAACATGATGTCTTAGCTACTAACCAACATCAGAATCATATATGCTCATCAAAGTCCAAACATCACCCATGATTATCCAAGCATCCCATACAACTAATTTAACATGTTCTATCATATTAGACTTCATCCACGAACATACTAACATGCTCCTAACATCCCAAACATGTTCAAGCTATCATCCTTCAATCGTTGTGCAAATAAACTTCCCTTTTGGGAAAGTACATTCCAACATCTATCAATAGTCAATGTAATCATGAATTCATTACAATTATACTATCTCAAGCTCATAACAACATCTAGACATGATCAACAATGCCTAATCACCATAATCTAACAGTCATCATGAACAAAAGTTTCAACTTTTGGCAAGATATGAACAACAACATTCATTCTAGATTTCTAGCATTCATATCAACAATCTAGCATCTAATTATCATCATGAATACATCAAAAACATCAATCCATCACTAGATCATCATGTCATGAAAATAAAGTTACTATTATTAGTAACCTATGAACACCAACTTCAATTCATCAATTTCTTGCAAGATCAACGCATCCGAACATTCATACAACCTACTAATTATCATACATTCATCAAACAATCATCAATCATCCATAATCTCATCAATTCGAATTAGGGTTTGCTAGAATCAAAGTTCATGATCAATCCCCTAAAAACATACAATTCATACATAATCAACGTTAAACAACATGTATTCAATCCAACTAACATCCTAACATCATCATTTAACATCAATTTCGACTCCATGAAGATCCATAAGCGAATTAGGGTTCGGCCCCAACAAGAACTCCATAAAAACTTGTAAAATCTAACCTTTAAATGTGTGTTAACTTGCAATTGATGATTCCAACGTGTTGGATGCCTTGTAATCGAACAAAATTGTTAGGACCTGGTATTTGACCGAAATACCTAGAGATTAACGTGTAAACCAGATCAAATAGTGCGGAATCATATTTGATTGGCGATCCATCAGTGAGAACACACGAAGAATCAATCAAGAATTGAAACTAACGTTAGAAATCGATTGGGTATCGATCTAATGTGTTCTATGAACTTGGAGAACGAATTGGAAGGTTTCTGGACGGCTAGGGTACGTCTGGAATCGTAATTGATCGAGAGCTCTTAGTTTTCACGAATTGAGTTGTATTTATAGGCTGGTGGTATTCAATCGTGTGACTGAACCATTAGTTTGGTTCAGTCGTGCGATTGAACTATGTGGTTGATTCATTCGTACGACTGAGTGTTCAGTCGTGCGACTGAGCCAATCTTATGTTACAATCGTACGACTGATCCAGTCTCCTGGTTCAGTCGTGCGACTGAATCAATTGTGTGAAGTTATTCATGCGTATGGTTCATTCGCATGATCCATTCGCATGAGAACTTTATTATGTTTAAGTTTGAATGTATTGTGTATTAATTAATAAACATTATGTGTAATCAATCAAGCAATCACTAACCTAATTAAGCAATTCAATGTCGACACATTAATGAAACATTATAACTAACAACTATTAATATCATTTCATTAATCATACCAAACAAGATCTATTACATCAACATATCATGATCTAGGGACATACATGTATCAACAAACTCCCCCTTGGACCTAGATCTCTCTAATGTCTTGTTTTCTTCATTACCTCCTCATATTCTTGTACTTGTCCTCTTGTTGACTCCCGCGTGAATATCAAAGGCGAAGCAAAGTCTTATGACATTTTGGAACTGGAGTGCCTGTACAATATCTTGCGTATCATTGAACAGAGGCCACTTGTAAAGTGTATAGACATCATTTTCCGACAAGTTGGTAAGCCACATTGGATCGAATACTCTGATTGTATCAATTTGGCCCTCTTTATCTAGGACTATGACCGCTTCTGCTGTTCTCCAATCAGTAGTACCACCACTTAAAGTGTGGTGTGAAATCTTTTGTCATTTCCCGAAGTGGGATTCTTGACATTGTGCGTGGAGGATTCCACTTCAACACAATCTTTGGTTTTCCAGTAATGGCATCCATCTCAGACCTTCTAATATACCTTGTAGGTTGTTGAGGTCTGAAGTTAATCCACCTGGTGTGGTACTCTTTCTTTAGGGCAGCCTCAAACCAGCGTGACATCTTTCTCGGGTCAGCATACAACAGCTTCAATTTGGCCAGCTGGTTGAGCTCAAAACCTGGTAGAGTCTTTAGATCATGTGGAAATCTAAAGTACTCTATGCCATTCTCCCTCTTAACGGCATAAACGTTAAGATCATCAAAATATGCCCATGCTATAATCCTGCCTGACACCTTAAGATGTTTCTTGACTCTGTAGAGCTTGGTGTAGGCATCCCTCTTCGGTGCAGCACGTTGGGCTCTAACTTCTTTAAAACATTCAGCCCATTTAGCCTTACGGATATCAACATCGTCCTTTGCGGCTTGGGCCATTCCCTCTGTCTTCTCTGACTCTTGCTCCATTTTGTCTAACATCTCAAATGTATCACTGACAAGGGATTCACCCAAATTGGGAACGACATTACCCTCATTGTCAGCATACTGAGGATAGTGCTCTGCAGTGATATCTTCTATCTATATTTCATCAACGTCATTTAGCTCGTCATCACAGGTAGCATTACATGTTGGAGCATCTTTCACTATTTCATCAGGATTGAGCTTGAAAATTTCTGCCAGTTGCTCGTTTGATAGATCGTGAATTATTTCCCCTTCTTCAGGGTATAACTCACTGACCTTCTGACAAACCCTTGCAGATCAAGAATCATTGTGAGTTGAGACTTGACCTGTTGAAGGGGAGCAATATCAAAAACTCATCGCTTTTGTACTTTGGATCTGTTTGATTTACACATTTCACACTCAAATCATTAGTAATTTATCAAACGAAATGCATTAACTTAATATAAACATTTAATACATGGTTTTTCAATACAAAATACAAAAGTAAATAAATACATAAACATCTACTATTTACTTTTATCCTGATACTACGGCTCATCACGTGAAGATGCAGAAGCAGAAGCTGGCTGATCTTGTCTGTTCTTTGATCTTTTCTCTTGGCCTGGAGCTGAGACAGATTCAGTTGCTTCTCCTCCGCCAGTATCTTCATCTTCATGCCATTCTTCGGTTTTCTCTTCATCAGTTTCACTCTCATTATCATCATCATCTTCATCATCTTCATCATCATCATCATTTGTCCCCATCCCTTATCTTTAAAGGCTCCTCTTTGATCCTTTCAGCTTAGCAAAATGGTCTTTTTAGCCTTTTCCAACTCCTCTATTTTCTTCCCTGAGGTGACGCTTTGAGCTTGGAGAATGGCTATCTCGTTGCTCTGGGCAGTCATCTGTCGGGCCTGCCTTTCTATCACTTGAGCCTGCTCTGCGATTTGGTGAGATTGTGCAGCAGTCAGGTCAGTAAGCTGGCGGATTTGGGAGGCCTTTTCCTCATCGGCAGCCAGCAAACGCATTACCATTCTGTTTAGTTCCGACAACTGTTCTTCTACCTTGACTGTAGGTAGAGGTGATCTGTAGGTGAATGAGGGATAGGCTGAGGGCTCGGTTTGGTGGCTAGTGGTGGGTTGTGGCTGTGGTGAATATCGGGTCAGGTCGGGATGATAGTGGTGGTGAGTGAGGGGAATGATGTAGTGGTGGCTGGGATCTGTCTTGTGGTGGTCGGTCTGGTGGTGTCTGCGGTTGCTATGGGGGCTGTGGTGGCTATGGTGGTGGATGGTGTGTCTGAAGAGGTGGTAGTGGTGTGGTAGTGGCTGTAGTGGCTGAGGTAGTAGTGATGAAGGTCAACCGCCGCTTCTTCTTAGGTTTCTGCCCATGGGGTTGAGCCATCCGTTTTCTCCTCGTTCCCTTCGAGGTGGATGCTCCCCCTCCGACCCTGCCGATTGACCCTGGAACATAGGTCGGGTCGATCTCTGTCGCTCCAGAGTCTCTTGGGTGCTCACCAACCACCCGAAGCCATGTACTGTGGGAACCACTTTACTTCCCACAGTCCTGGTGAGGGGCTCATCATCAGACTCTTCTTCTTCTTCTTCTGTCTCAAGGACAAAATCGTGATGAAACCCCGCTGATTCGGTAACTTCTGCAGCCGGGGCGTATGCTGGAGGCACGACATCAGACGTAGTGCCGCTCTGTGGAACAGGCATATTGTCTCCGGCACGCCCACCATCGTCATCATCTGAATCATCAGTAGGTAGGACAATTGGCTCCACGTCGGAGTCACTGTCCTCGTGACGCCATTGGCGTCTCCCCGGTGCCACATAACTTTCATCTGCTAAATGGCCAATCAGCCTCTTTGCCTGGGGCTTAACTTGCTTGCCCCGGTACACCACCATCCTACCCAAAGTAGTGTCATCCATAAGTTCCAAAGTCACTGCATCGTGACTTTCCTTGGGGAGCTGAGGCAACTTCTCATTGAATATCATCTGAAGAAATCTTGGATACATACAAAACCTTCTTTCCTTTTGTTTCAATGTTCTCTACCAATAAGCAAAGATCATATTAGAGAAGCTGAAAGGGTGGTTCAGCACCAGAGCCACGAAGGCATTCTGTATCTGATCTGATAGGTCATCGAAACCACCCCTTCTCGAAGCGATGCACTTAAGAATCACATGTGCTAGATATTTGTATTGTGGGCACAATTGCTCTTATTTAGCACCCCCGAGTTAATGTCCCCCGCATACTTGATTCGGAGGAAACATCCTCTCACTGTCAAAGGATGTAACTTAGTGGGGTGAGTAGAGTCATCCCTAAACTCAAGGATTCTCTGGATGTCAGTAGCGGTAATGTCGATAGCTTGACCCAAAATGGTGCTTCTGATGCTGTATGGCTCACGAGAGCGATCCACTGAGGCATTCTCCCAGAATGCCTGGGTAGTGATTTGTAAGGCGTGCCACGCGTAGATATAGCCTTATGTATCCGTGAGCGTTTGAGGAAGGCTATAATCTCGGAGAACTTGGCCCCGTTCCGAGTCGTGTGGTCCAAATGGGCACATATGTTGTGCTTTGGATTAAGAGACCATCGGTCAGCCATTTTTCCCGAAACACAAAACACCAGATCATTAGTACATAATACATTGGAATTCAGTTCTAAGTGTAGTGTTTCACTTCCATTCTGATTCATTCATGCGAATGAATCATGCGAATGGAGTCATTCGGTTGTTCTTAAGTACGACTGAGTTCATTCGGTTAATTGAGACCTGCGACTGAGTTCAATCGTTGACTGAACTCATTCGGGTGGTTCATTCGGCCGAATGACCCAATCGTAAGGTTCAATCGTGCAATTGGAGTTCATTCGAACGACCAGTCGCTTGCCCCACTGTTCGATCGCCTGTGGGTCGGATCTTGACCGATTTAAGTCATTTAACAGTGTTTAATGGTCCATTAGCCTCGTCTACTTGTCACTAATAACCTATTAAACTCAGTTTTAACATTTTGCTTAATTTACATAGGTGATTAGGTCATTTCACAGTTCGGTTCTTGATTCAATCGAGTGTCTCTATTGTGGGTTCGGTAATCTTCTGATTTTGGTAAGATTCAAAGAGTAATGTACCTGTAAATCGTCACTCGAATGTAAGAACTTAACAGCAATGTAAATCAGGATCTGTAGCAATTTTGACAGAGTAACAGGAAGAGTGCAATTTGGGTGCGATTTTGGTGTGATGAGGAACATGCGATCGACTGACGCCCTTAAATACTGAACCTAGCTTCAATCGGCCAACTGGCCTCATTCGCTCAGTTCATTCGGGCGACTGAGTCTCAGTCGTACGATTGGCCTAGTCAATAGCATTCAGTCGGCCGACTGAGTCTCAGTCGGTCGACTGCCTCATTCGGTCTCTTCCATTCGCATCTTCAGTTGACCGACTGAGCCTCAGTCGGTCGACTGCTTTATTCTCCCCCTTCTATTCGATCGAAAGGAACACTCTCATGCCCATTCGGCCGATTGGGAGCCATTCGCATAGTTGGTCCTTGACTATGATCCAATCGTGCGAATGTGTCATACTTAGTGAGTTTACAGTCATTTTGAACATTTTACTTTTAAGACCCTTTTAACTTTTGACAATTACTTTATAAGCTCTTAACCAAATCAGTTACCTCAGACGTGACTCTTTAAACTTTGAAAAACATGTGGCCATCTTAGACATGACCCTTTTCGGTGAGTTAATTCCATTCTGATTTTCCTGATGTAGTCCGACAGACACACACACTAAAAGATTAACATAGAAACTTAAACTAACTACATAAATAAGATTTGTTTTTGAACCTTTTGTGAGGGATAAAACCCTAAGATGGAAATCTATGGGATTTGATTCCGGAATCGAAAGCTTCAACTTAGATTGACTACACCTGGACCAATTCAATTTTGGAATCATACAGGAACATCAATCATTTGGGACTTGTTATCAAACTCTTTCGATGCTCAATTCTTGGTGTTCATCCAGAGTCATCAGCAGCTTTAGGGAATCAAACTGGAACTCTTAGATTACCACATTGATTTGAACTTTCAGAATTGCAGCAGCCACAATGATTGTCAATATGTTTGTCCACTTAAATCCATACACTGACTCTTGACTCAACCGGTGATTGTTTTTGGTTTATTTAATTCAACGAACAGTTGTGGATCCCACACTTATATGGTAATCAACATCCCTGAGGAGCTTTTGAGCGGTCTATGGGTATTGTTACAAGAAGAGACTATTCGTAGATCTTTCATAAAGAAAGCAGTCCTTAGGTCAGTGCCATCGCACAGCAAAGAGGCGGCAAACAACAATGAATTCTAGAATATCTAGTTTATCTTATCCTCAGGTCAGTGCCATCGCATAGCAGAGAGGCACACAACCTATCTCCTTGTTAGAGCAGCTTTTATTTTGCACCAAATGCACCAAAACATAGGTCATTAGCTTGATAGCATTTTTCTATCATTTTTTTTGTGTGCTTTGCTCTATTTATGGTCAACCGCACACATTTGTGGCATTTACATGCTCATTACCCCTTATTGGAATATTTTTTTTGATTGTGTTAACCAGTGATAAGATGGAAGCCCACAGTCAGTTGAACAGTTTAGTTTGATCTTGAGATCACCAGTCCGGTCTAATCATCTATGTGTTGAATCTACCGACATATCAATGTGGTCTAGCAACCCTAGGTCTACTCTCATTGTGTTACCTTAGGAGTTACCAGTTTTTCTATCATCTTCCATTTTATATTGCTTAGACTACCAGACTTATACTTTGAATTGTTTTCATCTTTTCTAAATTAGACTTCTAAAGTCCCTCTTGACTTGTTCCTGTGTACTACCATATTCCAAAGGGTTTGAATCGGTATCACAGATACGATCTACCTTGTATCAGCTTTCCACTCCTTCTCCCTCGGTCCCCCCCCTCCTTTTTCTTTTTTTTTGTTTAATGTTGCTTGCTGACTTATTCTCCCTAAAATACTAAAAAATCAAACCTGGTTAAATTATTTTAGGATTTTAATAAACAGCAGAATAACATGAGTTTAATTTAAACAGACTAAAATAAACAAATAAAATAAAGAAAAAAAGAAAATTTACTAAACTACATCGGACTACACATGATCATCGTCAGGAATAACCTCACTTCTCTTTTTAACGTCGTTGACCGCTAGCAGATATTGAAAACGTGGTTTATCAAAGGCTTTAGTATAGAGGTCAGCGCGTTGAAAATCAGTATTAATTTTTACCACATCAATTAAGTTCTTTTCGAAACAATCGCGTATGAAGTGATATTTAATACCGATATGTTTGGTCTTAGGATGTTGGACCGGATTTTTAGTTACTGCAATTGCAGCAGAGTTATCTACAAAAATAGGAGTAGAATGGAACGTTAAACCGTAATCCCGCATTTGTTGTTGAATCCAGATGATTTGTGAACAGCAACTTGCAGCAGCAACATATTCGGCATCATAGGTTGACAATGCAACCGATGTCTGCTTCTTACACTGCCAGGTAATTAATCTTCTCCCAAAGAATTGACACCCTGCTGATGTAGACTTGTAGTTCATCTTGCAACCTCCGTAATCCGAGTCACTATACGCAGTGAGCTCAAAATCATCATCTTGAGGATACCACAACCCCAGTGTGGGTGTACCCTTTAGATAGCGAAAAATCCTTTTGACCCCGATCAGATGATTGCCCTTAGGTTTAGCCTGATATCTAGAACATAAACATGTCGCATACATGATATCAGGTCTAGAGGCAGTGAGATACATGAGGGATCCAATCATTCCTCGGGTCATCGTGGCATCCACAAGATCTCCATTTTCATCAGGGGCTATGTCGTGATTCGTAGCCAGTGGAGAACCTGCAGCAGATGCATTCTCCATGTCAATACGATTGAGAATGTCGCTTACATACTTGGTTTGATGTAGAAGATCCCATTGGGTGTTTGATCCACCTGTAGCCCGAGAAAGAATTTCATCTCCCCCATAGCACCTCATCTCAAACTCTTTGTGCATAACTGCTTCAAATTCTTTGCATAACTCTTCATTTTTTGAACCAAAAATTGTCATCAACATAGATTTGTACGAGTAGTAGGTCGCCATCTTTTTCTTTAATGAACAGCGTGCAGTCAATGACTCCCCTGCGAAAGCCGTGTTTTACAAGATGAGTCGAGAGTTTCTCATACCAAGCTCTTGGAGCTTGATGAAGCCCGTATAAAGCCTTGTCGAGCTTGTAGACTCTATCCCGATGATAAGGATCTTCAAATCCCTCGGGTTGACTGACATAAACTGTTTCTCTCTAATTTCCCCATGAAGAAATGCACTCTTCACATCTAATTGATAGACTTTAATCTTCATGTACGATTCATAGGCAAGGAAGATACGAATGGCTTCCATCCTTGCCACGGGTGCAAAGACCTCATTGTAATCAATTCCCTCGACTTGGTGAAATCCCTGAACAACCAGTCGAGCCTTGTTCCTTATAATGACCCCTTGGTCATCTTTCTTGCATTTCAAAACCCATTGGTGCCATGACCTTAGCACCTTTAGGTCTATCAACCAGAGACCATACACCTAACTTCTTGAACTGAAGAAGTTCTTCTTGCATTGCATTCACCCATGCCTCATCATTTAGTGCTTCACTGATATATTTTGGCTCAACCTGCGAGACAAAACACCGATAGGCACCATCATGAATATATCCCTTTTCCATAACAGAGGCATAGTCAGCTGAGTACAGCTGATTTCGGGTTTATACTCCTCATCAGACATCCCCAATGACATTGTCTAAGGGATGATAAACATTTAGACGTGATCCTGGAGTAGTAGGGACAGCTACCTGAGAGCCAAGATGAGGAACATTAGTTTCTTCATCTGAGGTAGTTGGTTTGAGGCTCTGACGTCGAAGATGCACCACTGGTAGATGCTTGTGGACTTTCAGGAACTAGAACCTGTTCCTCCTGACTGTTCTGGGTATCTTCTTCAGCTTCATTTTCAGAGGAGGTGTCACTGTCGCTGATTACTCCCCCTGAATGAGTAGATAATCTCCCTGTGAGCTAGATGTTGGTGGATTCAAGCTATCATACATCATTCGTGTAGCTAATTCATCATCTGAGGGAGAGAGAGGAATGTTGAAGGACTTGAAGAATCATCATAGTCAAAGAAGTAGGCAGGTCCTTTGCCAGTAGGCGTGTGGTGAATCGCTGAACATCACCATTACACCAAACTTCTACCAGACCTGTTGAGTTATTGTAAACTCGCTTGTTGGGTATGTTGTATCCTAGAAAGATGCCTACATCTGCCTTCTCGCTGAATTTCCCTTCTTGTGTCTTCTTCAGAAGTGTGCACGGCGCTCCAAATGTTCGAGATACTCCAAGTTCGGTTTGGGTCTTTGTAGTAGCTCGTAACATGTTTTTCCGTGGTTCTTGACTATCAGGACTCGATTCAATGTATAACATGCATTTGCCACTGCCTCATTCCAGAATTGGATAGGCAGTTTCGAGTCTGCCAGCATAGTCCGTGTTGTCTCTATCAAGCTCCTGTTCTTTCTCTCAGCAACACCATTCATCTGAGGTGTGTAAGCAGAAGTGAATTGATGCACAATCCCCTTTTCCTTGCAGTATTCCTCCATCCAATGGTTCTTGAATTCCGTTCCGTTGTCTGAGCGTACTTGTCTAACTTTCAGCCTGTAGAGAGATTCCAGTGTGGTTACCAACTCCTTGAATGATTCAAATGTTTCTGATTTGGATTTCAAAAACATTACCCAAATGAACTTGAGTAGTCATCGGTACCACAAAACAGTACAGGTCGCCTGCAATGCTCTTTGTACTGACTGGACCGAACAGATCCATGTGTAGAAGTTCAAGAGGAAGTTCTATTGAATTTACTTTCTTTCCTTATGAGACTTCTTCGTCTGTTTACCTTTCTTGCAAGCTATACAGAATCAGGAAGCTGAAAGTTCTGACATTTACACCTCTCACCAGATCCTTCTGAATCAGTGATTCATCTTCCTTTGACTGATGTGTCCCATTCTCCTATGCCAGGAGATTGAGTCTTTTTCAGTAGCTTTGGATAGAAAGCACTGAACCTCATGATCCATTTTTGAAGCTGTTGACAGATCTAAGACATAAAGATCTTTATATCTTGAAGCAGTCATCAAAACTTGGTCCTCTGGGATCACATAGTCTTTCTTCAGTACGTAACACCTCTTGTTGTCGAAGATGACTTTAAATTCCTTATCACATATTTGTGAAATAGAAAGTAAGTTGGTTTGAAGTTGCTGGACGTAGTTCACCCTATCAAACTTAACTTTCTGATTTCCAACTTCTCCCTGAGCAGTGATATATCCTCCCTTGTTTCCAGCAAACGAAACATGCCCTCCTTTTATTTGTATGACATTTGATAAAAGGGCTCTGTTTCCTGTCATGTGCCTGGATGCTCCGCTGTCTACTATCCACGTGTTAGTTTCAGCACTGTATTGAACAACCTGCACATACAAGGTAAATGATTAGTTTAGATTAGGAACCCAAGCCTTTACTGGCTTGGGTTTCCCAGAGGCATCACACATCAGAAATTCAACCCATTGACCCTTAGAAGGTGAGGGTAGCTCAGGTTCATTCTTGTCATCATTATCAGTCACAAGGTCGACTTTTCTTTCCATAGGCCATATGTGCAAAGCCTGTTTGTGATACACAGTCGACTGGCTAACGGATTGAACTTTCTGTTCACTAGTTCTTCTAGGTGGAGTTAAAGAGCTCCTCTTAGAAGACTTAGGTTTTGAGTCCTGAATTCAATCTTCTTCCTAGGTGTCTGATAATAAGTACAGTAGGAAGCAATGTGTCCACATTCTCCACAGTTGTAGCACGCCCTGCTATCAACTTTATGATTAAACTTTCTTTGTGGAGACGTGTGTGACACTCTAGTAATATCACTCACTTTAGGTTTTGAATCTGGTTCTTTTGATGTGTTTACTGGTTTAACAAAATTAACTAATTTAACCCTGTTGACATCCTTTTCTTTTTGGTTAATTGGTCTTTGACTTGAGGTATGTGAAAGATTATCCTTAGAAGCCCTTTTTGGTTCTGATTTGACTTTGTTAGAACTTGACTTTAAGTTAACCTTTTCAAATTTCTTTTCCAGATTAACACAAGGCAATTTACCCTTTGCCTTTGAAGTGGTCTCCTTTTGTTTGTTTCCAGTGTCAATAGATGAACATAAGGAATCTGGATCACTAACAAGAGGAGTAGACACTACATGATCCTTGATGGGATTAGTACTTAAAGGTCTAGTTTTAGTGTTCATCAAAGTCTCAGGTGGTGGTGGAACCACTTATAACCCAGTCCCTCCCCGTTGTTCCTTTCTTTTACTAAGTTTTGGACTATGTGCGACGAACTAGTCCAACTATGCAGTTTATGTTTTAGTGAATTTACTTCTACTTCTAGAACTGCCTTTTGTTTCTTAGTGTCTTCTAGGGAGTTTAGATAATACCTAATGTCATTAGCTTGATTAAAGGCAACTACTTCGGTTTCCCTAAGCTGTTTAGTCAAAAGGTCTATCTTTTCTTTATAACTGAGCTCATTTTGTTTTAGTACCCTATTAGTCTCAGTGCATAGAAGCAAATCTTTTATCAAGTTATCATTATGATCAAATAACCTAGCAAATTTAGCATCTATGCTATTCCTAAAGGCATCACAATCAGAACAAGGATGATTATTAAACATTGTGTCAGTAGTACTTACCTGAGCAGATTCAGAAGTTTTTGCCATCAATGCAGTATCAGATGATTCTGATTCTTTTGCTTCTGTCTTTTCTGTCTCTGACATGGTAGTCTCCACTTTTGGCTTGTAACTGACCTCGGTTGCAGTTGCTTCTTCACTATGTGACATTGCTATCTCAACTGCTAGATCTCCTTCACTAGCGGAATCACTGTCAATATCTTCTACATTTGCAATGTTTGATTCCCCTGGTGAGACAAACCTAAAACTCCAATCATGTCCTTCATCATCATGAGCAGTCAAGTCTTTTGAGTCCTTGTTTGAGGAAGTAGAACTGGTAGTTTGTTTGTCTAGACGAGTGACGGATGAGAACGGGTTCCCATTCCCAGTCTTCTTTGGCTTCACACATTCTCTCTTGAAGTGCCCCTTTTCACCACAGTTGAAGCAGGTCACTTTACTCTTGTCGAAGCCAAAGGTGGTATCCTTAGTAGCAACCAAGGTCTGTCCAGTCTTTTTCACAAACTTCTTCGCCCTCCGGACAGCACTTGCTAAGGCCCACATTATATCCATTCTCTCAAGCTCTGTTTCGTCTACCTGCTCGTAGTCCTCGTCTACCAAATGGTAGTTTCCAATCTTTCCAGCAACAAGTTCATCATAGGAATGGACCATTGCTGCTAATAGATCCATGTGCTCTCGAGCTACTTCCACAGTCACATTACCGAGTTCTTGGTCTTCAGTCTAGTAGCATTCGCTTCAGATCCAATGTATTGGGTACAAGAAGACCCTGACGTTTCTGAACCTGGAGCAGGTGCATGTGTAGGACTCGATGAGCTAGACACGAATGCAGTCTGGAGGGGTGCTCCAGATGTCTTAGCTTGAGGAGTGGCATTGTATAAAGCTGGATTTTGATTGTACGTAGACTGCTGAGCTCTGATACCATTTGTTAGGACCTGGTATTTGACCGAAATACAGAGAGATTAACGTGTAAAACAGATCAAATAGTGCGGAATCCTATTTGATTGGTGATCCAATCAGTGAGAACACACGAAGAATCAATGAAGAATTGAAACTAACGTTAGAAATCGATTGGGTATCGATCTAATGTGTTCTATGAACTTGGAGAACGAATTGGAAGGTTTCTGGACGGCTAGGGTACATCTGGAATCGTAATTGATCGAGAGCTCTGTACTTCATTCTAAGTGATTCTTCTCGCAACTTCAGAATGAAGTCATTTATATCCAGTTTTGACAGCATTCCATTCTATCTAAGATTAGACACGAATGAAACCCATTTTTCAGGCAATCCGTCTGCAAAATTATTAACTTTCTCTTCCATGGTAGTAGCCACTCCATGTGTATGCAGTTCACTCATCAGATGGTAGAATCTATCTTCCAAACTCTCATTTCCCATTGATGAGAAGTTGTCGAATTCCTTCTTTAACTCCTTAGCCTTGATTGCCTTCAATGAGGCATTCCCGTCGTACCTCTTCTCTAGCTCATCCCATAGTTTCTTGGACTGCTTATTTTCTGAGTACTGGTGGAATATCTCTTTAGGGATAGACTGTGTAATCAATGCATAGACCCTCTTCTCTATATTATATTTGACTTTTTGCGCGTCGGTCATCCCTCCTAAGGTTAACTTTACTCCATCGGCTCCCACCGGTGTACTATATCCGATCTCGATGGCCTCCCATAGATTCGGATCCACTCCATTTAGGTAGATCTCAAAACGTTGTTTCCAGTGGGGAAACTCATCTAACGTTAAAAGCTTTGGTGGTTTATTATGATTACCCACCTTACTCTCAAGTAACAGTAGGTTCTGGATCCTAGAGTCCTTAGCAGCAGTAAAGGCTGACATTTGATCTTCCATTGTAAATAACTTTAAGTCTAATAAGCAATTTTAAGTTGGCCGACTGAAGGGTGCGAATGGACTAGGCGTGCGTATGAACACTCAGTCGTGCGTATGAACTCTACGACTGGTTCAATCGTGAGGGCTGAACTAAGTGATTAGCTCAGTCGTGCGAATGAATCTGATGTGTATGACCCGTGCGACCGAACGGTTCAATCGTACGAATGGAGATACGAACTATGTCCAATCGTGCAACTAAGCAATGCGAATGAGTCTAGTCGTGCGAATGGCTCACTCGTGCGACTGAAGCTGCTGTTATGCGAAAATTCTAGGTTAAGCGTGTTTTAGCCATAAAAATTCGAACTTTCGCAAGGTTGAATTGCCTAAGTCCGTAGAAACCAAACTTTGATGAGCAGGGAACGTCCAAGATCACTTTTGACACAAAAGATTACGTTTTTTAGTGCAAAAACACAAATTTTTTATCAATCTTGATTGAATCACACGTAATCAAGAGCCAATGGCTCTGATACCACTTGTTAGGACCTGGTATTTGACCGAAATACCTAGAGATTAACGTGTAACCAGATCAAATAGTGCGAAATCCTATTTGATTGGCGATCCAATCAGTGAGAACACACGAAGAATCAATCAAGAATTGAAACTAACGTTAGAAATCGATTGGGTATCGATCTAATGTGTTCTATGAACTTGGAGAACGAATTGGAAGGTTTCTGGACGGCTAAGGTACGTCTGGAATCGTAATTGATCGAGAGCTCTTAGTTTTCACGAATTGAGTTGTATTTATAGGCTGGTGGTATTCAATCGTGCGACTGAACCATTAGTTTGGTTCAGTCGTGCGATTGAACTATGCGGTTGATTCATTTGTATGACTGAGTGTTCAGTCGTGCGACTGAGCCAATCTTATGTTACAATCGTACGACTGATCCAGTCTCCTGGTTCAGTCGTGCGACTGAAACAATTGTGTGAAGTTATTCATGCGTATGGTTCATTCGCATGATCCATTCGCATGAGAACTTTATTATGTTTAAGTTTGAATGTATTATGTATTAATTAATAAACATTATGTGTAATCAATCAAGCAATCACTAACCTAATTAAGCAATTCAATGTCGACACATTAATGAAACATTAACATTATAACTAACAAACTATTAATATCATTTCATTAATCATACCAAACAAGATCTATTACATCACATATCATGATCTAGGGACATACATGTATCAACAAAAATCGAGGCTTGGAGGTTTGTTCTAGGTTGAATTCGAAGTGGGAAGGGGTTTGAGATGAAGGTTTTGGCCGAATGGGGTGTGGAAGCTAGGGTTTTTGTGTTTTGTTTAATTTTATTTCCATATTACCCTTTAAGCCCTTGTAATTTGTATTTTGTAAAAACTAGACTTTAAACTCTTTGTAATATGTTTTTAACTTAATAAAATAAAGATATAAACTAATGATAGTCATCATATAATTTATCTTTATAAAAACACAAGGCATACGAATAAATAGGCACATTTTCGCGTTACGCGATTAATTTCCTAATTAACATTTAAAACATGCAAACACATAAACATACTACCATAATCAAGTAATCAACTAGATTATCAATAATGTGATATAATTAGTTATTATTAGGTCACCAACGTTAAACGACAACTAGTGTGTGTTTATGACACGTGTATGCAAGACTTAACGGAACTAATGGACTTTGATAACGGAAATTTACCAATTTCACACATACCTCCATCTTCACCCAATCGCGGTCTTCAACCCCAAATTGGGCACCACCACCGCGACCAGCCACTAAATTGGGCACCACCACCGCAAATCTGCTACCACCGCTACCGTTTGCCATCACTCAAGACGTGTTAGGGTTACTACCACCATTATTGTTTTGATTTGTGTTCAAAACACTAAGTTGAAGGTTAGTAGATATAATCATGAAGGTTAATATTCTTTACAGTGTAATTGTAGTTTTGATTGAATGTAGTTGTATGTTGTTAGTTTAATGTAGTTGTAGGTTGTTAGTTTAATTGTATTATGTTGTAGGTTGTTAGTTTAATTGTATTGTGTTTTTCACAATGTAGTTTTAGGCTTGGTTAAATGTATTTGTAGGTTTGGTTGAATGTAGTTATAGGTTTGGTTGAATGTAGTTGTAGTTTTGGTTGACTGTAGTTGGAGTTTTGGTTGAATGTAGTTGTAGGTTTGGTTGAATGTAGTTGTAGTTTTGATTGAATGTAGTTGTATGTTCTTTACAATGTAGTTGTAGTTTTGGTTGAATGTAGTCGTGTTGGACCAAAAGAACCAATGAGCCAAGATCAGAAAACCTCTAAGTCCCACACGGTATCACAACAACTGCTGAAAGCCTCATCAGTAGTTTGACAAGTGCTGAAGACTTCAACAGCTGAAGATCAAGTGCTGAAGACCTTAACAGCTGAAGAACCAAAGTGCTGAAGTACAACAGCTGAAGAACACAAGTGCTGAAGCTGAAAGACCAAAGTACTGAAGTACAACAGCTGAAGAGTTCACAAGTACTGAAGATCAACAACTGATGTACAAAGTCTGAAGACAAAGACTGAAGACATCAGCTGATGATATCTACTGAAGTCATCAGCTGATGAAACGCCTGAAGATCAAAGTCTGAAGACCAAGTACTGAAGCCTCAGTAGTTTGTCACAACTGCTGAAGAGTACTTCTTCAGTTTGTGATATCAGTAGTTTTATGTTTTATGTTTCAGTAGTTTTGTAAAACGACTGAAGAGCTTGTTCTTCAGTCGTTGTAGTTTCAGTAGTTTTATATTTTGTACTTAACCTGCTGATATGTTCTCAGTAGTTGTGAACATTTCAGTAGTTTGTTAAGATTTAGTTATTTCTGTATTGGATCTGCCAGTTGTCACTTTCCGTGATAACAGCAGTGACTGTTGCACTCTATATGGAGTGACAACCCATTGTAATCATTGAGCGAGATGAGCAATTGAATGGAATGTTTGATTGATTTGATTAGAAATATTCTCCATCTATAAACATTCCTAGAAATCAGAAATTCATATTCTCTCCCTATAACCGTATGCTATCTTAACGCTTACATATATTGTTTGCTTGCTACAATTTGTCTAATTCGTTTGTCAAATGGTATCAGAGCAGGTTAATCATTGATCGATCTAATAATTGATCATTGAAACTGCTATTCAAGATCCAAGTTTGATTGAATTAGCTTTTGTTTTTTTGCAAGAAACGGTTATAGAGATTGAATTTTCTGTATTTCTGCTCATTCATCCTGAGATCTCATTCTTGGTTCTCATTGAGTTTGTTGTGGTTTGTCTAAAACTTTTTAAAACTTGAACTAAACTGTTTTTGAACTAAAAATGACCACTCCCTCCAATGATCCTCACAATACTGGTTCCTCAACCAAGCCTCCTATGCTGGTTAGGAATGAGTATAACATATGGCAAAGACGTATGCTCCATCACCTGTCTGTTAACAGCGCAGGTGTTGGACATCAGTGGTACATGGTCCACACAAGCCTATGGTGATAACCCGGAAACCAATCAAATGGTTCCGAAGAGGAGGGAGCAATACTCAGATGAGGATAAAAGTTGCTTGAGATTGATGCAAAAGCCCATGGAATTCTGGCCATGGCTTTGCCCAATGAAATCTATTCTGGGCTAATGCATCATGAAACTGCCCATGACCTCTGGATTGCTTTGAAAGAACAATTTGGAGGAACAGATGAGGTCTTGGCTAATAATAGAGAAATTCTTGCCCAACAATATGAGACATTCTCTCATAGAAAGGGTGAGACACTGACTCAACAATATGAGCGGTTTTCTTGTTTGATCTCTGAACTAAAAATGGTCAAACTTGAATACACCAATATTCAAATGAATAACAGATTTCTCAGATCACTGCCTGAGAGATGGGACACATATACTATTGTCCTACGCTCCAGTGCAAGTTTGGACAAACTATCTCTCACCCAACTCCATGGGAAATTGCTCACTTTTGAGAGAGAGATAGAACAGAAGAGAAAGCTGTCTTCATCTGGAAAGCTCACTGAAGACTTTATTCAAGGCAACACTGCCTTGGTGGGTCATGAGTCAGAATATGCTGCATCTGAATGCCAGTATGATGAGCATATTAATTCTCTTCGAGCACTTCTAATTCTGCATTTGTAAGTGTTGATGGTCAGTTTACTGTGGTAATAATGACAATTTATGTTTCATCATGGATGATCTCAAGGGGATTGCAGATGATGACTTAGAAGAGATGGATATTTTGAGCCAAATGGCCTTGATAAATATCAGATCTCAGAAGTTCTACAAAAGAACTGGAAGAAAATCCCAGGACTCTCTGGCAAAACCAAAGTTGGTTTTGACAAGAGCAAGTTGAGGTGTCACAAATGCCAACGGCTTGGACACTTTGCAAGAGAGTGTAGATCAACTGGATCAAACTCTACTGCACCCTTGTGACTTTTCCTGGCAACAGTCAACAAAACAGAGGGCAACATCCTGTCACATCTAGTCATCATCCTCAACAACAATCTCCGGCATATTTTGTTCCTCAGGGTCAAATGCCTTATCAGTACCCTTGTTATTACATGCCACAGTCAAGTCAAGTTCAAGTTCCTATGACACCACAACATCATGCATTACCAGAACCTCAGCCTTCCCATCTCATCAACAACCTTCATCTCAACAACACAGCTTCTTCACCCCAGGAGTTGTTGACTGGAGCAGTTTACCAGATGACTTGTCTGGTCATGATCAACTGTTCTCAGGTGCTGGTCAACATGGGGTGACAGTCCCTTTGGGAATCTAGCTCTTATGGCTTTGGAGTCTGCTGATACTTCATCCTCCAATGCCTCTACACCACAGGTATCACAGGTATCCTCTGAGCAAAAAGCCAAATTATGTTCTGAACAATGCATAGCAGCATTTGCTTCCATTAGAGAAGCAAATGTAGCTTTAATTAATAGAACATTGAGTTAGAACAGTAATTTCCAAAAACAAGCTGAGTTTGAGTTTGTGCTCAAAGATAAAAATGAGATTTATAAACTGAATTGCAAAATAATTGATGATAAGGCTAGAGAAGATGTACTTCTAGAGAAGTACAAAGATCTCAAAGAAACCCTTGCAGTTACCCAGTCGAGTGTGATAGATGGGTACAATCATGCAAAGGTTTTGAAATGCTTCTTAGTAAGCAATCTGCTTCAATGTGAAGTTTGGAATTGGTTACAATCACACTGCTCCACCTACAGATTTTACCCCAAGAGCAGAGGTAGAATCTGATGGTGAGAGTGATAACCAATCCATCAAGTCATGTGATCTACCTTCTGATACAGCACAATCAGAAGTAGCAGTCAGTATCAAGTCCTCTTTGAACCTATCAGCTGATGTTGATGGTCCAAATGCTTACATTCACATGATCAATAAGTTGATCAACTCAGGAGTCAATCCTGAAGGTCCTGAAAGGACTGAGAGCAGGATTCAACTCCTGAAGTTCAAACTTCAACTGCTGTCAGTACTGAAGAGAAGAAAACTGGCAGTAGAAAGAGTTTGAAGACTACTAAAGATGCTGTCAAGAAAGCAACCAATGCTTCCAAAGCATTGAAGAACAAGTCTTCTGTTGCTTCACCATCTTTAGTTGATGATCAACCTAAGATGAAGAAGAAACCATGTGAAGTATGTGGTTTGTTCAATCATCTTACAGATGATTGTTGGTACAAAAGAGGTTCCAAACTCAAACAAAAGGAAGAAATTAATGAGAAAATGGTAAAAATGAAAACTGAGTTTGAGACCACATTTGTATCAGCAACATCAAATCCTGTAACCTTAAGTCCTTAAAGCAATCCAAAAAGGAAGGAGTTAAACAGGTGACAGCTGAGGGTGCTCAAAAGAAAGGTGCAACATAGGACCTTATCTAACTCCACTAGCAATGTGTCTGATGAGCTGAAAGCTTTATCACAAATCAGACACAGCTGGTGATGATGGTACAACATCTGTTGGGTAGAGTTAACCAACTAGATTCTCCTATGTTGAAACCACAGAAAAGGAGGTCTAAGCCAAAGGACTCCTCTTCTGCACCATCTTCTTCCTCTCAGGCTGTTGTTACAAATAAACATGCTAGTTTACCATCTATTGATGAGACCAGGCCCAAAACCAAAAAGGTTTGGGTCTCTAAAACTAACTGATTGTTTATTATTGCAGGGTTCTTCAACATGCCAAATAGCATCTGGTATGTAGACAGTGGGGGATCCATGCACATGACTGGGAACATCTCTCTTCTTCATGACTACTCTCAAGGAAGAAGGGATTTGTCTCTTTTGGCAATGATGCTAGGGGTTACATCATCGGTAAGGGCTTTGTCTCCAATGGAGAAATCAAATTTGATGATGTTAATCATGTGGAAAATCTCAAGTACAACCTCTTGAGTGTCAGTCAAATGTGTGATAAAGGCCATGTTGCCCTTTTCACAAGTCAAAACTGTAGGATTCTGTCATCAAAAGTTTTGCCCTTGATTGACAAGGTATTGGATGATCACACTCTCCTGAAAGCCAACAGGACAGAAGAGTGTATGCCTTAGATCTCTCTAAGAAGATAGATCTCAAAGGTAATCCTTGCCTATTTTCCAAAGCCTCTTTTCAAGAATCTAAACTATGGCACAGGAGGCTTGGTCATGTTAATCTCAAAAACATGAATCAGCTTAGCCACAATAGTTTAGTCAGAGGCTTACCAATAAAGGAGTTCCACTGTGATGAACTTGCACTGCTTGTTTAAAAGAAAACAGCACAAGGTCTCATTTCCTCCTATTGAAGTGTCCAAGTCCACTGCCTGCTTGCAATTACTGCATATGGATCTATTTGGTCCTGTGAGAGTAATGAGCATGGCAAAGAAGAAATACTGTCTGGTAATTGTGGATGATTACTCCAGATTTGTATGGACTTTCTTTCTACATTCAAAGGATGAGGCTGCTCAGAAGATTATCCACTTTGTGCTATACATTGAGAAGCAGTATTCCCTTCCAGTCAAGTGTATTAGGAGTGATAATGGAACTGAGTTCAGAAATCATACACTTGATGACTTCTATCTCTCAAAGGGAATCAAAAGGCAGTTCAGCATTCCAAGGACTCCGGAACAAAATGGAGTATGGAGAGAAAGAACAGGACCCTCATTGAAGCTGCAAGGTCCATGCTGGCTGACTCAGGTTTACCATTGACCTTTTGGGCTGAAGCTGTCAACACAGCTTGTTATGTGCAAAATAGAGTGTTAGTAAATCAGAGGTTGATGAAGACTCCATATGAAGTTCTCCATCATTTGGCTCCACTGATTTCATTTTTCAAAGCATTTGGGTGTCCCTGTTTTATTCTCAACACAAAGGATCAACTCCACAAATTTGATCCTAAGGTGGATGCAGGATACTTTGTGGTTATTCATCTACTTGCAAAGCATACAGAGTCTTCAACTGCAGAACAAAGATGGTTGAAGAAACTCTACATGTTAAGTTTAATGAATCTCCAAAGGACAAGATTCCACAAAGTCCTGTGGAGTTATTTGATCTGGACATACTGCAATATGTTCCTTATCAAACTCCTGCTGTTGCTCCTGTCAACAGTTCACCACCTGGTGGTACTGCTGATGATGATGATGATTGCAGTACTCACCTCTTCAGGTTTAGTGATCAGCTGCCTGAGTCAACTAGACCTGATGTTCCTGTAGCGCCAGTAGCACCATCCACAACAAATGCTGATGAGATTTCTTCGAATTCAACTTCCTTCGAATTACCATCCACTGATTGGTTTCAAGGAAATGATTCACCATCACCATCTGTTGCTGCTGAGCCGGCTACAAACACTTGCACAGATCTCATTGTGTATCAAGATCTGAAGAATCACCCCATGTCTCAAATCATTGGTGATATCACTGCTGGAGTATCAACAAGAAGTCAATTGTCCAATTTCTGCTTCTATGCTCTCTTCATCAGTCAGCAAGAGCCAAAGAATTATCACATTGCTTTAAAGGACAATGGATGGGTTGATGCCATGCAGCTTGAGCTTCTTCAGTTCAGAAACAGCAAGTGTGGGAACTGGTTCCTCTACCTCCAGGTAAGTGTGCATAGGCACTAAATGGGTGTTTAGGAACAAAACTGATGAAAATGGGCTTATTGTTAACAAGGCCAGACTGGTTGTTCAGGGGTTTGCACAAGAGAAGGTATTGATTATGAAAACCTTTGCCCCTGTAGCCAGACTGGAAGCAATTCGATTGTTTTTAGCTTATGCTGCTTATCAAAAACTTAAAGTTTTTCAAATGGATGTCAAAAGTGCATTTTTGTATGGAAAAGTTAAAGAAGAGGTTTATGTATGTCAACCTCCAGGCTTTGAGGACAACAAACATCCTAATTGGGTGTATAAGCTTGATAAAGCTCTTTATGGGTTAAAACAAGCTCCCAGAGCCTGGTATGAGACATTATCAAACTTTCTTCTGGAAAACAATTTCACTAGAGGCTCCATAGACAAGACTTTATTTATTAAGAAAGCTGGGCAGCATAATCTACTTGTTCAAATTTATGTAGATGATATCATTTTTGCATCCTCTGATCCAAAGTTGTGTGATGCCTTTACAAAGTTGATGCAACAGAAGTTTGAAATGAGTGCCATGGGAGAATTACAGTTCTTTCTGGGGTTGCAAATCAAACAAAAGGCTGATGGAATTTTTATTCATCAATCCAAATATACAAAAGATCTTTTGCAAAAGTTTGATTTACAAAACTGTAAGCCCTGTTCTACTCCCATGAGCAGCACCACACAACTGGACTTAGATCAGAAAGGTAAAGTGGTTGATGAAACACTTTACAGATGTATGATTGGGTCCTTGATGTATTTAACAGCTTCTAGACCAGATATTATGTTTGCTACATGTGTTTGTGCTAGATTTCAGGCTGCACCTAAAGAGTCTCATCTGATTGCAGTCAAGAGGATCTTTAGATATCTGCAAGGCACTCCATCTCTAGGTTTATGGTATTCTACCAACCATTCTGGTAAATTAGTTGCTTTTTCTGACAGTGACTATGCAGGGTGTAAGTTGACCAGGAAATCAACTTCTGGTGGATGCCAATTCCTAGGCAACTGCTTGATTTCTTGGCAGAGCAAAAACAGACCTCAGTTGCTACATCCACTGCGGAAGCTGAGTACATTGCTGCTGCAAGCTGTACATCTCAGGTACTCTGGCTTCAAAACCAACTTTTGGATTATGGCATTACAGAAGACTAAGACTCCATTGTTAATGGATAGTGCTTCAGCTCTTTGCATTGTAAAAAATCCAGTCCAGCACTCTAGGACCAAACATATAGAGATCAGACACCATTTTATAAGAGACTGTTTTGAAAAAGGTCTGATTGATCCTAAGTTTGTGCCCAGTGCTGATGAGCTTGCAGACATTTTTACTAAGCCTTTGGATAGTTCAACTTTCCAAACCTGGTGTTAAGGCTTGGTATGCTGCAGCTAGAATAGGTGACAACTACTGATGATCTCAGTAATTCATATTGATGATCATGAGTGCATGTCACATATAAGTACTGATGAGCTCTTTTAACCTCAGTACTTTTTATAACTACTGAAGGCTAAAAGTTCTCACAAGTACTGAAGTACTTCATCTGCTCTAAACTACTGAAGTAGTTACAACTACTGATGTAGTCATAACTACTGAAATCAGTAAAAACAGATAAGTACTGATGTCCTATGAAACACTGAAATCAGCCATAAAGACTGATGAATGTGTTGAGGATAGTTTGAAACAGCTGAAAAGCTAAGAATTGACGAAAACAGCTGACGAGAACTTTCTCCTCAGTCGTTTGTACCACTGCTGTTTCATTTTAAACAACTGAAGCAAAACCACGTCTTCAGTAGTTTTATAACTACTGATGACTAATACCAAGTCTTCAGCTGTTTACAACAGCTGATGACAAAACCACTCCTTCAGTATTTCATACTACTGATGACAAACACCATGTCCTCAGTTGTTTCAATCACCTGAAGTCAAAACCACGGTCTTCAGTAGTTTTCTAAACTACTGATGCCTAACACCGCGACTTCAGCTGTTTCAACGTCTGAAAGGATAATACCATGTCAACGGTCGTTTAAAACTACTGATGACTAACACCACATCCTTCAGTCGTATCCTCACCCGTACCCTATATATACCCTTAACCTGAGCTCTCCATACTTCATCTTCTTCAAAACCTAACGTTCCTCTCCAACAAATTTCCATGGCGTCTTTGCAAATTAAACCACGACACAACTGTGTTGCCTACCTCACAAAATCGCCGATCTGGACTAAGTTCGATAATGCTATCGATCTTATGGTTCAGTCCCCATACAACAAGGCATTCCTTCTGAACCCTGTTTTATATAACGAATCCTTGAACCAATTTTGGATGAACGTTAATGTTACTACTGAGGAGAGCAGCACACGATCCCTCCGGTCTGTAGTCAACAACAAAGAAGTAGTGATTACTCCTGCAACAATCCGAAAAATTCTTCACCTGAGTGATGCTACCTCTCCTGCTGGATATCCGAAGGGCACCATAGATCTATCATTTGCTCAGCATGGATATCAAGGTGATCTCAGTGCCACAACCATCATGAAGAAACACTTCAATGACGCTGAGCGCCTGATCTTTCACATGGTCAATGTATGTTTGGCCCCTAAGACATCGTCTTGGGATCAAATGTCCACCAAATGGCAGCAGGTATTGTATTCTATCCTTGAGCAACAACCACTGAACTTTTCCGAATTAATATTTTCAGAGCTCAAAGATATGGCTCAAAAATTACCTGCCAACCGTTGGATACTCTATCCACGGTTCATAATGGCCATTATAATAGACCAGCTTAATGCTGAGGGACTTGTTGGCTTGGGAGTCCCTGCTACGGCTGTTTTGCCAGAAGTATACTCCCGGCACAACTCTGACCGGACACTAAAAGTGGCTGCCAAGCTGCGAAAACCCACGCAGCTGGAACCCACCGCCACCACCTCCAAATCCAATGTCCCCACCAAACCCACCACAAAGAAACCCAAAAAGGCTACTCAGGGAATTGAGTCCCCTGAGGATGCTCCTGCACAACAAACGCAGGTATATCCACTAGTCCAAACCCCCTAGTGGATACAATGACTCCTCCAGCCACAGCCGCTCAGGCTTCCTCTCAACAGGAACCTGCAGCAACCCAAGGGGCACCTACTTATCTGGGATTTCCTCACTTGAGGAGATTGCCATTGAAGAGCACCATCCACCCCAGGTGCACACTGCTTCTTCCCTTGTACCCCAACCAACCGCCCCTCACAGCCCAACTTTAATAGTTGCACAAGTGCTGACTCAATTGCACTCCTCACCCCCTCCCCAGAAACACTTACCACTGGGAATACCTCTACAATTGAGGGGGAGGAATACAGTGCACCTGAGAACCCACAGCACAGGGGTTTAACTGTTCTATCTCCTGGTGTTGATATGGAGATAAGAACTTCTGGTGAGGCTGCCAACTCTTCTGCATCAGCAAATGATCAGACTGAGGTTGGTAACATAACTAAGACCTCACCAGAGGCAACAGCCGATGAAGGACAACGTCCTGAGGCTGGAAGTCCCCAGTTCCAGGACAAAGGGGCACATGCTACATCTGGTCTACACCCAGAGCATGTATATCCTGCTACAAGCAGGAGGTCAGGTGATTCAGCATATGCTGATGATGACCTGGGCTTCTTCTATGATGTTCTTGCCCAGAACACGATCCTAGAGGAGGAAGTCAGTAGACTGCAAAACCTACTTGACCAACTCTCTCAAGGAGTAGACCGTCTGCCACCACATCAACCCAACAGATGGCACCTTCCTCTGAAGGTCTCCTAAACACACAACCACTCACAAAATCTCAGCCACCTGCCTCTGTTTCTGGCACCATTCCTCAGGGACAGAACCCCCCTGAGCAACTGGCTGCTATCCTTCAAAATCCCCTATCTCTCATCACCCCACAGCTAACTGAATTGGTGATCAAAACTGTTGATGAGAGACTTTCTTCTGTCTTACAACCCATGGTGGAGAATGTTCTGAGCAAACAACTTTCTGCTACTCAATTCCCTGCAACCAATGCACCCAAAAAGGGGGAGAGTTCAGCAGTGAAAGGTAAAAGAAAGAGGAAAGAGAAGGAGAAAGAAACAGAAGAGACAGTAGTGGAAACTGAGGAGTTGGTTGAGGAGACTGAGAAAGAGAAGGAAAAAGAGAAGGAGGAGGCTACAATGGAGAAAGTGACTGAAAGTTCAAAAGACTTTCATGTCACATACAAGAAAAAGAAGAAGGATGAAAAGGGAAAGCCTTGGAGCTGATGGTGAAAGAGGCTGATGCCGAACACAGCAGATCAATGGATAACATCATTGATCAGTTGTTTAGGCAAGGCCATGACACTGAAAAACTTGATTCTGAGATCAGAAGACTAGAGATTGAAGAAATCCAATCAAGATGGTCAAGTTATGATGTGTCAGAAAGAGAAAGGCTGGAGATCATGATCAGATTTATAGCAAAACATCTTGGAAGATCATTGATCGAGATCAAAGCTTGGTCCAGGGACAGTATCTTGGCAATAACCACCAAGATCTGTTCGTCTGAAGAATATACAAAAGGTTTAATTGTTGAAGTTTTAAATGAAGCTGGTGCTGGGAGCAGGACTGAACTAGCCAAACAGTCAAAAGCCAAACTCACATCCAAAATGCTAGAACAGCCTGTCAACATTCCCACATCAAAACTACCAAAACCACAACCCACAAAACCAATTCCCTCACCCTCTAAACCAACAGCCGATGATGCACCCAAGAAGAAGAGAGAAGGGTGTTGAGGCTAGAAGAAGTAGAAGAAGAGGATGAAGATGATAGTCTGCCACTCTCTGCTGTTCTGAAGCTACCAAAGCCCCAGAGTCAATCCATGATCACACCCGACTCTCAAAGGGAAATGGTCAGAGTCAAAATAGAAGAAGAAGAACAGCAGAAACAGCACGATGAGCAACTGTGAAGATGGTTGACAAGGAATTTCCTCAGTCATCATCTATTCAAGCCATGAAAGGGCATGCTCAAAGGCTGTACACTCTCAGACACACCTTTCAGTATCAGAGGGAGAGAGTGAGAGTATGGCCAGACCCCAGGGTGAGTTCTAGAATCCATAAAAGAACTATCCCACACAGATACAACGGCCAAGTACGAAAAACAATAGAATCTACCATCATGCTGGCCGTTGTAGTCTCACCCTGGGAAATCATTGATGAATTCAAGAAAGCTCACCAAGCAAAGAAGACACCTCAAGCCTTACTAGAAAACAAGATGATTAAGAAGGGGTTGTTATACAAAAAGCTTGAAGACATCCAAAAGAATGAGCTCCAGTTACTCCTTGAAGGCAACCATCCGGATGAATTTGTATACAGGAGGTAACTACGGTGGAGCTGAAAAATGGCAGGACCATGAAGTACTTATCAGAGTACTATGGTCCAGAGTTCTTCTTCGAAGGAGGAGCTGAAGAACTCTCTCAAGAGGAACAAATTGTTTTCCTTGAGGCCTATGTCCGTGAGTCATACAGACTCATTATGGGGAAGTGAATCTCATGAATGGGATAACAACTCTGTGTCCAGTTCCCCAAAACAGAGTTCCCATTCATACTCTGCCAAACAAATATTTGAGGTTCTTCCCAGGCCGGAGCGTACATGGGTCATCTTCTCTACTGATCAAGAAGGAAAAAGACCAACATTTTTGCCATCAATAAGTGGGAGTTTAAATAAGTTAGAGGTTTTGGCTGCATTGGTTCAGGGGGAGTTTGTTGGACCAAAAGAACCAATGAGCCAAGATCAGAAAACCTCTAGTCCCACACGGTATCACAACAACTGCTGAAAGCCTCATCAGTAGTTTGACAAGTGCTGAAGACTTCAACAGCTGAAGATCAAGTGCTGAAGACCTTAACAGCTGAAGAACCAAAGTGCTGAAGTACAACAGCTGAAGAACACAAGTGCTGAAGCTGAAAGACCAAAGTACTGAAGTACAACAGCTGAAGAGTTCACAGTACTGAAGATCAACAACTGATGTACAAAGTCTGAAGACAAAGACTGAAGACATCAGCTGATGATATCTACTGAAGTCATCAGCTGATGAAACGCCTAAAGGTCAAAGTCTGAAGACCAAGTACTGAAGCCTCAGTAGTTTGTCACAACTGCTGAAGAGTACTTCTTCAGTAGTTGTGATATCAGTAGTTTTATGTTTTATGTTTCAGTAGTTTTGTAAAACGACTGAAGAGCTTGTTCTTCAGTCGTTGTAGTTTCAGTAGTTTTATATTTTGTACTTAACCTGCTGATATGTTCTCAGTAGTTGTGAACATTTCAGTAGTTTGTTAAGATTTAGTTATTTCTGTATTGGATCTGCCAGTTGTCACTTTCCGTGATAACAGCAGTGACTGTTGCACTCTATATAAGGAGTGACAACCCATTGTAATCATTGAGCGAGATGAGCAATTGAATGGAATGTTTGATTGATTTGATTAGAAATATTCTCCATCTATAAACATTCCTAGAAATCAGAAATTCATATTCTCTCCCTATAACCGTATGCTATCTTAACGCTTACATATATTGTTTGCTTGCTACAATTTGTCTAATTCGTTTGTCAAGTCGTAGGTTTGGTTAATGTACTTGTAGTTTTGTTGAATGTAGTTGTATGTTTTTTACAATGTAGTTGTAGTTTTGGTTTAATGTAGTTGTAGGTTTGGTTGAATGTAGTTGTAGTAATAGGTAATATATAAAGTATATTGAGATGTTTTGTTAGAATGATAATGTTATAGGTTAAGATGTAAAGTTTATTTGGATTGTTTTGTTAAATGATAATTTTATAGGTTCATATATGAAGTTTATTTGTTTTGATAGAATGATAATGTATGTGTATAAAACAGTTATGACAATCAATAAAAGCTGGATTAAAATAAAAAATCGAACATCTCTGGTTTTTTTAGAAGGTCTTAAAAACTTTATGGAGAATGTTAAGAACTTTGTCAACAGTGATGACAAAACAAATGCCCGTGTAGAGATTGTGTGAATGCTTTTCGTCATGATTTAAATATTATTAATGCTCACATACATGATCGTGGCTTTGCTCAACATTATACAAAATGGATTTATCATGGCGAGGTCTCTAGTTCTTCTGATGCTGCAAAACAATTTACTATAATAACACGTACTCAAGCAAGTAATATATCAAATAATGAGATGTTTGATGCAATCGAAGATGTTATCAGAGAGAATGAAGTAAACATAAATGAGGATGGATATACTTTAGACTCGGAATTTGATGAACTCTATAATGAGGTCAACACTGAGTTATACCCCGGTTGTAATTGGATGTCTTCTTTAAACTTTCTAGCCAAACTGATGCATATTAAAGTAATCAACAAGTGGACAAATAGTTCATTTAATCAACTTTTAGAGTTTTTAATGTTTGCATTCCCAAAAGAAAATCACATTCCATCTTCACACTATGAGGCGAAGGAAGAAGCTGAAAAAGATTGAGTTCGGATATGAGTCCATCCATGCTTGCATCAATGATTGTGCTTTGTTTTGGAAAGAGAATGAAGAATTGCAAAATTGTCCAGTTTATAGTGAGAACAGATGGGTTGATAAAAACACAAAAGGAAAAAAGCAACACAAAAAGTATTGTGGTATTTTTCATTAACTCCTTGGCTTAAACGAAGGTATAGTTCTAGATTCACAGCAAAGGATATGATTTGGCATCACACTCGACGCTCAACGGATGGTATTATGCGTCATCAGGTAGATGGGAAGGCATGGCAAGAATTTGATAAGAGACATTCTGAATTTGCCAAAGAGCCTAGGAACGTCCGTTTCGGTCTAGCTGCAGATGGCTTTAATCCATTTGGTAACATGAGTCAAGCTTACAGTATGTGGCCAGTTGTGTTAACAACGTATAACACACCGCCATGGTTATGTATGAAAGAGTCTTCTTTCATGTTAACTTTGCTTATTCCCGGTCCTAAATCACCTGGAAAAGACATTGATATTTTTTAAGGCCTTTGGTGGATAAGTTGAAGCAATTGTTGAAGGATGAAGTACAAATAAGAGATGCCTCGACAGAAACTGTATTCACGATGCGTGCGGCGTTGTTATGGACCATTAATGATTATCCTGCTAGTAGCAGATTGTTTGGATGGAGTGGGCAAGGTTGTCTTGCATGTGCGACGTGTAACATGGACACACCCTCGTGCTGTGTAAATAATAAAATATCATTTACCAGTCATAGAAGATTCTTGCCTAGAAGTAATAAATGGAGTGAAAGCTTGTTGTATAATGGATAGAAAGAGATAAGAAAGCATCCAAAAGCATTAACTAATTCAAAAATATTTGAACAACTTAACCGTCTTCCCGATCGTGTTCCATGTAAACATCCCAATCATGGTGCCGTGAAAAGAAAACGTGACGAGTCAGAGTTGAATTAGACAAGAAAAAGTATATTCTTTGAGTTGGATTATTGGTCATCTCTTGATTTAAAACACAATCTTGATGTTATGCATATCGAGAAAAATGTGTGTGAGAGCTTGTTAGGTACGTTGTTGATGAATGAAAAATAAAAAGACACACACAAAGTAAGAGAAGACTTAAAAAATTTGCAAATACGATCAGATTTATGGCTAAGTGTGAAAAACAACAAGGTCATACAGCCACAAGCTTCTTACTCTTTCAAACCTAGTGATCGATCTAAATTTTGTCAGTTCCTTAAAAGAGTGAGACCACCTGATGGTTTTGGATCAAATTTTAAAAATAAGGTGATTCTTAATAACTCAAATATCATCGGGTTAAAGTCTCATGATTGTCACATTCTTATGCAATGTTTGTTACCAATCGGGGTCCGTGCAGGTTTACCTGAAAATGTTTCAACAACAATTATTAACCTTTGTACATTATTTAAAAAGATTTGTGCACAATCACTAGAGGTGGATGACATGTTTAAAGCACAGAAAGAAGTGGTTAATATTTTATGCAATTTGGAACTAATATATCCTCTAGCATTTTTTGATATTATGGTTCATCTAATTCTACACTTACCTGAAGAAGCTATTCTTGGAGGGCCTGTATATATGAGATGGATGTATCCTTTTGAAAGATACATGGAAAAGCTGAAAGCTTATGTTTGAAACAAAGCTAAGCCTGAAGGATCAATAATAAAGAGTTATGTTGCAGATGAAGCATTGACATTCTGCTCTATGTATTTGGAGGGTATTCAAACTAAATTTAACCGTCCTGATAGGAATGAAGATCCTGGCATTTCAAAGAGAAAGTTCTCTGTTTTTTCATCACAATGTCGACCAATTTCAAAGAAGAAAATCATTATCCTTAGTGAAAATTCTAAGAAGTCATTTCAATGGTTTGTACTGAACAATTGTGAAGAAGTTAAAGTCTACACGTCGTAAGTTTTTTTGGTTTAAATTATTCTTATTAGTTTCACTTTAGCTAAAATGATAAACTAATATAAATATTATATTTCTCACACAGTGAATTTGAACTTGAATTCCCCAGAAGCGATGTAAAAAATGAATTTTCTTCATGGCTTAATAATAAGTTCAATACGTCTCCTGACAAAAAACTGAAGGCATTGGCACATGGCCCCATGTGCACATATTCTCACACAGCTTGTATTGTAAATGGTGTTAGATTTTTGGTAAATAGCCATGATATTAGGCACACTACACAATAGAGCAGTGTTGTTACAATAGGAGAAGATGGTACACGATTTTATGGTCAGCTAGATGACATCTATGAGTTGAACTATATAAATGGTTACAGTGTTGTACTATTTCGTTGTAAATGGTTCGACACATCATGAAAGGGATCTATAGTTATTATGAATAACGTTATTGTTATCGATGTCAGTCGTGAATGTTTTTGTGATCAACCTATCATTTTAGCAACACAAGCTCAACAAGTGTTTTATCTTGAAGATCCTTCTAAAGCCACCATCAATTGGAGGGTTGTGGAGGATGTTCATCACCGAAAGCTTTGGGACCATCCTAGCATTAGTGTTGCTAATGAGATAGATGTATTGCACGACAGTGAGTCATCTGATTATAACTTAGTAGTCGATAGCAATTTTGAAATTGGTGAATCAAGTGCACGAGTTATTAACGATGAGAGAGATGCACATGATAATTGTGATTTAGTCGTAGACTTAAGTTGGTTGCCTGTTGCTCCACTTGTTCATGATAAAGATTTTATTAATGATGAAGAAGAAGATGAAGATGCATATCTCTCAGATGAGGAAGATTATATTAATGATGATAAAGAGGATGCATTAGATATTAATGATAGTATGGATGAGAGTGATGATAATCTTGTAAACGAAGATGAAAATCTTTATAGTGATAACTCAGATTGATTGTATGTATTAAGAACACTTTATTTTATTTCTTATGAAAATGTCACATTTTATTCTATTTCTTATTAAAGTGACACATGATTTTATTGCAGGTTATGTCTTCAACCATAGCAGGATTACATGGTGGTGACGGTAGGGGTAGGGATCCCCACAGGCATGGATATACTCTTCCTTCCAGTTGCCAATCATGTAACTTAATGTTTTAAATTTTAAATATATTTTAAATGTTACTAACCTTTTGATTTTTATATTAATATAGCGTCAGCTAAGAAAATGTAAGGCCCCGTTCCCGGGACGCTTACAGCTGGGTTCTCATCGCATATAAAACATATAATTACATTTGTATTTAATAAATCGCAGCGGAAAACTAAAACAAACTTTCATTTCCATGTAAATGCTTTTGCAAACTAATACAACATTCATTACAAAAATCGTTTGTTAGCATTACAATGCAAAAACATTAATCAAAGAATGCCATCCCAAAAGGGCTGAGTAGTCGCCCGTGCCATCCTCAGCAATCATTACCTGCCAACTAGAAACACATCAAAGTCAGCGTTGCTGAGTGAGTTCTAGTTTTATAAATAAAACATACTTTACTTTCAGATAAAACCGTTCGTACTTTTACATGATCACACATCATACGTACACATAAATAATATCATTATTATCTTCCTTCATTCGTTCATTCCTTCTTTTATTACCTTACTTGCGCATCGGACATCATCCCGAACCAATACCATGTGCTACACCCCGGTTAGTCGTAGTTACCGGGCCGAAGTCAACCAATGACAGCTAAACGTATGCCGCGGTACTAGGAGTAACCGTCAGTCTTAGCTACTGGGCCGAAGTCAACGAATGACAGCTAAACGTATGCCACAGTACTAGGGGTGAGCGGTAGAGGTCCTACATTTGGGGTCAATCACCAAGAGGGACCCCGTATCCGATGTGTGCAAGACGTTCATTCGTTCATCATGTTCCTCTTCCTTTATCTTTCATTTTACGTTACATAATACTTCGTTCATTCATCATAACAAGTAAAGCCACAGGAAAGATATTATACATCACATTGAGGAACATAAACATGCATCAACATCAAATCATACATGGCAACATCATACGTACATAACGTGCAACATCATCATCATCATCATGCCCAACATGCTTCTAAGACCTCGATCGTCATCTTAAAAACTCTTATGGGAACCTTTACATCAACACTTACATCTGCACTTTCCCCCGAAAGTCAGAAGTCAATCTACACCTTCCTCGGGTTCAACAGCCCTATTCGGGCGTATGGACACCCCTCAGTCGCATTGCTTCCATGCGACTGAACATCATGCGATTGAACTAATACGGATGAACACCTATGCGAATGAACATCCAGTTATGCGAATGGACCCTCAGTCGCATGACCCCCATGCGACTGGCCCTCCAGTCGTGCGAATGAACGTCAGTCGTGCGAATGGACCCCAATCGCACCCTAATCGGCCGTATGGCCTCCATTCGGCCTCCAGTCGGTCGCCTAACCCTAACTGGTGCAGAGTGCAGTTCAACCCGACTGCAGCCGAGGGTTTTCGGCCTCCAAACTCATCTAAACCCATTTTAAGCCTAAATCGACCATCCTAAACCTTAGGGATGCATACCCTAACATCATTCAAGCACAACAAGCAAGAAATCAAGTCACAAACGCATCATACACATACATACACGCATACATACGGGTTTTCACCCAAAACGCGAAAAAGAGTTTTCAGATGTATTCCAGCCCCAAAATCGTTTGAAAACAAGTAAAAGAGGGGTCCTAGAACTCACCTAAACGAGCACAATGACAAGAGCTTTGATTCGGCTTGCTTCACGACGATTTTGGCGACCCGAATCGACCCGAACCAACACTTTTTCCTCTTTTTCCCTTCTTTCTCTCTATTCTCCTCCTTGTGAGCTGAAATGTGAGTGTGGGGAGAGTGGGCTGCCCTCTCCCTACATATGTCACCAAATTTCCCAACTTTTCTTCGTTGGCGAGTTTGGTCCCTCGACTTTTGGACTTAATTTTCTTTTCTTTCTTCACCGGCTTCAAAATAATAAATATCCGGGTGTTACAGAAAAGACAATCAAAAGGAAGGAATTTAAATTTATATGACAAACGGGCCACAAACAACAACCAACCACTGCCCATGGAATTTGATCATATAGGAAAACAATTTAAAGCTGTAGGAGAAAATAATCAATTATTTGTTAGAGCATTATCCAATCATGTTGCCACTGCTCCTTTTTATTATCCCTCTTGGGAAAAGTCCCTGATACGTTTAAGATATCATTGTTTAATTTTCTGGAGACGAGTATTATGTAGTCTTTTATTTGTAATTTAGTAATCATAACTTTTATATATTTCTAACTATTTTGTTTTGCGGGAATATTTTGATTTAGAAGCTTATCGTGCTTCAGACCATTCGCATGGAATCCAACTTGGTATCCATATGGATTGCCAGCGAGCCTTTCGAGATAGAAAATATAATATGAAACAACATTTCTTAAATCATGGAGGCTATGATAATATTGAGCACGCTTTAAATAATCCACCTGAAGGTAAAAGTCGGGAGGCATGGGAGCGGGTGGTTGAGTTTTTCTCAAGTGAAGAACATAAACGCCTTTCTGAAAAAAGGCGTAGAGAATAAGGCAAAACAACTTCATCCAAGTCTGCATGGTAGTTGATTATATGCTCAAAGACGATATCTTCAGGTAAAAAAACATATATTATTTAATTATGTATTATTAATTCTTTTTTGTTATTATGAATATTGTTTTTAATAGGAGCAACAAACCGAGACCCCAAGTTACATCAAAACGTGGAGGAGGTCGCATTACAGAGAAGGGTCAGGATGGGTCAACCAAAGGGCAGAAGAAGATTGGGTAAGCTTAATATATTAAGAATGCTATTATCATATGTTCATATGTATTTAATATATTATGTTTGGTAATCTTGACCCAATATAGTCTATATGCTATACATATTTGAGAACTGTTTGGTTTTGATAAGTTGTGTTTATATCTTGAAAGTTGGGAATTTTATGTTATATTTAGTTATGATTTTGGATGGTTTTTTTTCATTTTGTTACAGTTATGCTGTCGAAATTTCATAAAAATCTTAATACCTTTTCATTTTGATTCTTTAAAATTGCAGGCAAAAATTGAAAATCAATACGCCCAAATGCAAATGGAGGCGGAAGAGTCGCCCGTTAATGAGATGCAATGTTTGGAGCTTGCATTAGGAGAAATTCATGGTCATACGAGAGGTGTTGGACGAATGGTAAAAAATCTCTCTCGTTATGAACAATCAAGCGGGTCATCATCACATCCGAATGAAGAAATGGAAGCAATAAAGCAACAAATGCGAGAAATGCAAGAAAGGATGAATGAATTTGAAAGAAGAAAACATAATCCCAATAACGACGAAGATGATGAAGATGACGACAATTAGGAAGTTAATTTGTTAGGGTTGTAAAAACTTAAGCTATGTTAAGTTTGGTACTTTTGTCTTGTTTGGTATGTACTTAATTATAATTGTTTGATCTACGTTTAAATATTGATAATATTAAGGTTTCATTTCTGCGTATCTGATTTGGGTAAATATTTAGGTAAAAAAACCTAGAAAAAATCAAAATTTGAAAAATAAATTATTTACCCAGGAACCCTATGGCGTCGACATGTCATCACCATAGGTAAAATTAGAAAATATTTTTATTAATTTAATATATTTTTCATTTTTATTATTTATTATATTAAATACCTATGGCGACGACATGTCGTCGCCATAGGGTTTCCGGGTAAGATATTTTATTTTAAATTTTGAATTAAAAAGATTGGGAAAAAATTAATAGCGACAAGCCTATCGCGACGACATGTCGTCGCCATAGGTGGCAATGGCGACAATGTCTACGCCGACGACTTTTTTTGACCTATTGCGATGAAACTACGGCTACTACCCATATCGCGACGACATGTCGTCGCGATAGCCTATGGCGACGACATGTTGTCGCGATAGGCTATGGCGACGACAAAAGGCACCTATGGCGACGACATTTGTCGTCGCGATAGGGCAAAAATCTTGTAGTGGAAGAAATTCGACCCAAGACAAATTATTACATCAGAAATCAAAACTCTAAGAACAACACAAGCAATCAACTCAAACAACATCAGAATTACTTACAATCAATCAACAAGATCTAAAATCTTTGGTTCACATCGTTGTTTTTTCCTAACCTTTCATAGTTTAGTAAACGTATTACCGTATATGAACAAAACTTTTTCTAAAAAAGCAAACTGATTAATTGTTTTTTTTAATTTAGTTCATTCTTTCATTGTCGTTTTGTATGTCTTTTTAAAAAATGTGCTCTTTACCACTAGTTGACCGGCTACCCATTATACTATAACTCATTTGGTAACGTCGGATGAGGACCTAGCGATGGAGACGCGGACACGATAGTGAGGTCAAGGACATGAAAACGAATGTGAGGAGGGAGATCACCTGAGAGGAAGTTACTACAATAAAAAGACTTTAAGATGATGGATTTAAAAACAAACTTCAATTCAATTTACAAAATAAGTCACATGAGAGGGTGAGTTGTCGCTAACCATTACTATATTATAGAACAATTAACCTACACTATGTTCTTTTCTAATATACATATTTTTTACTATACATATGTGTGCCTTTTTAAATTACCTTTTTATTCTCATAAAAATTCTTATTTTCTTTTGCTACAATAGTTTTCAAGGGATTCATTATTTTAGTGTTGGTATTGTATACATTGTAATGTGAAAGAAATAACCTCATTGGTGTTAAAGGGGCAACATGGATAACGAATTTTGACGTTGCTATCAACGTTTTCCCAATGTACCTTTTACATTAATAAAATCGTATAGTTCTGCTGCATCAAACGGTGAAATATCTCGTTTTACCACAAACTACAAATTTCTGGCTCTTATTGTAGCAGAAAATTTATAATAAAAATTACAACGTTAGATCTAATTGAACAAAAGTGCCCTATTGTAATAAAATTATAAGGTCATGACTTGCCGGTAAATGATTGACACATATTTATATCGACTGTGGCTATGCATATTATAATGATAATGAGAGACATCATATTCCGTGATATGTAAGAAGTAGCAGGGACTTTCACTTTTTTAGTATGGGTCCTTGTCTAAATCTAAAAAAACAAGATAATAAGTAAAACTAATTGCCCAGTTAATATTTCATTTTTTTACTAATAACACTTAAAAATCTTACTTTAGTTGATATCGACGATCACAATAACATACTTATTATGAAAAGTTGGAGTTGATCATAGAAGATTAACAATGCTTCGGAAGAAAACATGTTTGTTTCGGAAGAAGTGATAGTTCTCTTCGGAAGAGGAATGATTAAGTTTCGGAAATTTTCTTTACTTCGGAAGCAAAGTTTACTTTTGGAAGATATGTTTGCCAAACATAAAAGGGGTAAAATGTAAATAGTTTGTTAAACGGTTATTAGGCCTGATTTTTCTATATAACGATCAGTGGCCATTTAGGTTGAATAATCTCATATTTTCTTTTCTTTGTGTGTGTAATATTTTCATAACAAGTCTAATCATTGAATAGTGAATCTTTTCTTTAATCTTGTTCTTTCTTTGATTGGTTTTACAACACTCATAATAGACTTATATGCATAATTTGAATTATTCTTTATCACGTATGTTAAAGTTAGGAGTGATAATAGTCAAGTTAATGATATTTAATTAAATCAACCACCCGATAATAATTTTGTATTATTAGAATTCAATTATATGCATAAATGGTTCTTACCCGCTAGAACCGGCAAAAATATCCGCACCGAACCGTCTAGAACCGTGAGAGTATGTTAAGATGCAGTTCCATGGTTCCTGAAATTACGGCTTCATGTTTACGGGTCGGGTCAGTTCCAAACCCGTTAAAATGCATAAAAGAACCGAGAAACCGTAAAGTATGTATGGTATAGAATCAATAGTTAATTATAATGCATATTCCGTGAATGTTTGGTTAGTGTTTTAAGTCGGCGACTCTGCTTCATGTAACATCTGAATATTTATTATTTTGAAGCCGGTGAAGAAAGAAAAGAAAATAAAGTTCAAAGTCGAGGGACCAAACTCGCCAACGAAGAAAAGTTGGGAAATGTGGTGATATTAGTAGGGAGAGGGCAGCCCACTCTCCCCACACACCCCACATTTCAGACTTCATAGAGAGAAGAAGAGAGAAAGGAGAAGAATAAGAGAAAAACAGTGGTTCGGGTGATTCGGGTGGCCAAACTCATTGTGTAGCAAGCCAAATCGAAGCCCTTAACGTTGTGCTCGTTTATGTGAGTTCTAGGACCCCACTTTTACTTGTTTTCAACCGATTTGGGGCTGGAAAGCATAAAAACCCATTTTTGTATGTGTATGTGTTTGACCCATTTAGGTGTGATGTGTGTGATGCGTTTCGTGTATGTTTTTGGGCTTGTGTGTGCTTGATTGGTGTTATGGTATGCATTCCTAAGGTCCAGGAGGGTTAATTTAGGCTTAAAATGGGTTTAGATGAGTTTGGAGGCCGAAAACCCTCGGTTGCAGTCGGGATGAACTCCATTCTGCATCAGCTAGGGCTAGGCGACCGAATGGAGGCCATACGGCCGATTGAGGGGCGATTGAGGGTCATTCGCATGATTGGGATTCATTCGCACGATTGAGGATTCAATCGCACGACTAAGGTTTTAGTCGCACGACTGGGAGTCCAGTCGCATGGGGAGTCATGCGACTGAGGGTTCAGTCGCATAAGTGCTTTGTCGCATGAGTTCATTCGCATTAGATCAGTCACATAGGTGCCCGTTCGCATTTGTTCCATCCGCATGAGGTTCATACACACGACTGGATGGCCATTCGCCTAAATGTTCATCCGTTTGAGTTCAATCGCATGTTGTTCAGTCGCATGGAGGCCATTCGACTATTGGGTCTCCATACACATGATTAGGGCTGTTGCACCCGAAGAAAGTCTAGTTAGACTTCTGGCTTTCGGGGGAAAGTGCATATGTAAGTCTTGACGTAAAGGTTTCCTGTAAGAGCATGTAAGATAACAGATATGGCCTTAGAAGCATGTAGGGCATACAGATGATGATGTTGCATGTTATGTATGTATGATGTTGCCCTGTATGATGTGATGTGGATGCATGTTAATGTTCCTTAGTATGATGTATAATATCTTTCCTATGGCTTTACTTATTATGAGGAATGAACGAAGTATTATGTAACATAAAGTGAAAGATAATGAAAGAGGAACATCATGATGAATGCATGCATTAATGAACGAATGAAACGTCTTGCATGAATCGAATAACGGGTCTTTCTTTGTGATTGACCCTTAATGTAGAACCTCTACCGCTTACCCCTAGTACTGTGGCATACGTTTAGCTGTTCATTTATTGACTTCGGCCCAGTAGCTAAGACTGATGGTTACTCCTAGTACCGTGGCATACGTTTAGCTGTTCATTTATTGACTTCGGCCTGGTAGCTAAGACTAGCCGGGGTGTAGCACATGGTATTGGTGCGGTTGATGTCCGATGCGCAAGTAAAGTTATATAGAACGAATGGACGAATGAAGGAATGAAGAAGATAATAATGACATTATCTATGTGTACGTATGATGTGTGTCATGCAAAAGTAACGAATGGTTTTATATGAAAGTAAAGTAAGTTTTATAATAAAACTAGAACTCACTCAGCAACGCTGACTTTTTATATGTTTTCCAGTTGGCAGGAAATGATTGCCGAGGATGGCACGTGAAGCTACTCAGCTCCTTTTGGGATGACATTCTTTTGATTGATGTTTTTGCATTGTAATGCGAACAAACTATTTTGTAATGAATGTTGTATTAATTTGCAAAAGCATTTACATGAAAATGAAAGATTGTTTTAGTTTTCCGCTGTGATTTTATGAAATACAAATGTAATTATACGTTATATATGCGATGAGAACCCAGCTGTAAGCGTCCCGATTTTGGGGCCTTACACTTCATCTTCATAAACTTCGACATCTACATAAACCTTCATCACCCATTCTGCCATTAATATAGATCATCATCTTCGTAATCTTCCATCTGTAATTAACAATTTTCATCATCATCAATGACGATAATCACTAAACTTCATCATAATCATCAAGGCGTAATTTTCTCTGAACGTGTTTCTCAGCTAAGTATAATTCACAGTATCTAGTTTATAATCGTCATTGGAATCTTTAGAATCCACCATATTCAATAATCATCATGTATGTATAATTCACGGGTTTTTACGTGAGAAGTGTTCATAATCGGCTGTCATCTTTACGGCCCTAGCACTCTCATCAGCTTTACCTACTTGAATCGGTTGTGAACATCATGTGTTTTGTTGGAGATTTGAGATTAATTAACATAATTAATTATTTATGGTTTTCTAGCATTGAAAGCATCCATAAAATTGAACAGAAAGCACAAATCCATGGAGATTTCTACACTGAAAGCTATACCAAACCATTTTATTGCTCACGGCTCTACAGAAACCAATTGGTTCTAGACCTGCAAAAACTGTCAAGATAACCGAACCTTGAATATAGCATGTGGGTCGGTTACGGTTCTATGAGTTCCACCTAATTGGGTTTGGTCCCGGTTCTGATCTACCGGTTCCGGGTCAGTTAAACCCGATTGCAAGTACATAGTATTGTCTTAATATTTTAATATTATTTTTATTTTAAGTTAGTTTGTTTCCAAACTTTTGTTAACAACACCATGGGTTCAAGTATCTCCCCCAACACATTTTCATTCTTTATTAAGTCTTCAAAGATCGTCAATGCAACTTGAATGTGTATTTATTTTATTTTATAAAAGGTCGGACTAAAAACGTACATGTACAACATCCCCTTAGCACCACATGTGTAAACCCTAGTTCGTTCTAGTTGTGAAAAAAATTATATACTTATTTGTTTTACGAAACTAGGCGTGGAGGATGGTTCACATGAATTAATAAGACCACACACATCATTATCGTTAATTTTGTAGCAAAACACATTCTTCTATCGATGTTTTATTGTCTATCTTTTTGAAAAATTCTCATTATCACTAGTTAACTAGCATTCACCACGGGGATCATATGTGTTTTCTTTTATTCCCTTACAATTCTTTATAGTTTTCATTTCATTACTTCTTTAAAAAGAATATCTTTTTACAACTTTATTAGTATACAGTTTTATAAAAAAAGATACAATTGATCAAACTAAACAATAAAAATCATGCGGGTAAACCCTAATACGATTTAGTTGCACAAAAAATTAAATACTTATTTATGAAACTGGACGCGAAAAATGATTCATTCTAACTAAATGAGACTGCATGCGTCATTATCATTAATTTATAAAGAAATCCATTCTTCCATTCAGATTTTCTTATTTTGTCATTTTAGGAAAAGTTCAACATCACTAGTTGACAGGTTTACGAGCTTCTCATTCACTATGAGAATTATATGAGTTTTTTTTATTCTCTAAAATTTCTTTACGATTCTCCTCTGTCTACTTCTTCTCGACAAGAATATCTTTCACAACTTTATTAAAACATTTTTACAGATAATATATTTGATTAATCAAACTAAACAACTAAAATCATACATGAAAATGTAGTTCATTTTATTTGTTATAAAGATGTATATACTTATTTGTTTTATGAATCTGGGCGTGAAAATTGGTTCATTCTAATAAATTGAGACCACATGCATCATTGTACTTAATTTCATAACAAAATATATTCTTCCATTCATATTTTCTTCTTCTATCTTTTAGAAAATGCTCATTGCCACTAATTGACCGGTTTATCAGCTTCCCATTCACCACGCGAATTATACGAGTTTTCTTCAAATATTATTATATTCGCGATTATCCTCAAGTTACTAATTCTCCAAAAGGATATCTATCAAAATTTCATTAAACATCCTTCACAAACAATAAATTTGATTATTCGCGATTATCCTCAAGTTACTAATTCTCCAAAAGGATATCTATCAAAATTTCATTAAACATCTTTCACAAACAATAAATTGATTAATCAAACTGAACAATAAGAACTGTGAGGGTAACAAAGCCCATTCACCATTCATATTTTCTCATTGTCTTTTCAGAAAATATTCATATTTACTAGTTGACTGGTTTATTAGTTTCTCATTCACCATGGAAATTATATGAGTTATCTTTGATTCTTTCAAATTTTTTTACGATTGTCTGTTGTCTACTTCTTCTCCATAACGATATATTTTCACAAACATCATTAAAATAATTCTATAAATAATATATTTGATTAATAAAAAAATTGTATGAGAAAATGTACTTCGCATTAATTGTAGGGGTTGAACCTAAAGGCTCGGAAAATTAAATCAAGATAAAGATCAAGTTCAAGTCAAGCGAAAAGTTAAGAATAACTGCGTGACAAGTTCACTTATTTCGTGACAAGTTCTTGTCGCGTGAGAAGTAGTGTTCACCTGAGAACTGCATATTTAGTATAAATAGTTAGCTTGTTTGTAATTGTCAAGTTTTTTTTATCATTTCTTGAGTTGTGTACTTAGTGCAATCAATTCAATTTAAAGAGCAATATATACAAGTGAAGTTTATTTACTATGAGTTTATTTGTTTTATTCGTCTTCTTCTTGATTCGTGATCGTTTATATTCCGCATTCACAATCACAAGATTGATTTTGATATCGTAGCAATCCTTACAATTGGTTATTAATTGTTAGAAATATGTATATAATTATTTGTTTTGTAGAAATGAACATGGAACTTGGTTCATTCTAATAAATTTAGACCACATGCATCATTATGGTTAATTTCTTTATAATTAGTTTTTCATTTCATATTCTCATTCTGTCTTTTTAGATAATGCTCATTATCACAAATTGACCGGTATATCAGGTTCCCATTCACAACGGGAATTGTACGAGTTTTCTTCGAATTCTCTTAAATACATGATTATCCTCAGTTTCTTTTTCTCCAAATGAATATATTTTCAGAATTTTATTAAAATATTTTTTACAAAAAATAGATACAATTATTCAAACCGAACATAAAACTGAGCGGGTAAACCAACTTCGTTTAATCGTCAAAAACAATTATATAGTTATTGTTTAGTTTAATTAATCGATTCCATCGTTTGTAAAAAAATGTTCCAATGAAATTTTCATAGATATCCTTTTACAGAGAAAAGTAACCCGAGGATAATCGAGAATTTAGTAGAATTCGAAGAAAACTCGTACAATTCCCGTGGTGAACGGGAAGCTGATAAATTGGTCAATTAATGACAATGAGCATTTTCTAACAACACAGAACAAAAAAATATAAATGAAAGAATGTATTTTGTTATAAACTAATAATAATCGTAAAGAAATTTGGGATAATCAAAGAAAATTCATATAATTTCTATAGTGAATGAAAAGCTGGTAAACCGGCCTGTCAACTAGTGATGTTGAAATTTTTCTAAAATGACAAAATAAGAAAATGTGAATGGAAGAATGGGTTGGGTTATATAATAATGATAATGATGTATGCGGTCTTATTTAGTTAGTATGAACCATCTTTCACGTCTAGATTCATAAAAGAAGTAATTTTTTGTGCAACTGAATTGTATTAGTGTTTACCCGCATGACTTTTAATGATAAATTTGATCAAACGTATCTTTTGTTTATAATTTTTTTAATGAAGTTGTGAAAAGATATCATTTTTCGAGAAGTAATGAAAGGATAACTATAAAGAAATTTAAGGGAATCAAAGAAAACTCATACGATCCATGTGGTGAATGCCTGTCTTAATGAACATTTTTCAAAAAGATAAACAATAAAATATCAATAGAAGAATGTGTATGTTTTGTTACAAAAATAACGATAATGATGCATGCAGTCTTAATTAATTAGAATGAACCATCCTCCACGTCTAGTTTCGTAAAACAAATAAGTATACAATTCTCTTTCACACTATAACGAACTAGGGTTTACAAGTGTGGTGCGAAGGGGAGTAGTACATGTACGTTTTTAGTCAAACCCTTCATAAAATAAAATATTTACACATTCAAGTTGCATTGACGATGTTTGAACACTCAATAAAGAGTGATAATGTCTTGGGGGAGGTACGGGAACCCATGGTGTCTCTAACAAAAGTTTGGAAACAGAATAACTTAAAATAAAAATAATATTTTAAGACGATACAAATAATTAGATTCTAATAATACAAAATATACCCCGTGGCTGATTTTTTCATACTATTAATTTGACTATTATCACTCGTAACTTTCACATAGGTGACAATGGTAATTCAAGTAGCACAATTATCTGATATTTAAACTTGATTTCTTCAAACTTTGTTTACAATGGTGATTATGAAAGAAATGGAAAATTTTACAATCTAAACTAAGTGTAAATTAAATGTAAATTATACATATAAATGTATGATGAGTATGTTTTTATTATGACCGCTCATATCACCTGAAGTAAGATTTAAAGTGTTATTAGTAAAAAAAGTGAAATATTAATTGGGATATTAGTTATACGTAAAATTTTCTCATTATTTTATATTTAGACGACGACCCGTACTAAAAAATTGAAAGCCCCTACTACCACTTACATCTAATTGAATGACGGATTTGACACTCATTATCATTATAATATGCATAGCTACCATCGACATCGATATAAATGTGTTAATCTTTGATCAACAAGTCTAGACCTTATAATTTCTTTACAAGTAGTTTGTGATGAAACGAGATATTTCATTTGCGTGATGTTGCAGGACCGTGCGATTTCATTAAAGTGGTAAAAGGTACATTGGTAAACGTCGATAATAATGTCAAAATTCATTATGCATGTTGCCCCATTAATACCAGTGTGCTTGTGTCTTGCACATTACGATAATGTAAAAAATACAAACACTACAATAATGAACCCATCGAAAATTTGTAGCAAAAGAATATAAGAATGTTTATGAGAAAAAAGTAATTAAAAAAGCACACATATGTATATTAAAAAAGATATATATTAAAAGAGTAACAAAGTGTAGGTTAATTATTGTATAATACATAAAATAGTTTTAGTGACAACTCGCCGTCTCATGTGCCTTATTTAGTAAAGTGAATTGAAGTTATTTTTAGATATATCATCTTAAAGTCTCTTTATTGTAGTCGTAGTAGCCGCTGGTGGTGTGATTGTTTCATCATGTTGTTGTATCGTGAACCAGAACAACACTTAATGTTATCAATAAACGTTAACAGAGGGAAGCTCCGACGAAAGCCAAAAGGAAATATTTTAAAAAAACCCAGCCTCTAAGGCAGCAATGCGAAATACCAAAAATACCCCTATTTATGGCAATGTAGTCAATGTTTGTCTATTTAGTAAATGTTCATCATCACCGGTAGATAGGTTTACTAGTTTTTCATTCATCATGGGAATTATATGAGTTATCTTGATTCTTTCAAATTCCATAAGGATATGTTTTCACAACTTCATAAAAATAAATTTATAAATAATTTGAATAATCAAACTAAAAAAATAAAATCAGTCGAGAAAATGTACTTCGTTTTTATTGTTAAAATGATTTATATACATATTTGTTTTATAAAAATGGGCATGCAACTTGGTTTATTCTAATAAATTGAGACCATGTGTATCATTATCATTACTTTCATAATAAAATACATTCTTCCATTCGTATTTTCTCGTTTTGTCTCTTTACTCATTATCACTAAATGACTGGTTTATCGGCGTCCCATTCACCACAGGAATTGTACGAGTTTTCATCAAAATCTCCTAAATTCACGATTACCCTCGATTACTTTTTCTCCAAAAGAATATATTTTCAAAAATTATATTAAAACATTTTAAAAACAATAGATGCGATTAACCAAACCGAGCAATAAAAATTGTGCGGGTATTTCGTTTTAATTGTCAATAACAATTATATACTTAATTGTTTTACAAAACTAGGAGTGTAAGATGGTTCATTATAACTAATTAATATCTTTAATTTTGTAACCAAATGCATTATTCCATTCAAATATTCTTGTTTTGTCTTTTTAGAAAGTTCTTATTATTAGTAGTTGACTGGCTGACCAACTACGCATTCACAACGGAATTGTGTGAGTTTTCTTCGATTGCTCTATAATATTTTTTTGTTGTCTTGTAGTTAATTCTTCTCCTAAAGGATATCTTTTCACTACTTCATTAAAAGATTGATAAGAAAATAAGTGATTTGATTAGTCAAATTGAACAATAAAAAATAACAACTAATATCACCAAGTAATGATCACCTCTTAGAGAAATCTAGACAAGAATTTTAAACAAAAAAAGATTATAACATTGGCTACCCTATCATTCTAACAAATATTATATTTTAGTTAAAAATAAATTTAAAATATAACCTAATCAAAAGCTACCCTATAATGATAACAAATGTTGTTGCTATATGCCATTTTTCTTGTAGTGCATCTACTCAGCAGACTTTACTAGATAAATTCAATTCTATTTACATCATTACATTATTTTACTCTATTTTCCCTATTATAGTTGCATATAACATGATATCCAACTAAAACAAAGAAAAACTATAAATTTAAACTACACTTCCCAATGTGTCTTATTTATCACGGGCTAATGCAATTGAAATAGTATTCAACAATTAGAGCAACACCTACTTTGACAACCTAATCAAGAGTGGAGGTTTTTGTTGGTATACGAGCCTAGATACTCACAAACAATACATAATAAAGATAACAAACAGAAGTTTTCGATGAACCGAAGCAATATTATTCAAGAATAGTTTTTTGAGTACATGCATTACAAACTAAAGTAGCTTGCTTTAAATAGGCAAAAAATAATGTAAAATGCTCAACAACCCTAAAGACTTGCGCAACCTAACAACTTGGAGCCATTAAGCTTTTATTCAGAAAAAACATAAACTAAATAACTTTCACGTGTGCATGACTTGTTCAATAGCAGATTTGAATCATTCTTCATCTTGTTAAGGAATTTGTTAACACATCTTGTAAGGCCCCCTTTCCGGGACGCTTACAGTTGTTCATTCATCGCGCATAAAACATATAATTACATTTGCCTTAAGAAAATATTGTTGCGGAAACATTCAAAAATGACATCTCATTTCATTATAAACACTTTTTCCAAATAATACATCATTATCCGGTTACAAAATACATGTTTGCATTACATCACAAAAGCATTATAATTGGATGTCATCCCAAAAGAGCTGAGTAGCCTCGCAGTGCCATCCTCAGCAATCATTACCTGCCAACTGGAAAACATATAAAAAGTCAGCGTTGTTGAGTGAGTTCCAGTTTTATAGTAAAACATACTTTGTTTTCATTAAAATCATTATTTTCTTTCATGCGATCATACATCATACGTACACATAGATAATATCTTTATTATCTATTTCGTTCACTCATTCATTCGTTTGTTATAACTATATTTGCACATCGGATATCTCTCGTACCAATACCATATGCTACACCCCGAAAAATTTAGCTGCTGCGCCGAAGTCAATAAATGAACAGCTGAGCGTATGCCATAGTACTAGAGGTAAGCGGTAGAGGCACTACACGTTTGGTCGATCACAAAGAAGGACCCTGATATCCAATGCTTGCAAGACTTCTTTCATTCATTCATTAATGCATGCATTCATCATGTTCCTCTTTCATTATCTTTTACTTTACGTTACACAATACTTCGTTCATTCATTATCATAACACGTAAGGCCACAGGAAAGATAAACATACATCATAATAAGGAACATAACATGCACAGACATCACGTCATACAGAGCAACATCATACATACATAATATGCATATACATGCAACATCATCATCATCATCATGCCTTACGTGCTCTCTAAGGCCACAAAAATCATCTTACATGCTCTTACGGGAATCTTTATGTCAACACTTACATCTGCACTTTCCCCCAAAAGTCAGAAGTCAAACTATACTTTCCTCGGGTGCAACAGCCCTATTCAAGCGTATGGACACCCTTCAGTCGCGGGGCCTCCATGCGACTGAACACTATGCGAATGAACTATTGCGGATGGACACTCATGCGAATGAACACATTGTCATGCGAATGGACAATGTGGATGGACCTCATGCGAATAGAACTAATACGGATGAGCACTTATGCGACTGGACCTCCAATCGCACGACCCCATGCGACTGGGCTTTCAATCGTGCGAATGAACCTTCAATCGCGCGAATGGACCCCAATCGTGCGAATGGACCCCAATCGCACCCTATTTGGCCATATGGCCTCCATTCGGACTCCAGTCGGTCGCCTAGCCCTAGCTGATGCACAATGGAGTTCATCCCGACTGCAGCCGAGGGTTTTCCGCCTCCAAACTCATCTAAACCCATTTTAAGCCCAAATCGACCATCCCAAACCTTAGGGATGCATACCATAACACCATTCAAGCATACACAAGCTCACAGTCAAGACTAAAACGCATCATACACCACACACCCCAAATGGGTCAAACACATACACATACAAAAATAGGTTTTTTATGCTTTCCAGCCCTAAAATCGATTGAAAACAAGTAAAATTGGGGTCCTAGAACTCACACAAATGAGCACAACGACAAGGGCTTCGATTTGGCTTGCTACACGACGATTTTGGCGACCCGAACTAACCCGAACCGACACTTTTCCTGTTTTCTTCCTTTCTCCCTTCTCCTCTCTTTCTTTGGCTGATTTGTGAGTGTGTGGGGAGAGGGTAAGGGCTGCCCTCTCCCTAATATACTCTCACTCACCCGACTTTCCTTCGTGGGCGAGTTTGGTCCCTCGACTCTGGACTTTATTTCTTTTTTTTCCTTCATCGGCTTCAAAATAATAAATAACTGGGTGTTAAAAGTCCACCCCCTTAAATAGGTTTCATCCCTGAAACCTGTTATTTTCGAATAAACGTGGATAGTGTTGTCTCATTTCTTCCTCAGTCTCCCACGTTGACTAGGACCCTTTCATGTGCTTCCACTGTACGCGCACAAGAGGAACCACTTTATTTCTCAGCCTTTTTTCTTTTCGATCAATGATTGCCACTGGTTGCTCCACATAGTTAAGCCGTTCGTCTACTTCGATTTCTTCCCGTGGGACCATCATATCTTCATCCGCCAAGCACTTTCTTAGATGAGATACATGGAATGTCGGGTGAATTCCACTTAACTCATCCGGTAACTCCAATCTATAGGCCACCTCTCCTACTCAAGCGATGATTCGGAAAGGGCCTATATATCTTGGGCTCAAATTGCCCCGCTTCCTGAATTGGATGATACCCTTCCAAGGTGAGACATTCAATATAACCCGGTCACTCACCTTGAACTCAATCGGCCTGCGTCTTTCATCTGCCAAGCACTTTCTTAGATGAGATACATGGAATGTCGGGTGAATTCCACTTAACTCATCCGGTAACTCCAATCTATAGGCCACCTCTCCTACTCAAGCGATGATTCAGAAAGGGCCTATATATCTTGGGCTCAAATTGCCCTGCTTCCTGAATCGGATGATACCCTTCCAAGGTGAGACATTCAATGTAACCCGGTCACCCACCTTGAACTCAATCGGCCTGCGTCTTTTATCAGCATACGACTTCTATCTATCTTTGGCTGCCTTCATAAAGGTTTTGATCTTTTCAAGCTTCTCAGTCGTAGCCTTGATTACCTCGACGCTCCCTAATTCCTTCTAACCAATATCACCCCAGCAAACGGGTGTTCTGCATCTCCTACCGTATAGCATCTCATATGGTGGCATACCAATGCTGGCATGATAGCTGTTGTTGTATGAGAATTCGGCTAACGGTAGGTGGTCATCCCAACTTCCCCCAAAATCAATTACACATGCCCGAAGCATGTCTTCCAATATATGAATGGTCCTTTCTAACTGATCATCAGTTTGGGGATGATAAGCCGTGCTAATATGTAACCTCGTCCCCATAGCATCGTGGAATTTCTTCCAGAATTTAGATGTAAACCGGGTGTCGTGATCAGACACAATAGACACCGGCACACCATGACAAGTTACAATTTCCTTGATGAACACATCAGCCAACCTCTCCGATGAATACGTCTCGCAGATCGGTAAGAAGTGAGCACTCTTCGTCAAACGGTCAACTACCACCCATATGGCATCGTACCCTTTCGGGGTACGCGGCAGCTTCATAATGAAGTCCATGGTGATGTGCTCCCACTTCCATTCTGGTATATCCAAAGGTTAGATCTTCCCATACGGTTTTTAATGCTCTGCCTTAACCTGTAAGCAAGTAAGGCATTTACTCACATACTCCACCTAGTCGCGCTTCATACCCGCCACCAATAATATTTCTTCATATCATGGTACATTTTCGTGGCACCGGGATGAATGGAGTATCGAGTCTTGTGAGCTTCATCCATTACCTTCACCCGTAGATCCCCAAAACGAGGAATCCACACACGAATGAATCAGGTTCTAAAACCGAGTGTGTTTTCACCCAATTCTCCAACCAGACCTCTCATTCTTTCAGAGTTAAGATGATCTTCTTTCAGTGCCTCATCTTGAAACTCTTTGACTTGCTTCATTATATCAGAGGTCATGATCAGTTGACATGCCTTCACCCGAATCGGCTCGGGCCTCTCTTTCCGGCTAAGGGCATCAGCCACCACATTGGCCTTGCCCGGATGGTAGTGTATCTCACAATCAAAATCCTTTATAAGTTCCAACCACCATCTCTGCGTCATGTTCAGATCCTTCTGCTCGAAGAAGTACTTCAAGCTCTTGTGATCAGTGAAGATCGTGCACTTTGTACCGTAAAGATAGTGCCTCCAAATCTTTAGTGCAAAGACCACGGCTGCCAGCTCCAAGTCATGAGTAGGGTAGTTGACCTCATGAACCTTCAACTGTCTGGACGTATAGGCTATAACCTTTCTTCTCTGCATTAACACGCACCCCAAACCCGAGTAGGAAGCATTAGAATAAACCACCAGATCTTCACTCCCATCGGGTAATGACAGAACAGGAGCTTGAGTCAACCTCCCTTCAATTCTTCAAATGCCTTCTCTTGAGCTTGACCCCATACGAACTTCACACCCTTTCGGGTCAACTTAGTTAGTGGAGAAGCAATCTTAGAGAAGTCTTGGATAAATCTTCTATAGTAGCCCGCCAAGCCCAAGAAACTACGAATCTCAAATGGCGTCTTTGGTGACTTCCATTGAATAACCGCCTACACTTTCGCCGGGTCCACCGTAATCCCATCGGGATTCACCACATGACCCAAGAACTAAACTTCGCGCAACCAGAACGCACACTGGAGAATTTAGCATACAACTTCTCCCTCCTTAGCGTCTCAAGAACCTCCCGAAAGTGACCGGCATGCTCAATCTCACTGCTCAAATAAATCAGGATATCATGAATATACACAATCACTGATTTATCCAGCATCGGCCCGACCCCCATGCGACTGGGCTTTCAATCGTGCGAATGAACCTTCAATCGCGCGAATGGACCCCAATCACGCGAATGGACCCCAATCGCACCCTATTCGATCGTATGGCCTCCATTCGGCCTCCAGTCGGTCGCCTAGCCCTAGCTGATGCAGAATGCAGTTCATCCCGACTGCAGCCGAGGGTTTTCGGCCTCCAAACTCATCTAAACCCATTTTAAGCCAAAATTGACCATCCTAAACCTTAGGGATGCATACAATAACACCATTCAAGCATACACAAGCTCACAATCAAGACTCAAACGCATCATACACCACACATCCCAAACGGGTCAAACACATACACATACAAAAACGGGTTTTTTATGCTTTCCAGCCCCAAAATCGGTTGAAACAAGTAAAATTGGGGTCCTAGAACTCATACAAACGAGCACAACGACAAGGGCTTCGAATTGGCTTGCTATACGACGATTTTGGCGACCCGAACTAACCCGAACCGACACTTTTCCTATTTTCTTCCTTTCTCTCTTCTCCTCTCTTTCTTTGGCTGATTTGTGAGTGTGTGGGGAGAAGGTAAGGGCTGCCCTCTCCCTTATATACTCCCACTCACCCGACTTTCCTTCATGGGCGAGTTTGGTCCCTCGACTCTGGACTTTATTTGTTTTTTTTACCTTCGTCGGCTTCAAAATAATAAATAACCGGGTGTTACACATCTGCAAGTTGATTATGTGTGCTGCAATACTCCAGGCTTAATTTCTTTTGAATAACCATTTCACGAATAAAATGATACTTAAGCTCTATATGTTTAGAACAACTATTCATCATAGGATTTTTGGACAGATTAATTGCTGACTTGTTATCACAATAGATAACAATAGACTCACTTTGTTTAAACCCAAGATCCTCAAGGACCCTTCTTAACCATATAGCTTCACACATTGTTCCAGTTGCTGAGATATACTCAGTCTCTGTGCTTGACAAGGAAACCGTATGTTGTTTTTAGAACTCCAAGCCACAACACTGTTGGTAAAGAGATCTCTCTATCCTCACACTCTCTCTTTATGATTCGTATATACCTTGGAAACACTCACTTGTTCATTGAACTTTTGGAAATACAAAGTATATATAAGGATTGCAAACCCATAACTCTATAACTGACCACAAACCCATGACTACATGACTCTTATAACTACTATGACATGATACTACTGCATGCATGATACCATGCATCATACACATCAATACATACGTGGACACAAATAACAAAAGAAACATAACATAAATAAAGACTATTTTAATTACTTCAACACCTCCTTTTAATTCAAGTAGTCTGAAGTCATTTCTTTTCCTTCAACCTATGACATGATGTAGTGGTATTTAATGTTGATATGCTTAGTTCTACTGTGAAAACCTTGATTCTTTGTTAGGAAAATTGCGAACCTATTCTCACACATAATTGTTGTAGGTTGGACTTGTTTCTCATGAAGTTCAAGCAACATTTTATGAAGCCAAACCGAATGACAAGCATCGAAAGCTGTTGAGATATACTTTGCTTCAGTTGTAAAGAGAGCTACCACTACTTGATTCTTTGAGGTCCATGAAACAGCTGCTGATCTGAGAAAGAACACATTGGCGGACACGCTTTTCATATCATTGGATGATCCAACCCAGTCGATATCCGTGAATCCTGAAAGCATCACTTCTCGTCCTTTCTTATACATTAACCCATGGTCAAGAGTTTCAGCCAAGTATCTAAGAATCCTTGTTCCAGCACCAAAGTGAACTTGAGATGGATTTTGCATAAAAAGTGAGAGAAATCCAACAGAGAAAATTATATCAGGATGAGCATGCGTTAAATAAATCAAACCACCAATAAGACTTTAATATTTATAACCATATGCAGCAAAACTTCCATCAATAGCTTGAAAATGATCTTCGACATTCATTGGTGTCCTAGCTACTTTACAGTTCAGCATTCCAAACTACTTCATAAATCCTTGGCATACTTTTGCTTAAAAAGAAAAATCCCCATCTTCTCATTATTTAACTTCTAACCCAAGATAATAGTGTAGCATACCAATGTCAGGCATTTTGAATTTTTTAACCATTCGTTCCTTGAATTCCAGTAACATGTCAGCTGATGAACTCATGTAGATAATGTCATCTACATACAAGCATATAACAATAAACTTTTTTTCTTCATTCTTCTTCATGAACATAGTAGGTTCATTTAAACTTCTTTCATACCCACTGTGTATCAAAAAATCATCTATTCTGCTATACCAAGCTCTTGGAGCCTATTTCAACCCATAGAGTGCCTTATGAAGTCGATACACTTTGTCATCACTTCCTTTAATCTCAAATCTTGGTGGGTGTGATACATACACTTCCTCCTGAATAAACCCATTCAATAAGGTTGTTTTTACATCAAGTTGATGTAGAAACCATCCCTTTTGTGCTGCCAACGATAATATGAGACGAATGGTCTCAAATCGAGCCACCAGGGAGAAAGTTTCTTCGAAATCGATGTCATATTCCTGTACATGTCCTTTGGCAACTAATAGAGCTTTGTGACATGTGATATTACCGTTGAATCAGTTTTCAGCTTAAACACCCACTTTAGACCTAAGGGTTATTTGTCAACACGAAGATCCGTAACAGACCATGTTCCATACTTTTCAAGCGATGATATCTCGTCTTTCATAGCTTTGATCCAGGCTTCACTGGTGGATGCATCTTTAAAAGTGGTCGGTTCTACCAATGATAAAGCAAATTGGCACGTGTAATCAACCGGGTCCACTTCTTTAGTATTCTCATATAAGTCATGGACTGTCCTCATTCGTAAAGGAGAAATCTCTGGGGAGGAAGAAGATCCACTAGAGGACCCACCAAAGGACCTACCATAGGACCCACCAGAGGCCCACCATATTCATCATGACCATTACCACTACACTACCTGAGGAGACTTGCTCACTTTAGCTGCTACTAGTCCTTGTACTACTTGTAGCTTCACTGTTGCTTGTACTATTACTTGTTGAATTGTCAACATCACATCATGTAACATCAACAATGTCTAGTGGTAGCCCATCACTGTCTTGACCACAACTTTTCCACTTTGACATCTCATCAAAAGTTACGTCCTTACTAATCACAATTTTCTTCTTTTAAAGATCAAACAACCAGTATGCTTTTGAATTAGCATAGTATCCCATAAACACACACCTATTAGACTTTGAGTCAAGCTTCTTCCTCAATTATTTTGGGTTCATGACATACCTAACACTCCCAAACACTTTCAAATGTCTTATGGATGGCTTTCTCCAATACAAAATTTCATAGGGAGTTTGATGTTCCAAGGCTTTCGTTGGAGATCGATTTAGCACATACACGGCTGTAGCAGTAGCTTCCCCCAGAATACTTTACTTAGATTCTTTCCTTCCAGCATACTCTGTTCATCTCAACAATAGTTCTATTATTGCGCTCAGCCACTCTGTTCTATTCAGGAGTATAAGGTGCAGTTAAGGCTCTGTGAATTCCATGCTCTGCATAGAATGAATTAAATTCATTTGATAGGAACTCACCTCCTCTATCTGTTCTTAAGGTTTTAATCTTTTCACCTGATTCGTTCTTAACTTTAGTCTTAAACAATTTGAATTTACTAAATGCTTCTGATTTTGAAAGAATACGGTAAATCCAAGACATTCAACTAAAATCATCAATAAGCAAAATGAAATACAAACTTCCACCTAATGATTTTATGGATATAGGTCCACAAAGATCAGCATGCACCAGTTGCAACACATTAGTTGCTCCCCATTCAGATAAAGTAAACACTTTCTTGTTTGCTTGCCCATCATGCAGCCTTCACAGATCGGCCAAGCCTGAATTGGTTATAGCTCGTAAACCATATTCTTTTCACTCAACATTCGTAAAACTTTCTCATGCAAGTGCCCAAATCTAAGATGCCATAAGTATGAATCATCTTTGTTTGTGGCAGCTAGACTTATCAAGTTCAATTGCTGATTGACACATTTAATGGAAAACTATTGTTCCTTGACATCTTTATAATACAAGCAACTTCTCGTGTACATTTATGAGTAATAGTACATGCACCATTATCAAATAATAGTGCATACCCTTTAGTCATTAACTACCCTACACTTAATAAGCTGCCTCCAACTTGATCTTTCATTTCCCTTCAACCGTTATGTTTTTGTCATTGCCCATTGTCACTTGAACCTTCTTAGTGGAGTCAAGATCTTTGAAGAGTCCTTTATGATTAGTCATGTGATTTGAACACCCACTATCCAAGAACCATATGTTCTTTCCACTTTCATCACTTCCAAATGCCATAAATAATCGATATTCTTCATCGTCATCTTCAGATCCTATAGCTGCTTAAGCCTATGGTTTATTCCAACAATCTGCCTTGACATGTCCAAACCTATTGTAGTTATAACAGTACAATCGTTCCCTTCCAAAACTTCTTCCTCAACCATGACCTCTACTAGGCATCGCACCTCTTCCTCGACCTCGAGACATCTGAGATCGGTCATCATCTCGAATTATGGCTTGGAGAGCTTGTTCTTCATTTACAACTTTTGCACCCCGGGTTACCTGAGTTTCATGTGCTTGAAGAGATCTTATTTGTTGTTCAAAGGAAAACCGAGTGAGATCTTTGGACTCCTCAATGGAAGTTACAACATGATCCCATTTGACGGGTAGACTTCGCAGAACCTTTTCTTCAATCGTTTGATCCGAGATCAACTCACCATAAGATCGCTTGTGGTTGACAATCTTCATTTCCTTTTATAGGAAATCTCTAATGGCCTCGCCATCCTTTATTTAAAGTGTTTCAAACTCTCATCTCAATCCCTATAGTTTCACGGCTTTCACCTTGTAATCATCTTGAAATTCTGTTTCTAAGAGAGTCCAGGCTTCTCGTGACGATGTTGCTGCTGCAATTCTGGAAAAAACTTCATCATGAACTGCCTGCTGAATTAGTGACAAGGCTTTGGCATCATTTTTCCGATTCTCGTGAAACCGTTGCCTGTCTCCATCGTTTCTATTATACCCAGTTGAAACAATATCCCATAGATCAGGTGACAATAGTATAGTTTTCATCCTTATGCTCCAGAATTCATACCCCTCACCTTTGAACACTGGAAGTGGCATGGATAATACCTTTGGCTGATTTACAGTATCGTCCTTGCTCTAATACTAGATGTTGGTACATAGATCTCTCTATCGTCACACTCTCTTTATGATTCGTATATAAACTGAAAACACTCACTTGTTCATTGAACTTGTGGAAATACAATGCACATATAAAGACTGTAGACCCATGACTCTATAACTGACCTCAAACCCATGACTACATGAATCTTATAACTACTATGACATGATACTACTGCATGCATGATACCATGCATCATACACATCAATACATACGTGGACACAAATAACAAAAGAAACATTACATAAATAAAGACTATTTTAATTACTTCAACACACACCGCTACCAAGTGAGAAAACATAGGCATAAAGACTTTTTTATCATCAAGACTACTAGCCCAATCATTACCGTTGTGGCCAATCAACCTTATTCCTTGAGACTTCTTGAACCATATACTAAGATTTGATGTGCTGACTATATATCTGGGAATTCTCTATGTAGCTACAAGATGAATCTTTGAAGGTTCTTGCATGAAGCTTGAAACTAAGCTTACTGAATAAGCCAAGTCAGGTATCGAATGTGTTAAGTAAATGAGACCAACTTCTAGACTTTGAAATACGCCTTCATCAACATTTTCAAACCCGTCATTCAGTTGAAGTTTTTCATTACAATTCATTGGTGTGACTTCTACGTTGCAATATGTCATCCTATATCTATCAAGAAGAGTATGAGCATACTTTTCTTGACATAAGTGAATTCCATCCTTAGTTTTTCTGACTTCAAGACCCAAAAAGTACTTGAGTAAACCCATATCGATCATCTCAAACACTTGTTTCATACCATGCTTGAAGTCACTGATCATCTTCCCACATGAAGATATACAGATTATATCATCTACATACATACACATATATCATATTACCTGAATTACTCCTTTTGACATACAAATTAGCCTCGTTGTGACTTCTTTGATACCCATTGTCCATAAAATACCCGTCAATTTTCGATGTGACACCCTACACATATCCCACATCGGCCGTGGACAGGAGCGATTCCTGGTTCATAAGGAATGTCTGGCCTCTAACATCAACAACGCGTTTTGGGCGTATTGGCTGTGGATGAGAGGAGAACTCCACAGTTAAGCGTGCTCAGGTGGGAGCAATCCAGGGATGGGTGACCTCCCTGGGAAGTCTTCACCCGGGCAACCAAAAGCAAATCTGTGAGCTCCTCGTGGGCAAAGCGGACAATATTATTGGTGTGAGGGGCCCGGTGTTACAGAATGGTATCAGAGCCACTCCTGTGTCGTTCGGGGTGTGGGACATACCTCACCAAGGATGGTGACTTCTCAGGCTCATCGAGGACGATGAGTCCAAACAAGGGGTGCTTGTGACACCCTACACATATCCCACATCGGCCGTGGACAGGAGAGATTCCTGGTTCATAAGGAATGTCTGGCCTCTAACATCAACAACGTGTTTTGGGCGTATTGGCTGTGGATGAGAGGAGAACTCCACAGTTAAGCGTGCTCAGGTGGGAGCAATCCAGGGATGGGTGACCTCCCTGGGAAGTCTTCACCCGGGCAACTAAAAGCAAATCCGTGAGCTCCTCGTGGGCAAAGCGGACAATATTATTGGTGTGAGGGGCCGGGTGTTACATTCGAGTACCAAGATCTTGGAGCCTGTTTTAGGCCATACAAAGCCTTGTTTAGTTTATAAACCATTTCAGATTTTTCCTTCACCGTGAATCCCCCAGACTGCTTAACATAAATTTCTTCATATATATCACCATTTAAGAATGTTGACTTGACATCAAGTTGATGCAAGTCCCATTCCATTTGAGTAGCAACAACAAGCATAACTCGTGTAGTCTCAAAGCAAGATACAAGGGCAAAAGTCTCTTTAAAATTAATTCCTTGCTATTGAGAGTGACCCTTACCAACTAGCCTGGCTTTGTGCCTTAGGACCTCACCGTTAGCATTGAGTTTAATTAATTTTGAATAACCATTTGACACCAATTACATTTTTACCGGGTGGAAGATGTACTAGTTGCCAGGTTTGGTTTCGTTTAATAGCTTATAATTCTTCCCTCATTGCATCTTGCCATTCTTTATGTTTTGCATCTTCATAAAAATCTAATGGGTCAAAAATACTAAGAGCAAACTGACAAGCTAATAACTCACCATCCTCATCTGACAGGCCATCTCCACTGTGATAATCTTTTAGCCATGTAGGTGGTTTAGAAGTTCTTATTTTGAGGAGCCAGGTAAATCGAGTGGTTCATGGTTTGTGGTAGGTGATGAAACATAGGATGTATGGTTATTGTTGAATGAGTGGTATGCATGTAGTGTACTTTTTGGAGCGGAGATGAAAGTAGGTTGAATAATAGTAAAAGTAGAGTTTGACTATAGGTGAGTAGGGTTATGTTGAATAATAGTAAAAGTAGAGTTTGACTCTAGGTGAGTAGGGTTGTGCAAGTGGGTTGTACTTTCAGGCATGATACTGTTGGATAAAAAGGGTATTTCAATGGGAAATGTATCTACAAAAGAGTAAGATGTGATAGTACTTTCTTCATTATTATTCTATGAACACTTTTCATCTTCAAGAAAAATCACATCTCTTTTGCATGAGATTTTTTGTGAGTGGTTATACAATCGGTACCCTTTTCTTTGTGTTGAGTACCTAAGAAAGATGTTCTTTTCGGATCTATTATCTAAATTCTTTCTTAGTTAAACTTAAATATGTTGACAATGGCCCTTATGAGGAGCCTGTTGATGGAATAGACTATTGTGGCGACAACTTCTACCCATAAGAAACCATGTAAGTCACGGTCTTGTAGTATGCTCCTTGTCAAGTTCATAACCGTCTTTTTTTCCTCTCTACCACCCTATTATGCTGAGTTGTGTCGGGAACAGTGAGTTCTCTTTTGGTTCCCATTTCTTCACAGTATGCATTAAAGTCTTTAGAGCAGAACTCACCTCCCCTATTGGATCGCCGCACTTTAATGTTATTTCCACTTTCCCTTTCTACCAGGGCTTTAAATATTTTAAACTTTGCAAAAGCCTCGTGCTTGTTAGTCAAAAAATAAATCTAGCACATTCAAGACATATCATCAATAAACAATAGTTAATATAAATTGTTACCTAGGCTCGGCACTTGCATTGGTCCACAGAGGTCAACGTGGATCAATTGTAACTTGTGTTTTGCACGCCATGATGTGGAGTTGAATGGTTGTTTTGCTTTTTTACCAAGAATGCAAGCTTCACAAGTGATGGAGGGGTGATTTGTGGTATCCCTATCACCATTTCTTTGTCATGTAGGTGTTTTAGTCCATCAAGTGTAGATGGCGATATCTGCAGTTGCCATCTAAGTGCTTCTACATTAAGCTTGTTTGGAGCATTAACTTGTTTCGACAACATGCATGTAGCATCAAGAATAAACATGTTGTTATTGGCAACTACTGCCTCCATCAACTTCTTACTAGAGGCCTTGCTTATGATAGTGCACTTTCCATAATCAAAGATTAGTGCATATCCTTTACGCATCAGTTGACCAACACTAAGGAGATTATATTGAAGTCTTGGAGTGTAATAGACATGTTCCAACAACTTGAATGTATCCTCTCCTGTATGGATCTTAACTGTACCTTTTTCTTCAATAGATAGCCTCTTCTTTTCGCCCAAACGAACCTCCAACTTGAATGTCTCATCCAAGTTGTTAAGCTATCTTTACACCCTTTCATGTGATTAGAACAACCAGATTCAATGAACCACAGGTGATTAGTGTTACCCAGTTGAGTTATGTTGGTCATAAGCATGAAATGATCCTTAATGTCTCATGGTGTAATATCTAGTATTAGGTGATCTTCCAAATCTGCTAGTTAATCGTGATCTTCATTCTTTGCCACGTTGACCTAACTTTCTTCATTCTATCGGCAATCTTTCTTCAAGTGCCCATATTTTTTACATATATTACATTGAGGAACTTTGCTTCTATCAAAGGAGCCTCTACCATTACCAATGCTCCTTCCCCTGAATGGTGCTCTACCACGTCCTCGTCCATGAAATGAGCCTTTGTTTTGATCTTGCACTACATGAAGTGCCACTTCATGTGGTTTGTCAATTGGCTTGTTTATTTTTTAAGTGAGCTTCTACTATTTATTCTTTCTTCTTGAGACTGAAGTAGTCCTATTAACTTGATTAGTGTGACTTTTGATAGGTCATAGACAACTTCAATGGAGGGAATGACATAGTCGAATTTAGGAGTCAGGCTCCTCAAAAAAATTGACAATTTTTTGATCAGCAAGTTCCTCTCCATAAGACCTCTGATGTCCACCATTATTCATGATTCTAGAAAAGTAGTCTCCAACAACTTCATCATCCTTCAATGTCAAGTTCTCGAACATCCCTCAAAGGCCTTGCAACTTGACTGCTTGAACTTGAGAGTCCCCTTGGAACTCTAACCGCATAATCTCCCAATTATCTTTAGCTGATTCAGCGACAGTAATTCGTGAGAAAAGATTGTCATGCCCACTTTGCTGAATTATAGTCATGGCTTGAGCATCCTTCTTCTTTGCTTCCCTGTTATTATTTGCTCCATCACCTGCAACAGTTACACCTAAATAGACCACCTCCCATATTCTTGAGACCTTATAATAGTTTTCATACGAAGGCTCTAGTGTTCGTATCCATCACCTTTAAACATTGCGATAATCAGATTTGTTGGGTTTGATGAGCTAGAGTTCTCAGCAATCTGAGAAGAGGGTTATGAATAAAACAAACGAAAAGGTATAAGAAAAGAGCCTTGATACTCACAAACAATACACATAAAAATGACAAAAAGAAGCTTTCGATGAACTGGGGCAATATTATTCAATAATAGTTTTTTGAGTGCATTCATTACAAACTAAAGTAGCTTGCTTTACATAGGCAAAAAAATAACGTAAAATGCTCAACAACCCTAAAGACTTGCACAACCTAACAACTTGGAGCCATTAAGCTTTATTCAAAAAAACATAAACTAAATAACCTTCATGTGTGCATGACTTGTTCAACAGCTCGAGCGCATAATACTATATTTGAATCATTCTTCATTAGTTTTTACTCAATAACAGGTAATGTGTGTATAGAGCCTAGGTCGTGACAATAGAAGGTGAAGGTCTGGTTGTTACCACTTCATTTCACACGATACTCTGCAATACAAAAATTACTAGAATATGAAAATAACTTCTTACAAGTCTAAACCTTGTGATGACTACTTCATTAAAATTCACTTACATACCATGTATAAATGCTTAAATAATTTTAAACTTCTTGTGGACTTCATTGCAAGGGTCATTGACATCTCCGAGTGTAGGAGTTGAACCTAGAGGCTCGGGAAATCAAATCAAGTTCAAGATAATGTCATGCATTCATGCGATAAGTAGACTTTCCGCACGAAATGTGTTAGTCATGTGAGAACTAGGTTCTCGCACGAAAGATTGTTTTCGTGCGAGAACATTTCTGTTTAGTATAAATACTTAGTTTGTTTTGTAATTAAGTAGCTTCTGTTATTTTTCCTGTATTTGTACTCAAAGTGTAATTCACTGAATTCAAAGAGGAATATCAAAGATGTATCATCCCAGAGGAAGCGTGAAATGCTTGGGTATGACTCGTTAGCTCAAAACACATTGATTATCAAGACATACAATTCATAACAATAATTTAAATATCATATTCATTCATATATAGCTTATAGCATTACATTTTTACAAAATTTAGTCTAACATCTAGACTTATACATTTGTATCCTAAACAAAAGTACATCTTCAACACATCACATATCTTCACTAGTAGTGAACGTGAACGCCCACGTATAGGCTAAAGTCAAACAAGTCAATAGTCAACCAAACGCACGGCTTTCCTATGTAGTTGTGCCGGTCACTATACATGTTGAAGGAATACACGAGATCATAATACATTTTGCTCACCTGAAAAATCATACTTAAAACAGTCAACAAATAGTTAGTGAGAACACAGGTTAATCAATATTAATCATGTTGAATTGATGCAATATAATCAAACTCACAACCAAACCTATATGTCAAGTGATTTATAACTATCAAATACAAATCACACAATCAAATAATATAACACTGTTGCCCTCATATCAGCATATGCAGATTGATATTTCCTAAGTACGCTGCGTATATTATTTGGTAATTCCTTATCCGAATTAATGGTTGTGTCAATATGACAGTAACAAATCTAAATTCTCAAAAATATGCATCCAATTCAACATAAATAGTATGCTCCCCCTCTCCCCCAATTTATAAATTAAAAGGAGGCTATGTTACTCATCTTAATTCCAGCCAATAAGTCAAATAATTACTATAAAATAATTATTTATTAAAATAAAGCTATTTTCTTTAAACTTTTCAGCATTAAAATCATAAAAAATACCAAAATTCTAATTTGGCAGTTCTTGTTATTCAAAAATCCCCAAATTTTACCAGCCTAAACATTCTGAAATTTATATTATCTCATAAGATAGATTAATAACTCATAACAAGAAAAATTCTAGAATTTTCACAAAGTTTCATATAAATTGGCAGAAATAGTAAATCATCACTAACAATTCTTAAATTCATACATATTGGTCTATTCTAAATATCATAATTCTTGTAAATTTTTCATAATTTAAGTCACTGCTTAGATATTTTTCCCAAATTTCTAATCACAGAAGATTCTAATTATACAACTCAAGCATATATGCGAACTAAATCACAAAATTTATTCTATAATTCCTATAAAATATGTGGATAATTATAAAAAATTTTCATATCTTTATCAAGTTCGGAGCTTCTATATGAAAATTTCCTTTTATTTCCATGAATTAATTATATAACTAATCTAGCCTAAATTATTACTTCAAAATTTTCAAATTCTATTAACAGTTTGTGTAATTTCATTTAAGCCTTTGATTTTTTATTGAAATCATAAATTGTATCTAATTTATTCCCATAATCATAGTTATTTAGGTATTTAATCTAATTTATCAAGAACATTTATTTTTCAACCCCTTTAATTTGTGTATTTTCATTAAAGCCTTTGATTTTTTATAAAAATCTTAAATTTTCCAATTCTTGAACTCCCTTTCACAATGATTCTTGAATAAAATCATATTTTATGAGTTTTTGTAAATATATATATTATAACACCTGGTTATTTCCTTTGAAGCCAATGAAAGAAGAGAAAGAGAAAGAAAAGAAATAAAGCCCAAAGTCGAGGGACCAATCTTGCCAAAACGGGGAAATCTTTGGAGGAGTGGGGGTATAAAAGGGGCATGGTTGCCCACACCCCTCTCCCACACTCACTCCATTCAGCCAAGAGAAGAAAGGGAGAGAAAGAGCAAAAAAGCTTCGGGTTTTCTTGGATTTGAGCGCGAAAGTCGAAGGCAAGCGGGTTTGTAGGAAGCTATAGTCGAAGGGGTTGTTAATGTGAGTTCTAAGACCCCTCTTTTACATGTTTTCAACTGATTTTGGGGCTGGAACACATGGAAAATTGTTTTTGGTTGTGTTGGGTGAAAAACCCATTTGTATGTGTATGGGTGTGTGTGTGTGATTCGGGTGGGGTTTGATTTCGGGCTTGGTTGTGCTTGAATGGTGTTGTGGTAAGTGTTTCTAAGGTTTAGGATGGTTAATTTGAGCTTAGAACAGGTTTGAGGGGTTTGGAGGCCGAATGTTACAAATTAGGTTCGGGAAGAACTGCATTATGCACCCAGCTAGGGCTCATGTGACTGGAGGTCCATGCGTCCGAATGGCATTCGACTGGAGGCCATACGGCCGAAAGGTATGTGACTGAGAGTCATACGCATGGAAGTCATACGACTGAAGTCCATGCGCAAAGGTGTAAGCCCCTTACTTTTGATGGTAATGGCACTTCTGCTGCTGCTCACCTATGGGTGAGGGAAATGGAAGTTGTTTTGAACATTAGCACTTCTGCTGCTGCTGCTGAGAAGACCAGAAGGTAAAACTTGTTGCCCACTTGTTTGTGGACTCGGCTTTGTGTTAGTGGGACAACATAGTCCAATCCAAGGGTAGTCGTGCAATTGGGAGAATATGGTGGTCTGAGTTAAAGGAGCTAGTAATTGAGGAGTTATGTCCTCACCGAGAGTTGGATAAGATCCAAAGGGAATTCTTACAGCCGGAGGCGAGAACAATGACACACCAATAATACACTTCTAAATTCAATGAGATGGCATGACTGGTGCTGGATCAGGTGATGCCTCTGTCACGAAAGATTACGCGGTATACTCAGGGCTTACCGGCGGATATCCGTAGGCACATGATTGTTGCCCGACCGAGCACGTTTAGGTCCGCGGTTGATTTGGCAAGAAGGTTGTATGTCGAGCGAGAGGTGGTGGTGGCTGAGGTGAGCAAGAAGAGCGGTGGCGACTGGAATTGGAATGGAAAAAGGTTTGGTCAGGGTGGTGCCACGACGAGTAACAAGAAGGAACAGGTGGATGATCGTCGTGTGGTCACACCTGGTACGGGGTCGAAGAGGTGTGGCAAATGCAGGAAGGAGCATTTGGGAGAATACAAATAGGGATCAAACATCTATTTCAAGTGTGGAAATCCTGCTCATATGGCTAGAGATTGTGGGCTTATGAGGTGTTTCAACTGTGGGGAAAGTGCTCACATGAGTAGGGATTGTAAGAAGCCGAGGGCGGAAAGTTCCGGAGCGAAGAAGGTAGGGGGAGAAGGACAGAGGGCGAGCGCAAGAGCATTTACGATGACGCAGGAGGAGGCTAGAACGGACCCTGATGTCGTATCAGGTACGTTTCTAGTAAACCAAACTTTAGCCTTTATGTAATTTGATTCTGGTGCGAGTAAAAGATTTATTTCTACTGCTTTCTATGCTAAACTGGCAGATAGTAGTAGGAGTGTTGGCGCGCCCTTTGATATAGAAACTGCCATAGGAGTCTACCAGGATTTCTGAGATGATAGAAGGTTGTGACGTGGAACTAAAAGGTCACAAAATTCCTGGTAGACCATTCGTGATGACTTTAGGTGGTTTCAATGTAGTTCTTGGGATGGATTCGTTAGCGGACTACGAGGCAAACATTGTGTGTCCTAAGAAGATGATTCGGTTGACAGTGCTTGACGGTAGTATGGTGACGGTTTATGGTGATCGGGTCACTACGATTCCGAAGGTGATTTCGATTGCGGTGGCGGGAAAGTGCATAAGGCGTGGATGTAGTGCCTACTTGGCCTATGAAAAGGATATAGATAGACTAACACCACAACTGTCTGATGCATCGATTGTGTGTGACTTTCCAGATGTATTTCCCGAAGACTTACTAGGAGTTCCACCGGACCGTGAGATCGAGTTCCAGATTGACTTGATACCGGGTGCCCAACCTGTTTCCAAGGCACCGTATTGGTTGGCTCCGACCGAGATGAAGGAACAGATGGAGCAACTACAGGAGTTGCTTGACAAGGGGTTAATTCGACCGAGTATCTCTCCTTGGGGTGCTTTGGTCCTGTTTTTGAGGAAGAAAGATAGTAGCATGACAATGTGTATTGACTACCAGGAGCTGAATAAGTTGACAATAAAAAACCGATACCCGTTACCAAGAATTGATGATTATTTTGATCAGATTCAAGGTGCCAGTTGCTTTTCAAGGATAGACCTTCGATCGGGCTACCATCATCTAAAGGTGAAAGAGTAGGATATTCCTAAAATAGCTTTTCGCACGCGTTATGGTTACTACGAGTTCCTCGTTAGGTCATTTGGATTGACCAACACGCCAACTGCTTTTATGGACTTAATGAATCGAGTGTGTTTGTCGATGTTGGATAAATCCATGATTGTGTTTATCAATGATATCTTGATTTATTCCAAGAGTGAGGAGGAGCATGCCAGTCACATTCGAGAGGTGTTGGGGATGCTGAGAAAGGAGAAGTTGTATGAAAAATTCTACAAATGCGCATTCTGGTTGTGCGAGGTTTAATTCTTGGGACACGTGGTGAATCCTGACGGGATTATGGTGGATCCAGCAAAGGTGGAGGCGGTAATGCAATGGAAGTCTCCAAAGACGCCATCCGAGATTCGTAGTTTCTTGGGTTTGGGGGGTTATTACAGAAGAATCATTCAATACTTCTCTAAGATCGCTTCTCCACTAACCAAATTGACCCATAAGGATGTAAAGTTTGTGTGGGGTAAGCTCTAGAGAAGGCGTTTGAGGAATTACAGGCGAGGTTGATTCAAGCTCTTATTTTGTCATTACTCGATGGAAGTGAAGATCTGGTGGTTTATTCTGATGCTTCCAACTCGGGGTTAGGGTGTGTGTTAATGCAGAGGGAAAAGTTATAGCCTATGCATCTCGACAGTTAAATGTTCATGAGGTTAACTATCCTACTCATGACTTAGAGCTAGTAGCTGTGGTCTTCGGGTTGAAGATCTGGAGACACTACCTGTATGGGACAAAGTACACCATATTCACCAACCATAAGAGCTTGAAGTATTTCTTCGAGCAGAAAGATTTGAACATGAGGCAGAGACGAATGTTGGAGCTCATAAAAGATTATGATTGGGAGATCTATTACCATCCGGGCAAAGCCAATATGGTGGCGGATGCCCTTAGCCGGAAGGAGAGGCCCGAGCCGATTTGGGTGAAAGCTTACTAGTTGATCATGACCTTTGATGTGATGAAGCTAGTCAAGGAGTTTCAAGATGAAGCATTGAAAGAAGATCATCTTAACTCTGAAAGAATGAGAGGCCTGGTCGTGGAATTGGGTGTAAACACACTTGGTGTTAGAACCCGATTCGGGCGGATGTGTATTCCTCGTTTTGAGGATCTACGTGTGAAGATCATGGATGAATCTCATAAGACTTGATACTCTATTCATCCCAGTGCTATGAAGATGTATCAAGACATGAAGAAAGACTATTGGTGGTCGGGCATGAAGCGTGATGTGGTGGAGTATGTGAGTAAATGCCTTACTTGTTTACAAGTGAAGGTCGAGCATCAAAAGTCATATGGGAAGATCCAACCTTTGGATATACCGAAGTGGAAGTGGGAACATCTCACCATGGACTTTATTATGAAGCTACCACGTACCGCGCGAGGGTATGATGCTATATGGGTGGTAGTTGATCGTTTGACGAAGAGTGCTCGCTTTCTACCGATTCGCGAGACATATTCATCCAAGAGGTTGGCTGATCTTTTCATTAAGGAGATTGTAATTCGTCATGGTGTGCGGGTGTCTATTGTGTCTGATCGTGACACCTGGTTTACATCTAAATTTTGGAAGAAATTTCACGATGTGATGGGGACGAGGTTACATATGAGTACGGCTTATCATCCTCAAACGGATCAGTTGGAGAGGACAATTTAGACGCTAGAGGATATGCTTCGAGCATGTGTCATCGATTTTGGAGGAAGTTAGGATGACCACTTACCATTAGCTGAGTTCTCGTATAATAGCAGTTCTCATGCCAGTATTGGTATGCCTCCTTTTGAGATGCTATACGGTAGGAGATGCAAAACACCCGTGTGTTGGGGTGATATCGGCCATAAAGAGTTAGGGAGCGTCAAAGTAGTCGAGGCTACGACTGAGAAGCTGGAAAGGATCAAAGCCTTCATGAAGGCAGCCAAAGATAGACAGAAGTCGTATGCTAATAAACAACATAGACTGATTGAGTTCCAGGTGGTTGATAGAGTTATGTTGAAAGTCTCACCTTGGAAGGGTATCATTTGGTTCAGAAAGCGGGGCAAGTTGAGCCCGAGATACATAGGACTTTTCTGAATCATTGCTAGAGTAGGAGAGGTGGCCTATAGATTGGAGTTACCAGATGAGTTAAGTGGAATTCATCCAACATTCCACGTATCTCATTTGAGGAAATGTTTGGCAGACGAAGATATGGTTGTACCACTAGAAGATATCAAGGTAGACGAATGGCTCAATTATATGGAGCAACCAGTGGCAATCATCGACTGTAAAGAGAAGAGATTGAGGAATAAAGTGGTCCCACTTGTGCACGTACAATGGAAGCACAGAAAGGGATCCGACTCTACGTGGGAAACTGAAGAAGAGATTAGACAGCATTACCCACGTCTATTCGAGGAATAAGGGGTTTTGGGGACGAAACCTATTTGAGGGGGGTGGACTTGTAACACCCAGTTTTTTCCTTTCAAGCCAAAGAAAGAAGAGAAAGAGAAAGAAAAGAAATAAAGCCCAAAGTTGATGGACCAGTCTTGCCAAAATGGGAAAATATTTCGAGGAGTGGGGGTATAAAAGGGGCATCGCTGCCTACACCCCTCTCCCACACTCATTCCATTCAGCCAAGAGAAGAAAGGGAGAGAAATGACAAAAAAGCTTCGGGTTTTCTTGAATTCGAGCGCGAAAGTCGAAGGCAAGCGGGTTTGTAGGAAGCTATACTCGAAGGGGCTGTTAATGTGCGTTTTAGGACCCCTCTTTTACACGTTTTCAACTGATTTTGGGGCTGGAACACATGGCAAATCGTTTTTGGTTGTGTTAGGTGAAAAACCTTTTTGTATGTGTATGGGTATGTGTGTGATTCGGGTGAGGTTTGATTTCGGGCTTGGTTGTGCTTGAATGGTGTTGTTTTTTGTGTTTCTACGGTTTAGGATGGTTGATTGAGCTTAGAATAGCTTGAGAGGGTTTGGACGCTGAAAGTTGCAGATTAGGTTCGGGAAGAACTGCATTCTGCACCCAGCTAGGGCTCATGCAACTAGAGGTCCATGCGTCCAAATGGCATGCGACCGGAGGCCATACGGCCTAAAGGCATGCGACTAAGATACATACCCATGGAGGTCATGCGACTGAATTCCATGCACATGGGTGCCATGCGACTCAGAGTTATACACATGATAGTCATGCGACTGAAGGCCATACACCTTGATGTTATACAACTGAGGTCCATGCGCCTGGAGGCCATGCGACTAAGGTCCATATGCATGAAAGTCATGTGACTGGAAGCCCATTCACCCATAGTGTCCATTCGCCTTAGTGTTCTTATGCGCATGGAAGGCCATGCGACTAAATAGGGCCCATACGCCCAAATAGGGCTCATGCGCCCGAAAGGACATAGTTTATTTAATGACTTTCAGGGGAAAGTGCAGATATAGGTTTTGACTTGGGAGGTTCCCGGAGGTTCATATAAGTTGACTTTTGAGGTCATGGATGTTATGATAGGCATGGATGATGATGTATGATGTTGTATGCTTATGCATGATGGTATGTAGGATGCATGTTATGTATGTATGATGGTGCCATGTATGGCGAAGTTTGTATGTTTATGTTGATGTTCCTTATATGTGTGATTATTTTCCTATGGCTTTACGTTGAATGTTAATGAATGAAATGAAAGTGTTATGTAACGTAAAGTGGAAGATAATAAAAAGAGGAACGAAATGAAAGAATGCATGCATTAATGAATGAATGAATGAAAGAAAGGCTTGCAAGAAAATGTATGGAGATTCACACTCAATGAGGAGTGTTAGCTCAACCATGTGCGGGTTAGCTACCCCATGAGGATGCACACTGGGGCTTAATCCTTGTTATTAAGCAAATGTATGGAGATTCACACCCAATGAGGGGTTGTCAGCTTAACTGTGTGCGGGTTAAATACCCCATGAGGATGCACACAGGGGTTTAATCTTTGTGATTGACCATATGTATGGGGTCCTTGTCACTTAACCCTAGATGAATTTCTTGGTGATCTAGAGGGGGGTTAAGCACATGACAAGTCCTAGATGGAAACGAAAGATAATTAATGTACGAAATGAACGATGATGAAGATAATAACTATTATCTATGTGTACGTACGATGTGTGATCAAGTTCTAAAGCCTGGTATAATTTGAAGAAAAGTAAAGAATTGTTTTAAATGAAAAATAAAGTAAATTTTATTTTAAAACTAGAACTCACTCATCAACGTTGACTTTTATGTGCTTCCAATTGTCAGGTAATGTTGCTGAGGATGGCACGGGGCGGCTACTCTGTAACGCCCGGTTATTCTATTAATTAAATGAAAGAAGGAAGCATCAATAAACCCAAGTTGAGGGGTTAAAAATGTAAAAGGGGACAAAAGTACAAAACGTTAGTGTAAAGGTGGGCATGGCCGCCCACCTTCTCTTCACATCATCTTTTCATTTGGTTCCAGAGAGAGTAAGAGCAAAAAACTTTCGGGTTGAAGAGGAAGAAGAAGAAGGTTGAATTCAAGGTAAGAATTCGAAGTTTCTAAGTGTTCATGAGGGGTTTTGTCTCGGTTATATGCTTATGTGTTTGTGTGTGTGTTCGTGTGTGTGTTTGGTGGGTTTCTAGGTGTTAGAGCTCATTCGCATACGTGTTAAAAGGAAGATACACCCAACGTTGCACCAGGTGAGTTTCTAGACCCTGGTTTTACTTTTTTTTAACTCTTTGAGGCTGAAAATGTATTTAAACGATTTTACAATGTTTATGTATGTATACCCGTATGCATTATGCATGTTTGATGATGTTCCTTAGGTGTTATTATGTTGTGCATGCTTAGAATGACCTTGGTAAGCTTAGAAAAAATAGGCTTGATGTTTGGGTTAGAAAAATATCCTAGAGACATGTCGAGTAAAAGGTTCATGCGCCTGGAAGTACCTTAGAAATATTTGAGTGTAACTCATGCACCTGAACAGTGTTCATGAGCCTAGAATTTGTAATCGGACGACTAAGTTTCGGGCCATGCGCCCCGATAGTGTTCACGCGTCCGAATGGCCATGCGCCTAAGTGTCGCTCGAATAGTTCATACGCCTGAATGGTTCATGCACCTAAGTGTTAAAGCAGTTAGTGTTGGCTGATACGCCTGCATAGTGATGAAGCGCCCAAACAGGGCTCATGCGCCCAAATAATATTGGTGCACCTAAACACTTAGAATTTATTACGAAATTTTTGGGAATCTGTGCTATTAGGGTTTTGACCAAGGTTTTACTAGAGCTTATTAATGCTTAGTTTATTGCATGATTATGATTGTTTTATGATTGTTCCGTATTATTATTATTACTATAGTATATGACTTTAGGTGGTGTGTTTATTATCGTAACATAAAGTATTACTAATAATAATAAAGCGAAAGAGCAATGAATAAGAGAAGTGGAATTAAATAAAATGTTAACAAGTCTTGCAAGCTTATAGGATGTACACGACCATGTTGTCGTAAGCTCAACAGTGATGCGGGTTAGCTACCCTATGATGCACACGGGGCCAGTCAATTGATATTGACAGACCTTTGCAGTGTACCCTAGGTGACTGGGCCTGCCTTGTAAATAGTAATCAGAGCCCATTGAGGTACCAGAGGGCCCATCACCAGTTTCCCCCGCACATATAGTTTAGGGTATTGCTCATTGGTCCACATAGACAGTGAAAGAAAAAGTTAAAAGAGTATAGAATAAACAAGGCATACTATAAAGAATGAAAGCATTACCTTGTTATATAGTTATTGTGTGCTCACGTACAAAGTAAAGAGATGTATTTTCACAGAAAGAGTATTTTCATATGTATACTTTACAGAAAGTATTTTATTACTTTTAAAACTAGAACTCACTCAGCAACACTGACTTTTATACATTTTTAGTTAGCAGGTAAACATTAGTGAGGATGGCACGAGGGTGAAGCTACTCAGCAGGAAAAACTGACATCCATTCATACTTGTTATTGTTGTTGTTTTGTAATGCAATTAAACAATTCTTTTGTATTCGGTTAAACAATAGTGTATTGCTCAACTACAGTGTTTTAAATGAAATGAATGGCTTTTGTTAAAATAATTCCGTGCTTAAGCTTGTAAATTTATAATGTTTAATGCTGTGAATGACCAACTGTGAGGTCTCCGGGAATGGGGCCTTACAAGTTAGTATCAGAGCCAAAGTTTAAGATAATTGGGTTAAATAATTTTTTTAAAAAAAACCTAAACTTAAACTGAAAATAGGACAACTGGAGGGATGTCAGCCCGAGTAGCTACGTGCCATCAGGTATGTCTTTTCGTGATGATTAACCGGTGTTATGTGCGCATGCTATTTGATTTATGTATTCTTAGTAGATTTAGATACTAATTAAGTCAAGATAGGAAATGCTTGGGGTATGAAGAGTAAAGTAAGTGGCTAATCACAACTGACCACTGTAATTAGGGACTTACTATACTAACATAAACTAAGTTATTACCTTGAATAACCGTGTTGGTGTTTGAATCTTATAGTGTGTTAGAGGATGACTGGACAGATGTCTTCCAAGACTCCTAGAGGCAGAGGCCATCCACGTGTGACTCGGAGTAGTGCTAAGGCTCCTGAGACGACCCATGAGAAGCCTGAGGTTCATGGCCGGAGCGAAGAGAATGAGAATGCTAGCTTGAATGCCTTAGCTAGGGAGGCGATTGATGATGAAATACACTAGGTAATGCAGACAGTCTTACCGTCTGTGGTGACTGAAGTCATCAGGGCTGTGAGAAGCGAGGAGAGGAAGGAGAAGGAGACTGGAAAGGGATCAACAGGAAAGGGAAGCAAAGGGGAGGAGGAACAACCGGAGCCTGAGACTGTGTTGTCCGATGAGGAGGAGGATGATGTATTAGGGGTAACGACCGGGGGTGCAGTTATGGGGCGTTCCAAAGGTGTAACCCCCCGAATTTTAATGGCAATGGCAATGCTACTGCCTCTCACCTTTGGGTGAGGGAGATGGAGGCAGTCTTGGAGATCAGTGAGTGTCGCGAGGACCAGAAGGTGAAGTTCGCAACTCACTCTTTCGTTGATTCAGCACTGTGTTGGTGGGACAATATTGTCCAAGCTGAGGGTGCCAGAGACATCAGGAAAATGCAATGGAACCATGACCCACCAGCAGTACACCACTAAATTCAACGAGATGGCAAGGCTGGTGCCGGATCAGGTGACGCCGGTGTCAAGGAAGATCAAGAGGTACATCCACGGACTGTCGGCTTACATTCGCAGGCACCTGATTGCTGCTCAGTGAGGTACCTCTCGATCAGTGGTGGATTTGATGGGTAAATTGTATGATGAACGAGAGGAAACTGTGGTGGAGGTGAAGAAGACGAGTGGGAATGGTAAGAACTGGAATGGGAAGAGGTTTGGAAGTGCTGGTTTCACTCCAAACAGCAAGAACACGAAGGCGGACGACCGTGGGGTGTCGTCAAGATCGGGGCTGAAAAAGTGTGGTAGATGTGGAAGGGAGCATACCGGTGAGTGCAGGATGGGAATGTATGTATGCTTCAGGTGTGGCAAGCCTGGCCACATCGCTAGAGACTGTAGGGCGTTGAAGTGCTATAACTGTGGCGGGGAGGGCCACGCGACAAAAGACTGTAAGAAGTCGAGGGCGGAGAGCTATGGAGCGAAGTAGAAGCCGGAGGAAGCAGGGCAGAGGGCAAGTGCTAGAGCTTACACCATGACCTGGGAGGAAGCCAAAGTCGATCCCGATGTCGTGTCAGGTATGTTTCTAGTAAACCAAACTTGCACCTTTGTATTGTTTGATTCCGGTGCTAGTAGGAGTTTGATTTCCACTACTTTCTATGCTAAGTTGCCTATTAGTAGTAGAAATGTCAGTGAACCATTCGATGTAGAAACCGCTATTAGTAAGTCCACTAGAATTACTGATGTGATAGAGGACTATGCTATAGAACTAGAAGGTCATAGGTTTGCTGCTAGGTTACACGTGATGCCCCTAGGTGGATTTGATGTAGTACTAGGGATGGACTGTTTAGCAACCTATGAAGGAAACATCGTATGTCTCAAGAAGATGAATCGATTAGTTGCGCACGATGGGATTTTGGTTACGATTATGGAGATCATGTTACTACGATCCCGAAGGTGATTTCGATGGCGGTGGCGGGGAAGTGCATGAAACGTGGATGTAGTGCCTAATTGGCATACGTAAAAGATGTGGATGCGTCAGTACCGCAATTATCTGAGGTACCATGGTGTGTGACTTTCCGGACGTAATCCTGAAAGACTTACCCGGCGTGCCACCGGATCGCGAGATTGAGTTTCAAATTGATTTGATACCCAGTGCTCAACCCATTGCCAAAGCACCATATCGATTAGCTTCGACTGAGATGAAGGAACTGATGAGCCAATTGCAGGAGTTAATGGATAAGGGATTCATTCGACCGAGTATCTCTCCGTGGGGTGCTCCGGTAATGTTTGTAAGGAAAAAGGACGGAAGTATACGAATGTGAATTGACTATCGAAGGGAGAAGTTGTATGCCAAATTCTCCAAGTGTGCGTTCTAGTTGCACGAAGTTCAATTCTTAGGTCACGTGGTAAATCCCTAGGGGATTATGGTAGACCCCACAAAGGTGGAGGCAGTGATGCAATGGAAGTCTCCAAAGACGCCATCCGAGATTTGTAGTTTCTTGGGGTTGGCGGGATATTATCGATGGTTCATTCAGGACTTCTCCAAGATAGTCTCCCCATTGACTAAGCTGACCCTTAAGGATGTGAAGTTCGTGTGGGATCAAGAGCAAGAAAGGGATTTTGAGGAGTTGAAGGCAAGACTGACCCAAGCCCCTGTCTTGTCATTATCCGAAGGAAGCGAGGATTTGGTGGTCTATTCAGATGCTTCCTACTCAAGGTTGATGCAGCGAGGTAAGGTGATAGCCTACGCATCCCGACAATTGAAAGTGCATGAGGTGAACTATCCTACTCATGACTTGGAGTTAGCGGCGGTGGTCTTTGCATTAAAGATTTGGAAACACTATTTATACGGGACAAAGTGCACTATCTTTACTGACCACAAAAGCTTGAAGTACTTCTTTGAGCAAAAAGATTTGAACTTGAGACAGAGACGATGGTTGGAGCTTATAAAGGATTACGACTGTGAGATTCACTACCATCCGGGTAAGGAAAATGTAGTGGTGGACACCCTTAGTCGAAAGGAGAGACCCGAGCCGATTTGGGTGAAGGCATATCAGTTGATTATGACTCTGGATGTAATGACGTTGGTGAAAGAATTTCAAGGAGAAGCGTTGAAAGAGGACCATCTTAACTCAGAAAGGATGAGAGGTCTAGTTGCAGAGTTGGGAGAAAACACTCTCGGTGTTAAAACCCGATACAGACGAATATGGATTCCTCACTATGGGGACTTGCGAGAAAAGATCTTGAATAAAGCTCACAAGAATCGATATTCCAATCATCCCGGTGCTACTAAAATGTACCAAGATGTGAAGAAGGATTATTGGTGGCCAGGCATGAAACGCGACGTGGTGGAATACGTTAGTAAGTGCCTTACTTGCTTACAAGTAAAGGCAGAACATCAGAAACCCTACGGGAAGATCCAACCATTTGACATACCCGAGTTGAAGTGGGAGCACATCACCATGGACTTCATTACTAAGTAACCTCGTACGGCGAGGGGATGCGACACCATCTGGGTGATTGTTGATCGTCTAACCAAGAGTGCTCACTTCCTATCGATCCGCGAGACGTACCCGTCCAAAAGATTGGCGGATCTGTTCATCAAGGAGATTGTAGCTCGTCATGGCGTGTCGGTATCTATTGTGTCAGATCGTGACACCTGATTCACGTCGAAGTTTTGGAGGAGATTCTATGATGCGATGGGAACGAGGCTACACATCAGCACGGCATATCACTCTTAACATATGGTCAATCCGAGAGGACGATACAGATGCTCGAAGATATGCTCTGAGCATGTGTGATCGATTTTGGAGGAAGCTGTGATGATCACTTACCGTTAGCAAAATTCTCGTACGACAACAGTTATCATGCTAGTATTGGCATGCCACCATACGAGATGCTATGCGGTAGAAGATATGGAATGCCCATATGTTGGGGATACATTGGGCAGAAAGAGTTGGGAGGTGTTGAGGTGATCGAGGCTACGACTAAGAAGTTAGAAAAGATTAAGTCCTACATGAAAGCGGCCAAAGATAGAAAAAAGACGTATGCTGACAAGAGGCGAAGGCCGATAGAATTCAAGGTGGGCGACTGAGTTATGCTAAAGGTCTCACCCTGGAAGGGGATCATCCGATTCCAGAAACGAGGTAAGCTAAGCCCGAGATACATAGTACCTTTCCAAATAATCGCACGAGTAGGGGAGGTGGCCTATCGACTTAAATTACAAGATGAGTTAAGTGGAATCCATCCCACATTCCATGTATCCCATTTGAGGAAGTGCTTAGCTAATGAAGACATGGTTATACCACTGGAAGACATCAAATTAGATGAACGGCTCAATTATGTAGAGAAACCGGTGACAATCATCGATCATAAAGAGAAGAGGTTGAGGTAGAAAGTGGTTCCCTTTGTGCGTGTGCAGTGGAAGCACAGAAAGGGATCCGAATCTCATGGGAGACTAAGGAGGAGATGAGGCAGCATTATCCTTATCTGTTTGAGAAATAACATGTTTCAAGGATGAAACCTATATAAGGGGGGTGGACTTGTAACACCCAGTTATTCTATTAAACTAAATAAAAGAAGGAAGCATCAATAAACCCAAGTTGAGGGGTTAAAAATGTAAAAGGGGACAAAAGTACAAAAAGTTAGTGTAAAGGTGGAC